>CM053413.1:17395762-17756136 GCA_028644305.1 Xerus rutilus
TTTTTTTAATATGCTTTTGTATGCGATTTGACAAAATTTTATTAAGGATTTTTGCATCTATATTCATCAGGGATATTGGTCTGAAGTTTTCCTTTTTGGATGTGTCTCTGTCTGGTTTTGGGATCAAGGTGATACTAGCCTCAACAACTTAAGTTTTTAAGGGATCGCTCTCAAATCTATTGTGCCATCCAGCTGACACATACATGTGTCTTGGACTACTTAGAAGTACTGAGAAGTGGTCATATAATCAAAGTTCAAGATAATGAACTTGCTGAAGATGAGATGTCATATGTTAAGACAAGAGATTAGTCAATGGCGATTTCAAGGTTTTTTAGCAGAGGCAACCTGAAGGATGGGGCTGTCACTGACTGACAAGGGGAAATGAGGACATCTCGTTTTGGGATACTGGAGTGAAGAATTGGGCTTAGAGGCTGGGGATATGGCTCAGTTGGTGGAGTGCTTGCCTTGCATGCTAAAGGCCCTGGGTTCAACCCCCAGCACCACAAAAAAAAAAAAAAAAGAGAATTGGGTTTAGGATATGTTAAATTTTAGGTGTTCAGATCTCTGAGTACAGGTGTCACAATCCTACATCTGGAGTTGAACACAGTCCTAGATGGCTGTTACATTTAAAGATGGCATGGACATGTCCCATGTGTGGGCAGAAGGGTTCATGGATGCTTATGTGAGATGGGTTATAGCAAAGAATGTTATGGCCATCAATATCTAGCTTCCTTTTCTTTTTAAATAAGAGAACACTGAGTTTTAGCTGGGCCCAGACCTTCCCAGCTAGAATTGACAATTCCCAGCCTTCCTTGAAGCTTCCTGCAATCATATGACTGAGCTGCAGCTTCTGTGATGATAGCAGAAGTAATATAAGGCACTTTAAGTCACACCTTGAAAAGCCTATTTTTACCTTTTAGATCTCTGGGAGGCAAATGACAAGAGTTAAAGCAGTCTTCCCCTGCCTCTTTTTTTACTAGCTTTTATTTATAAATTATATAGATGTGTGTGTGTGTGTGTGTACACACACACAATTGCTAAGGCTGGCTTTGAACTCACAATTCTCCTGTTTCAGCCTCCCAAAGTGCTAGGATTACAGGCGTGCACCACAGTGCCCTGCAGTATCCATATTTTTGATTGGTGCATTACAATTACACATAACAGCGAGATGCATTGTTATATATTCATACATGCCCAGGCACTATTTCTTAATTGAAGTTTAACATGTTAACAGCTTTTTTTCTTTTTTTTCCACATTTTTATTGGTGCATCATAGTTGTGCATAATGATGGGATTTGTTGTCACATTCATACATGCACACAATATAACAATATAATTTCTCTAATATCACTCCCCAGCACTTCCTCCACTCCACCACCTCTCATCCTCTGGTCCCTTTTCTCTACTGATCTCTCTTTGATTTTCCTTAGATGCCCCCCGCCAACACACAAATATACCTTTTTTTCCTTTTTCCTCTCTAGCTGCTGTGAATGAGAAAAAACATACAACTCTGACCTGAATTGGGATTATTTCACTTAACATGAGTGTCTCTAGTTCTATTCATCTTCCTGTGAATGACATAATTTCATTTTTTATAGTTGAATAAAACTCCATTGTGTATATATACCACATTTTCTTTATCCATTCATCCATTGACAGACCCCTAAGCTGGTTCCATAGTTTTGCTATTGTGACTTGTGCTAGAAGCAGCCCTTTTAGATCGTGAGTCAGAAGCCACAAGATGCAGATGATGAAAAGTTTCAAACATACTCAAAAAATAGAGACTACTATGGCAGGCCCCATATAGTCATAATTTATACTTAACATTTGTTAATATTTCACAATATTTCCTTAAATTACAGAAGCATGCCATTTAACCCTCAAATTCCTCACTATGCATCTCTGAAAAGAATATTGTCCTATACAACCAAAGTAATATGATCAGAATCAACACACTTAATAACTTCTATTATCTAGTATTCGTTCTGCATTTATATTCCCCCCAAATCCTATTTTTTCACGAGTTTGTTTGAACAAACATCCAGTGAAGCTCCACACATTGCTTCTGATGTTGTCTTTCAATCTTTTCATGTAGACTAGACTCCTGTCTCCTTATTCTTTCATAACACTGACCAATTAAAGAAGACCTGATCATATGTCCTGTAGAATGATCCATCTTCTGAGATTAACAGTTCATTCTAAAATTAGGTTAAAATTTGCAGCAAGACACTTCAATGTTTATAGCAGCTCAATTCACAATAGCTAAATTGTAGAACCAACCTAGATGCCTTTCAATAGATGAATGGATAAAGAAATTGTGGTATATATACACAATGGAATATTACTCAGCATTAAAAGAGAATAAAATTATGGCATTTGCAGGTAAATGGATGGAGTTGGAGAACATCATGTTAAGCGAAGTAAACCAATCCCAAAAAACCAAATGCCGAATGTTCTCTCTGAGAAGTGGATGCTGATCCATAATGGGGAGGGGGCATGGGAAGGATGGAGGAACTTTGGTCAAAGGGGAGGGAGAGGAAGGGAGGGGACATGGGGGCAGGAAAGATGGTGGCATGAGATGGACATCATTGCCTTAGGTACATGTATGACGGCACATATGGTGTGACTCTATATTATTTACAACCAGAGAAATGGAAATTGTGTTCCATTTGTGTACAATGAATCAAAATGCATTCTACTGTCATGTGTACCTAATTAGAATAAATAATTTTTTAAAAATTTGCAGCAAGAGCATATCATCAGATGCATCAGATCAGGAAGCCCAGAAAATCTGGTTGTCCCAACATTGGTGTTAGGATTGAAAGTTGACCTTAAAATCACTTTGAAAGTGATATATATGTAAATTTCAAAAGATATTGATATTCTTTAATCTAAAAACCTAGTCCATGGAATTATACTTTAAAGGAATAATGAATCTAAAGACAAAATAAAATCTATTCCTGCAGATTTTAAGTACTTACCACTTTTAAGAAAAAATGAGAAGCTATGTGAACATTCAATTATAAAAACTCTAGTTCATTCATTTCTTTACTCAGTAAACATTCACTTGGCCCTTACTATGTGGTAGACACTGGGTTAGGTACCAGGAACATAAAGACAAATATGGCGTGTGCCCTGCCTCAAGGACCTTCAAGGGAAACAGCAAGCACATGCACACACATTCACATAATAATGTGAGAAAATCACAATAGTGATGATTTCCCATATTTAATGATTTCATTATACTTCCCCCAGTCCCCCCCCAGATGAGAAAGCACTCAGGAATTGGTTTCCAGTTCATTTGACATTAATTTCTGATATAATTGCAATGTGACTTTATAAAAGATAAACCAAATGATTTTTCAGGTAACACATATTGATCACCTCTAGCCCTGAGACGTTGAAGAGACCCAAGATAGGGAAGATGGTATTTGTTCAACAATAGAATTGTATCCATCAAATTTTATTGCCTAGAAGAGGAGGTATGGGGGAAATTGCGCATGATTTATTTGTATATGCAAACAATATCAGTTTTAATGTGGCCTTGATAATATCTCTAAGCCTAAAATTATGTCCCAAAGGTAATTTATTTGGTGGCGATGGTGGGTTGTGTTTACATCACTGCCAGGCCAGGCCCCACAGCAGAGCTGGCACATAGGGATGGGTGTGTGGGACAGACCTGTGTCCGCCATTGCCTATCCCTCTTCAACAACAGTGCCTACCACCTGAAACCTCACAATAGAGCTGGCCAAGTTAGGTTTAGGCATTTGAAATGTTTACTCATTAAGGTACTTTTATATAAAACATTTTTAAAATATTTTTATTTTTTATTTTTAATAATACATGACAGTAAAATGTATTTTGGCAGAATATACATACATAAAATACTTTAAGTCCTTCTTTATGTTTGAGTCAGACCTGGATGAGAATTCAGGATTCAGTCCATCTCTGTCTTTAGACTGGGATCATGGCTATTTCAACTCATAAAGATAAGATTTGCTCTTCTTTAAAAACAAAATGTAAAGCCCCAAGGAACAACTTCATCATTTCTGTAGCTAATTCTCTTCCTTGTTCCCAGACAAGGCCATTTAAAGGCAATCCTCCTACATTGCCTCCGTTTAAACTTTGTTTCTTTGTTTCTGATCTTGGCAAAGAAAGCAGTGCCCAGGATCAGCCCTGTCCACCTCTCCACCCCCATCACACCATCCTCCTCTTTTCGCCTCATCCTGCACTCCACCCCCCTAACACATGGGCTCTTCTTGGCTAGTGCCTATTGACTGCAGTTTCCAGATCCTTCATCACTAGCAGGCTAGCATACCGCTGGTTTCTCAAGAAGGCAGGAAGAGAAAAACTTCTAGGAATTTGGAGCTGGGCAGAGAGCACCTTCCCTGCCAATTCCATGACCTCAGGCAGCTTTCCTCACTTGCTAACAGATCCTAGGTAGTAACCATTGTAAATCCACTTTAAACCTCTAGTGAGTCTAGAAAATGGAAACTTATCAGGACAGAAAGGAGATCAGTGATTGCTTGCAGGACAGGAGTGGTTTTACAGAAAGGGAAAGGGCACCTGGAAACTTTGCAGAGAGATGAAAATGTTTATTATTTTGATTGCAGCGATGACTTCAAGGATGTATGCAAATGTCAAAACTGATCGAGCTCTGCACTCTAAGTGTGTGCAGGTTTTGTACTTTAATTATACTTCAATGAATTTGTTTTAAACATTCTTATTAGCCCTAATTCAACTTCTTTCAGACCTGGCCTAATTTCAGTAGACTTGGCTTTGTAATTTGCAAAGCCAGTCGCTTGTCTCCCCACTCCAGAGTTGGAAACAACAGTGGTAGCATCCTCACACATGCCTTACTTTGTAAATCTGCCTTAGTTTCCAGTAATCATGTAACCACTTCACTGTCAATGGTGCTCAGAGGAATTAAGTAGATTGCAATTTGTTCCTGCCAGAGAGCACCACGCTTGCAGTTCAGCTGTGTGTGGGTCACCCTGTGACACTGGAGGGGCAGATCTTTCTCAGTACAATGGACATTTCATAGATGAATATTCTAAAGGCAGCATTCAACTTAATGTATACGGACCATCACTCCCAGCAGGAGATTTTCAAGGGTATAACTAAGTCCTATTCATTCTAAACATTTATCAAGGCAAATTGAGGTTTGCCAAGGGTTTCCTTCCTGGCAAAATAACAACTGTGTTTTAAGAGGAAGAGATGTAAAACTCTCCTGCACATCAGCTTCCATCAGACCTCTTCCTCCACTTCCTTCTTGAAGGAACAGTGAAGAGAGATCATGAGAGTGTTGAGCATCTCACAACTCCAGAACCTTCCAGGACAAATCTCATTTAGCTCTAGAGCAAGGCAGAAAAGAGCAGAAGGTGATGATGAACACATGTATTCACATCTGAGCTGCCTTCTCCAAGGAAGGGTATGGATGTTTGATTCTAATCATAATCCTCCTAGCACCCAGTGGGGGGAAATTTATTCCTCTATTCACCTGGATAGACAAGGCCAAGTTTACAGATGTCGAGGTTCAAATGTAGTTGAATACAACATAAACCTGACTCAAACAAGCTTACACAAAAGTAGAATTTTACTGACTACTACAAATAGAAAATCCAGTCGTAGGTTTCTATTCAGGCACGGATGGATCCAGGTGTACAAGGATGCTGATGACCCTCTCTCTCTTTCCTTCTCATCCTTTTCTTTCAATCCTCTGTGCTGGTTGCATTCTCAGGCAGATTCTCACTTTTTGGCGGAAAGATGATTACAAAATCCCCTTCTGACATGCAAGATAAAGTCAAAGGCAGCTCTCTCAAGGCTGATATATCTAATCTTCTAGAGGAACTCTGATTGCCTCTGTTTGGGTTAAGTGCTGATTTGTGAACCAGTCACTCCAACCACAAGAATGAGGATGCTCTGATTGGCCACACCTAGGTCACAGCCCACCCCTGTGACTAGGGCTGAGGAATTGGTTAAGGAGAAGAATCTGAGTCTCTATCACAAACCACAGAGACTGTTTTACCCAGAGTGAAGAAGACTTCTGTGAACTGAGAAAGGAGAACACAATGCATGCTAGGAGGTTGTCCCAGTCAGCTATCATAAAGAAAAAGAGAAAGAGCTGTCATCTCCAACCAGAAAGACTGCTGTTTGGAGAAAACCGCTCTCTTTCATTTGCTGCTTCCTGGAGGGTCAAAGAGATTGTCTCCTCTTTCTGGAGGTCCTGTGGCTTTCATTAATTTGGGAAAAGGAGCTCTGAAAAAGAAGGTCTAGGACAAGGTACTGCCTCTGCCTCTGATATCTTGTTTCTGCAGCAAAGGAAGGGTCAAAGGACTGCCCTCTCCACACACAGAAAAAAATCATGATGCCAGCTTTTGATTTATTCAGAGTGGAGAGAAACTCGACCTTTACCCAGAAGAAAATAACTGAGGGTGGGGGAAGTATTGGTCAATGAAAAATATCATCATTCTTGCCTTGACCTGTGAAATCCAGATATGCAGTTATGGACATTCAGGGTGGAGAAGGTCACCTTTTTCACCTAGCAAGAATCTGAGTCTATGTTCTCCAAAACTCCACAGAGATTCCTTCTTCTCTCTCCCTAACTCAGGGCCAGTCTCCCTGAGAGAAAAGAATTTTAACTAGCATCCTTGTGATTCAAAAGCAGGCTTGAACTTGAGCCTTTGCTTTTATTATTGAGCTTGGTCTGTCATAATTGACTTGGTGGTTCTGGGCAAGTAAGTGTTTTAATCTGTTCAAGTTTATTTTCTCAAAGGCAAGCAGAAATAATCAGACCTTATTTTGAAAGAAAGACACACCAGCAATATCTGCAAATTTCTTTTCTTTCCCCAAAACCTAAGACAGTTTTTTGGAACCTAATTTTTAACAGATTTCACCAGTATCAAGAAACACATGAAATATACCAGTGAAAGTTAATATCTAAACCATCTAGAATGTTAATTTGTATGTATTTTATGTCTGTCTGTGCTATGCTAAGCATTGTGTTATCAAATGCTTTGCTCAAATGCATGGACTTATACATCAATAGCACTGTAGCAATATGGAAGGAAAAAAAGAGAATAGAGTATGTGTGTGTGTGTCCCCATCACCACGTGTATACATCAAATAATCTGGTAAGGTACATTTCATGATTAATTTTCCCACCCATCCCTGCTCATGAAGGAAGTATTCTGAGTTTCCACTCTCCTGGAAGTAGTACTTGGGTCCTTCACTCCCACAAGGACCCTCTGTCTCTGTGGAAGCCCAGTGATTCTATGGTGTGAATGGACATTCAATTACTCCTAGTCTCATACCTAAGAGAGGGGACATGTCCTCCTGCAAAATTATTCTACCTATAAAATAGCAGTAAAGAAGGAAGCCCCACTTTCTTGTGTCCTTCCTCTGGCTCTGTTCTGTACCCTGATTGTCAAGCTAACCAAAAATAAATAAATAAATAATTTGGGCTTGGTTGGAGCAGAGTGTGAGAACAAAGATTTAAGGACCACTTTAGAGATTCATTTGTGAGTGGCTCCTGGGGAATCAAGTGTCAGGTGGCTTTCTTGGGGCTAGGAAGTGGCTAGTATAGTGACCAGCAGGTACCACCCACTACTGCATCCCCAATGGAGTCACAATCTGCATGCTTTCTGTAGGCTGGGCAAGTAGGTGGTATTATTTGTTCATACTCCTTTGCTGTCCTTGCCAAGGTTTCACTGTGGGACATGTATGCTTCTTTGTTCCACTGACTTTGAACTTGGTCTTGTGACTTGGAATGTGAGTAGGTGTGCTATATGCTTATTTAATCAAAGGTAGTAAATGTGTTTGGCTTGCCCTCATCTGCCATAAAAATAGCATGCTTCAGGAAGAAACTTCCCATCCAGCTTGGGTCTCTATATAAAAGGCACTCAGAGAAAATTAAATTCAACCCATATATGTACAAACTGTATATCTGATTATAGGTTAATTTCCAAAATGTATAAGGAACATCTAAAACACAACAGTAAAAGAAAAAAAGAAACCTTAATTACTCAATTAACAATGGAATAAAGAGTAAATATTTCTTCAGATAAGACATACAAATAGCCAACAGGTATGTTCAACATCACTAATCATCAGGGAAATGCAAATCAAAACCATAGAGAGATATCACTTTATATCTATAAGGATGGTTAGTATAAAACAAAGAAAAGGAGTGCTGGTGAGTTTGTGGTGGAATTGGAATGCTTGCACCCTGCTGGTGAAAAAGCAAAATGGAACAGTCATTATGGAAAGCAGTACGGAAGTTCCTCAAAAAATTAAGAATAGAACTACCATATCATCTGGGAATCCCACTTCTTGGTACATTTGTAACAGAATTCAGGATCTTGAAGAGATGATCGTACTCCCATGTTTCTGGTAGCCCTCTTCACAATGGCCAAGATTTATAAACAGTCTAACTGTCCATTGATGAAAGGAAATGAAATGTATACATGCAATGGAATGTTATTCAGCCTTACAAAGAAAGAAACTCAATATGTGACATCATGAACAAAGCTTGAAGACATTATGCAAAGTGAAATAAGCCATTTACATAAAGATAAATACTCCATTATTCCATCTTATCTAAAATAGTCAAATTCATGGAAGCAAAAAATATAGTTATGGTTGTCAGAGTCTGTGGGGAGAGAAAAATAGGGAGTTGCTAATAAACAGGTATAAAATTTTAATTACTCAAGATGAATAATTTCTATAGACCTGCTATATGACACTGTGCCTATAGGTAGGAACGCTATATTGTACAGTTAAAATCTATTTAAAAGGTACATCTCTTGTTGTTAATTTAAAAAAAAATTAACCCAAAACCTAAAGCAGAGTTATCCAAAGTTTGCTGCTGATCATTGAACAAGATATCCACAAAGGTCATTATAAGCAACTGGTATTTGGGGGTTATTTGTTATACAGCATTATTGTAACAAGCTGACTAATACAACAGGAACTACAAGTAATCAGGGATAGCTCTCAGTTGTTCACTCTTCCAGAAAGATAGGCCCATAAATAAACTTAGGTTTATTTACTCAGGAGTAGTAGGATGTGACATATAAATAACAGAGGACCTACTAAGTTTATGAAACACTTGCTCAACATAGAGTTTGAGGAACCAGTTATCACACCAAGGAAAGAGTAGCCAAAGGAGCCCTTCGTGCTGGGTGAACTAATGTGTCATCCCTGAGAATAGCCAAAGGAAATGTGAAGCCAGACATCTTCACAAAGTTTGGGTTCCCAGCTACCTTCATTGTGTGCAGCCCTTCAGTTGGAGGCAGTCTCCATTAGGGATGAAGTTATTCAGGCTGTGGAGTCAGAATGGGTTATCTGTTTTTCCCACTGAGTAGGGGCTGCTTTTCCATTATTACTCTCTCTTCCTTTCTCTATCATTGCCCACTCCTAGGCCTGGACTGGATCTGCAGTCTCATCCATTTTGTATAAACTGTCCAGAGAGAGGACACTATATAATCCTTGACTAGTCAGAGGCCAGAGCTAAGGGAAGTTCATGAGAGAAGAGGCCTGGGTGGTGCTGGCAGGAAGGCTAGCTCCCAGCCATGGACAGCTGGGAGCCAGAAGACTGGCAAAGAGTGGGAGAATGGCGTCATGGGCCTGGAGCATAATGGCCAGGATGGAAGCTGAGGCTGAAGGTGGTACCATGAAGCAGGGCAGGACAAGGTGAGGGTGAGAGCTGGCTGGGGAAGGAGTCTTGGTGACACAACTCTTTTAAAGGCACTCTCAGCTGGAGCAGCTACAAAGTTGGTACAGAAGTCCCTCCTGTTTCACACCTTCCCATCCCTCAGCCACCTTGTGATCTGGTCTGAGCCATGTGACGGGTGAACTCCCCTGAATGGGATGAACTCTAATCTTCCCTGATTCCTCCCTGGCCTCACCATGGCTCCATGTCCCTTGATTCACTCTACTGTTATTATAGACCAACACCTAACCCTTTCCCCACCTTTCCTTTCAGAAGATGAGCACACCACGTACTGTATTAAAAAGATGAAACCTTCTCTATCTGGTTGAAGTTTCACCGAAAGCAGATCCTGAGACAAGGACTTGGGTGGGAAGATTTATTTGTGTGGTGATCCCAGAAGGCAGATGTGAGGAAGAAAGGGAAGTGGCACCAGTAAGGGAGCAAGTCAACCAATGGCCTTAGTGAGCCTGTGGGCATATGCGGCTCACTCCTGCTGAGTGAGCCAAGTGACCCTCAGAGGAGCTATGCAGAATGTACTTCCAGTTTTCCCCTAAGATGATCAGGGGCCCTATCTCATCAACACCGATTAGTTGAGGGTTGGAGTGAGTGGTAACTCCCCTTTACTACTAAGTGGTCTTCCATCTCCTAGGAGAAAGTCTGCAGTTTTTTGCATAACCCTGCTATAAACCTGTCATGTCGGGGAACTGTCCTCCACAGAAGTGCTGAAATCAGGCAAGATGAGGATCCACTTTTAAAATGCATTCTTGTATGCTATTCATGTCCCTGTGTCTCCTGACAGGTGGCAGAAACAGGTCGAGAGTGAGAAGTTAGGGGAAGAGACAGATGGAAAAACACCTGGTAGTATCCAAGTTCCTAGTCCTAGTTGTACCTGTGGTGAAAAACACTCCCATTTTTCCCTTGGTTTGGGCGAGGTTCTGCCAAGGAAGGTTCTATTTATCTGAGGAAAGTTAATTATCTTTTCATCCTACTGTTTTCTTCTTTTGTTTTAAGGGGTGTGTGCTGAGGCTTCCTGGATGCTCAGCATGTGTTCTACCACTGAATTATGCCCCAACCCCTATTATTTTTTTTAGGATATAGGACATTACTGTGTTGCCCAGGCTGTTCACAGGCACAATCCCATTACTGATGCCTAGTGTGGACACTTGTTTGGCATATCACCGTACAGCCCCAAAATCCTGGACTCAAGCAATCCTCCTGCCTCAGCCTCTCCAGTAGCTGGGACTACAGGTCCATGCCACTATGCTCTCTCTCGTTCTACTGTTATTCCTGCAGGTCAGCAATAGAAAGGGCCAAAGTTAGAATAAAATTTATGTGAGAATAACTTGAAGTAGAGAAAGTTGTTAAAAGATTGCCATAATTTGATTTTACTGATGGATCCTAAGCTTTATGAGTGCAGGGTGAGTGCTGAGCTGGGGGAGTCCTCTCCACCCCTAAGTTTATTTGTTCCTAGAACCATAATAATTTCTCCTGCTTGGTTGCCATACCAGGATAGATGTGATGATTCCACTGCCCTGGGCTTAGGCAGGTGTCTCTTTTTGATTTTACATCAAGCATAAACCTTTGGTCAGGTAGCTTAGTGTGGACCAGGAAAGGGATGGGCTCCAGCTATGGACAGAATTCTAAATTGAATTAATTTTTGCTCAGAACCTTAAAGATATTAATCTATTGTTTTCTGGAATTTATTAATATTTTTACTGTTGAGAAATGCTTTGTCAAAGTAATTATATTTACTTTGGGTATGGTTGTTTTCTTCTCTGGTAACTTAAAATTCCTTCCTTATACTTAATGCTCTGCAGTTTTCCTCAAATATGTCTAGATATGGTTTATCATTATTTATCCTGCATGACTTTCAGTACATTCTATGAATCCAAGGACTTATACCTTTCTTTAATTCTAGAACATTCTGAACATTTTCTTAGAATATGATTTTTCTACCTCTTTCTAATCCACTTCTGGTACTCCTTTTGGATCTTTGCTACAGACTCAAACTAACCTGTTTGTGTGTGTGTGCGTGTGTGTGTGTGTGTGTGTGTGTGTGTGAGCTTTGTCTTTTTTTCTATCTGTATTACTTTTTGGGTTTCTTCTTTAGAATGGGACTTTCTAATATTAAAGTTTTTCTGGTCTAGTAAAGTTTTTATTTCAATGATCATATTTTTACATTTCTAAGATTTCCAGTCGGTTCTTAGCTTATCTACTTGGTCTTGTTTCATTTGTTTTTTGTTCAGTAATTTCTCACTCTTACAACTATTTACTTATCTCTTAAAGTAGTTTTTATATTGCTCTATTATTTTCATTTTATCTGGAATAAATTAATCTCTTGGTTGTTGATTTTATTTACTGTCCTTCATAGAATCAGTTTTTTTCCATGTGTTTCCTAATTTTTCAATTTTTCTTGAATCAGTCTCTCTCTCCCTCCTTCTTCCCCCACCTCCAGCTCATGACTTCCTACAACAACTGGTTTGCCATCAGTTCCACTAATCCTTCTATTGAGTGTCCCAGGACACCCAGCCCTGTGATGATACTAGAGATTTTGCACATACATTTGCCTAGGCTTCGGCCAGGTCTTAGCTGTGAAGCTGCTCACTTCACCCACCAGGGAAGGTAGATTAACCCATAATTCCAGGAAATTATGGGCTCTGACTTTTCTCCCTACCTCTTTTCTTGGGTAAGGGAACTCCAGCTCAGTCTGTGGCTTCCATTGGTGACTGTGGATCTGGTATCTGGACTTGTGTAGAGCACTCTATCCTCTGCTGAATTCCTGCTGCTGCTGACATGTGCACCTGGAGGCCCCAGACCTGAACCTTTAGCCCCAGCTTAGTGTCATGTGTTTCTGGTACATAGAGATGTAGATTTTGGCTTTAGTTGCAGATATATCTTTTTAATTTCCCCTTTTTACATTTTATTTATCACTCTTTGCAGAAGAATGAACTTCTTAAAGGAAAAAATTTACAAAAGTAAATAATAAACTAACTCACCCAAGATCACAAAGGTAAGAACCAGAGCCAAATCTACTAGAAGAAGCAGATTCCATTATTAGGCTCATTTTGCAGATAACAAGCTAAGGACGAGAGATGAATAACACAGACAAGGCCACACAGACAATAGTAGCAGAAAGAGTGTTTAAGCTTAGGTCTGTTTGACACCAAAGCTCATGTTTCTTAAAAAAATGTCCTCTCCCAAGACCCCTTGTGTGTGTGTGTTTGTGTGTGTGTGTGTGTGTATATATGTATATATATACATATATATATAACATAACGTGAAACTCAGTCACGCCTTCTTCTTGTTGCTTTGACGTTTCTTTCATCTAATCTAAGGAATTTGGCAATTTCTTGTACCTTAAGTTGCATGGCTTGGTGGGTACTGGGCAATCTTTTTGCAAGTAACTCGGTACAAAACAGCACAGCACAGCTTCATCTAATTGTGGATATCTTCTTTTTTATGACCTATATAAAGCACTTGGTTGTTGTTGGCTGAGGAAATATGAAATTACAATCATTTCTCCAATAATAAACTTTTGCTTCAACTAATGACATCTTTAGGTTTTACTGCTGTGTTTTTCTATGTACACAATGCCGAAGTGTAGTATCACTTTTCATTTCATTTCAATGCCAAATTATAGTGAAATATTTTTGAAGACATTTAAAGTATTTAAAATGCATGTATTTAAACTTAACATTTATAAGAACAATCGTGTACATTATTGAAGTGGTATCAATAAGAAAGAAGCAAGGACGAGTTTTGCATCTGTAGCCAATGACAACCACAGGCCACCTAGTCTCCAGCAATTGTGGAATGCCATGGGTTGTGACACATGTCCTGATTCAGAAATGTTAAAAATGTGGGAAAAAAATAAACATTTGAAAACTGACAAAATTTGATAAACATGATATCCACACACACACAACATAAAACTGTATCCAAAGGAAATAATTTGCTCACAAGAGGTCTTCTAATTGCTGTTCCCATTCTGACAACTTCAAGCACACTTCAAAGTTGCATTGCTATTGATCTGATAGTTGACCTAGTTTTATAAACTGGACTATAATATAAGTACACTTCTCATATAATGAAAATAATTACAATGTGGGCATACTGAAGGACATCCCTTCCTCTCACCATACACACTCAGCTGGGAGAGTATAAATCATACTAAATGTGTGTCCTTTGCTACAGGACCTGACGTTAACTGAGGTTCCCTTTCTTAAACTCAATGACTAGTATGACTGTCTTTGCCCCAAGGTCAAAGGGAATAAATGCTGTTCTTGGACTTTTCCAGAAGAAAGACCAAGGCAAGGGCTGTAGCCTGGGTCTTACGGGAGAGACACTGTGCAGCTGTCACATCTTCTTCCCCTGCTACAATGCCACAGGTCCTCCCAACCCTAGAAACACATGGAAGTGATCCAGGCTCATTAAAACTGCTTTCAGTTTAAACTTTCTAAACTTATTTCTTTGAACTAACCCCAACATGCAGCATCTTTTGTTGTTGGTTTTTGACTTTCCAACTTTCTAGGAAATGTGTTTAAAAGGCAAAAATCCCAACTGTCAAAAGCCTGTTTTAATTTTCAATGATGATTCTAACAGCTGACATATGTTATGTATGGTTCTGTGTCAGAACTTCATGAGCCTGATGGCTACTAGAAGAAGCAGATACCATTATTAGGCTCATTTTGCAGATAACAAGCTAAGGACGAGAGATGAATAACACAGACAAGGCCACACAGACGATAGTAGCAGAGAGAGTGTTTAAGCTTAGGTCTGTTTGACACCAAAGCTCATGTTTCTTAAAGAAATGTCCTCTCCCAAGACCCCTGCTTCCTCATCCAAATCCTCTCCAGTATAACCTGCCATATCCATTAAAAATAGTGCTCCACCAAAAGACCAAGGAGGAGGGAAATAAATACTAAGTTCATACCCCAAAAGGTCAGAGAGAGCCCACAATTGGCTGCAAGTGCCCCATCCTGGAAGAAGGGGAGCAGCTCAGCCAGTGCCCCATTCTCCAAACCCAGCAGGACTGGTGCAGACCCAACTCATCTATGTCCCACAAAGTCCATGGATTCTCAGCTTTCCAGGACCCATTCAGTTCCATAAACTAAAGTTTACTTTAAAAGAGTACAAAAATACGCTTTCAGGTGCTCTTGGGTCACATTTGGCCCTAACTGTAAAGGGCAAAACTGGAAAATTCAGCTGTGAGCAGGGAGGGGTGAGAAGCTCCAGAGCAAGGGCACTCAGTCACAGAAATATTCCTTCTCAGATGATCTTACTCTGATTTGGCCCCTGATCTTAAGCCCAGAGAGAGGACAGAGGCAGGCAGGAAACTGTGGGGTCAGGAGAACATGGAGGTCACCACCAGAAGGAGCTCCTTATCAGATCATTATATAGCAATAGATATTTAAATAAAAGATAGAAGATGAGGGTATGAACTTAGAATTTATTCCTTTCTTCCTTGGTCCGTTGAGCACACTTTTTAACTGAAATAGCAGGTTATACTGGAGAGGGTTTGGAGAGGATGAAGGGTATGTAGGGAGAAGAAAATGGAAAAAGTGAGGGAAGAAGAGAGGTTGGGTCCAGAAGGCTGTGATAACAGCCCAGGTAGGAGCCAGGAACGACCTGAACTATAGCGATTGAGAGAAAAACAAACTTACTTTTGATTTGACTCAGAAGGCCCAGAGCCTCTGAGGCCCAAAAATCAAACAACCCAAATGACCCAGCAGCCAGAATTCCCATTGCCAAAGCCTTCAAAACTGGACAATAAACCACAGGGCATTTGGGCAGTTGCCCAGAAAAGGGTCTATCTGTGACTTTTCCCTTGAAGGTAGAATTGTTCTCATTTGCCAAGATGGTCAGGTTCCAGCCACACAGGCCTCTTGGATGTCATTGACAAGTCCTCAAAGAAGTGCTTTAGAGAGGCTGTAGGGTACAGAAGAAAATCTGGATGAGGGCAGTGCTGGGTAATAAGGCCTCCCAGCACCTGCATCCCTTCCTCCCCCTCCTAAATTTCTCCATTCTTTATTTTTTCCTTTTTATAATGATTCAACAATCCATTTATCTTATGTGGACATAATCTCTCTCCCACAAAAAGGAGAAAAAAATGATTTTTCCAGGATAATCTTGGTGCTTGACACCAAGTCAGCTTCTTAGAAATAATTTGTGAATTCTCTCTTTCTCTTTCTCTCCCCGGCTCCTCTCTGCATTCAAATAACTACTGCAGCCTCTCCATTTGAAAGCCTGTGGGGG
Organism: Xerus rutilus; assembly: GCA_028644305.1. Taxonomy (NCBI): domain Eukaryota; kingdom Metazoa; phylum Chordata; class Mammalia; order Rodentia; family Sciuridae; genus Xerus; species Xerus rutilus. The sequence goes on from CM053413.1 coordinate 17,411,730, forward strand.
ATCCTTCTGGATGTCCTTTGTAGCATCTCTGGAGAGGATAGGAAGCTGGCAATGAGCCCTGGGGTTCATCCTTTCCTCCCAGCAGAGACAAGCTTTGAAGTGTTCACCCAATTATGCTCACCCTAAAGCCGTGTGTATGTGTGTGTGTGTGTGTGTGTGTGTGTGTGTGTTACCCACTAAAAGTTACCCAATAGACAACTGGAAAGAATAACAAGACATATTTGCACATCTCAGTGGTACAGAGATCTCCAAAAGGTGTTAGTATGGAGAGCCAAGCCCATCTGGATTTGTCCAACTGAAGCCACCAGTCTCCACTCCATGATGGAAAGAAGGGGGTCCAGTATTCTGAAGTCTTTAGTCCATTATTCTGATTTTGCATAAAAATCACTTGCTGTAGTGGACATTGTTGGTGTCCTGCCCAGATGCCCCTGGATCAAGAGTTGCTTCTGTCCTCCCTTCAGACCTCACCAGTTCTGCTTATGACTATATGAAGGGCTGACTCAGGTAATGGAATCTCTCTTAGCAAGCACCTACAGAGTCAGAAATGCCAATGAGTTTATCTGCCACAGAAGCCCTTAATAGGTGACTGACAGGTGCAGTAGTGTGATAGCCCAGCCCCCTTGCTTCAAGCTCCAGCAGACCTCCAATGCAGAATCAGGCTGAGGCCACTCTGTGGAATTTGTCTCATATTAACCCTTCCTTGGCTTCCTCCATCCCTATCCTGCTTCTCCCCAGCCCACATTCTTGTACCAGTCTCCCTGGGAACACTTCCTGATGTTTCCCTCAGGTCAATTTTTGGGAAGCCGAGTTTAAAACATTCTAGTAGCATGTTACATTCAGCTCCCAGGGCCCACCTCCAGAAGTTTTAAAGCAGTAAGTCTCAGATGAGGCCCCAACTCTGTCTTTTTCAAAAGCATCCCTGACAGTTCTAAACTAGGGGTTTGGTGGACTCCACACTGAGAATCAGTGGTCCAAAAGAAGCGACTCTGAAAAAATGTATACTCCTGGGTCATCATGTAGTTTGATGCTCCTAAAAAATATGTGAAGGGCTGGATACTGGGGTAAGGGCACCCCTGTGGTTACATTAGGGGCTGTGGAATATTCAGCAGATGTTTTTCCAACTTGTCCAAAAGGAATGTCCTCAACCTTGCCAAGGTAAGTCCTGGTGTTCACATCCCCATGTCAACTCCGGCCCCAGGGAGTAGACTCTTCATAGCTGACACCACTCCCCTTCACCATAGTACCCTAGCCTTGACTGTGCAGGTCTCTTAGCCATGTGGGCAGAGTATTATACATGAGGAATATTTTTAACTCTGAATGTTAATGGAAGCCAAAAATTCAATCATTACAGTTTGGTTTCCCAGAAGTAGACCCCAAGCAAAGTTTTGAGGGCAAGTGGTTTATGTGGGAGGTAATACTAGAAACATGGATGTGCACATGAGGAAGATAAACAGGGCAAGGAAAGCCAATAAAAGGTACATGACTGAGCATGTTACCACCAATGGCCCTCGGAGCTGAATCCTGCTGGGGAACTCCAGGAGCCAGGGTACAACATGGCCTCAGAGTGTCCCCATCCAAGAATAGGAGAGCAGGGTGCTTGCCACCAATTCCCACTAGTTACTGGTTGAGGGCTCTTCCCAAGGCACATTGATTCCCCAGAACTTGAGACCTATCTTTGCAAAGCAGAGCAGACTGCTATCACCAGAAAGAACACTGGAGTAAAGAGTCACAGGGCTAGAGAAGTCAACCTGCAATGAATAATGTGGGCAGGACACCAGAGCCCTGGTACAGCGGCTGCATTCATACACGCACACCTGCTTGTGAAGGTCAGTTTCTCTTGGATACACTGCCTATACTTTGATCCTTTCCAGAGCAGGAAAGCAAATTTTCATGGGTAAAAGAAAAAAGGAGCTGGGTGCAGTGTTGCATGCCTATAACCCAAGCAGCTTGGGAGACTGAGGCAAGAGGATTGTGAATTTAAAGCCAGCCTCAGCAATGGCGAGGCACTAAGCAACTCAGTGAGACTCTGTCTCTAAATAAAATACAAAATAGGGCTGGGGATGTGACTCAGTGGTTGAGTGTCCCTGAATTCAAATATCGGTACCCTCTCCCCCAAAAAGGAAATAAAATCATGTCTATGAAGCCATTGGTAACGTCTCTAGATGCTCCCTTCAGGCCTATTTGTATCTTCCCAAGGAAGGCAGATTTCTTCATACGTTCCAGGGCTCTGGCTGTGAACAAACCCAACTCCTGGCTTCTGTTTTTCTCGGCTGTGGTAGAGGACATGTGTGTGCCTTTAGCAGCCTGGCACTGCAGCAATTACACCTCTTGTTACAAGAAATAGCTACATTTCCCCTCTTGCATCCATAATTTGTCTTTAAAATTAGCATTTTGTTATACAAGGGGTCATTCACAGGCAGCCCAGAAAAAAACTTGCTACTCAACAGTTCTAGTGGACTTGAGCATTTAGGGTTGTTATCCCTCTACTTTAACCTGAGTGAAGCTATATTTCTCAGAAAGGAGAAAGAGTGACAAAACTCAGGAGCCTATGATGAATTTGGAAAATTGAAACAATACCAAGATGCCCCTCACCTCTCCTCTGTCCTCTGTATCTCATTTTAAGACCTGTCTTTGTTCTAAAAAGCACAGAATATAGAAAAGAACTGGAAAGGCAAATTTTCGTGTCCCCAAGGCTTCACCTCACACCCCATTGAACCATCGCAGTGTTCTAGGGAGCAATTCCTGACAACTTGTTTGACAATTGTGCAAATACAGGTGGCAAAACCATAGTGGCTTGCTCTGGGTTACAGATAGTGGGCAGGAGACTTGGGACTCGAGTCTACTATGATATTCACTACAAAATTTCCAGAGTCAGAAAAGAAAAATCAGTGTCCATCATGAGAAAGAGGATGTGTTTCTTGAATATTTCTTCAGAGCAAAATATCTGTATCTCCTGGTGCATGGGTTTTCCAAAGAACAAGAACAAAAGAGGGAGATCTGTGTTTTCACAATTCACAAATGTAACAGGGTTTTCTGTGAGGTTTTGTACTGAGGGGATGCGGGAGACACTGTTGATGCTTCTCTACATTTTCCCTCAGCTCACCTGGTTCACCTGCAGCTTCAGATGATTCTGCTACAGGCTGATGGCTGCCCACAGGTATCTTTTCCCCCTGTCTGCATCATCATTAGGTGCACACATACTGCTGCCCACTGCCTGCCACAGTCACACTTAAACAATAGGAGATAGAGCCGGGCTCAGTGGAGCCCACCTGTAATCCCAGCAGCTCAAGAGACTGAGGCAGGAGGACTGCAAGTTCAAAGCTAGCCTAAGCAACTTAGTGAGGCCCTAAGCAACTCAGCGAGACCCTGTCTCTAAGTAAAATATAAAAAGGGCTGGGGGGCTGGGGTTGTGGCTCAGTGGTAGAGCACTTGCCTAGCTGGGTTCGATTCTCAGCACCACATAGAAAAATAAAGAAAGATATTGTGTCCATCTACAACAAAAAATATTTTTAAAAAAGGAGTGGGTTGGGGATATATCTCAGTGGTTAAGCACCCCTGGGTTCAATCCCCAGCACCAGGAAAAAGAAAAAAAAAAAGAGTAGGAGTTAGAAATCATGGATAAATGCCCCAGTGGGACAATTCTAAAATAGTTCCTATACAGTTTCTTGGAGATGCCCTAGCAAGACTGAGCCCCAGTTCTCCTAGCAGTGACCATGCTGTCTCACTTCCTCACCTCTTCAGTCAAACTCTCTGGGGTCTTTCCCAAATAGACCACTTGTATCCTAGTCTTTGTTTCGTGGTCTGTTTCGCCTCTGTTTTGCAGGGTACACAAGTCAAGACAGGAGCCTCAAATACAAACCAAGGTTTGTATTTGAGGATTGAATTTCTTTTTCCTTCCAATTCCAAGCTCCAGAAACTTACATAAGAAATACAATCTGGCAGATAAAATCCTCTGCTCACTCCTCTGCAAGTCCTTGGTAGCTCCTGGACACAGCACCCAGAAGTTCCCCAATCATCTGGAGCCTGTCTGCTGCCAGCCGTCTCCAGGGAAGTCAGGGAAGCTGGTAAACAAACTCCTTCCTTCACTCATCCTCCCAGGTGCTAGGAAAATATATGCACAGATCCAAGCTGCCAGTTTTTAGCATTTTGTAGCACATGCTGCAGGTTCAATCTATTCCTTAAGGAACAGATGTTGTGAAAATCTAAATAGAACTTCCACTTTTATGGTAAAATTCCCGCTGTCCAAATACAACTGCTCTTGAGCGTGAAATGTTCTTCTCTTTTTTCTTGGGCTGCCATCCCTGCCAACAAGACTTTTGAGCATTGCTCAGCATCATTCCTTTGCAAAGCAGCTCCAAACTTGCTTTTTCCTAATCTCTGGATCTCCAGAGAGCTTTCAGGGCTGTACTGTCCACCTCCCTGCTGAAATCTGGGAACTGCCTTTCCACACTAGGATTTTTCAGGTGTGTCCAAAAGAAGCTGAGGGCAGATTGGAAAGCCAATAAGTAACATGGCTTGGAGAAAGAAGAAATAATCTTTATGCACTGCTTTTATCTTTTGGTGATGACATTCTGGCTCCCTCCTTCCCCTTTCACACACACACCCCATCTCAACTCCTGGAGTCCTGCTTTTGAACCTTGCTTGGTTTCCCTGGTTGAGTTAGAAAGCAAGAAACAGGTCTAGCATGATTAGGCCTTAGAGGTCCATATTCTTAAGGTCTGGATTTCCCTCCCACCCAACTCCATCTGACTCAGCATCCCCTTTTAACAATACATCTGTCATTCTCTCCCTTTACTGGCCTGAAATAACATTTACAACTATTATGCTTAACCTACTGGTACACATTTACTTTTTGACCAAACTGTAACCTGCCTCCTCTGAGCCCTTTCTCAATGAGGCTTCAACACTGGCTTATAAAGAATTCAGCAGACAGCAGCATAATTTCTAATAGCTCAAGACCACATCCTTGGGATGACCCTTAAAGTGCCGGATAAAACCCATGGCTGCAAAAAGAACTGTTTCAGCCAGCATCTGAAGATAGTGCTGGCGACTCCCAGCCTTTGCAGGAGAGTAGGAGCCCCTTTGATAAAAACTAGTTAACGAACCCACATGAGTTTCACATGGACCAATGTACTAATCACCACCACCACTCTGCTTCCCACTTTTTATAATTTCATTTCTACTGAGTACTCTCTCCTTCACTTCCTATTCCCCTGTTTCTTTTTAAACACCTGGTCTCCTCTGTATAGACTGAAATTGAGTTCAGTTCATGTTGAACTCTTTTCCCTATTGCAATAGTATGTATGTTACTGATTAAACTTTGTCTTTACTACTTTAACTAGTGTCCATCTTTGTTTGTCTTTTGCACTACATATGTAATACTCTTAAAAATCAGGAAGGTGGATGCAGTGGTGCACACTATAATCCCAACCACTTGGGAAGCTGAAGTGGGAGCAGCACAAGTTCAAGGCCAGCTGGGCAAATCAATGAGACCCTATCTCAAAATAAAAATTAAAAAGGTCTGGGAATGTTGCTCATATGTAGAGCTCTTGCCTAGCATGTGTAAGGCCCATGATTCAATCCCCAGTACCACAAAAATAAAAAATCAATAAAATGCTGCAAATATAATATAAATATAGAATATATTCTATAATATAAAAAGAAATTTACAATAAACTATGTGTCTCTCAATATATAATTTTACAGGCACAGCTAAACTAGAGGACACAGAAAATTGTTAGATATATGTACCTTCTTAGAATGTGTAAGTGGATTTGAGACAGACAATATAATTTGCCCCTGAATTAAATAGAATTTTTATTTACATTTGATAATTTGAAATACAAGCTAATTAATATAAACAAAGGATTCATGAATGGGACAACTAGATAGATACCCAATACAGGTGTGTCACATAGGGAACTCAAACACCACAAGCCAAATGGGGACAGGTGGTGTGATCTTTTCAAAATGGCAGCTCTCTCTTGTTAAAATTCCGACCAATCTAACATGCAATCTTCATTTGGTTTAACAGTCCTTACATCCTTAGGAAATTATTTTAAAATTGAGCAAAGCTACTTTGGTTTTTACAAGTTTCATGAAGTAAGCTTCCAAGCTTGACTAAGTACAGATGGGCTTCTCACCCAAGTGAATATCCAATGGGATGATTCAATAGTACATGCTCACTTGTCCATTCAGGAGGTTGTCTGGCCTCCTGCCACCAAATGCCAATAGCCAGTCCCTATTTTTATTCTCATCCAAAAAATATCCCCATAAATTTCAAAAGCATCATCTAGAAGACAGTACTGGCCACTCTGAGAAGCATTACCTATCCTCTGCCCCTGCACACACAAGCTACAGAATTTAAATAGAACCAGGCTTTCAAGGTCAAATTCCAGCTGCTCAGCAGGCTGATCTCCATCAAGCCCAAGTTAATGCTCTCAGGTACTGGGCTGTGCTGAGGAGCTGGAGCTGAAGCATTAATAAACAAGAAAAGGTTAAGATGCTTCATTAATAGTTGCAGCAACTGCCATAGGGGAACTTGGCAAAATGTATCACCATTTTAAATGTATATAATATTTAGTTGAGAAGTTCCCCTGCTAGGTATTCATCTCAGAGATAGATGTGTACATGTGCAGAAAAGTGTATATTCCAGGAAGCATCACTTATATGTAGAAAACACTGGAAACTACTTAAATTTCTATTAATTAAGGCACATCCATATGATGGATTATTTTCAGATGTTGAGTTAGAATTATGCTAACCATATAAAGTGACCTCAGGTACATATTTTCCTCAGTTTTGATATAGCTTCCCAAGAATATGAGGGGTATTAAGTCAAGTGAAAATTAAATTAGTTCTACTTTGCTTTATTTATCATATGCTTCTGCCTGGAGTCCACACACGTGCATGCCTGTGGGGGGGGGGTGTGTGTGGGGGTGTGAGCACACACATTTGACATGTATTCAATTGCTTTCTATGTGCATAGACTCTCTTTGGAAGTATTTACTAAAATCCTCTGCCTCTGGGAGGTGAAGGGCCGGGGATGGAGGGTGGTTTCACTATATTACATCCCTTTTGCAGATTTTGTAGATTGTTTTGAATTATGTGCAATTAACACCAATACAAATCAGTTTGTTCTAATTTTTAAAACTATGATCCTTCTCCAATAAGATTGTCCTAGAGGAGCTGTGTCCCGATTCCTAAACTGGAATCAGGACATCAGGTGAGGTAGGAAGTGGCTCCCATTCTGCCACATCTGGCAGGTTGGTGAGGCGGGAAAAATTTCTGCTGGGGGCTGGGGCCATACCAGGGGAGCAGACTTAGCCCCTCCTGAGAGGGGAACCTCTGGATCCACAGGACCAGGAAAATTCCTAGAACACCCCTCAAACAATTAGTCTTATCATTGGTTAATTTTTCCTGAGTGAAGCCATAGAGGCTTCTTCTAAACCTTCTGTAAAGGAAAGAGAGCTGAAGTGCAGGCCTGAGAACACTGGCGGCTGGTTTCCCTGGCAACTACCATTCCTCTTGTTTTTTCAGTATTAGTTTGAAAAGCAAAAGGAAAGCTCGTTCTGCATGGAGATCAGCCGGCTGGGACCTGACCTTTCCTCACTCTTATCATCCATTCTTGAGGTGACCTCCCATTTATTTCTGGTGGCTCTTAACATTCCTGGCTAAAAGAAATGTCCCTAAAAACAATTCCTGTGGTGATTTTTGAAGTGAACAAGAGGCTCTTCATTCACCACGATATGCCTTGTAAATACAGTTGACTAAATGAATGGTTTAGTGGGCACATATTTATTGGTTCCTTAGCATGTGTCCAGTACAATCCTTGCATTGGGTGACTAAGTCACAATTTCTGTCCTTTGGCATATTGGCAGATGAGATTCATAAAAAATGAAGAGCTCATTCAATGTATTTATTGAGCAACTTCTATGTACCAAGCACTGTTATAGGAAATGAAGTTAAAACATAGTAAGTTCCAACACTGGCCACATATAAGTGCTAGGAGAGTACAGTTGCTCTGTCACTGCCTCACTCATACCTACGCAGGTCTTGCCATGGTTGTGCCTTTGGGCCCAGCTTCAGGTGCCAGCATGTGTGGCTCTTCTTGGAGCGCTTCCCCTGGGGTTGGAAACCCCTTTGGCCCACACACCCAGCTAGTCAGAAATGCTAGAGAATCAATGTCCCCAGGAACTGCCCTTGGCCAGTGACTAACAGGAGATGACATACACATATTCCAGCTCCTGTCCCCCTCAGTGACAACAGGCAAGTGTTCTACACTGGACCCTAGAGTGCCCCAGGAGGATTAACTACCATCCACACCAGGCACTTGTCTTTATCACAGTTTTTGTTCTTGCTCTTCTCAAGCACAGTCTGCTTCACTCCACCAGGTGATGTTGGACTCATCATTACCTTTAAAGGAGAGGGTCTTCAAGGTCCTTCCTGGATTTAGGATCTCCTTTATTCCATCATCTTTACAGAAATGCCATTGGAAAAACATGAATTCTTTTTCTATGTGCTAGTGTTTTCCATTCTGTTGTGGACTGAATATTTTTGTACCCTCAAAATTCGTAGTTTGAAATTCTCTACCACAGTGCACTGGTGTGAGGAGGTGGGGACTTTGGGAGGTAATTTAGTCTAGCTGAGGTCATTGTGCGTATGTGTAGGAGGGTGGTTCTCCTGATGGGATTAGAGCCCTTATTTGAAGAAACCAGACCTTTCTCTGCAGCTTCCTCACTCGCAGCACTCTCTGTCTCCCTCCCCCCTCCTTTTGAGGACACAATGAGAAAATAGCCATTGTCAAACCAGGGAAAAAACCTCATAGCGGGCGGGCTTGTGGCGCATGCCTGTAATCCCAGCACTTTGAGAGGCTGAGACAGGAGAATTGTGGGTTCAAAGCCAGCCTCAGCAATGGCGAGGTGCTAAGCAACTCAGTGAGACCCTGTCTCTACATAAAACACAAAATAGGGTTGGGGATGTGGCTCAGTGGTCGAGTGCCCCTGAGTTCAATACTGGGTAACAACAAAAAAAAAAACCCTTAGGAGGATTCAACCAAACTGTCATCCTAATCTTGAGTCCAAGCCTCTGGAGCTATAAAAAATAAATGTATTTGTTTAAGCCACTCATCTTGTGGTGCTTTGTTTGTGATGATCTAAACCAAGACGGGTCACTGTTGAGTCCTGTCCATGTCCCTGTAGCTATTCCCACCTTGGCTGCCTGCTTCTATCTTCTCTGCCCGATGGTTTTCTCTGGCACTGCAGAGGCAGGGAGGCCTATCCGGAAGTGAAGAGGGTATAACACCCCCTGGGGCAGCTTTATCCAATGAGAAATAGGAGTCAGTGAGTAAATGTCAGGCTCTCTTCCTGGCCTCAGGTAAGCTGGGTGAGGAATAGCTGAAGAGACCAGGGGGATCAGCTTTAGCAGTAACTCACTCATTACACTTCAGCATCTTCTCTCTTCCTCCTCTCACTCCTGCTTCCTTGGGATCACTCCCAAACCCATCCAGGTAACCAGATGCTTGCATCAAGCGCTGCTTTTACAAGAATTCAAACTCAGACAAGTTTCCTAAGGAAATCCATCAGCCAGTCTTTTCAGTCAAATCATTTCAGATAAAGGCCGATCACATTGGCTATGTGGGCCTTTAGATGTTTCAGAGCAAATATGAGATTTCTAATACATGTTCAGGAGAAGAAAAGACCCCAACTAGAAGCCTTCAAACCAATGAATTTCCGATTATAGCAAGCGGCTTCCTGACCTCTGTTAAATGGGGATGGCTTGTGACAGGTTTAAGTTCTATGAATAATAAATTAGAGGCCTCCTGCATGTCCCTGGAATTCCACTAAGTTTTCTGAGATTCAAAAGGGTATAAGTCTTTGAGATAATCCCATGACTAGAAAATCCTGCACTGAAAATATGGTATGTCTCTCAGGGACTCTCCTTGAGGATGCTTATTCAACTCTCAACAGGACTTAACACTTAAATTCTTTTCACTGAATGCAGATGGAAATTTCTAGATTCCACAGTGAGTAAACAGTCAAGATGTCTTCTCTCCCCTACTTCCTTTCCAATGCAACACCCGCATATGTTAGCCTGTGCTTCCAGTCCTCCACTTGAAGGCAGGGACCTTCAGTCTCTGTGGGATTCTGGCCCCAGTAGGTGAGTCTCACTCAATGATGGGAGGCTGCAGGGGGAGACGGGTAGAGAATAGAAAGGACACTGCCTTTTTCATTCTTTTCCTAAGACAAGCAGAAGGGCTTAGGGTAAAATTTAATCACCATCTCACCTTAAAAGAAATAGAATACAACCTGCAGACAAGGTAAAATCCCATTCAAACATCCCTTTTCTTTACCAGGACAGAAGAGCAAAAGCCACTTCTCCTTAGCGCACATAGTAAGCCCACAAACCAAAAAGCCTAACAGAGGGTCCTCAAGCAGGGGTTGGCACTTGTTCATGTGATGGGGCTGCCCAGTCCTCCACACGCCCTGTCCCTGCTTCCCGGTGGACCCCTCCATGACCATCCCACATCGGTGTACTTTTCCCACTATAAGCAAAGCACCAAGGAGCTGAAGGGTTTTGTGTGTTTCGTTCACTGTTGTTCCCCTGCAGTGCCAGAAAGAGAGTTGGCATCTTCAGTAGGATTATACTGAAATTAGGCAGACTTAGACAAGGAAAGGAAAATCCAATTAAAGAGATATTATCAAGGTCACTGCTACAGGCAAAGAACTTTGAAAGGTTTCCAGGAGCTTCTGGGATGGGCCATATAGTAGAAGAGAAACTGCTTTCCATCCCAGAGACTGAAGGTTGTCCTCTGGGAGAGTTCACACCCTTACTTCCAGGCTGAACACAGCCCGGCAGAGCCTTGAGTCAGAAAAGCAGTATGGGGTGCTTTGAAAGCTTGAGGTAGGAACATTATCTGGGTGCTCCAAACTGTCCAGCTCAGCTGCAGCTGGAGCCAGAGTGGGGTCTCTGAGCAGTGGCGAGGGGCACCACAAGCATCTGCCTCAGGAAGCATTAAGCAAATGGATTCTCCTCAATGCGGATATGCATAGGCATTCCAGGAAAATGTCAGGCCCCAGGCCCATTTTGACAGAGAACAAAGGTCAGAATTATTAGTACCCTATGATCCATTAAGAAAGAAAAATCATTACTATGGCCAAAAAGTTCAGACTTCTTTTGACTTTTTATTCTCTCTGCATTTCTTCCATAACAAGTTCCGGCTCAGAATTCCCATTCCTGGGGGGATGTGGCTACAACTTTATTGTAAATGAAGGATCTGTTGCCCCAGCCCTCATTCCAGCCCCTCATAGGCCTTGTCTCCTTTGACTTTTTCTTACAGCATTTCCACTCTGGGCTCTTGGCCACCCCTCAGGTTCTGTGCCAGCTCCCTTTCTTCCACTCATTCCTTCTTGCAGTCACTCCTCAGGGTCTGTCTAGAGGCATCCTCCCCCTTGTGCTTTCTGCCTTTCTAGACTCTACCTACACTTTCCAGATGGGCTGCCGTCACCCACATGTCACACTCTAGATCCACACTTCCAGTGCCCCTCTGCCCTAAGCTCAGGACTCAGGTTCCCAACCTCCTCTAGGACAGTCCATGCACAAACAAGAAACTCAATCTCTGTCATGCTGATCTCATTACCCACCCCAGCCCCACACTCCCAATCTGCTCTTCCTCTGAATTCCCTGTCTTGGGTAATACTCCACCACCCACTCTTGTCTCCCAACCTGGAACTTCAAGGTCAGCCTCAGCCATCAAGTCCTCATGCTTCTGCTGGTTTCTTGAAGTAGCAAGAGGTCATTCCCTGGGCAGTTAGAAGGTTTACTTATTGCTACTTTTTGTTTTGGTACCAGGAATTGAACTCAGGGGTTCTCGACCACTGAGCCACATCCTCAGCCCTATTTTGTGTTTATTTAGAGACAGGCTCTCACTGAGTTGCTTAGCACCTTACTGTTGCTGAGGCTAGCTTTGAACTCATGATTCTCCTGTCTAGGCCTCCCAAAGTGCTGGGATTATAGGTGTGGGCCACCGCACCCAGCTACTTATCTCTACTTTTACTAATTTTAAGAAAATTTATGCCTTGCATAATGTTTGCCATGTTTCATAAGAATTAGTAGGTTTCATAATGGTTTATTGTCCTAAATATAAACCTACCTTTATTCTCCTTGCTCCTCTACATCCCATGGGCCCCCTAACCAGCTCTGGCCTCCCTTCTGTCTTTGGGACACCCTCCACCTCACCATCAGACTCATCTATTGAAAACGTTAACCTCATTTCTTCACTGAGCTCATCAGAGCATTTCTTCAGGATCATCTCCCTCCGTTTCCACCCCAGAGTTTCCCCTTACATCAGAATCATCCAGAGGTGTTTGTTTACTTATTTCTTCAATTCCTCCATTGTACTGTCTGCTGCCTAGGGCCTGGCACAAAGTAATGCTCAATAAACAGAGGGAGGGAAGTGAGTTAAGTACCTAGCCTAAGGTGAGGCCAGTTCCATAGCCCAGTACTCAAAGCTGGTCAGGAAACTTGCTACAAATGCGGATTCTTGGGTCTCACCTCAGAACATGCAGAATTAGAAACTGGCGGCCTTTGAACATCCCTTTAGGTAATTCTGCTCTGTAACAATTCCAGACATGTCTTGGCTACTGTAGCAAATAAAACTAGTTTCCTCAACCGAACCACACAATCCTTAGCAGCCTCGTGGGAAAACGATTGAACAGGATTCAATCAGCTGCTGTTTCAAAAATGGTGCTTCTAGGTTGCAGAAACGCAGCTTCCCTTCCGGATTAGAAAGGCGTCCTTCCGCCAAACTCTCCTACTCGACGCCACCAGACCCCGACTCCAGCATTCCCACAGTCCCTCAATCCGGGTAGTCTACGCCTGGGCACAGATTCTGATGCTTAAAGAAACGTTTCTAAATCTTTTTCTTTGCAGCCGAGATGGATGAAGGAAAGGAGAGAGGAGGGATTGAGTGACCGGATTAGGGGACGGCTGGAGATCCCCAAGTCCCAGGCTAGAGCTTGGTGTGCCCAGGCGATGAGGGAATGGCGCTGACCCTCTGCAGGGCTTTGCGCTTCCTTTCCCCAGGGTTTGCTGTCTGTGAAATGAGGTTAGCAGTGCCTTTTAAGGAACTCAGCGAACTCAAGCACCAGCCCGCGGGCTCCAACCTAGATGGCTTCAGGTTGTAGACTACTGCGCTCGGGGTAGCCTCGCTACGGAGTCAGAGGAGCGACAGCGCAGGGAAGGCGCGCGGCAGCTGGGTGCCCTTCTCTCCTGTGGGCCGGTGAGTGACAAGGGAAAGGCGGCAAAATCCTTATCCCCAAGCTGAGCAGCCAGCGTTCTGGAGGGACTGTGAGAGAGGGGAGTGCGTGAGTAACCGCAGAAGGTGTGAGTAGCTGGAACTTGTGGGGTGCTGTGGACAGCGAGCTCCCCTAAGACACTCGCTGGCGCCACTTGGCGACAATGAGCAGCGGGCGCCGCGAGTGTGCGGTAACTGCCCAGGAAGAGATCACAACCCTTTCCTAAAATGGATCCCTCTAAGCCAAGCCCGGAGGTTTCGTCTCCATTTTACAGTTGCATAAAGAGAGGCCCAGGACGCCAACAGCCAGCAGTGGCAGTATCCCTTTCCCTGGTCAGGGAACACTTGCCCTTGGAATTATCAAGGGCTTTTATTGCGTTGAGAAGGAAGTGAAGATTCTGACTTCTTTCTTCCTGGAGAGAGCCCTTACATGTCCAAAGACCAGGGCCTCCGATGATCCAAGAGCACCACACCCCACCCCTGGCCCGCCACTTTCAGAATTTCACCTGGCTGGCTCTCAGTCCGGCCTAGGGTTCCCCCAGTTTCCTTGGAGGCCCATCTGGTTCCCAAAGTGAATTGAATTCAGGCAGTTTATCCATCCCAGAGACTCAGGACTCCTAGGTTTCCCACCCTGGAGAGCGCACGGGGCTGGAATTGACCCAGGAGAGGCAGGGTACAGGGCGAGGGAGGAAGTGCATTGGATAGAGGGGGGAACCCATACTGGGAACCCGCCTGGGAGGGGCTAACACCCTTCTCTTGGGCTATTCCCCACCCCCCAAGCCACTTGAATGGGTTGTCGCCCCAGTGGCCGGCCTCTGAGCACGTGTTGCTGAGGGGTCTGCGTCAGCGTTGGGTAAATAGATGACTGGCCTATAGCGCCGGGCGGGGCTATTTAAGAGGCAGCCACCCGACCGCCTACCCTGAACTTGGCTCGGCTGTCGCTGCTCTGCTGGAAACGCTAAACCAGCTGCTTTCTAATCCAAAGGTATGTAGGTCCCTGCACTTGCCCACGCAAATACAAGTGGCCTGTGTCTTTGAAGAATGCTGTCTTCAGTTTTGCATCCCTTTACATTTTGTATTTTCTGTGTCTCTCCCCTCACCCCAGCTGAAAAGACATTCCTAAAACTCGGAAATAAGGGTGCTGGATCTAAAAACGAGGGCTGGGTGGGTAGAGCTGCCTTAAAGACTTTCATAAGCCGGTAAGGTTCTTTTTTGCATAGGAGCTGGAATAGCCATTTGCTAGAATTCTCATGCAAATTGGTATTTGCTAGCTGTTAAACAGCGGTTTGGAGTACTTTGCAATCTTTTCAAATAAAATGCCGAAAAGTTTTAATATTTAAATCCATTTTCTAAATATTGCAGAAAATTCAGAGCTTTGAGGACAGAAATATGTGGATTTTCTATCTACTGATTTCTGAACTGCAGTCAGTCGGTGCTTTGGCAACAGCTGAGAACTGAATGCATATTTCTGATTTTTTTTTAAAAACCCTACCTATGTTTTGCATAGTGGTTTATTACCAATTCCCACATACACCTGGAGGAAACTTTATAATTTTTTTTTAAATTTATTGCACCCACAGTTTAAACTGTGCTTCTTTTATTTCCGTATTGAAAGCTTTTTTTTTTTTTAATTTGGAAAAGTCATGCCGTTCTTCAAGGGTCTCATTTCTCTCCACTGACATCCCGATATTTTTCACACTATCTTTAATAGCGTGCTTTTCCAGTTAGAAGAAAGAAGTTCTACAAAAGCTTCCGCAAACTTAAGGCGAACAGGAGACATTCCTTCTGCTAAACAGGGCAAAACACCAGGTCTCTGACTGCCCGCGGGCACTGGGTGTGTATAACCCAAAAGACAAGCCAAGTGCGCCTGGGCGCGCGCGCTGTCGCTCAGCTGGGGTCTGCACTTGGCAAGCCTTAATGCTTGCGCCAACCTAGCGGATCTGCTGCGCCGGCGCTGGACTGAGTCCGCTTCTGGGTGCCCGACTTTCCGCAGGGGCTGGCGGATGCCCAGCCTTTTTCTTGACGCCTCCTCGCTTTTGCTCTCCACAGCCATGAACCGCGGCATTTGCCTGTGCGTGCTGATGGCTGTATTCGCTGCCGGAGCCCTGACGCAGCCGGTGCCCCCAGCTGGTGCCGCAGGCTCGGGAGTGCAGAGGGCAGAAGAGGCGGCGCGAAGGCAGCTGAGGGCGGTGCAGAGGACAGACGGGGAGGCACGAGCGCACCTGGGCGCACTACTGGCCCGATACATCCAGCAGGCTCGGAAAGGTAAGGATGCTGCCTTCCCACCCCTCACTTCTGCCCGGGATCCTGAATTGTCAATACCGACCCTCTCCCCTAGAGCACACCAGATGAAGGCATCATCCGCCTTTGGAAGGAAATAGGTTGATAGTTACTCTGCACCTGAGGGTACAGTTTTGGAGTCCTCTATAAGCAAATCGAAAGGGGTTATGGAAGATAATTTATTAGTAAGGAGAACGTTCTTTAAAACCTTTGTCTAAGTTAATTTTTGGCTCAGTGTTGCTGATTAAGCTCAACACCATTTTATGAAAACATTTTTTTAAAGATAATTACTAACCCCTGGGAAGGGGTTCCAGATACACTAAATAACTTCTTCTATAAACATAGCAGAACCAGGAGCCACACAGATGCAGACGCTTGGAAACTCTAGCAGGAAGTGATGGATGCTCAGAATGCTTGAGATTTGATTAAAACAAGTGACAATAGGTCAGTTTTCACTAAAGTATGTAACAGGAGGAAAGAACCAGGAGGCGTTTTGAGTTTTCCTTGACAGTGAGTGAATTAAAATGATTACACATCAGATGCATTTGTTTTTATTTTACTATTGGAGAGATGTTCCCATAAGTCAGTTTTCTCAGCATGGAAGTCTTTTTTCCAGGAATAAGGTGATTTAGCAGGTCCCTAGCTTAGTGTTTCTTTCTCTGAAAACAGGAGATGAGGCTAGAGCTCCCTGGAACCCCTCTTTGCTCTTTGTGTGTTTCACAGGGAAGAATCATGATATTTTTCCTCTCAATTTTATCTGTAATGGCACTGATGATGGACACTGGCTGTGGGACAGTGTATTGAACTGGAACAATAACTGAATTAAAACTCATTCAGCAAACACTGCCAGGATGGCTGAGGGATGCAACTTCCTTTTGTATGAGGTTCTTACCCAACTGTTGTGCCAGGACCTGGATTTGAACTTTAACTCATGGCTTGAGTAAAAAGAAAGAAAACTGAGGGCTTGGCTCCCTAGAGTCTTCTGTGGTCTTACATGAAGATGAGAGTGGAAACTTTTTGACAGGGGACTTCAGAGGGAAAGGACAGAAGGTGATTGTTGAATTTCTCTAACTACCACCTTTTGTGTTCTTTCCTGCTAATTAAACTGAAAGAATGGAAATATAGTCAGATGACAGAGAAAGTCTGACAGTTTGCAGTATTCCTTCTGTTTGCCTATCTGAAAGTGAGTTAGAATCTGCTCCCAGATGTGGGTTGAATTTCAGCCAAACCAGTTTGAGGTATCCTAGGCTATTCATTGAACTATAGATCTGAAATCCTCTCCCCAGCTTTAGGAAAGACCCAAGAGTCCCAGTTCTAGGGATGGGGGTAACCTAGTTGCCAAATTATTTCCTAGAACCAATACCCAACAGTGGCTCTTAGAGCATAAATCTTAGCTGGGAGGTTCTTCCAATCCCCTCTTTCAACACCCTCCTCCTGCCTTTCCTTCAGGCTGTTGGGCCAAAGGCACCCAGGTGGGAACAGCAATTACTTGGAAAATAAGCTGCCAACACCCAACGTCAGCAGAGCTAGAAACCAATCATGCTCTTCCACTGACAAATAAGAACTAGGAATAAATATTTACACACACAAGTACTGCACAGTGTCTTTGAATATTTTACATATTTTGAGATTATATCCAATTTGACTTAACTCTGGAATATATTAAAAGTTCTAAAGGACAAAATGGGTTCTTTGAGCAGTGTGTAAGAGTTTATCATCAGGAACTGTCTGCAGGACTCTTAATGGTATGGGTGATAAGGGAGGCAACTAGTGGCATAGTGTATCTAATGGCATTCAGTACACACCTATCCACGACCTGCAGCAAAGCCCCAGTGCTACAGCTGCTGTCTCTCTCAGACCTGAAAATATCCCTGCACAGTAAGTATTATCATGCCCATTTTGCCCATACGGAAGCCCTGGCTTGAGAAGGTTGAATAACCTTCAACCTACGCATATAAGCAGCAGCAAGACTGAGGATCTCCAAACCCTGACTTCCCCAGAGGGTCTGGAAGCCATTCAGCTTCCCAGCTGTACTATCTATTCTGGATGTTAAAGTTTTAAAAAGTCAGACCCTTCACTTCAATTCCAAAAATCAGTTGTAAGTCCCTGCTCTGTGTAGCACTAGCGAGTGAGGACGATGGTAGGTACACACATGTGACGACAGAGCTCTATGGAATGGGAGCTGTACACAGTGCCCACACCAGCAACCCTGGCTGCTTGCTCATATTGAAGCGGTCACTTTGCTTCCACTAGATGGAAATGCGGGTTGTGGCATTCGTCATCAGAGCAGGCAGGAGGATGGTCTTATTTCCAGGTGACTGTCTATGGAAAACTGGGTCTGTAAGTCTTGCTGAATTCAAGGACAAATATTTCACCTAAAGTCCTTAAACAGTTAAAAAGTGGAGGTTTTTTCCCTTCTGGATAGACTAGGAATGTCTACAAAAATGGCTGAAATGTGCTGTGTTGACTCATAGCTCCCAGACTGGGAAGGGATGGGGGCAGAGATAGAAAGGATGAGGATGTTATTCTGTGTGGTTATGTCTGTTTTAAATATAGCTGGTTAAATCCATTACCCAATATGACATGGTAACTGACTATGGAATGTCAATTGCCAATAAACAAGACATATTTGGGTTCCGTGTGCAGGAGCTGGCAAGCATCTTGAGAGGTGGAGACATGGTGGCCCCAACACAGTGGGACCCATTGATAGGTTCTCTACTCCTCTACTCATGAATTGGCCTGGACTTTGCCCATTCAGGACCCTGAAGCACCTTGTTTAACCCTTAGTTTTCACAGAGGGTGTCACAGTGATTACATACCAGGAGGCTGCTGTCTATGATCTGTGAGAGGCACTATGTCACATGCCTCTAAAGCATCCACCTTGTCATACCTCTGCCCACTCAATGTGGGTTCTAGGCAAGAATAATTTTGTTCCCAAGGACTTGGCTCCCTTCTCAAATTCAGTTATTGAGTTTAGGTCAAGATGTCTAACTTGACAAGATGCACCCTTCTTTGAGTGTTACTGAGATGCCAAGATTTTAATCTGACAGTGTATCTTTTTCTGGTTATCTTTTTTTAAAAAAAAGAGTAGCTTTCAAATTAATAATTTCAAAACATTGTTTATTAGCAATAGGACTTGATTGTTTTTTAAAGCCATTCCAATATCAAATATATTGTAATTGCTGTACCTTAAAACTCTCTGGACAAGTCAGGTATGGTCAAGGATGTTAAACAGTGTTAAACAGTGAAATTTAGAAATGGGTAAGCACTGGGGGGAAATTCTTGGCTTCTGCTGAAAGCCATATACACAAGGAAAATGCTGTTAGGGGTAAGGGAGACAAAGAAAAATCAAGACAATCCCTCAATTTGCATAAGGCAGGACAAAATGAACCCACCTGAATACCTGTGAACACAAAACACACCCATAACTAGTGAACATCACATTTTTCCATTTATGCAGACACAAGTCTTTCTCCTCTTTTGTTTTGGTCTCTTTGATACATTTAAGAAGAAAAATGTATATATTCATCTGGACTTTTCCATTGTTTGCCCTCACAAATTGAACTGCTTTTATTCTCAGACATAATGCTCTTGTTTCCTTCTTTGTCCCTTGTAGCTCCCTCTGGCCGCATGTCCCTCATTAAGAACCTGCAGAGCCTGAGCCCCAGCCACAGGATAAGTGACCGGGACTACATGGGCTGGATGGATTTTGGTCGGCGCAGTGCTGAGGAGTATGAGTACCCCTCTTAGAAGACCGGCCTCTATCCACCTGACTCACAGAAGGAAGAATAAGAAAACAATTATGCTCATAACTCATCGTCTCTGAAGTTTGACATTTTGAGTATCTTATTTATTAAGTTCTCAATGTGAAAAATCCTTCCATTAAGATTGTCCCATGCAACCACACACCTCAGCAGAATTGTGCAATTGGAGAATATGATGTTTCCTTCCTCTGTGACTCTTGGTCCTAACATATTGCTATGCTATTAAAGTGATTTCATTCTGGCCCCTCATTCCTTGAGTCTACTGAGGGTCCTCAGAACACGCAAGGCAGGAAGTCTGATCTGCAGTGCCCAGGGAATCCCTGCAGTAGATGGTCTCTGACACAGCTGGGGAAATGAGTGCTAGGGCATGGAGCTGACCCTCTGCTGAGACAAGGTGGCTGGAAGGTGGTCATCAGAAGTGCCTTCTGAGGTTAGATCCAGAGCCCAGCACTGAAAACTCTAACCCCTGATCTCTTTTGCCAATCCCACCCACTCCTCAGTTTTCTTTAGGGTTCTCTCTTTACATAAGTTATAGGGCAGTACTGTGCCCTGCCTTTGCAAGTATTTGGTCATTCCACAGAGGTTACTGTCCTTCCTTTATGGATGAGGAAGCTGGCTTTTTCTTTTTAAATTTTTTTTTGGTTGTTGATGGATCTTTATTTTATTCATTTATTATTTATATGTGGTGCTGAGGATCAAACCCAGGACCTCACGCATGCTAGGCAAGCGCTCTACCTCTGAGCTACAGCCCCAGCCCAGGAAGCTGGCTTTGAAAAGTGGATGTGACCAGTGCAACTGCCCCAGCTAATGAGAGTCTCAGACTTGAGGGCTTAATGTTCCTGTGCTAGTGGGACCTCTGTCACTCTTAGCACTTCTCAAACTCTAAAGTGCACAAGATTCACCAAGGGACCCTTGTTAAACCACATATTCTGATTTAGAAAGCCTGGACCAGTTCCTGAGCAAGCCCCTAAATGGTCAATACCACAGGTCCCAGACCATATTTGGAGTTTTTGCTGGAGTAGAGAAGAGCCTGAGATTCCTTTCCCAAGAGTTCTGTTGTTTTTCAGCCAGTGGCCATGTTGGAAGGACTCTGGTAGTTATCCAGAGTAGAAGCCAATCTATCTGTTTGTCCTGTATAATGACCAATAAAGAGAACAAGTGAATACACAGGGACACCAGAGATGATCTAGTAACTACCACCCATGGTGCAGACCTTCCATGCCTCCCAGCTGAGGCCTCCAAGACCCTCAGATCATCAATCAGGTGTGGCTCCAGATGGCCCAGTGCCATAAAACATGGCAGTAAAAAAGGCACAGACATTGAAAACAATATAGGCAAATCTATAACAGGTCACAGAGTGGCTCTACCCAGACGACCATCACTGTAGATACTCAGCTCATCTTCTTTAATAGTGGAAAGGGAATAGTGAGGAAGTCCTCAAAGAGGAACTCTAAAAGACCAGGGCAGTGCAATTCTTTAACTTGAACTGAAGTTAGGATTTAGTGTAAAACTTAGGTTCCAAATAGACAGCACACTATATTATGTCCCACTAAGGTCATTACTTCACTTATTTAGTCCCTGCAGTTTGGTTTCCAAGACCACTTCATGTGTTAGGTATCCAATTCCCATGCAGTCCAAAATATTCAGATGCAACCCCTCCCCAGCAAAAATCACTATTTTTATGGGTGTGTAGAGACTAGTGGGTGTGTATAGAATGACAGCCTGATCCTGTGTGTGTCTACACACATGAGTGTATATGTGTGTTATGTGTTGGGGGGGCATGATGAGGAACTTGAAATTTAATATAAAATCAGCAGAGAAGGGATGAAGAATGTCTGATCTGAATTACTGATTTGTGAATCATCAAGGGAGTAGGTGTTAAATTTTCAAAAGTAAAGTCATGGCTCATATAAATTTAAAATCAACATGTGTCAAAGATTCCATTAATAAAGGAACTAGTAAGATGTTACAACCATTTCAAAAGGAGAACTTAGGACAGACATGCACAGGGAGTCAGGATGGTGAAATGATTGCTAATATACTCAAAACTGGTTCATGACTATAGGTCAATAAAATGCCATGTTTGGAATGTTACCCAGAACAGAAATTATTTATATCTTTAGGAGACAGTTTTTCCTTATGTTTCTATTTGCATTACTTACTATCCATTTTCTAGGGCTTACACAGTGTAAGTAGCTCACAGACAGCTGTCAAGAGCACTAAAAGAATACCCAGTAATCACCTCTGCCCACTTCAAAGTCCCTCAGAACTTTTCCCAATGTGGCAAAGGGAAGGAAAGAATATTCCCTGCCTCCTCTTGGGTATAGGACTCTGTACAAAGAAACTCATGGGCATCAGCTCAGGAAACTGCCCCACTCTTGCAAGGTCATCATGATTTCGCTTCTCCAAGAGGAAACCAGAACCCAAAGAAGCTAAATGACTGATGGATGCCCACACTGTCCACAAGTGGCAGTGCCAGGATTTAAGCAGCTGGTTCCAGACCTCTATATGAGGAGACTCAGAGCCTTGGAGGGGAGCTGGAGACTTGTCCAGAAACTGTTCCTGCACAGAAGTTGCTGAATCAGCATGAGTGATAATTCATGGAAGCTTTGAGAGGATCTGATGGAGCTTCCTGGCCAGGGGTGGGACGGAGACTAAAGACCTGCTCCCCAATGCTTTCAGCACCACCTCTGGATTCAGGTTGGCTACCTTCTAACTGCAGTGTCCCTGCTCTCACCTCTATGTCACATGCTATCATGGGGACGCAGGAACTGGCATGTCCCGGATCTGCCTCAGCTCTCTCCAGGGGATCACATCAAACGCCTACAGTGGAGCTGAGCAGCTCTCACAGAAGCCAATAGCTCTTCAAGCTCCACTTGGGAGGGACCTGAAGAACCCATGCTCACCAGAAACCCGTGCCCTCTTCCCCTCCCTTCCTTCCTCCTTCTCCACTTCCTCTCCCCTACCTCTTCCCTACTCTCCTTCATTTACTCCTCTCCACTCTGTATATTCCTCTCTGATATACATACCTCTCCTTCTGACCTAAATTGTGGGGATCCACTCTTCTTTCTGTGGCCTATGACCACGTTTTTGTCAGTGGGTCTCCAATAGATTGCACTCAGTCCTGGATCTGCCTCTTTCTTTGTCTCACTGTACATTGGGGCTGGTTTCCGTACACTGGGACCAGAATGTTCCAGAACACCCATGTAAAGTGGAAAATCCCCTCTTTCCATTGTTTATTTTATCTATTCATGGGATAATATGAAAATGAAGACTGTCATGTCCAGGGTTTTAGGGCTACAAGTATTTTTCCTCCTCCTCTCCAAACTTCTTATAATATTTGAAGATGATTATTCTAACAACTGTAGCTTATGTTCCTAGTTGTGACAGTTTACAGAGACACAGAACCATAAAAATGGGACCCAAACTACTTCTTCATCCACATTCTTTACTGAGGAAATAATCCAGTTCTCCCCAGATGATTATGATAATCACTGAGCTTTGTCACCTATGTGGCTACCCAGTGTCCACCATGTTCCCCTCCTTGGCTATCTCATTAATGCCTTGAAGCCCCCCAAAGATACCACCTCTGCTGGCAGAAATAAAATTATTCCATCTGCTCTGCCCATCCCCAGGTTTCTGGTCCACTGTCTGGAAGACTCCAGACTTCCTCAGGGTGACTTTCTTCCTCAGGGTGAGAGTCTGGACCACACTGCTACCATTTTGTCTTCAGAGCTCTTAGGAGCACGCTGTGGGACCTGAATGCCATGGGAAACTGTCCAATAAGCAGTTATTTCAAACACACAAGTTGCCCCAGCCAGGAGGTTGAGCTACCACTCTTCACTCCTGCTGGAATGTTTCCAGAATTGGCTTCTGAAAGTCACTTTGCATATCCAAAATCTCTGCATTTACCTTGCAGGTTGAAAATAGCTTAAGATACATGAGTAGTCCATTCTTTAGGCCTGCTGATTACTTTTAGGAAAGGATGAGACAAGGTCGGGATGATGGAGAGGGGCCGCCAGCTCAGCTGTGGGATGGAGCCAAGACACCTTTCTATCTGAGGAACATTAGCAATCTCTTTAGAACAGGTTTGCGCCTGTAAATTCTCTTAGTTTTCCTTCATCTGAGAATGTCATTGTTTTCCCTTCATTCCTGAAGGATATTTTTGCCAAATTTAGAATTCCAGACTATGGGTTGTTTTTTTTTCCCCCTTCAGCACTTTAAAAATACTGTACCACTTCCTATGACCTCCATGGTTTCCAACAAGAAATCTACAGTCACTCAAATCATTTTTTCCCTGTAAACAATGCCATTTTTCTCTGTTTTCAAGATTTTTCCTTTGTCTTTAGTGTTCACTGGTTTGATTGTGATGTGTTTGTGTGTATATTTCTTTTTGTTTGCCCTGTTTGTGGTCTGTTTAGGTGTTAAATGCATACACTTTATATATATGTATGGGTGTATATATATATGTGTGTGTGTGTATATATATATATACATATAAGATATATATTTTAAACAAAACTTATATAAAAGATATTTTAACCCAAAATACATACATATTATATATATATATTTTAACCAAACTTGGGAACTTTTCAACCATTATTTCTTCAAATATTTTTTCAGCATCTCTCTTTCTCTGGGATCCTAATGACATAAATGTTAGACCTTTTTTAAAAATTTTTGTCAGTCCACATGCCAGAGAGTTTCTGTTCATTTTTTAAAATTCTTTTTCCCTTCTCTATGGTTTATATTGGATAATTTATATTTATCCTCAAATTCACTGACTCTTCCCTCTGTCATTTCAATTCTGCTAATGAGTCTATCCAGTGACTTCCTTTGTTTGGTTTTGTATTTCTAAATTCTCAGATTTCTACTTTTATCTCCTATTTCTTCACTGAGATTTTCTATTTTAACATTTGTTTCAAGAATGGTTGCAATTGCTCATTTGAGCACTTTTAGAATAGCTGCTTTAAAGACTTTGATAATTTTAACATCTGTGAAATTTCATCATCAGCATCTGTTGGCTGTCTTTTCCAAGGACAATGTAAATGTTCATGGTTCATTGCACACTCAGTAGTTTTGATGTATATCCTGGGCAATGTAAAAATTACATTATGAGCTTGTTTAAATATTATGAAAAATGCTGATACTTTTATTTTAGCAGGTTATCCAGCTGGTCAGGTTTTGTCCTTAGCTTCCAACCCACCCCTGTGGACTGTGATTACGATGTCAGTTCAGTGTTCAAAGAGTCTATACTGCTTGTTGGCTCCATTTCAGGCATGTATCACTCATTGGCCAGCCTGGGAACTGAATGATGGTGTATCCATTACTTTAGTTCTCAGAGTCTTTGGTATGCTAGTTAGGACCAGATCTAAACATGTCTGGCTTGGGGCAGAATGGGGACAATAGTGAACCTTGGAGTTCATAAACAAATGGAGATCACTTTCCTCCCTCTTTAACCTCCCCAGTGCTTTCTGTTCTTTGAGGCTTCCCTTTTTGGTCCATCAACTCAGAAACCTGGGGTTCTAGTTACTCTGTTCTGCTTCACACATCCATGTTTGGGCCCATGGTCAGGTTTCAGTGGTAGGAAAACATAGAGAAAAAACAAACAACCACCACCATGAGCTCACCCTCTCGAGATCAGAACCCCTCTGATCAAACAGCAAGTTCCCCCTTCCTCAGAGTTTTGGCCCCTGCCTGTTCCATTATTGACTGCTGCCACTACAGACAGGCTCTTATCTAGAGAGAACAGAGAAAGAGAAGAAAGGAAGAAAACCAGGAGCATTCATGCTCTCTCTGGGCATTAGTAGTCCCAAATTTCACTTCTTGAACCAAAAGTAAAGGATTTCTCCTGGAGATGCCTATGCCCTGGAGCCCAGTGGCAGTATCCTGCTCTGCTCTGTTCAAACCCAGAAGACATCAGAATAGAGGGTAAGCAATCACTACTGGCTTGATGTATTTCCTTTTCTGGTCTTCTTCCCCAGTCTGCTTTCTGCTCTTTTCCTTTCATTGTCTTCAAATACCTGGTCTATGTAGTCTCTCCTGGAGCTATGTTTAGCTGGAAGGATGTGTGAAGTGTGCTTACTTCATCTTACCTGGAACCAGAGTGCTCATGTTTTTAAATATGGAAATTTCCCATAAAAATCCCAACTTCTCAAAATCTCACAATGATGAGCCTGCTTTTCTGCATGGTAACAGTATATAGGCCAAGGCTGCTTCTTTGGATTGGCTTACCTTCTCTCACAGAGCAACCTCACACATTGTGTTATTTTGCAAACCCATCTTAGGAGAGATTGAAACTATTTCCAAAGGGAAGCTGGGTGGGTATCACATGGGCTCAGCTATGCATCTGCCTCTTGTATCATCAGACCTTTCTGTTGAAGCTCTTTCCTGCTTTCCTAGCCTCTAGTCCATGTTACTTTCTCTGCACTCTGGCCTGAAACCTCTTCTACTGTGCTCTGCCCCTTGTGGGGTCTCTGCCTGGATCTCTCTTCACCTCTTTCTACTCCCTTTTATGTTGGTTCTCTCACTTCTGCTCTTCACTCAGGATTTCAGCCCAACTCCAAGCAATTAAGTCCATATGTGCCTACCTGGACTCACCCTATGGTTGTCTCCCTGTCACCTACCCTTATGAAAGGCACCAGCACAGACTTTGAGGCCTGCCCTTGCCTTCTCAGCCTACCAAGGCTTGGCAGGCTCTGCTGGGACTCTAAAATTTTGACAAAATATTGTGTCAAGATGTGCTGAAATTTTAAATCCCAGTAATTCATGGTATCATGTTCTTCTCTTAGAATGGAAGGCATTTCTATTGTCTTAATTTTGTGTCTTGATCTTGGACTCCCAAGATGCTTCTGGTTTGGAAATTTTCCAGAAGGAACAAGAGTTACTGACAAATGAAATAAGGAACATGTAATTGAGCTCCAAGACTAGCACCTTTTCGATCTTTTCCTTCCAGTGGCTAATGTGTCTGTCTGGGCAAACAGAAACAGGTAACAATCAACAGTTGCTCAAGTCATACCTACGCAGACGCCCCTGGGCTGCAGCCAGAATGATTTCAACATGCTTGATCCAAGTCCCATTCCAGAAAAGATTCAATTGCTCTCCCCTCTTAGTTCACAGGGACTGTCTCAAACCCTTCACAGGCTCAGCAACACACACTGAAATGCATCTGTGTTCCAGGCATTGCGTTGATGTAGCAGGTACAGAGACAGCCAAGAGGAGGAGTCAAAAGAGCTGGCTGTCAGAGTATAATGCAACAAGAACTATGAAGGTCATGAGCAGAGGCTGGCAGAAAGCAGAACAGGGCTGACTGGATGAAGAGGAGGCCAGCCAGTCTCTAAGGGTATCTAATCACCACTGCGACTCATTGGAACCTGAGTGTCTATGAAGTTCCATATTCAGTAACTTACCTAATCAGAGAAATGGACCTTGGTTCTGCTCCTGCAGAAGACCAGAGCGCCCTCAAGTGGATATTTTAAAACAACTCCTCCAGGTACCAACTTCTTTCTGTTGAGGTGTCTAACCTGTACACATTGAACTCTGCAGGGTCCCGGCTCATTCCTTCTTGCCAACAAATCAGCTGAAATATTAAAACCAGACAACTCAGTACATGAATCTATTTTCTAAAAGTGAATGGTTTGTTTTATTATTTTACTTTTGAACTTTTAATATGGCTACCAAAAGACTCCTGAGTTAGAAAAATCACCTAGTGAAACTGAATATAGAATAAAGATGACTGACAAGTAAAATGCCTTTTGTAGAATTAAAATGAAGAGGGGAAAAAAAGACCTCACAAGATAATATGAAGGCAACTTGGTAACTATGGTTACCTCTAATTAGTGAGCACCTTATGC
The DNA here is from genome assembly GCA_028644305.1 of Xerus rutilus. Lineage (NCBI taxonomy): Eukaryota > Metazoa > Chordata > Mammalia > Rodentia > Sciuridae > Xerus > Xerus rutilus. The sequence continues at coordinate 17,438,924 of CM053413.1, forward strand.
TTTCCAGATTGGAGTGAAGGAAAAGTGGAAGGAAAAACAATACCAAATAAGTAAAAATGCTAAGCTTCGAGTGCACATAATCTTGTATTCTGAACATAAAAACAAGATTAAATTGCTTAATATCAAATCAGCCCTCCCCACCTCCCCCTTCACTTTCTTTGTCTCTCTCTGAACAATAAGGACGCATAAACCAAAATGGGGAGTTAAGAAAACCTCCATGAAGGTCACCATCCTGTGACAGCTCATTTAGTCACACTGGTGCAGGAGTCTGAGCTGGCTGAATTAAGGTGAAAGTGCAAACAACCCAGAAGGGCTCCTCCTGTTCTGTGCTGGACACCAGGCAGAGGAGGCATCTGGCTGTAGTCCCCAACAAACATGCAACAGACAGTCTGTAATTACTTGGATTTGAACTTGAGCAGAGAGGGAAGCTCCAAGAGAACTTGTTCTGGACTCTCCTTCAGGTTTCCTAGGTGATAGGAGCACAACACAAACAGCATATATCCACATACAAAGAAAGCAGCGAGGAGGGGGCATCTACTGCTTGACCTTAGTTCCTCAGCCCCTCCTAGAGCTGAGACATTGTCAAAGCCCCTGTCTTCTAACTGAGTAAGTCTCCAGCAGAATCCAGGCTGGGACACACTTATAAAAAAGGAAGACAGAATGCTTCTGTGACTCTGAGAGGTTTCTCTCTACTTCAGGGAAGAAGGATTTCAACTTACAAGTAATAAACTAATAAGATGGGCTTCCAATGAACACTGGAAGCTGCAGTTTATAGAATAAAATGGTTATTCCCTTCCTGCTGGAAAATGAGTGTGGAGCTGGAACCTGAATAAGACAAACTTTGGCCTAAATTGGAACCTCTGAAATGTACAATTTTTTTTCTTCACTCATTCACTCAAATGCTATTTACTGAGATGATTGTGGTCCAGGCATTGTGCTGAGCACTAGAGATACCGAATAGAGTTGAAGGGACTGACATCAGGCTTCCTCATTCTAGTGGGAAGTAAAAAATCAAGCCAAAAAGCAAAGATTTGGAATTATTTTCACTTGGATGCCTAGTGACATTTCAAAGTCAATTTGTGCATACTTCAACTCATGCATTTCCCATCAAACTCTCTCCACCTAATACCTTCCCCAGCTCAACTGATGGCAACCCCATCCTTCCAACTGCTTAGGTCAAAACCCTCTTCAGATTAGCTTCAAAATGCATTTAGAATTTGCCTTCTCTTCACCTCTTCCTCCATTGCCACCTTGGACTGAGCCACCAACTATACATCTTATTGTGCTATCCCCGTAATTGATATGACTGCTTCTACTCTTCAGTTAATATGCATAACCACAGCAATGTGCTAGAGTCCTTGTTCTGAACAGGCCTCAGGGCCATGGTTTATAATCACAATGTCCTTCCTTCACTATGCATTTGCATCCCTTGAAAGCTCATATAGCCATGGCCACACATAGTTTGGATCTTTCTAAAATGAAAATTTTCATTACTCTCACTAAGTAAAGAATTTTGACCAACGGAGGACAAAGGGAACATGAGCTAGGTGGTGGAGGAACACTGTCAAAATTATCACCCAGTAGGAAGGACTGGCTTTGTTTCAACAGAGAGAATATGAGGAATTGTTTAAACAGAGGATGGAAGATTGGAAAAGCAAAAGGGAACATTGCAATAATTTGGTGCTGATAACTATAGGAACCAGAGCCCCTACTTCTGCAGGACTGGAGGGGCAAAGGAAACAGGTTGGAATGAATAAAACTAAGCAGGTGGATTCAGAGCTCTGCAGGGAGGGTGCTTCCCTGCTGCCTTCACTGAACAGGAAGAAGGAACGTTGTGGTGAGGCAGGTGCAGGGTAAGGGGAACCAATGTTGCCAGGGTAGAGAAGTGCTGCTGGGACGACACTGATGGGGACAGCTCACAGGCTGGAAGAAGCAGGTCTCCTGCTTCTCCTCCAGCCCCCAGGGGTCTCCCTATCTGCAGCACCCGACATGGAAGCCTCAGCAGGATATAAAATGGTGAATTTGGAGCTAAGAGACTATAGCTTAATAATTAGCACAATTAATTTTTCCCGACTTTTTTTTCTGTTTAAACAATTCCACATATTGCCTTTGCTCTCCTAGTTCTACAGAAGTGGGAGCTCTGATTCCTGTGGTTATCAGTACTATTGCTTTATCTCAATGTTCCCTTTTGCTTTTTCAATCTCCCATTCCCTGTTTAAACAATTCCATATTTAGCACTACAAAGTACCCACAGTTTCCAATTCATCAAGACAGGGTCATGAGGGACAAGACGTGGCCTGGACATCTCCTATAGAGCCTGCACTTCTCTTTGAAGAAGACTATGGATTTATTTTTGTTTGTTTGAGGGGTGGCTGTTTTGTCGAGTGGAAATGTTCATTGATGATGTTTGTTTTGAAATTAAGTAAGGGAAGAAGGGCCCATCCCAAGGCATCAACTCCCCCCACCCCACTTGCCTGTGCTGTGAGAGTAACTTGCTAGAAGCAAAAATAACAACTTATTTTTAAAAAGTGTAAAGAGTAGATGACCAAAAGAAACGAATTAAAGCCGCTGATCAAGGCTTTATTGGAAATACACGCTCTTGGGCTGAATTCTCCCATCCATCAGAGTGTGTACGGGAGAAATGGCGCCCAGTGCTCTGGTGTACAGACAATTTCAAAAGGTCCGGTCAGGAAGGGGAGGGCTTGGGAGCAGGAAGAGAAGGCCAGAGTCCTTCCTGGATAGGTCAGGAAAAACCACTGATTGACAGGAGGGGTGTCTTCTGGTGACGTCAGCATCTGGCTGGCCGCTCTTTCGCAGCTGCCCTGACCGGTCCTTCTAACTGGACATCTTGGGCCCTGAACTGACCTAACAAAAAGCTTCATCACTTAACCAGAAATTCATTATATTTAACAAAAAGGTGATTATATCTAAGTCCCCACACCAGAACTACTAGAAGGATGGTCTGTGGGCTCATGTCAGTCTGCAAACTGTCCACAATGAGTTAAGAATGGAAATTGAGAGTAAATGGTTAGATGTATTTTGGTCAATTGACATTGTCACACAATCAAAGTACATGACCAAGCATGTGGGTCCGTTCAAGTGTCATTGAACACTTGTGTTGAGTTGCAGGTGGCACAAGCCACTAATGACCACATTACATCAAGTGATGCTTTAAGGTTAGGTTGGCAATCTTAAGCCAAAAATTTCTAAAAATCTGAGCAACTGTAAATGTTGATTTATTTTTCTAATTTGTTTCTTTTACCATGAACTTAATTTTTAATCAAGCCTTTCAAAATTTATAGCTTAACATTATTATCTAATTTGGACACATAAAATTTGCATTGTGTACACTTCAGCCAGAATTTACAGACTGGCAAACAAACCCCACTGAAAATTTATTGTCAAGAAATTACTTTAAATGTATTAGCTTCCTTTCACATCAGCATCTCAGACTTGTTTTTCTATTAGGAGTGTTAGTAAAAGAAAGCTGAGAAGCTTATACATTATCCCTTGTAAAAGGTACAATTATCGATCTGCACTAGCTGAAAAAAATTAAAAGAATCTTACTCATTTATTACACTAAAAACCTTAATATTGATATTACACAGTGTTCACTCAAAATGAGAGTCTAAGTGTTCAGTACAGTAAATCACTACTTACCTTTTAACTTTTTGTTTAGTTACAGCTGCAGAACTATTGAAGTTGAGTTCAACAGTGATTCTCTATACTAAATGCCCTATGTACACTTTCAATTAATAATGTGTACTGTCCTCATAATTCTTTTCGTTTTCCCTATGTTTGCTCTTATATTTTGAAATGCAATTTAATGTCTGTTTAATATCAGTAAAATTGATATTATACTTTGGTTTCCTTTGCTTTGTATTTTATTTTTTCTTGTAATTCTGTTACTGTATTTTATAAAAATATTGACTCATGATGAATTGATAAAACATGACCAACCAGTCAATTATCACCGAGAATTGAGAAGTGACACTCCATGTGCCTGTAAAGCCCCAGAAGCTTAGCTGGCTGTGGACATCTGGCTGAGCCCTCCCTTTTCATTCCTGGGACAGTCGTGCTGGGTCAGGAGTCCATCCTTGAGAGCATAGCCACTAACAGAGACCGGGGGCTGGTCCACAGCTGATGGGGTGTGGAGCCTTCATACCTGGTTCCTGAGCCCCACAACTCCACCTGCTGTGGCAGCTCAGTTCCATAGTTTCTGCAGAACACCAGAACAGTACAGTTGCTTTTTCAGTCACAAACTAGTAGCCTAAGGGTGGCAGAAACCACCACTGCTGGAGGCCAGGAACCCAGGAGAGGCAGGGGTTGGATGCTGCCACTGCTATTTAGGGCCTTAGTGTCACAGGTGACTAACAAAGGCCCCAGGGAGGACTATGGGCTTGTATTTGGGAGTGTGGAAGAACAACACATCTCTTTTCTGTTCTTTCTCTTCTACAAAGAGGTCCCTAAACCTTTGGCTATAGCTCTTCCAATGGCTTCCCTGAAACTCATGGAAACCTTGATGGATTCTGCCTTGGCTTGCATGTCCTAGGTTCCTCTCTTGATTCCTTTTCCTGAATTTGTCACATCTGCTATACATTGCTGAGCTGCTGGTACCCAAGTTGCTGATCTAAGCCACAGACCTAGATTTCCCTCACTGGTTTAAGTTCTCTGGGGCTTCAGAGCAAGCTCAGCCTGGCATGGTGGATGCTAAGTACTGCTCAACAAACACTTTAGTCCTGGATTCAATCTTTGTGCTAGGTTTTATAGGGCTTGGAAGATACAGGCTAAAATGTTAAGGAGAAAGGGTCATAATGCCTGCAACTTTTTTGCAAATGTTTCTAGGAAAAAAAAAAGTAAACAAGAATTTTTGTAAAAGGAAGATGCATTAATTACGTGGGCTAATTTCAAAAGGTGGGAAACACCCTGATAATACAGAGCATTTTGTAAACTATTTTTTTTAAATGCTTTCCTTTGATCCTGGGTGTGGCAGGAGGGTATGCAAATGGTTTCCTCCCAGTTTGTGCTGTTTCTTCCCTTACACCCACACCTGTGGGTATGTGGTCTTCTTGGCCAGGCATGCCTCCCTGAAGTTCAATTGGAGGACATCAACCAGGCCTCATGACTTCCTGCCCTCAAAGCAGAAAGACTCATTCAGTTTTCCCCATGACCACTTCTGCTACCCACATACAGAAAGGCCCTCTCTGGTTCCCCAGAGTAGCACAGAACTGAGATCTGACTCTGTGGGAAGAGTGGGAGGGAGGAACCCAGAATCAGGTGGGCAGATCTGCAGCCTAGAGAGTCCTTGTGGGTCTGGCATTGCCCAACTACCCCCAGGCCACTGCAGCCACCAGAACCCACTGACGCTCTAGAAAGGATCTGGAATATGAAGAGCCAAGTCTTCTCCATTGGCATTTTCTCCCACCTTGCACCCTTGACAAATTATTTCTTTGCAGGTGGCGGTGTGGAGGGGTTGAGAGACTCAGATCCTGCCCTGGATTACTTTGCATGGGGGAAGCAAACCTATCTGATCTTGTGCTTCAATCATCAGGGCCAATTCCTTCAAGTCTTCTGCTGTCTCCAAGTGCCCTCTACTGGCTATAGGAAATATATTCTCCCAGGATATTATGCTTTGGAGCCACAAGCTCAGATATAGAAAAGATCCTCCCTGCATCTCAATTTAATCCCTAATATGAGCTTGCAATCAGCTCAGATAATTCAGATAGACTTTTCCCTTCCATCAACTTCTCCCTGGGTGGTTACTTAGATCTGGGTGGAGGCACTGGCTAGAGCTGTGGGGGAGGCTGTTATTTCCTTTGTACTGTTAGCAAGACACCCTGGGACATACCTGATGCCTACCTGCTCCCAGGCAATGTGTGGAAGTGACTCCCACACATATCTGGGGCCAGATACTTTGAGATCTCTTGGTACTTCCTTGCTGAGCCCCACCTGCTACCATTTCTAACTTTCTCATTGCCCAATGTGGTTGCTGCAATGGGTGAGAGTCACCATGGAGGCAGGGCTCTGGAACATTCCCACTTTTTCAGGCTCCCTACAAAACTAGCTCATCTGTCCTTGGATCCTCAGACTCATCCCGGGCTTCTCCTATAACCTTGGACTCAGCCCACAGATGGGGATAGATGAAGGGCTCCCACATCTGATGCAGGTGGAATCCTTCTCCAAACTCCTCCTTCCCTTGTCTGCTTCAAAAACATTTATCCAGTTCATGTCCTAGGTGATTGGCAAGTGGGAGTAGCAGGGGCGAATAGGCAAAGAAAAGAACTGGCTCAGCAAGTTTTCCTTCCAGAACTTAGCTTTTTCTTTCATCATAACCAGAAACCAACAATTTATTTTTTGGTCCTTGCAACAGTCTCTTTGATAACTTCCCCCTGGGGCCAGTGTCCTCTGGTTGAACTCCCTGGGCAGGGGGAGTGCTTGGGAGACATACACAGAAATTCAGCAGAGAACAGGAAACAGAACCACCTCAGACATCTCCCTGCCACACCCACACCACAGAAGAATGCACTTTATAGATTGCCAAGCCTATATTAAGGTGCTTCCAACTTTTTAAGATTAACGGTTATTTTTTTTGCATCTTCTTTTTGAAAAATCTCATTTTTTGCTTTTTTCCAGAAACATTTGAAAGTGACTTGTGGACATGAAGTCCCTTTATCTGAATTCATTAGCATGTGTCTCCTAGGAAACAGGCCAGGCTCTCACATATCCACAGTATAATTATTGAAATTTCATATTGATACAATATTTTAAAACATATGCTCTACATTCGAATTTCTCCGACTGTCCCAACATTATCTTTTATAGCATCTTTTTCAGCTCAGTATCCCGTTCCGATCATGAGTTGCATTAATTGTCTCTTTATCCTCCTTTAATCCAGAACAGTTTGGCCTCTCTTTCATGTCACCACCATTTTCAAATACACAATGTTTTATCACCTTCATGATTCAGGTTTTGCATTTGTGGCAGGAACAGTACAGAAATAATGTGTGTGCCTCCTAGTACGTCGCACATCAGGGGACACTATCATTTTGTCCCATTTTGGGTAATGAACCTTACATCTCATGACGAACTTAAAGTGGTGTGCCCCAAGTCTCTCCACCGTAAAGATGCTACCCACTCCTTTGTAAATTAACAAGCATTCTGGAGGAAGATACAATGTGTGTGACTCTCCTGCTCCCTAACAAATTCTCACCCAATGGTTTTAGCATTCACTCTTGTCTGAACTAGCTATTAGTATTATGGCTGCACATGGTAGGTCTAAGTTCTAAATTCCCACCTGGCAAATCCTGCCTATCTTTGAAACCCAGACACAGGGTCACCAGGCCGCAAAGCCTTGCCTGCCCTTGCTGTGCAGATAATCGACCCACTCTTTCTCTCACCCTTCAAGCAAGTTAGAATGCAGCTGTCTGGCCTTCTCAGGAAGGGAGAATCTGGGCAGGGAACCAGCCCTCTCGCACAGAATTCCTGCCCTACACAGCGGTTCTGACTCCATTGTGCTCCAGAATCACCTGGAGGACTTGTTAAAACAGTTCCCTGTTCCCTCCCCTGGGGATTCTGGGACACCCTCCCAAAATCTTACTGGTTTGACACAAAGATTTAGTTCTCTTACTGATGACAGGTGCAATACAGATTCACTGGGAGTGCTGGTCCACCTACTTGGAGATGCTGTGTGATGGGGATTCTACCATCCCAGTGTGCAGCTTCGAGTTTTAACACACAGGAAGAGAGGAGCGCCCAGAACTGTGCCTGGATTTCCTGCTGTTCACAGCCCCACTGGCTTGCTCAACTGCACTGGCTGGGAAATATGGGGATCAGATGGACCCTTTGGTACCATTGTTTCTCTGCCCCCACAGCGTTCCATTATCCTACCAACAACCACATGGGCCTTCTCTCCATGATCCTCGAACATTGAATGCTTTTCTATTCACTTTGTACCAGCTCCTCTCTCTGCCCAAAGGCACCCTTGCCAGATCTCACACAGCTGATTCCAACACCCCTCCCTGGAGAGGCTTTCCCTGCCTGCCCAATTCTAAGTAGCTGTCCCCTCCCTCATATCTCTCTGCTGAAATGCTCTGCATGGCCCTTCTTATTCTGTTGGGTGTCTTCCTTCTCCTTTCAGTAGATTGCATACTCCATGACAGCAGAACTCCGCTTGTTTATCACTGTCCCTCCAGTACCTAAAACAACGTCTGGCACATGCTTAAGTGCTAAAAAACTATTTACTCAACTAATTAACCTCAAGTATTACTGTCCTCATTTCACATATTTAAAAAAATGAAGGGCCCAAAAAAGACAAGTGGCTTGCCCAAGGTCACACCGATACTGAATGGCCGGATGGTGGCACTTGGTTTTAGTCTGTGATGCCATGTCCCACTAGTGCCGGCAGGGTTTCACAACTCCACAGAAGGCAGTTTGGCAACGTCTGTCTGGGAACTTGTTTCACAGATGTGCCCACATAGCTGGGAAATCAATACACACAAGCGTTCTCCGCTCCAGTGCTGTGATAGTGAGAGATTAGAATTGACTCCATGACCATCTGTACTGTTTTCACGGTAGGTAGGTGTGCACAGTGGGACAGGGTGTAGCCCTGAAAGGGGAATCGGGTTCAGCCTGGAAAGTGGTTCCACCATAAGATATGGTCTTGTGTGGAAAGAAAGAGGCTCTGACAGCATGTGAAGTGTATGCTTTTCATTTACTTTCCCCCAAAGAGATGAACACCCTCAAATCTAAGAGATCCATCTCCTTGATGGAAAGATGAGAAGATACCAGTCAGAATACCAGTGTGGTTTCCATCATTTGAGTTTATTTTATTGATACTCGTTAGCGAATGAAACTTTATTGATTTTTGATGCATAACAACGCACTTTTGGTAGTGGTTGCATGATGTTGATCGTTTATTTATTTACTATACTAAACACTGCAACCTCTGAATTGCCCATTTTTACACTGGTATTTCTGGTGATGATGGGTGGGTCCTCTCCGAGTACATAAAGTGGTCCATTCAGTCCAGGGTTTTTTCATCTTCCTTCATTATTCAACCTACTGTTTTAAAATACATTCAAATAAAAAAAAAGATGTAAGTTACTTGCAGAGAGTGCAGATACGCTATGGCGAGGGGAACTGAGAACATGACCAGCGCTCTCACGTTCAGAGGACAAATGGTTTTGAAATCATGGGACCGAAGCTTGCTCTTCTCAAAGAATCCTTGGTGGAAGTAAGGTTACCCTCACTCAACTGAAGGTCACATATTTAGCGCAGGGGGCGGGGGACAAAATGACAATTCCATATATATATGATATAATCCTTCCATAAATGTCCGGAACAGGTGGTCATGGAAAACCATGGTGGGCAGTGTTCCCAGACTAGAATAAATAAATTATCTGCTTGGATTGCAATGCCACATAATGACTGGGGCTGGAAGGGTATTTGCTTAAAATACGGCACACATAGGTAATAAATAATAGTTCACAACTTAATCGGCTACAGCAACAGGACTGGGCTCCCTTGTCGGCTCGTGGTTCTTTTCATAAGCACCTCTAATCTCTCCCTAAGCACGAAAGGAGGCACAAGGAGACAAAGGGCTTTGGGGAGAAGAAAATATGTCATTGTGACCATCCTGTTTTGAAACAAGAGGCAAATGTGTGGGCACTGAATGGCGACCCCATGTGTGAAAGCTGGTTGGCCATTTCAGAGCGAGGACTACAGCCAGCAGAAGGCCAATGCCTGATTCCCTCTCCAACCAGTTGGGTACTGTGTAGTTGTGTTTCTTTTCCTTTACCTTTACTGTTGACAAATTTCTTGAAGACTTTTTCCTATCCCCTTTCCCCAGTCCCGCTGTTCAAGTTGTCTTGGGTCTGGCCTTATATTAATCTGGTCGTGACACTGGGTCCCAGAAATAAGCTGCTCTCTTATTAGCAACTCAGTGGGTTTGGAATTTGCGTTTTGGTGTCATAGAACCAAACAGACAACAGACACTGCCAGTACCATTGCTTCCCTGCATATAAAAAAAAATGGAAAAATAAAATAAAACGACACACAGAACACAAAGGGGCTGCTGAACAAAGCTGTGGGAGTGTAAATACATTCTCTTTTGGGTCAGACATGTGGCTGACAGTTGATTACAAAACACAGGATGACTTCAAGTTGAAGGCATGAAAAGAAAAAGTCACACCTCGAAAAAGAAAACAACTGTCTGTTGAGGCAGAGTAGTGAAGGTCTTGAAGAAGCTGGGCCACCCATAAAAGAAAGAAAAGCTCTTGATCGTGAAAAGCTACGCCGGCTGCATGTGGCCAGGACGGAGGCTCTTTAGGCTCTTAAACAGGGTGGGTGAGGCATCCAAGGACACCCGGGTGCCAGATGCATTATGACCTGTGCCGCTTGACAGCTCGTGGGGTGCCATGGGAACGGTCAGACGCGGCATTCACTGGTTCCTATCCATGGGATAAGAACACACTTGGGAGTTTCAGTGCTTCTCAAAAGGAAAGAAAGAAGAAAGGACACCACCATCCCCAGGCTCTACAGGAAAAGTCCTCAAGAGAGGACAGCGCAAGGGTACTTCCTGTGGGACTGGAAGAAAGGGTGGGGCAGACATAAGGTCTCCAAGTCCTATGTACACACTTTACAAAGTTCCACTCTTCCCCCATTAGGCACAAGGTTGATTTGTCTAGCTCAGGAGGGGTGGACAGGGACAGGAAGAGGGGGAGAGTGCACTGCAGGGGGAAGGGGAGGTGGGGAACAAGATGGAGAATGCCAGTCTCCTCCAGGGCACAAGCCCCCAACCTCACCGTAAGCTAGTTTGTTTGGGGAGCTTAGCACCCATCAAGATGCCCGAGGTGAGAGTCACAGGGGCTTTCATCTGCATACTGGACCCCACCATGGTGGGGAAGCTACGATTCCGTCGGATGCCACTGTTGAGCTGCAGTCCACCGATGGCACTGGTGACGGTGGGGCATCCGAGAGGCAGGCCCTCAGGTACCAGGCCTCCAGGAACAAGGGCCTGCGCTGGCCCTGGGGCCCCACAGAGGAGAGGTCCCTGATCTTCAGTCAAGGTGGGGACATGGGCTCGCCCTGAGTTCACCACTTTGGCCACCCCAAACCTCCTAACTTTGTCCACGAGGTTGAGGTTGGAAACAGACACGTCCGTCTGGCTCTCGCTGCTCCGGACGTTCTTCTTTTCTCTCACCTCCCTCAGGATGGAGCTGGCTGGCTTTGAAGCCAGGAAGTTGTCGTAGGGAGGGCTTGTGCACTTGAACTCAAAGGAGGGCGGGGAGGATGTGGGCGTCTGCATAGGCGAGTTCGGAGGAGTAGAGGGGATCACAGCCATCTTGGGGGTGTAGGAGTGCAGGAGCGAGCCCCGGGCGGCCCTGTCCCAGCTCTGCGGGTCATACACAGCCGCAGAAATGCCCCGCTCCTTCAGCAGCCACACCAGCCCCAGGGATGTGCTCATGGTGGTCGTGGACTCCCGGATGTTAGTGAAGGACTCAGCTAGGCTCAGTCTCCGTGGAGTGCACGGGGTGGCCACTGGCGTGGACTTCAAGTGGCTGGTACTGCCACAAGCTGGAGTCGGGGCCGAGTTAAGGCTGAAAGGAAAAGACGACAGGCTACTCATCAGAAATGCCCGTGGGCACCATGGGAAGGGTCAGTGGTCATTCCTCAGGGCAGGCCTGGGACATAATAGGAGGACTTACTGCAATGGGAGTCCCAGACACCTCTGTCCATGTCTGCTTCTCCCTCTCACCCATGGAGACTTGGGAATCCCTTAAGTAGGGCCATGGTGTAAATTGATGGAAGGTGCATGTGACTCCCTTTGCTCTCCCTGGTGGATGGTATAACTGTTCCCTTTGCAGACCAAGAAACAGCCTCCAGGGTTAGGTGGCTTCCTAGCCACACCTGGGTATTAAGTGGATAATCCCAGATTTAAAGTCTGGGTGACCCCAATGCTCTCAGATGGAGAAAGAAGTTCACTGGCAAAGAGGTCTTCCTCCCCTATCAAATCCACTCAAATTCCAGTGGATTCCTTCCTAATACCTACCTCTCCCTCAGGTAAGACACTAACTAGGACTATGGGATATAACAGCTTATTTTATTTTATTAAAAAAATTTTTTTTAGTTGTAGATGGACACAATACCTTTATTTATTTTTTATGTGGTGCTGAGGATCGAACCCAGTGCCTCACGCATGCTAGGCAAGCGCTCTACCACTGAGCCACAGCCCCAGCCCCAACAGCTTATTTTAGAAATAGCAAAAATGACCCCAGTGGTGGGCCAAGGCCAGGTGGCAAGTGCTTCGGCCTCCTGACCACCAGGATGGTGCTCTCTCCTCTGCACCTTGCTGCCCCTCACCACCTTTACATGCTGTCCAAACCCTCATTTTGATGAGCGGAATTATGGGGGTCAATGGAAGGAAGCCATGCTCTGTATTATGGGACCTTCCTTTATAGAGTTACCCAGTTCAAGGCCCCTGAGTGACTAAAGGAAAGCAGAGAGATGGTTCCTTCACTCAGTGTCATGCTGAGGACCCATCAGGGCCCAGCAGCTGCGGTCTAGCTGGGACTGCCACTAGGACAAAGAAGCGTACAGGAGGGGAAGTAGAGGGAAAAGCTTTGCTGTCGGCTTAAAAAAAAGGAAGGCTGCTTTTTAACAGCTGCTCCAGGGATAGGGGAGGCCCAGGAGGCAGGAGCCCTGCCCTACTTCTGAACGAGCAACCAAGGCAAAGGAGTACCTCCTCCAAAGGTCTTGTGGGACCTGCCCTGGTGCCTGCTCTCAGAATTGGCAGGGGCAAGTCAGGTGAGTGTCCCCAGCCTGGCCAAGGGAGGTCCAGATACCATGAGCAGAGCACCAACCATAGAAAGGGAAGGCAGAGGGCCCATTCTGGAGCAGGTCCCTGGAATGACCAAAGGGGCTCCTCCTGGAGGAAACAGTTCAACAGGTAATACAAGCTAGAGACACCATGTGGTTCCATACTCAGGTGACCACCCCACTGGCCAATCAGCAAGGGTAGTGACCACGGAACAGGTCCATCTCACACAAGCTAAGGAGGGAGGAAGCTGGCAGGTCAGGAGCACTCTGAGAAATGTGAGATTAGAAACCATAGCATATTCCTGTGGTTGAAAATGTGGATTTTGTAAAGGCACTGGGAGAATTTTACAAATGTTGATGTATCATTAAGAGAGGGTAAAAGCAAAAAAAATTCTAGACTTAAAACTTTGTGTGACCATCCTTAGGGAAATTTAATTGTGTTTCTGGCTACCTTTCTTTCCAACTCTGGCAAGAAAGCCCTTCCATACTCTTGTCTTCCTATGGTTTTTCTGGTCCGGGACACAGCTGTGTGGTCTTCCAGATGAAGACCCACTTGGGTGCAGTATGCGTCCTGAGTTTGTAGTCAGAAAAGGGCATCTAGTTTCCCTGTACCTGCCTTCATGGGGGAGCTGAGTCCTGTGGCTTTGAAGACAGCCTTTTCCAAACAAAGAGCCACAGGATGGGAAAGCCAGGTTCTTCTGGGCCAGAGGGGAGATGGAGAAGACAGAACTAAAATTTAGAGATCCATAGGATGAGACCTTTAGGTTAGGCCTGTATTAGCACTGGCACTCGGCTTGCTGGGGCAGTTTAGATGGTTAAGGGTGTGGACGGTCAAGGCTGTGTTAGCCAGGCACAACCACAGAGACATATCCAAGCCTAATTCCCCAGGTTAGTGGCGGCCACGCGTGCACACACAGCTCCTTCCATGTGACCTGCCAGGGCAGGCACTGCTGGCCGTGTGCTCACCCCCTGCCTTGCCCGTGGGCTCAGACTCTCTGCCCTACATCTCCTCTCAGCTCAGCAGGGCACAGGGCTGCTTCATGGTCCTCCTCACATGACCTGTGGAGAATTATTCATAGTTTAAGGTGCTCCTGGGGGTGGCTGCTCCCTCCAAGCTGGCCCTTCTCACCTCCCCCCCTTTCAGCCTCACCTTCCATAAACCTTAGGATCTTGTTGACTGCACCGCAGACAGAGCAGCTCAGGGGGCCATTCTGCTATGTTGGGGAGACCACTTTTCCTCTCACTGGAAGGTGTGGAAGGAAGTTATGTGCCAAACAGACCAACTCACACCATACAAGGACTCTTGCCAGATGATGCACCAGAAGGAAATGGACCGTGCTGCACGCGTGGCTTGGTCTTGGAGTTTTATCATTTTGGTCATTATAGTTTGGCTGTGGTGCATGATTCCTGGGGACTGTTTCAGAGGCACAAGGGCTTCCACAGAGCTTGGTAACTCCACCGTGAAAGAACGCCACGCTCTACTGGCAAGCTCTGGGGCAAAAATCCAACAGATTTGGCTGCAGCTCCATTGGATTTCAATTGTTCACCTATTAAGGAGGAGCCTAAGAATACATTCCAGGGCCAAAAAAGGGCAATGAAAGGTGAGTTGAGGTTTCTCCACCTGCGCTGCATCTGAATCAACAGGTGCTTCAATTCAAAAGGAAAGATCAGACTCAGAACAGGTGACTATAAATGCTCATAAGATGCTTGAGCTGGCTAGAGTTGGCTTTTGAATGAGCTCCTTGACCTAGCTTTGCTCCATAGGAAGCCTTGCAGGTAAGGGAGTGCCCGGGCTCGCCCCACCTCTGCCCACCTGGGGCCAGGGACCCTTACCTTGGTGTGACCCGCGTGAGCTCGTCTGAAGGATGCAGGATGCGACAGGTGGTGAAGGTGAAGGTGGAGTTGGTCTGTGACATGCACTTCCCAGGATGGTGCGCTAAATCAGGGGGAACAAAACATATTCCTTGCATCCAAGTATACCATGGTAAAAACAAAACTCCAGCACAGCCCTGAGCAGATGCAAGAAGTGATGAGCTACCTTGTTAACTGGATCTGGGTGAGGAAGGTGGTCCCTCAAAAATAACCACATTTTTGAGCACTGGTCTGCAGAGCATCGGATCCCAGCTTCCGGCCCAATCCTGACAGGGTTCCTCATCAGTGTTCCTGGGCCAGTAGTGGATCCAGTTCCAGGGGGGTACTAATGGGCCTTGTGGGTAAATTTGGTTTTCCTCCACAGAGGTCAGGATCTGCTTTCTTCTTTTGTTGCTTTACATTGCTTTTCATTGGCAAACAGGTGCCAAAACTCAGCCCAGGGGAGGGTATGGAGCGGGCAGAGAGAGGCACTTGGCACCTGGCAGTGGGGCAAGGCTTGTGCAGCTCCCTTTTCTGCTCACATAAAAAGGGGCTCAGGAAGCTGGCTCCACTACTGTCCACCTGTGATTGACATGGCGGGAGGTGGCAATCTCAGCGGCCTCAACAGCAACCTGGCAAGAGTCCTAGAGATCAGGGCCCTCTAGGATGCCACAGCTCCAGGACGGGAGTCTGGTCTGATGCACAGTGGTGCAAGTAGCACCACTGCTCCCTCCCTAACAGCTCCCCCTGGTGGCTTTCTTGCCATCTCTAGGATGTCTGATTTCAAATGAGGTTGAGAGAGGGACAAATGGTCCTCAATTGATTTCCTCTTATTGTTCTAACAGGTTGTTGTTGAGGCAGCTGAAGACTGTGGTCTGGAGCAAAGTAAATCACAGGTATTAAGACCATGCATCAGAAAGCCGGTGAAGGAACTAGTAGTCACGGGAGACATCATGATTGTAGAGGTCATCCTCATTCATAACTCAAGCATCAGGGGAAAAAAGAGAAAAAAAAAAAAGATGCTGCACCAAAAAAGCATGCACAATGATGTCCTGAGATGATCCCCCCACCCTCCCCACCCACCCGTGCCCCCTGCAGCAGCTCAGCCCCCAGAGACCTCTTGGGAGAAAACGAATTAGGATTTCAGAGGCCATGAGGAGTCAAAAGCCAGGAAGATTCAAAAGGCTGTGAACTAGAAACTTCTAGCTCCTTATGGGTCGTTTTCTCTTGGGCTTGACAGAAAGAAAAAAAGCAAACAAAACACAACCGACTGGTGTCCCAAACACTACAGATATACACGTAGCTGTGTCGTTAAAACAAAAAAAAAACCAAAAAAACCAGGAACCCGATGAAACGAACAACAAATGATAACAAAAAAAAAAAAAAAAAAAAAGTGGGAGGCACATACGTGGAAGGTAGGGAGCACAAAGCCAAAGCACAAAAATGTTGGGCGGGGCCGGAGGAGCCAGGCAAGACTGCTGTGTCCCAGTCTGACCCGGCTCTCTGTGTCAAAGGAGGCAGCCCCGTGGCCATGGGGAGATCCAGGCAAAGTGGGAGGGAGAGAAAAAAAAATCATTTAAAATCGCCTTTGTGAATCTCTGTTCCTCAAGCAATAAATGTAATGGTTCAGGAACTCAGATGACCGAGAAATTGCTGCCAGCAAAACTAAAAAAAAAAAATGGACGAAGCTATGAAGAGAAGGCAACCAAACAATCACGATTCTCTTGCTGCGATAAGGTCTAGAAACAGAAGCAACAGAAGGCCTAGAAAAGCATCCCAAATAACAGGGATGGTGGGTTATTTGGGAAGGAGAGGCGGGGAAAGCAGTCAACAGATATCATTAAGACAAAACAGTGGAAGAGAGAGAATATTACAAAAAAAAATCAAATAAGGCAAGGCGAATTTAACATTAGAAGAATACCCCCATTTAAACACATGGCCAGAATATCAAATGAGAGGGTCACAGATGCGCACTTTCTCCACCCCATTAGGTATTAGATCTTTGATCACAACAGGTAGTATAAGAAGGATGTTTTAGAGACACAGTTGTATCAACAGAAGCAAAACCCATCTTTAACAAATGGGTTTTGGGGATAAGAAAAGGCTGCTAAAAATTCAGAAGTCACCACTCCCCAGAGCCAATGGATAGCTTTAGAAGACCAAGGAAGATCAACGAGTGTCAAAAGTGCCAAAGCTGGGGATTCGGCCCCTCCAAAATACCACTGGGATGCCTGGATGTGGGAGCTCTCTCGTGTCACCATGGATGGCCTGGCCGCTGCTGCACCTCCCTTCCTTAGGATGACACAACACAGAGACAGTGAGTCACCTGGAGATGGCTTGCCAGAGCTCCTCGTGCTTGCCACATAGAAGCAAAGGATGCTTGCTACAGCCCTGGGTGCAGGAAGAACGCAGGTTCCAAAACCAAGAGGCACGTAAAACCTTCTTCTTGGCAGGTAGTGAGGGCTTGGGGTGCAGGTTCACTCCTGAAGTCACCAAGACTATGCCACACACCAAAGCCCCTGCCCATCTAAAGTTCTTTGCAGAAAATGGTAATGCGGGTTTATCTCATGCTGCTCACTTTGGGGACACAAAGGACAGGGCTTCTTAGAATTAATGCTTTCTCTACTTAAATTCTTCCTCTTTTTCAACCTGACAAGAGAGTTTCTGAGTTGTATGAGTGGGTGGGGAGATATTACATCTGATTGCAGCCAAAAGACAGAGACTTGATTAGTATGCAGATATTAAAATGTGTTAATTTATATCTACCAACAAAGAACGCCAGTGTTTTTTAATATTCAATTGTCTTTCCTCCTCCTGAATTTTGATGCTAGCACAGAATTTGTTAAGTTGTAAATTCAATTAATCCTCGATTATTCAAACCCTTCTATGCTAGCAAACTGTAGGTAGCTAGCTTGCAGGTTTTCCCTCTGAAAACACACCTTATACAAGCACACGTCTTTGATGAGCAGCAGGTACACACATTGAAGGCTTTCTATGGCTGATAATCACCCTGTTCTCCTGCTCTCTGATGCAATCCTAGTGTGTTTTCTGCCCGGAATTGGTCCATTTGGTAAGTGGTGCTGACTGTCCCATATTCCGTGATGCCTGGTACTGACTGGAGAACTGAGTGGTTGAGATTCTTTCACTGCCGTCAGGGGTGGTGACACAGCAGAATTGGGGAACTGTGCCATATAAATCTGGGTGGCTGCTGCCCTGTGGAGCAATCAGGCCTCCCGAGGGCTCAGGCTGGAAAGTCCACTGCTTCTCTACAGCCCAAAACTTTGAGAGGAGAGGAACATACACAAGACTGGGTGACTCTGGTGGGCCCAGAGGCTCCACAATGGCTCAAGGATGACTCCATCTGCTTGCCCACAAAATAAACTCTGAACACATCAACTAATACATTTTAATCCATCCATCCCAGTGGTGCTCTCCTCCCATCCTGTGGGAAGGGGCAAACTTGAAAGGTACTGGGTTGAACACAAGCTTTCTGCTCTCTAAAAGCTATCACAGAACCTAGTCCTTAAAAGACACCCTGCCCCTCACCACAAGACACAGAGCCATGGAAGACAGCAACTTCACTGAGTGTGTCTCTATGGAGACACACTGCACACCTCTGCTTCAAGAGAGGTCTTCGAGATGCAGAAATACTGGCCAGGCTGCACACCCAAACTAGTTTTTAAAGGCACATAAATAATTTCTAAAAATGCCTTCAGTGCAAATTTTGTACAAATGCATCTCAAAATCTTGGAGAAAAGGGATCCTGCCTTTGGGGTGCACAGAGGCCTTCTGTTTTCTCTTCCCCACTCTTCATGGAAGTGGCCAACTTGTGTGAAATGAAGGAAAGGATCTTGAGCTTTTTATCCCTTTTCTTAACTTGACTGTGTTGAGTTGAAGCTGCTGTTATGACTTGGATTTTTGTAATTGCTATGAATTCATAACCAACACATGCACACACTCCTCCCCCCACCTGTAATTCCAGTAGCTGCCACATCAAGGGTGGCACCCAGGGGCCAGGCGTTTCTATCCAAGCAAAAACACAGCTACTGTCAATAAAAGCCACTGTCAACCCAACTTAAAGGCAAGGCTTGAACTAAGCCCTAAGAATATCAGTATGACTTTTTAAAATGCTTTGCTTATAATGACTTTGTTGACATTGGCTTAACGTGGAGGGGAGAGGGGGAAGAAGGATTATCTCCCTGCCTGTCAGCTACATGAGAAATAGCTCCCTTTCCATTAACCAAAAAAGAAAAAAAAGGAGAAGCAATACCTTAGAATTTCTGCCTAAAAGACTAAAATACTGGTGCATAGAAAAATGCTTTAAAGACTTTTCTGTCACTTCATTATATACCTGTGCCTATGAATTTTTCTGGGGGGAACAAAGTTCACTGATGGATTCATGTACAAAAAGCTCCATAAACTCTAAAATGCCCAACTATCTGTATTAATACCAATATGGTAAGCGGAATTAGTGTGGCTTCAACTGCATTTCCCTTGGAGTGGGGGATATTATCGAGAGTAGGTTCAGATGAAGTGGTTCAGCATTTATTGTTTGTTTTTTTAATAAGATACAAAATGACTAAACACTAAAAAGTGTTATGCTACTACAAAGTGACACCTTTTAAGCCCTTGAGTTCCAGGCCTCACATGGGACTGATAACTTCTCTGCTTCTCAAACGTTTCTTGGACACAGCCCTGATCTGGTCCTGCAGCTTGGAGGAGACCCGGAGGCCCCTGGTGGTCAGACATTTGGCCAACAGGCACGGGGGAGGGTTCCATCAAGGAGATTTTAAATCCACATCAGCACAGAATCTTTTTCTGGTTTTTTGTACAACTTATTTTTGGTTCCTGCAAAATTAAAAGTCTACTCTTCCTACTACATCAAGCTATCTACTGTCTTTTATCTAAAAAGTATGTGATATAAGAGGTGAACAATTTCACAGCATTGTGTAGAGAGCCAGAAAATGTCTCAAGTGCCCCTGAGATATCTAGAGAAAAGATTTTTTAGAATGCTGTTAAAATGTCAAATGGACAAGTACAAAAATCTCTGTGGATGCTATGGATGCCAACAAAGCTGACCTGTATGGCCTCTGTACTCCTGTCCTTCTTTCTGTGGCTGACACCAACAAGCAGGGGAACTGGCCTGGCTGAGCTACATGGAGACCTTTGCTACTCATATCTTCAAAGCCGTGCAAGAGAGCACTCCTCCCTTGCATTGAACCCTGACAACCATGTGCTCCCACAAGGTCCCCTCCATGTGAGAAGAGTCAAGAGCTGATGCCTACCGGTCAGCACCATGTAGGAGCCTCTAGAGCCCTGGAGGGACCTCCTGTGGTTCTCCCAGATAAGGACACCATAAAGAAACTGCTTTCAGCAAGTGCACTTTGTTCTGAAAGTTCTGAGCAGGGCCGACTCTTTGCTGTTTGTTTCAGAGGAAGCAGTTCTCTCATTCTTCATGATTCGACTTCCAGGCTGCAGTTGGCTTGCTCAGCTCTGGCTTCACATATACACTGATGCAAGAGCACAGGGGTTTCCTTAGCAGGAAGGTGGGTAGACTGATGTAGGTGGGTGTGGGTAGACTGCCCACTCTGTCCTCTAACTGCAACAGAACCAGGCTGGATCAAAAAGTGCTCCTTCCCATCAGAGCACCAGACACTGGGAAGGAACTTCCCTACACCAAAGATACCTGAAGGCCTGTCAACCAGTGTACCTACCTTTCCTCCACGAGCCTATGTGGACCCGTTTTTGTGGACACGGATGGGATTGAAAGCAAGACAGAATACCAGCTCATGAAGGCATGCTGCAACTGGCCCTTGCCCTGTGACAAAGCTGCAGGAACACGAGGGTGCCGGAACTTTCTGTCTGGCTCCTTTCCACCAGGACCTGTTCCCTTCCCTTTTCCCACACTAACTGCTCCTGAGCAGAACTTAGACCTATACATAAAACAAAGATGTGACAAAAGCAGCTGATTCTTGGCTCTCACCTCTGGTGGCCAGGTGCTGGAGACTTAGGGAAATTTCCCAGGCCTGTTTTGACCAAGTGTGACCTTTGCCTTCCACACCGACTTCAAGATCTCAGTCCCAATTATGACACATCTCCACTACCAGCTCAGATGCCAAGGTCTGAATGGTTCTGGGTATTTCTCCCAGGTGAAATGGCTCCATGGTTGTAAATGCCGAATAAACTGACCTGTAAAGTCTTCTGTGGGCATTACTTTAATCCCACACTGTCTTCACCTTTAAGGATCAAGGCATCCAAGACAATTCACCTGAACGGTCCATCCAACCAGCCAACTGTGATTTAACTGTGTGAGCTTAACTCTTAATTGTATGCCACACAGAGGCTCTTCCCCACACATAAAAATCTAAAATAGAGAACACTGACAGGACAAGATATGGACTATTTCTAATAAAGTGCACTTGCTATGTGAATTAAAACATAAAAGTCACTGAAATAAAGTAAAACTATAATCTAAATATTGTTTTAGACAATCCATTTTAATCATCTAAATTATTTACAGTACAATAACATGGAACCATCCTTTTAAAGACATAGGGTTTAAAAAGTCACCAAGTGATGCTTCAAATAATACATTAAAATATATTAATAAAAATTTTTCAGTGCTCAAAACTCCCCCTACCCCTGGCATGGGGCAGCAAACGCTAGACAAAAGTGCCTAATATACAAGTCTTCCCAGTTTCTCCATCACACCAGTTGGTAAAAAAAAAAAAGGGGGGGGAGCTAATCAATTTCTGTCTTCAAAATTTCTCCCTATGAAATCTCAGACAGATGGCAGATCCCAGGACTGTGGCTAAGTGTGGATGATGAACCGAAGCAGAGTCCAGACCAGCTGGATACAAATCCCAAGACAGGGGATGCCCCAAGTCTTCACACCGAGGCTTATCTGTCTGCCTGTGACTCGCTGATTGTATGCAGAGAGCCATTCGAGGTCTCGAGGATGATTTATGCACAGAGTAAAATGCTCCCCACATTCCAAACATCAAAATGGTTCTGTCATTCCCAATAGATAAAAAAAGAGCCAAGTCACTGTGCATCATTCCCTCTCTGATGAGCTTTTAGAGATGGGTCTTACCTGGAAAACAAGCTCAAAAGAACTCTAGGTCATTGAAACAACGAGACCTTTCCTAAATTACCTTTCCTAAATTACCGTTAGCAACCCAGATAATTCCTTTTTAAATTCAAATATCTTGAACCTGACCCTTCTCTAGTTTCAGCTGTAACTGTAAATGCCTTGCCTCAAATAACATTCCTGGGATGAATTTGCTGCAGGTTTCAGTTAAGGAGGGCGTAGGAAGAATGATCACTACTTATGGTGACTTTAGTCCTCATAACTGGCTCCTTTCTACCAGGAGCTGCTCCTTTCCTTTTTCCATTAGCCAGTGCTTATGGCTGGGACTTTAGTCCTCATCGCTGGTTCCCTCTCTCCCTCTGTCCTCCAAGAGTTGTTTGTCAACATGATAAACTTCATTCCTTCTGCTCAACTTCTCGAAGATGCACCTGGTGGTGCTTCCTTGAACTTCCTGGACTCACCTTCTACCTGTAAAGCTGTGGAGAGGGCACCACCTGCCCTTTCAGCATAAGTCAGTCAGACACTGTTCTTCATGGACGCCTGCCTGCCAGATGGCCACTGCTGACAGGGGGAGGATTGATAACGCGGCCAATGGCCCTTTCTTGAGTGTGTAGACACTACATAGATACGCATCTTCATTTCTGCACAAATTTAATCTGGTAACTTAATTGCTTAAAAAAAAATCAAACCATAAATAAATCTAAGTGCTAAAGGATTCTCCATGCTACCTATGACTCCTTGGAAGATGACAACGAAGGAAAAAGAAAAGCCTGTCCCAAATCAAGTCTCTTGACCACAGCGGTCAGAAATTAGCCAGGGGATAGGAGACACCACCGAGAACCTCGGCTCTTTCCTGCCTTGTGTTTTGTGGGGATTGTTGGAGTTTCTGCAGATGAAAACTGTGAATCACAAAAATGAATGTTCTTCCTTCAAATGTGGTGACTCAGAAATGTTACAAGGACGACAGTGCTGGGACAATACATCTTTTTCTGGGTTCGTCCCTTATCCTCCAGAGCTGCACAGCACGTGGATCTGGGAGATCCAGCAAGAGCAAAGGCTACTATCTGGGGCACGTGGTAACCAGAGACCCATGCTCCCAGGGCCCTGAGTACAAAGCTTCCCATTCCAGGGGCAACTGAGATGTGGGTCATTCTATAAACTCACAGTCTCACCTTCAGAGACTAGGGAGTGGGGTGGGGGCAGGATCAGCTCAATCTCTTTTCTAGATTCATCTAGAGTCCTCTGCCTGGAAGAACTTAATGACATTCGGGTAGGGTTTATTTGGTTAATTGCTTTGAAAAATTCCACTTCAAAAATGTGTAAGCTAGAAAGAAAGCAACATGTATGACTTCATTGAAGTTATTAAAGTCAAAACCCCGGTCTATCAAGTGTTGTCTGGGATCTCAAATATTTTCTGGGCTTCTCTCTATCTCAGTGCAGCCCACAGGTAACAGATGCTCTCATTTGCTTTCAGAATGACCCAACACTCATAATTCCCCTAAAACTGCCCAGGTCAGCTCAGTTCAGTCTGGAAATCGCTCTAGAATCTGCCCTTCAGACATGGCGCAATACCCATAACAGGAAGAAGGGTCCTAATGTTCTTGGGAGACTAATAACCCACTTCTTTTTAGCAGCCTCTCTTGCTCCCATTTACAAGCCCTGCTGGGCTGTGTACCTCCAAGACAGGCAGGGGCTATGCCCATAAGTTACAAAAAGGAGGCATGAGACTGTATTAAAAACCAGAACAGCACAATGGGAATGCTTTAATTGTCACCCACACAGACGAGCGGAAGCTACAGACAGAGAGCCACTACGGATGGTGCCCGGAACAGAAGTGAGAATGGCCCAGAACTCTGCCTCTGGTAAAAGTGCCAGGTTTACAGGACTTATTGTGATGCCCTCACCAGACCCCTCCTCCTCCTCCTCCTCCTCCGTGGCCGCTGGCGGCTCCTGCATCTCCTCTGCGGAAGCCTGAGGCCGGCTCGGGTAACTTCTGCTGCCTGAGACAGTCACGCGTGCTCGGGACCTCTCACCTGAGGTCTCTGGGTGCTGAACTGGCGTGGAGGTAGCTAGGCCCGGGAGAGAAATGTGGTCACCTGTGTCATCTTCTTCAAAGTCGTTAAGGCAGTACACTTCATCCAGGTCAACATCCAGTGTCCGGAAGCCCTTGGTGACAACACCGGGCCGGGGGTCCAGGATGCCCCCAAGGTGAGGTTGGGCCAGCTGCTGCCAGTGGTGAAGGGTGGCAGAACCTTGCAGGAGAACAAAAAGAGAAGGAGAGGGGAGAGGAGAGATTTAGGATGGAGTCTAAGATGCTGTGGCTTACCACCCTCAAATGCTTGGTGTGAACCCGGGCAGGGCCTAAGCCTGCTCTGGGACTGCACGAGGCACATCAGTACAGCTACCTTAGCCCTTCCTGCTCTGAAACAGTGGCTCATCCCCCCCATATCCAAAGGGGGCACCAATTTAAGTAACCAACTTTTTGTTTTTTTGGTGGTACTAGGGGTTGAACCCAGGGCCTCACACATGCCAGACAAAAGTTCTACCACTGAGCCAAACTCCCAGCTTTTTAATTTTTATTTTGAGATAGGGTCTTGCTAAGTTGCCCAGGCTGGCCTTGAACTTGCAATCCTCCTGCCTCAGCCTCCTGAGCAGCTGAGATTATAGGTGTGTGCCACCATGCTGGGATCCAACAATTTAAGTAAAATGCTATACTGTATGTCGGGGACATTTGCTGACACTCTTTATTTTAATCAACCAATGCCAACCCCCCAAACGAACACATTATCATTTTACAAACACAAGAGGGAAAAAGTGGCAAGACAAACAGGGGGATGCGGGAAGGGGCGATGCATGTGTACCAATTCTGTGCCAAATACAGGCCACTGGGAACAGGGAAGACATAAGCTCATACTACCAAACCCACCCCATGATGCACACAGAAAAAAGCAAAAAGAAATTAAAGAAGCACATTAAAGGTAAGTGGTAATGTGACTGCCACCTCCTTTACTCGGGTCTGCATTCTGCCAGCACTCTTGAAAGCCTACAGGGTTGGGGAGGGGGAACTGGGTTGAGAGAGGTGTGATTTAAGAACATGGTAAGTCTGCACAGAAGGCTAAAGCTGAGGAGCCAATCTCTTCAGTGACATCAGACCCTGGGACTCAGATGACATTGTATGAGGTCTGTAATAACACCGGAGTGTGTTCTTGAGGACTTCAAGGTGTCCCAGGTGCTGTAAAAAGAAAAGTGTTCCAAGGCCAAGCATGCTTGGGAAACCTGGGTTCAGAGGTATGTTTGTGGAGGAAGATCTCAGAACATCTCACCACCCATGGTGGTGACCTTGGTTTCTGCCTAGACTATTTGGTTGAACAAGCCTTCTGTCCCCTTGGCGCACTTAGTCATACCTCACATGAAACCAGCACTCTGGGCACAGTCTGGGAGGCTGGGAGTTCTGGATCCACTCTGTAAGGAGAGGAGTCACCCCAACATAGCCTCATAAATAAATATCTAATGCAGGATAGGACAGGATAAGATAAGGGACTTTCAGAGAGGCATATTGAAAAGACTCTTAGATACCCACTTCAAGATCTGCCCCAGCCTTAAGTGTGTATAGGTAGGAAGGCAACCTATTTAACTTGCATCTACTGACTGTAAATAAAAAATACTCTACATGCAAAAAAAAAAGGAAAAAGATAAAATAAAAAAGTGAACATAGCAGAAGAAGGTATATCACAGGTGTTCTTAACTAGGGACAATGTTGCCCACCCCCAGGGAACAGCTGTCCCAGGGAACAGCTGCCCAAGTCTGGAGACATCTTTGGTTGTCATACTGTGAAGGAAGAGGATGCTCATGGCACCTCATAGGCAGAGGCCATATCCTACAATACACAGGGCAGCCCCACCACGAAGAATGACCCAGCCCCAAATGTCACCAGTGATGAGACTGAGAAGCCTTGTTCTGGAGCTGTGGTTCTTAATGCTCAGATTTCCTGAGAATGTGAAGGAGGCCGCGGACCCTAAAGGGAGCTCATGTGCCAGCAACACTGTGCAGATGTGGCCAGGGATTCAGGAGGATCCCAAGTCCCCAGTGCCACAGCATCTGTTTTACAAAGCTGCCTCATGTCAAGACACATCTGCATGGCCTGCCTCAGTGTTTGGCATGTATCTCATCAGCTCACCGTGTTATGAAACCTAATGTATTTTACATGGCTTCATGAATTCACTCCTTAAAACCACCTTAGGCAGCAAGAATTATCACTCACACTTGACAGGTGGAGAAATGGAGGAGCCTTGAAGTTTGAAAATTTTTCAAAGCCAATTAGCGATGGCTGAGCCAGGGTTCAGTGGCAGAATCCAGGTTCTTACACTGCCCTCTCCGTAATTTACAGATCTGAGAAAAAGCCAGGACATTAGTGTTCTGGCCAGGAACCGAGGCAAGGTGAGCAGCAGTGGCTGGTCCCAGCTACATAAAAGGTCAATAGGAAAATTCCCAGGTGGGTGTCTAGGGCCCAGCAGGA
This sequence comes from Xerus rutilus, assembly GCA_028644305.1. Classification (NCBI taxonomy): domain Eukaryota; kingdom Metazoa; phylum Chordata; class Mammalia; order Rodentia; family Sciuridae; genus Xerus; species Xerus rutilus. The sequence goes on from CM053413.1 coordinate 17,465,197, forward strand.
GACTCAAACATTCCTGCTAATGGGAGGAGGGCTTCTCTGCCACCACTGGGACCCCTATTCACATTATCATGTGCCCACTGGCTCTGCAGGCATATTCCTAGCAACAAAACAGCACTAGGGAGAAGACTGAAGCCACCATTGTGTCCAGCCTGGGACACCCTAGGGTCTTAAAGGATGACAAGAAATCCCTGGTACAACATATCTATGTCACCTCGACCTGTGGAAGGGAAGCCAAGAGACTCTGGAAAGTGAAGAACAGTGCCAGCTCTCCTCATCCTAAGCGGCTCAGGATGTATAAAATCCACTGGGAAAGGACTCAGGGAGGCTAGAGGTCTAGGTCCTAAGAACAGTCCCATAGGCTTGGATCCTCCATCTGTCTCATAGATTACCCATGGATGGGCTCTGGACATGAAGCTACAATGGGCCTGTTGTTTGGATTTAAGGAGGCTACAGAATAGCATGGAATTAACTGCATTCCCTGAAACCACACAGCCTAAGAAACTCAGTACAATTTCAAACGAAACATGCTGAATGGTGTACCACACTTCAGTTTTTACTGCACACCTTGGGCATCCCCTGCTCACATAAGAACAGCCAAACTTTACTGACCACTTACTAAGTGTCAGGCACTCTTCTGAGAGGTCTGTGTCTATAACTTGTTTAAATTTCATGGTAACCCTGCTGTCTCCATTTTACAAATAAGGACACTGAGCACAGGGATGAAAAGTAACTTCCAAAAGGCACACAGGTGGCAAGCAGCTGATCTGGGCCTGAAACTGAGACTTGGAAAAGTGTCCATTCTCTTAATCATGTAGAATGCCTCTTAGCAGCAAGGCAGCCCCATGTATGTGAGCCTCAGGAGTCTAGAAAATAACATATCTGAATGGATTCTCCAATCCCCATGCAGGTGTTTTATATGTGGCACAAATGACTCCTGGTGAAAGCCATCTCCAGCCCAACTGTTCAATTTCACTTATGCCAGGCTGTGAGAAACTCTCTACTCATGGCTGGTTCTGAGGCTCTAGTTAGGCCACTTTCCTAACCCTCATTTCCCTGGCTAACTACCCTGCCTAGCTTCCTTTACCTATTCAACACAGAGTAGGAGAACCACTGTGCTGTTAGCTAACCTTGCCACGGCAACCTATGACCCAGGAACTGCTTACTCTTCTCACCTTCATGATTACAGGCTAGGGAATGGGACAAACCTTGTGTTCCTGGTTGGCACCAAAAGAAAAGTTCTACAGAACAAGGGTGTGGAGAGCAGGGAAAACATAATTATGGTCACTGCCTCTTTCCCTCTGTTGACTTTCTTCCACACCCCACTGTTTCATCTAAAAAGTTTTCACGTCATCAAAAGAGAAGAAAACCAAATCCACTTATGCCAGAGAGCACTGGGGCTTAAAAGCCAGAACAAAACCTGCAGGATAACACACAGCTTTGAAGTGTATGCTTTCCCTCATTAGATACTCACTTGTTTCTTTGGAAATATCACCTTGGTTATAATCAATCAGTAAGGAAGAACAAAATACAGGGAAGAAATATCAGTCTTTTCAATACAGATTTCTCTCTCCTTCTAGTTGGAATGCTTTGTTTGTTCTTCACCTGCTTAAAACTCATAAGATGAAGACACAGGAGTGCTAGGCTAGCATTCTTAAACATTTAGCTCAGCTATTTTGACTGACACAATAAGCAGATGGCAAGATTAATCAAATGGGTAAGGATGAAAAACCATGATGGTCTGTCTGCTGTGATCCCAGCTAGGCTCTCCAAGGGCCTCAGCCTAGATGCCTTCACATGGGCTGGTGGACACCAAGGGAATCGTGTCAGCTTCTTATCTGGGTCAATGGAAAAGGACAATGTAAGAACATGATGCCAGCACAATGCTAGCCCAGGTCTCAACACTGATAACTTGGCCCTTGAGACCTCTGCTGCTGAACTGGAGTAAATCTGAGGTGCCTCCATTTTAATAAGCACCTGTTGGGTGCTAGGCATAATACAAAACACATTCCATTTATTCTTCACTGCAATCTATTTAACAGCCATGAGCCTATTTCACAAGTAAGGAAAACAGCTAAAAAGATGTGTTATCTTATCAAATACCATAGTAACAGGGAACAGAAGCTAAGAGTCAGGCAGACTTCTATGTCATACACTCCTTATCGAATTAAACACAGTAACACAGAAAACAATTGTAGAAGGGGAAGGAGAAAGAAAATAGTGCTTGTATTTTAAACATAAGAAATCAGAGAACTACAAAATGGAGCCAAAAGGATCTTTATCATGAGGATGAGTTACAGGGTGTAGTGATAAGACATGACTTTTTAATGGTAGTAATTTAGCTTCCTGGGAACAGATGCTACAGATGAAATTCATGTTGCAAATCAAGTGGGATTTTCTCTTATCCTATTAGCTTATCACAAAAATGTTTCTAAGTCAGGGGTTAGAGGAAATAAAGATGAACTGGTCAAAATAAATTTTTAAAAATCTCATACTATAAAATACTTGGGAAATTAATCCAAAAACATATTCTTAGATGATCTAATGAAACACAGTAAAATAAAGAAGATAGAGATGATAATGTCCAATGATCTTTTAGAGACAAAGGAAGAAAAAGAAAAGAAAGGCAAAAAATAAAATTGCAGTAATGAAAGATTTTATTGAAAGAAAAACAGACATAATTGCAGATCAGAAAACAATTGCCAAGCTTACAACTGAATAAATAATTTTAAAAAAAAGAGTGAGCCATCCCTTTTCTGAAATCTAGAAAGAACCTAAATTATACAATTAAAAATTATCATGGAGACAAAAAACAGCCCATTTTCTTCCCTCCTTTGGAAAATACAGGATTTTGTCATGTCTTGGGTCTTTAACAAGCACAACCTCACCCTACAGCCTGCATTCTCAACAGGGTCAGTACTGCTCCCAAGGAGGGAAAAACAGATACCTTTGAGGTGAGAAAAATGATACTCTTTTTAGGCACAGAATATACATATATCTATATCTATATATATGGAGATATCTATATCTATCTATATATAGATATATCTATATATATGGAGTACATAAATGATATTTCTGTGATGGTAAAATAGCATGGTGGGTGCAAACTAGGTAAAAGTGTCTAAAAATGGTCCTTAAAAGAGGTAACAAAAGTTAAGAAATATTGACTCACAGAAATTTTTATTTGGCTTTGCATCAGAAATGTAATGCAGAATTCCAGAACACCTTCTCAAACTCACTGTGGGTTCCACACAAAAAAGTGTGAAAAATGAAAACTACAAACACTAGTGGCTCATGGCAGGGTAGCAATAGGCACTGGGAAAACGTTTTACAATACCCAAAGAAAAAAATGAAAAAAGACAAAGAAAACAAAAGGTGAGTTTTTCCATGAGTCTAATCACCCAAGAAGCCCTGATATTAAAAAGTGAACTGCCCCTGGAAAAGCGTGGCTTAAACTAGGGAGCTACAAAGCTCACTGGCCTACACAGCTACCCTTTCCTGGTCACCAAACTGCAGACTCTTAGGAGCCTTGCTCAGAACACTGCATCTGCAGAAAGCCATACTCTTTGTATGAAGATCAAATAAGGACACATGAACCCACAAATCACTTTCACTGGTTATTGAAAAAGAAAAAAGAAAAAAAAAACAACCTCATTATGGTTACTTGCTTGACATTACTCCTTAATGGCAAAATTTCTAAGAAGCCAAAGTGTGAGCTCCCTATATTACTCAGGCATGGCTGACTACTGTCAGGATCTGTCAGCAGTACCTCTGCCTCTCCAAAAGGTTTCAAGTCTAAGGCACTTAAGGCAAAAGCAAGAGAATTAGAAGGCCACTGTGTGTATCTTTCTGGGGTTGCTACGGTGGCCCGGGCATGCATTGCCAACCCACTGAGTCAGAAACAAGGCCGGGTTATGGGCCACCCTCAGAGGAACTCAAACCAGCAGCGTGGGTGGCTATCACGAAAGAAAAAGGAGTATGCATGGCAGCGGTGGCCACGTCTGCTGTGGTGGATGAGGGACCACAGGGAGTCACTGAGGAGGACAGAGAGGGGACGTGGCCCCTTGCGATCACCTTCCAACGGCTTGACGATCTGCAGCTTCTCGGGCAGGTAGGAGCGACTGCTGAAGGACATGCCCGAGAAGCCAGTGAACTCGGAGCAGCGTGAGTGCGTGCCCAGGGACATGATGCTCTCCGTGGGCGTGAGGGAGCCGCTGCGTAGCTCGCCCTTCTCCGCCAGCTCCCGCAGCTTCCTCTCCTGCTCCTCCTCAAAGAACCTCCGCTCGGACAGGTAGTTCTCCCGGCGGAGGGACAGCCGCCGCAGGGCCGTCTCCAGGTCATGGGAGCCAGGCGTGCCTGGTGTGCCTGGCTTCTTGCTCCGCTCCTCGTTCCTGCAAGAAGAAATGCCGTCAGGGTGCAGTGGGGAATAGACGCAGGAAGGCAGCTCCAGGGTGGGCAGCTTGGCTTTGTATGCAGGACTAAGGAAACCAAAGCCAGTGGCTGAAATGGAGGCAAGAATGGAGAAACAAATGCCTGTCAGAAGAACTACTTCACTCTGTGGGTTTGGGTTAGTTTTTCTTTCAGAGTGCCACGGATGGCACTAGGGTAGAAGGAAAATTTGCACATAAGTAAGTAAAAATCTATCCCCTAGTAGCATCTCCCTCCTGAGCAGGAAGAAACCTTCCACTGGCTGTAGTTCCTGGCTACCAGAAGGGCAGCTAGTTCAAGAGAGGCTTCTCCTTCCTCTTGAATTAAAGGAGCTGGGCTTTCAACTCTAAAGGAAATCAGCTCTGATCAAGGAGCTTCTCATTTGTCTTATTCTGCAGTTCCAGAAAAATCAGTTTGGATAAATCAGAGGACAAGGGTGTAGGAAGTAGGCAGTGTCGGGGGCAGGATCTGCAGGGCTTCAGGACAAGGAGGAACTGACCACTGGCCAGAAGGCCCAGCCTGCAGATCCACAACATGGCAGGCATTTGCTGGGATGCCTGCACCCCACCTCCACAACCAAGATAGAGAGCCCAAGTCATAAGCCTTTTCAACATTCAAGCTACAAAAGGGTTCAAAAAACAAATGTCAGTGATGGTTAATGGAAAAATATATTTATCATTCCTCCTCTTCAGCAGAAAAGCAGACTTTTGGGTATCAGCTTGTTACACCTCTTTCTACTGGGTAAATATCAGCATCAAGGACAAGGATGAGCTGGGTGGGTTTACAGAATGCATTTGGAGAAGAATTTTCCAGGCAATTCTCCTCAAGCTCTCTCTGATGACTAATGAGCCTGTGGCTCAACCCATACTACTCCTCTTCTCCCCAAAACAGACATATAAGACTCTCAGCTCACTCACCCCAGGTCTGCTGCCTCAGTTTCCAAGATGATGCTGCTGGTCTTGTTATCAAGGACGACATTGCCAACATCACTGCCATAGAAGCTGGACCGGGGGGTGCTGACACAGCTGGACAGGAGGGAGTGCATGGCTGAGGACTGGTTGGAGCCAGGGATGTTCATGGGGGAAGGGGTCAGTGACCTCTGCTTGACCACCTGGTTGATGTTTCTCACAGTCTCAAAGACACGCTTCTGGTGACTGCAGAAAACACACAACATCCATGAGTAAGCAAAGGCAGAAATGACCCTGGAGTTAGATCTCCCACAAAAGACCAACTGATGGGCCACAAAGGCACCTGGCCTCCAAGAAACACCTGAGCTGTCTACTATCCTGTGCCTTCAATGTCTGTCTTAGGATGTTGGGTACCTCCTTCACAAAGTGAAATTGGAAGACTCAACACCCACTGATTCTAAGACTATAACACGTAGTTGTACACTAAAGGTGATGCTAGCAAAAGTGCCATTTTCATGTCCCTAAAGCTTGGCCTACAAGTAAAAATATTTAAGTATAACTTATGTCTCCTAGCAACTTCTTTTCTTTCATGATATCCATTAAAAGGCAAGCTCTATGAGAGCAGTGTTCACTTGAGCACACAGTGGGGCTCAATAAATCTTTGTAGAAGAAGTATTTATTGACCATTCCTATTTAAAAAAAAAAAAGCAAGACTTAAAATCAGTCTTAAATTTCTACAATGAAATGATAAACATCATATTTTTCCATTTTTACAAACAGCTATTTCTAAGAGCAGAACCAGACTTCGATGCTAATTCATTCCCTTTTAAGGAGAAAAGGGTAGGTATCTCCATAATGGCATTTCCTTTGGGGCCACAGAGGGCTTCCTTCACACATGTACTGAAGTCATTTGGACATACACACCCAGGGTCCCATTAAAGTTCTGTTTATGGTATTTGGATCCAGAGAAAACATGATAAAACCTGGTCTACAGGTTCCTTATAATAAGCACCTTGGAGCAGGCCAAGCACCAGATCTGAAGTTAGGAAGAGAGATGTTGAAGCTGATGTCCCTAGGTGCATCCAGAAAGGAAATGGAAGCCTTGCTCACACCACTGAAGAGCCCTCTGCATATAGTGGGGCTCATAGTGGGGCTTGATAAATATTTGTAGAAGGAATATTTGTTGACCATTCCTATAAAAAAAGCAAGACTTAAAATTGGTCTTAAATTTCTACAATGAGATGCTAAATATCATATCTTTTTTTTTAGAAACTGTTATTCCTAAGAGCAGAATCACACTTCAATGCTACATCTCTTCTTTTCCAACTTTTTAGAAGTTTGTAATGTATCTTCATAACCTCACAGGAAATGAGGATGATGTTAACTGTGTTCTCTTATGTCCCTTTATCACCTGGGAAGGACCACAGTCATTGCTGTTGGTATCTGAGACCCATACGCATTGCTAGTGTTTGAGCAGCACAGGTCACAAGTCATTCTCTGGGAGGCTTAGAGCTTATAAAACCAGTTTAGCCTTACGTGATGTCTGGAGACTCAGGCTCTTCCATCTGCAACTCCTTGCGCATCGTTCCCTCAATCTCTGCAGCCAAGGAGTCCTGGGAAAAGCCAGAAGACACATGAAGAGACAGCAGCAATTCAAAGGCTCTGTCTCTGTAAGAATCTTGCAGCCAGGGGAGCCATAAAAGAGTAAAGTGAGGCATCAGAAGCCCACCAGCTTTCTGTAACACAATGTAAGGTTAAGAGCATTCTCCGTGGTTAGAGACTCTGGCTAAGCAATCACCAAGGCAGGTTCTGAACATGGCAGCACCATCAGGCCCTGGGTGTAATGCCTTAATGTGCTCCTGAGAGTCCGAAAGACCCTATGTTCCCCTTAGCCAAACCATGGAGCTACAAAGAGGAGTAGAGAATTATGGGGGGCAGAGGAGAGTGTTCAGAACAGTGGGGACAGATGAATTTGAAAATACTCCCGAGCTTACAAATGGATGGCTATGATATCACAGCCCACATGGGCCACACTGTTACTGTCCTCCCAGGCTACATGGTCTGCTACAGCCCCTTGACTCACCCAGGGTTCTGGTACTGAGGTTAGATCAAGGCCCTCCAACTTTGGCTCCTAGGCAGGTACTCCCCGCCTCTATTGAGCAGTCTGGTCCTGCACTAGATAGAAAGTCTCTATGTACACCACTGGGTTGTGGGCACTATCATCTCTAGGCCTCTGCTCTTATCCTCCCCTGGCCTCCCACAAGAGAAGGCCCTCTCCCCACCAACCCACCCACCTTCTCTATGAAAGGCATGATTCCTGTTCCACCAGGATCCTCACATTTCTTCCCAAGTCGACTCCAAAAACAAGTCCTTGCTAGTTTTCTGAACAGTTCACTCATTTCTCTTTCCACCTAGGTTGTGAGCTTTGGGGTGACAGCAAGAGCAGTCGCTGATGGCTTCCCACTTCCCCAATGTTCCAGGCTCCAAATTGAGACTCAACAATACAGGCTGCCTGATGGAAGCCTCTCTCCTGTACCGCCCACGGCTCCTCGCTATATGAGTACGGGCCTAACATACAATCCCTCCTCACACTGATGTGGCAGGTGCCTGTGGGACCAAGTGTGTACAGAAAAGCAGCTGCTGAGCACCAGGAGAAGATGCCTACGTAGGACAACCTAAAGAGGAGGGATAACTCCATGCTAACCAACAGAATTTTCAGTTATGATGGAATGTCCTCTGTGCTATCCAACATGGGGGCCACAAGCCTGGCACTTGAAATGTGGCCAGTATGACTGAGGACTGAATTTTTAATTGTATTTGATGTTAATTGATTTGGATTTACATAGTCAGGTGTGGCCAGTGCTTCCCAGTAGGCAGTACATAGGGTCTCTAAGGCATCATCTCCTGGGCCCCATGGTCTGCAGGGATACTCCAGTCTGGAGCTGAACCAAGTGTGGAGACTCCAGAGGAGCCAGCAGGAAGCTCCATAGGTAAAGGGCTCATGGGGCTTGTTTTTAATTCTTAATCACAAATATGCCATTTTATTTCATAATTATCACCCACAGGTTGCCATAAGCATAAGCCTGTGCTGAAGGGCTTTCCCCAGGTGAGTCTGAGGTCTGTTTAGGTGAGGATATTTTTCTTAATGCTTCTATTCACCATGTGCTTTACATCCAGAGTTCTGCAGAACAGAGAGGAAGAAGGGATTTTCATATACCCTAAGAAAAATGAGATATCAAACTGCTAATTTCAAAACCATGCTGGGGGAAAGTCACAGGCAGGCTCCATGACATTTTGGAGCCATGACCCCCTCTAATCTGGCAATCCAGGGGAACCTATGGATGTCTTCTCAGCAAAACTGTTTTAAAATAAATACAATAATTAGAACTACAAAGAAGACAAATTACTTATTTATGTATGTATTTGGCTTCAGGATTGATAACTGATTTTGACATGGAGATTATTTAGCATCACTGACATTTTGAGGCACCTGTGACAAATGGAATTGCTATGAAATACCTGTGATTTCTGCAGGTCACAGATGGTGTTCTCATCACTGTGGCTTGTTGCCTACCTTCATGAAGCAAGGAAATACTGAATACAGTCAGGGAATGATCAAAATCAGATATAAAGGCTAAGCACAGTGGTGCACGCCTGTAATCCCAGCAGTTCAGGAGGCCGAGACAGGAAGACCACAGGTTCAAAGCCAACCTCAGCAACAATGAGGCGCTAAGCAATTCAGTGAGACCCTGTCTCTAAATAAAATACAAAATAGGACTGGGGATGTGGCTCAGTGGTTGAGTTATCCTTGAGTTCAATCCCCAGTACCTTCCCCCACAAAAAAAGATATAATTTTCCCTCAAAGTTCATAGGCTTCTTGAATTCCATCTGTGGATCCTAGACTAAGAACTCCTGCCATAAGTCAAAAGAACTGGGAACACTGTTAAACACAAACTACTACTCACTGTTTTATTCTGCAATTAGAATGGCAGGGAGCAACAGAGGCAGAGCTGGGCATTCTGCTCCATACACAGTCATGGTATGATCTTTAGACTGTTTTAAATACCTTCAATGCGTAACATACTTTAAAAAATAGCCATCTTCAAAAACTGGGCTTGCCAACAGCTTCAGGAAAAAGTAAACAAAAGCTTTACTTCAGCAAACACAAAAGCTGAGACTCCTTTCAGAAAAAAAAACTGAAGTGCATGTTTTCAATTCAACTTTTCCCTTGCAATGGTTTGGTTTTCAAAGACAGGTTTGTCCTGGAGAGCAGGGAAGGCAGTGGAGTGAATCTTAAGTACCTCACAAAACAAGACAACCCCAGGAGCTCACTGCACTAGGCTGAGAAGCCAGGAAGGAAGGAACCCAAGCAAGAAGCCTGCAGAGCTACACAGGCTAGAGGGGAGACTCAAGCAGTTATTGCTAGATTGGGAAACTTGGGGGCAGAATGTTCTTTGCTTGTACTAGGATTCCTGGAAACACTAGATCAGCCATCCACCCCTTAGAAAGCTGACTGTTAATATTTTTCTTTTTGACTTCCCTTACATGTCAATCAAGTTTTTAAGAGAGAAAGGGAGAAAGTTCTAGTCTGACTTTAATGTGTAAAAGCAAAGAAGAGATCAGGATTTAGAAAGAAGGCCCAACAACAAGGTGTCTTCCAGGATCAGCAATGGGAAAGTAAAGGGAAAGCACTCAAAAAAAGGGGGACCAAAATCAGGAGGGACTTGATTTTTCAAACTTATACAGTCATCCATTTTTATCTCATCGAGGTGAAATTCTTTCCAAATCTCTTCTCATCTCAGAGAGAATTTGGTGTTTCATCAAATCATGGAAATGAAGCCTGAATATAAAGGAGCTCTTGGTAGTTTGTTCTTTAGGCCTTCCATCCATCAATCATCCATCCACCACCTATCCATCTAGCCATCATCCATCCATTCAGCCTGTCAGCCAGCCAGCCAACATCCATCCATCCATCCACCACCCATCCATTCATCCTCTATCCACTCACTCTAAATTCAGCATCTATTAAGGATCTACACTACTACAACATACAAACTGCTGTCCTTGGTACAGAATATTAAAGAGAGGAAGGGAGAGAAGAAAATTACAAATAAGACATGCCCTCTCCCTTCCAGGATCTTTAGGTTGATAGAAGATTAAATAAGTAAGCTCATTTCCCTGTAACCAAATGCCATGCAGAAATGACCAGACAAGGAGCTTAACCCTGCTGCTGCCCAACTTCTATAGAGAGATTAACCTCCTGAAAAATCCCCTTCTCTACCACATTCCCCCTAAAGCCTCAACATCAAACAAATTAAGCTGAGGCTAAAGAAATAAGGTTGTGTGAAAACAGTATGAAAGAAAAAGACAAGTTGTTCAGAGATCACAGACACTGAAAGTCACCAAGAGAATGATTCATAAGTATACAGAGGTCCAGCAAAACTGTATGGCACTTTATGAATTCTGGAATGTACTTATGGAGCCAAAATAAATAGTATATACTGTACGAAGGTCATAAAAAATCATGTAGAGATTACATCTGACTAAATCAAGTTTGTAACAAATTTACGTTCTAATGGCAGGAGTAGGAAAGACAACAGATTTAGAGAGATGGAAAATAAAGTAGCAATCTGTCTTATGCAGTTAGGAAGACACCTGTTGGGTTCACTTGCCCTTGATTGTGAAATAAGAGGCTAAGTGTAAACACTCAGCTCCAGTGGTCACAATATCAGGCATCCTATCCAAGGAGCCCCTGCTGCCCTGTGGGTGGGAAGAGGGGTGCTGGGATGAAAGCACCAGCTCACCATGGGAAACAGGCCCAGCGAGTGGTAGCGCCGGGGCGTGGTGTTGGGCATGGTTTTATTCCGGAGGTTCTTCAGCTCTTCCTGTGCCTCGTGAAGCATCTCCATACATTCTGCGTACTTGTCCTCCAGCTCACGCAGCTGCAGGAGACCAGGAAAGATGCAGAGGGTCAGGACTTTGTGGGCACCCAGGTGCACACACACCCACCAAGCGCCAGAAACACACAGGCAATCTAACCAGGTCTCCAGAGTGGAAGAGCAGCCCTGCTGGCCTGTGGCCAAACGGCAAAAACCCTCAAGGCTGTTTTCTCTTTAACTTTACTTAGAGTGGGCCTACAGACTTGAAAAATATCCTGAAATACTAACAATGAGCAACTCGGATAAAACAACTTTAAATGAATGAAAAAGCAAAAAAGCACACCCTGTTTCAAGGCACCTCCTTGGACAGGCTCCTCTCAAGCCATGTGGTGTGTTGCGTGGTTCACACAGGCGAGCGTTTATAGAGCCAAGATCCAGCGTGTATCAGGCCCTGGGCTGGTGTGGAGCACGGCCTCCCTGTGCTCACAACCAGCAGCAGGGCAGCAGGCGCAGAATCAAGGTGAAAGCAATATTAAATTCAATATAAAAACAGTTGTTCCTCAGCAACTTAGCAAGACCTTGTCTCAAAATGAAAACTAAAAAGGGCTGGGGAATGTGGTTCAGTGGTTAAGCACCCCTGGGTCTAATCCCTGGTACAATCAAACAACAACAGCAACAAAAACAGTTGTTACGATGGACATGACCAAAGTCTGTCAAAGGAATATGATCTACCTTCACTGGAACCAGAGGCCCTGAAGAGATAAGGGAGACACACTCACCTCCGCTGTGAGCTGCCGTTGGGCATCCTTGGCAGCCCCCAGGTGTTGGACGAGTTCCTCATTTTCCACTGCACACTAAAACACAGCAAAGATAAGTAAGCCATCTTCTCTTTTAAGATACCAGATAAGCCTGACTTTGCCCCTTGTAACCTGATCTGTTAAGACCCCCTCCCCATTCTACAATGAAATGTGTATCTCACACTGGAGCAAAATTCTGTCTTACATATTTTTGAAGGCAGAGTCTTTCCAATGTCCACATTCATTTTTTACAGCCCAATTCCCATCCCCTACCTCCAACGTAATGGCTGCTTTCTGGAAGCCAGTCTCCCTCTCTCCCTCCTTCTTTCTCTGTTTTTTTCTTCCTCCTTTCATTTTTCCAAAAGCATTTAATCTCTCATAGCAAAGGTTTCATATGAGAAACTAAGCTGGTTTTTGCCATTTCATCTTAATCCTTAAGGGGCTATTTCTACTGCACAAGATACCTGGTGCACTAAGTTGAAATAAATACTAAGTAAATGATTAAAGTTCAGAAATTCACCTCTACGGCACCTTTTTTGATGAATTCTATTAATTTGTAGATTATTCTCAGGAGGTAAGAGGTTATGAAAAGACCCTGTGCCATATCTCAGGGCCACAAGGTATTTTATTACTGAATCCACTAAGCTTTTTCTCCAAAGGGGCAGCACACGCTTTTCTAGAGCAATTGCCCGTTCCCATCTTGGCACGACTACTGTCACATTAGCCAGAGCGACAGAAGCCTTACAGCTTTTGCCTTTTTCTGCAAGTCAACGATCTGTGACAGCAGGTGCGTGATCTCCTCTTGCTGGCGGGCAGCATCTTCAGTCTTCTTGGCTAGCTCCTCTGAGATACTGGCAATCTGCACGTTGGCATCTCCTTTGACAAAGAAATGATAATCACAAGAGTAAGAGAGAATGGTTTCTTGGTGGGTTCACACACAAAAACCCATCTTTATGGGGAAGAGTGCAGAGGGTGCATGAAGAAGGGACTCATAGTGACTGTGCTCTTCCACGGTGAAGCAAAGTGGCTTCTCAAGGCTCCATCAGTCATGAGAAGGGACGTAGTCTTCCAATGGGCTGTCATTCTGGGCTTGGTGTAGGGGCCTAACGCCGCCTGCTGTCTCCCCAGAGCCAATCAGGCAGGCTCTGGGAGTGAGCCAGGAGGAGATACCCCAAACATCAGTGAATTTGGCCAAATCCCAACATTCCACACATGAACAGATCCATGTCAGCAATAGGAAACCCTGCTGCATGCACTGTTCTAGAAAGCCTAGCCACTGATGCACAGTACAATTCCCTTTGGTTTTCATTCCTATTCAGACATAACCCATTTTACAAGACTTAATCATGGGGTATGGTTCATTTGCTTAGTATTTTGATGAAATACAGAAGTTTCTGTTTGCCCTTTTATCTTACCTTGCAAAACTTACAAGGGAGAAAATGGTGGGGGAAGCATTTATTTGCAAAACTGCCTCAATTTTCACAAATCAAATTACTAATAAGCAGGTTTTTTCACATCCTCAACCCAGATTTCTGTATCTGGGCCTAACTTAGGCATTTAATAATTCTAATATTCCAACAGAAAGCCAAAATTAAAATTAAATATCCATCTCAGCAAGAAACGGAAGTAATGTATGGCTAATGGCCTAGAACCCAATTCATCAATGGGGAGGGGGTGCCATAAAAGGTCAGGTCTAGTTTTTAGAAAAATGCTACTGATCTCAGGCTGGCAGGGAGCCTGCTCTTCATCAAGGGTGATACAAAGCCACTGGGTCATGATGATGACAGATGCAAGAACGTGGGAGCAGAGGCGGGGGCTGGGAGGGAGTAGGCAGGGGACATACTCAGCTCCTTCACACAGTCGTTGACCAGCTGCTGCTCCTTCTCTTCGTAGGTGATGGTCTCTGTCTTTAGCTGGCAGGCCTGCAGACGAGGCGCAGGTCAGGGCCCAGCACTCACACTGGACTCTGACTTGCCATGCACATGAGGGCGAGGCATGGAGCAGGGACAAACTCGAGTCTGGGAAGTGTCAGTCAGTTTCTCCTCGCCTGTCATCAGTTATACCCTCAAGTACAAACATTCCCTACTTAGTTAGGGGGACACTCTCAAAGCTGAAAACTGAAAACCATGTACCACTAGAGGGCGCCACACAAAGCAGTGCACCCAAGGGCCACACATGCCAGGCTCTGTAAGATTCTGAAGCTGGGTCTGCCTGTTCATTTGTCTGTCCTGTTCATAGATATGGACACCACTGTGCCTAAGACCCTGTCCTGCCTATGGCAGACATTCTAAGGATAACCACAGGGCTGTACCACAGGGGTACAGCTCAGAAGTAGAGCACTTGCGTAACACGCACAAGGCCCTGGGTTCAATCCCCAGTACCACACACACACACACAAAGCTGGAGTGGGGAGATCCTAAGGATAAGGATAACCACATAAGAAGCTGACGTTCACCATATCACTACTATGTGCCAGGCAATGAACTATGAGGTTCTGAGTTGGGCGTTAAACCTGCTGTGTTCGGCACATGGTCCAATACAGAAAATTCAGAGACCTAAGAGCCGTCCCAGGACCCTGGACAGCTTGTTCTGCAAAGACATCTGAAGACCCAATGAAAATGATGCAGTTTCAGAAAAGGTGTCTCAGAGCCCTCTGATCCTGGCCATGGAGAAATACTACATTTCTGAGAACAAAGGCAGGACAGCAGGAATCTATAGATGGGATCAGATTCCTTCACTGGCTTTTGGGAAGATTCTGACAGAGGGTGGGACTGCTGGGTGCCCAGAACTGGGATATCTCCTGAGGGCTGGAAGGGCAGCACTAGACTCAGAATGGGAAACACTGGTCCTGCATCTTGGCTACACCACTGGCTGGCAGAGCACACTTGGGTGACCTACTTGGCCATTCTGGGTTGTGTTTCTCATTAAAAAGTGCAGAGCTGGAAGAGGTGAGCTCTACAAGAATAGGTCTTACAGAAGAGCATCTCATTAGGCTATTTCCAATGTGCAGCAAGTTCAAGGTAATAGACAGTCTGCCCCACTGAAGGGGCTTAAGGGAGCCTAGGGCCAGCTTAGGTAGGCACACAGCCTGAACCTGACATCATTCCTCTGGCTAGAAACACAAATCTACTGCCAATTAAGACAAACAGTACTAAATTTTTATGCATGCATGTTTTTAGAGAAGGGCAGTAGGTGAAGAGGAAAAGCATGAGCTGAGAGTCACAGAAATATCCAAATCCTGGCTTTGTCACTTACTAACTTGCAGGACCCTGGGATATCAAAACACCTAGCAGCCTGGAGCCTGGTTTTCTCACTATAAATGAGAATGAAAGTAACCAACTTGCAACCTTGTTGTAGAAAATTAAAAATTACAGTAACAACATAGGCAAAGTGCAAGCCTAGGGCCTTGCCAATAAAGGGAACACTCCAATGCAAGAGTTTCCAAGTTGCCTCAGCTCAACCTTTTTAAGTTAACTGTTCAAGGAACATGTCTCCAAGCTCTGGGGCACTGTTTCTTTGGAGCCAGTCTGACTACAGTAACAGGAAAACTGGCTTCACCCCCACTCTCCAGGTCATTTGCTACATGCTGAGACCAGAGCTCAAGAACGCTGGGCAAAGATCCCATGAAGGAGGAAGGGTCTGCACCTCTTCTCAGTGCACGTGCTGCAGGATTCAGCAGTTGAGGAGGCAGAGCCTGGCACAGAGTTAAGGCCTGTCTGCTGAGCACACCTGGCAAGCCCAGCCTTGGTGGTTCTGCCAGACGGTGGCCTCTGAGGACGGCACTCTAACTGTGGCTATTCTTGCCGGATAAGACAAACAGAGCCACTACCCTTTCAGCGGGGACAAGGGCAGGGAGTGAGTGCACTTCACCTCGGATCGAAGTACGACGTTCTCCTCTTCCAGGTCCTTCAGCTTCTTTTGAAGAGAATCCAAATGAAAGTAATTCTGGACTGAGGAGGAGGACTCATTCCTCTTCAGCCTGGGAGAGAAACTGGGCTCACCATCTGGGGAGGGTGATGTCTCCTCCACCACCTGGCCACCCCACCTGGAGATCCAGAAGGGCTGCCTCAAAGAAAGTTTGTGAAGCTTGCAATCAGACTGTTCCCTAATGTCCAGGAAAACAGCACGCCAGTGTACAGACTCCCCAGACCCTTTGTCCTCAAGTTGTAGATGCTACATTACCTCAGGATTCAGAGGAATGGAATCTACGCAAAGTCAACAATTCTGGGATGCCTAGAGGTTTATTTAATACCTACGATGCACTTCTATGTTCTAAGAACTTCTTTATGTTCTTCACATGTATTAACTCAATGCTAGAACTCTATAGCTTAAGTGCTATTAATAGTTCCATTTTACTAATGAGGAAACAGCACAAAAAAGTTAAGTGACGTGACCAGGAGCATGCAGCTAAGTCGCAGAGCTGCGATTGAACTCAAGCCATGCAACTCTTGAGTTCTGCTGACTCTCAGAACAGCCCCCACACCTTATGTCCCAAGGATCTGCCATGGCACCTCTGACTTCAGAACCCCATGTTCCTTCAAAAGCAAAGCCCATCCTGTTTGTTACATGTTAACATGCCAAGGCAAGTCAACTGACCTGATAAGTAAGCAATAAGACTCAATAAGAGGAAAATTTAAAACCTGCGCTTCTGTGTCCCACAAAAATAGTGCAAATCAATCCATCTAAGGCACTTAGAGATGCTTATTCTAGAGAAGGCTGATCTGGAGAAGGTGGAGGTGACCCTGCCTAGGTGACTCCAATGACATCAACAACGGCCTGTGCTCCAGCCTCCAGAAACACAGCCCTCAGGTAACTTACGGGGTTGAACAGACAGACTCTGGCTCGCTCTCCTCCGCAGCACTGGTGTAGAACTGCAGCAGCTCATCCTTCATGGACAGCTCATGGCGGAGCTGAGAAACCTGCACAGACAAGGGCCAGGCCCATCACTTGCTTTCTAAAAAGTGATTATGTCCTCGTTGTACTCAAACAAAGTACTCCTTGCTGAGAGACAAATTCCCCATTGAAAGTGAAGGCACTTACTGGTTATGCGCTACTCAACAAAATAGGGTTTCCAAGAGTTGAGTTTGATCCTATTTAAGAAAAACAGAACCCATTGCTTTAACACAGAAATCTCCTTCTCTAAATTCATCATTTAAATTTTGGTACAGAAAAGAGACACAAAGGTTCTAGAATGATGGTCGGGGACGGGAGATTACGTACGGGCTTTGGAAGTAGCTAGATGACCAGCTGGACCCACTACCAAGTGAAAGAAGAGGCCATAAACTTCGGCCAGAACCAAATCCAACTCAGAACAGGATCGTGCAGGTGCCAGCTCTGGTGGGCTGCCATAAGCAGCTAATCAACCCTACGTGGAAACCACATAGCCCCACCTGGAGACTGATACAACTGGATGGGGCTCCTGGCCACACTTGGTCAGACCCTGCTCTGTGTTCAACAATCACTAGACAGAAATTTCAGATACAGGAGCAAAAGAGCAACTATCAAGAACTGACTGTACTACTACTACTGCTTTGGTGGTTTTTGCAAATAGTGATGATTTATTTCAGGTTTTAAAATAAACAAACTTTTGCTATAAAACTCTTCATCTGCCCTCTTAATGTTTAGTACTGATGAACATGGAACCAGCACAAAAAAGAGTAGTGCAACTGTTTTCTTTCTTGTTTTGAAAGTGGGGTCTAATTTGAAGTGGGGTCTATGGCGTATTCCAACTTTCCTACCCAACACAGGGAGTAAATTATATCTCCCAAGAAGCCAATTTATTATATACACAAAGGCTTCAACACCTAGACTGATCATTCAATGATGTGTCAAAAAGGAACATGCTATAATTTGTAAATTCAAAGCTTTTCCAAGGCAGGGGGACAAAATGTTTCCAATCCCAGAGAGTAGGCTATTTGTGCGTGTGGTGAGGAAGTCTAATGCAAGAATGGTAGTGTGATTTACTGGTTCCTGAATGGCATGTCCCTCTGCCCAGAAGGGGTGAGGTGGCTACTGGGGAGACTGAGGCAGAAGGATCACAAGTTCAAGCCCAGCCTGGGCAACTTAATGATACCCTATCTCAAAATTTAAAAAAAATATATAAAAGGGCTGGGAATACAGCTCAGTGGTAGAGTGCCCCTGGGTTCATTCCATCGTACCACAAAAAAAAAGGCAGCCTAAAAACTTTAGAAGCAGCCTAAGCGATCATGAAAGGATGAATGGATAAAAGATAATAATAAATGTGGTATATTTACACAGTGGAGTTTCATTCAGCGATGAAGAGGAATGAAATTATGTCATTTGCAGGAAAATGGATGGAACTAGAAAAGATGTTAAGGTGAAATAAGCCACGCTCAGAAGATCAAGGGCTGTATGTTTTCTTTCATATGTGGAAGCTAGAGAGGAAAAAAAGAGAGGGGGGAGAGAGAGAGAGAGAGAGAAGGGAAATCTCATTTAAATCTAAGGGAGATCAGTAGAGAGAGTAGAGGGTATGGGACCAGGGAGAGGAAGGAGAGAAGGAAAAAGGGAAATACTGAAAAATGACATTGTCCAAATTATATTGTTATGTTATGTGCATGTAAGAATATTTTAACAAAAAATCCCACATTATGTACAAATATAATGCACCAGTAAAAAATGGAAAATTATAAAAAGAAGGGCTGAGAAGGGGCCCAAACTAACCCCCATGCTTTCTTCATGGTCACCTGAGAGAAGGGAGTTCAGGTCATGATGCTGGGGACAGGGAAGACAGGGGTCAACTTTATTTTTCCCAGAACACAACAGTATTCTACTTCACCATCTTTAAAGATAGCCTGAGATTAAATCTTTGCTTATAGTGTGACAACTCTACTTTATCTTATTAAAATTATCATTAAACCCAGATGACAACAGGTTGGAATGGCTTCAGTGAGAAAAAATCTGATTACATCTTAGGGACATGGGTAAGGACATCTGCTCCCAATAAGGAAGTTCCTGATAGAAAATCAGAAGAAACCAGAAGGAACAGAGTCTTCATGGTCAAAATTCACTGTGGAAATAGGGTGACAGGAAAGCAGTCACCCACTAGGGCCCGGGTCTCAGCTTCCTACTTCTGTTCCTGCAGCTCTGGCTGACTCCACTGTCCCCCTCCTCCTGGCCACACCACATTGCCTCAGAAAACAGGCGTTGTTCCTCCTCATCCTCTTGGGATAAGTCTAAACATGTCATGCTCTTCCTGTCGCCACTGACAGTCATCAGCCAAGATGAACATCATGAAAATAATGAGGTTTCTTCCATGAAAACAATAGTCTATTTTTTTGTGTTTTTTTTTTTCCTCTACACATGAAATTATATTACAAGGATGAATGCCAGTTGCCACCTTCCCCTGCAGCAGGAGCTGGCCTTCTCTGGCTCAACAATCTTCTGTTCGCTTGCTGTTGTGTTGGCCTGTAGGGGCTTCTGCCAAGCATGGAATAGCTCCAAGGCTGGAGTCTGAACTTTGACAGGGTAAGGACTGTGGCTGATCCCTGATGCCCAGCCTGCCCACATGACAGGGTGCTACAGGCCTGCCAACTGCCAACTGAGGACCATGCCTACCCTGACAGACCTGTCCATGATGCGTGAAGAAAGGAAAGAGCTGCAGGATACCAGCCTCCAGCCCCCACAGTCAGGGGGGCCACTTCTGAACAGGAGCCCTGGCTGGGTCTGGGTGCTCCCTCAGGAGGGCTTCTCCAACCCATCTCCTTCCACCTTGCTCCCAGGCCCATGGTGCCTCACCTCCTCCCTGATGTGTTCCACCTGCTCCTCCAGCAGCTCATTCCTCTCGGTTAGGGTCTTGTTCTTCTTCAACAACGACTGACCGATCCTTGCAGCCAACTCCAAATCTCGCTCTTTCTACAAAAGGTAAGAGGGTGAACAGGGATTCAAAAAAAACCAAAACCCCATGTGTCCTGAAGGAGCCAACAGGGCTCGATGTCAAATGAGGAAAACAAGGGAATCCAGAAATAACAAAGGAATTAATAATTCACCATCTGTGTCAGCATTTGATGCCCGTTAAAGAGGAGTAAACTCTGCCCACGTATGTGCGAGAGCTGTGCAGACATCAAGTAACGAAAGGGAAGCCTGGAGATGTGATGAACACAGATCTTTGTCCCCACGGTGGGAAAATGCTTCCAAAAACACTTCTTCACAACTGCTTTTGGTGTTTGTGCAATCACTGATAAAGCTTCTCTCCACCTACCACTGTGCTGCTGTACTGCCAAGGCTCAGCACATGGAAACACCGATAACTCTTTGTAAAATGAATGTAGAAGTTCTAAAATGTTCCCACAATGTAGTTGAGACCTGGCACAGGGGGGTGGCCTCTTTACCATTTACCAGGCCAGAATGTGCTTGAGTTCCTTATTTTTGCCTCATATGAAACGAGAATGTTTAAAGTCACTCTGAGACCCAACTACATCTGCTTTGTTTGCTGTTTTGCTTAGGAGAAGCTATACAGGCCTTATTTATTTTTTTAATACCTTTATTTTGTTTATTTATTTTTACATGGTGCTGAGGATCGAACCCAGTGCCTCACACGTGCTAGGCAAGTACTCTACCACTGAGCCACAACCCCAGCCCCCTATGTAGGCTTTATTAAAAACAAACAACAATCTTTCAAAACACAGAGATGATGCACAGATTTGCCCTACTTCGGAGGCAATGTGCTCAGACACGGGATTTTCTGATAGTTTAGCCAATGACCTCAATTAGAAGAGCACATGGCAGAAAATCCTGTGTGGCACAGACAGGGCTGTCTATGCAAGAAGAAAGATGCCCCGGATGGTGAACAGATGCCTTCCTCAAGTGCACACTTATGATCCCCACAGTATCCATCCCTGCCACTGTGGTCAGACTCCACTTGCCCACTGCTAGACGGGGTGGGGAGCTAGGTGAGGCAAGGGGAGCTCTGGGAAACTGCACCACTGCAGCAGTCTACACTAATTACTCAGGTTAGTCAAGGCACTGCCAGGGCACCTGAAGAAGGTGGGATGGCTTCCCAGGGCAGTGAAGGACAGCACCCAAGGGCAATGGGGACAGGAAAGGTGAGAAAAAACAAGTGAAGTGGTGAGCTCAGGCTTTACCCTGTGTTTGCCAATATTTTAAAAGCATGGAAACATGTAGTTAGGGGGAGAAGAAAAAAGCTGGAGAGTCCCAGGTTCTGATCTAACACCCATTATTAACCACCCATGTGGCCTAAGGCAAATGGCTTTGGCTTCACCAGCATCGGGTACACTGTGGGTTAGTTTTTGCAAACCACATCTTATAACCCCTAGGTGGGTTGAGAAATCATTTTAGTAATCATTCAGTAACCAGCATTTCGATTTGAATTCAAAACAATTGCACAAAACTGAAAAGTACCACAATGAATGCTAATGATAAGGGTATTATGTCATGTTTAAACTTTTGTTTATCACATATTTACCTGTATGAGTACTGGGCCACTACCTAATACACATTCCTTTTCTCTTTTCTTTGGTGCTGGGGATGGAACCCAGGGCCTAGTGCATGCTAAGCAGTCGCTCTACCACTGAGCCACACCCTGGTCTCTAAGTCTTTCCTACAGAAGGCACTGGTCACCAGTTTAACTGCTCCCAGGTGAGCCATCCTTCTCTGAGTACAACAGTTTGAACATCCCAGTGGCCCAATTCCCTTGTCTGTTGAATGGTGGGTAAATTAGGGGGCAGGCTAGCTGAGAGCCTTGAAAAAATATCTAGTTTTATGACTGAATTGTATGACAAAAGAAATAAGCACCTTTTATTTCTAACATCGAACACATCCACCAGTTTACTCTGTGCAGCAATATGATGCCTCCCTTTGCAAACCACTGGGGTTTCACTGAATTATGAGCATGGCCCCTGGAGTCACAGTACAATTCAGGAAGACTGGATTCAACAGTAACTTGGCTCCCTCTTGCAGGATGATGGTCTCTCTCCCCTAGGTCTTCCACAGCCCCCAAACCTGTAATGCTCTCACCACTGTGCCAGCATCCAGCTGGGTGTAACAGCAAGCGAGCTGTAAGTACGCTCTGTCCATTCCTACGACTGATGCTTCCCCATTGTTCCCTTACTGCCTACAGACTCAGCACGTGTGGAAAGGACCCTCCCATGCAGCCAAGGGGACACCGTGGCTCTGCCCAATCCATCCAGATGCTCATCTCTGCATTTGTCTCTGCTGGCCACAGCATCTACAAGGAAGGTTCCTCATCTCACATCCCTTTATCAATTCTCAGACTCAACAGTTGTTATTTATCTGATACCTAAGGGAAAGAATTCAAAGAACTGTGTGTGAGGGAACCTGCACAGAATTCAAGTGTCTCAGCATCCAGTCCAAGTGGTTTCGGCCCTCTTGCACTCGGCTAAAACTGCAGTACCAAGGACACTTCTCTGTGGAAGCAAGGTCTCCATAAATCTAACTCGAGTCTATTAAATTTCTCTGCTAGAACAAGCTCTTAGACTGAGTGCCCAATAGTGCTTAATTAATGCCCATTAGCTCACTCCCCAGCTCCCGGTTCCGCACTGCTTTCCAGTCTGCTAAGTTCCAGCAAGCACACGCCCTTTGCACATGTTGGCCACGTTTTGTCTGCACGTTTCCCTGCAGACAAATTGAACAAAAAATTACAATGCTGAAGGCAGGTTAGGCAAGGCACTGCCAGGGCACCTGAAGAAGGAGGGATGGCTTCCCAGGGCAGTGAGGGACAGCACCCAAGGGCAATGGGGACAGGGAGGGCCAGAAAGAACAAGCGAAGTGGCCTTTACCCTATGTTCACACTTCCAACCCCAGCCCTGGGGCCTCCTGCCTCTCCTGGCCCCACAGAGGGTGGGTGGTTGCACACAGGAAACCTTATCTCTACAGTCATCATAAAGAACATTCTCTGCTGGTTAAAAAAAGCAGGAAGTTATAGTAAAAATATTTATGGATGAAATGAAAAACACTTTCAAAGTTTTTATAGCATCTCTAGTCATTTTGCTCTAGTTTTACTAAGGCATCAGGCTGGTTGAGTTTCCTTGGGGGGAATCATAAGAATAAAAAAAAAAAAAAAAGAAAGCTCCCATTTCCTACTACCAATTAACATACAACACATGTTTGCTTCTAAATTCAGGAAAACAACTAGGAAATGACCATTGGATTAAACTATCATAAGAGAATAAGAGACTACAAATAATTTAGGCCCCTGGAAATAAGTCATTGAGAAAACCTAGTCCTTTTGCCATGTGGGAAATGAGGCAAGGTGGAGTTCAATCTAACTGCCTGCTCCCTCCCCTTGGCTAATGCTTGGCTTTGTTTTGCTTTTGTAGACTGCTGTTTGGAACCTTTGGTCTTGCAACGAAACCCTGACGGTGCACTCACTAGAGAACAGCCTGCCTCCCACGCTTAGCAGCTGACTCATCCCATTCACCAATTTTAGGATAAAAGCATGACTAAGAGGACAGTGGAACCTCTCTCAGAACTGGGGAGGAGGTAAGCTCTACCCAAAGGTATATTCCCAATAGCAGGGAGCCAGGGCAAGCTGCAACATCCTCTTCCCCTTAAACCAAGAGCACACTGTCCACACTCAAGGGCTGTGCGTCAGCATCCTGTCCAAGTCCCAGGCACCAGCCTGCATGTGGCCGGCATGCAAACCAACACAAATGAGCAGAGGGAACAGAGCCAAAGGACAGTGAAAAGCACAGCACAGTGCAACTGTCACATGACTGGTGAAGCTAGACTTTAACCCAACTGCTTCCAGAGAAAGGCAGTAAATTCAGCTGGGATTCTTATCAGGGCAAGAACAAAATGGTGTTGCTATATATAAAACACAGCGATAAAAACATGATAACTCTTCTAAAATACAACAAGCCACAATGAAATGCCATGTGAAGAAACTGCCCTACCACTATTCTTTCCAGCAACTCCATTTTTAAAAATATGAGACTATACTCTTCATACAGCAACAGTCAGGAAATAGACTGGGGGAAAGGTGAATTCTTGATACCAAGTATCTACATAAAAAAAGTACGCCCTTGGCTCCTTTGAAATGATCCTTTTGTTCTCTGCTTTCTTGTGGCCCAGAAGCTGCTTTCCTCCTCCATACCTTTGCATCATGATGTTCTGCCTCACCTGGGGCTCAGAGCATCAGAGTCAGCCATCTATGGACTGAGACCTCTGAAACCATGAGCATTCCTCCTCCTCCTCAAAAAAAAAAAAAAAACAAAGAAAGAAAGAAAGGAGGGAAAAGTGATTCTTGCATGTCCTAGCAGAGAGCAGGGTCATGCCCTGTGGAGCATGTACCTACAAAGTACTGCCAGCCCAGACGAGTCACAGCAAGGACCATGTCAGTGCAAACCTAGGGCTACAGTGCCCAGGTCATATTTTCCAAATACGAATGTCCCACTGGCAACTGTATTAACAAAGACTAAGTGAGACAGCAAAATACAACTGTCAAGAGCAACAGTCCCATGCATGGGGGACTAAGGGCCAGGGCTGGGAATCTGCCAAGTAATCTTGGTGCCTATCCCATCGGATTCAGGTTCCTTCCTTGTAAAATGGGGAAAACAGCAGCATCGACTTCTGAAACCTACTACAGAATTAATGAGATGGCTTTTAGATAACACTCAGCTCTCGGTTCAGTTTTATCCCAAATAGTAAGCATGATAAGAGACACATATTTTATCAAAGATCTATTACATGTAAGGTTTAAAAAGTCACTGGGGTCAACCATGTGAGCATGCTACATGGGCAATGCCAGTCACCAAAATGGCTGTGACTGGATGCCACCAGAAGGCAGAAGGTTACTCCAGTGCCCAGTTAGACAGAAGCAAATCCTGACAGCATTTTTAAGGAGATAAGGAGTTTGCGAAACAAACTGCATGTTTCAGGGCAGGTGTGGGGAGGCTGGTTGTGCAGAAGGGAGAAACACAAGAAGAGGGAGACATGAAAACACAGTGAACAGAGAGGCCCTGCAAAAGCCTTGGGTCCCACCACTCCTGCCCAGGTCCCATCCAGGCTTCACCCTTGTCTTCCCAGTGCCCCAAAATGGTAGCAATGATTTCTGTCTCCCATACCCTTCTACTCTCTTCCCAGGGAAGGTTCGAATGAAGTCATGTGCCCAAAGTCATTCTAGAGTCTAGAGTAGAAACACAGGCCTAAAAGTTAGCACCTCTCCACCAAAGGCTGGATTCGGTAGTGGTGGAGTCCTTTGGGCACTTAGCAAATACTAGCTAAGACTCTACCTGCTGCAGCCTGGGAGAGGCCTATAGGCACACATGTCACACTCCTGTTTCTGAGGCCTCTAGACCTCAATTCTCACCTACCAATGGAACACTCAAAAGAAACTGAACCAGTCCTCAATCAGTTGCCAAATCCTAAGCAACTGCCCTGGATTTTTCTTGCCACACTTATTTTACCTCTTCCCATGCTGACACTATAATATCACACTAGCCTGATATAAGCAAAAACTTAAAATATGTTAGGAAGACAGGGGTAATGATGTATTTTTCAGACATTTGGGGGTAATTTAAAATACATCTTAGCAGTTCTCAAATCTTAAACTGGGTATTCTAGCAAGTATTTGAATGCTACCATATTTTGTGTCAATGATGCTCCTTTAAAAGCCTAAAATACCTGCTGGAACTGCAGCTACCAAGGTCACCTACATAACTGTTAGTTCAAAAAGTAAAGCCATTAAATTATACCCCAAGGAGGCCCAATCTCTAAGACTCCTGAAACAGTAAGGTTTGCGTTAATCAATATAAATTATGATCGATCAATTATAAACAACTCTTTTGCCTTCCCCTGAACACTTACCTCCTCAAGAAGTCGAGTAACAGCATCTATGTCATTGTATGTCTTAGTCATCTGGCCAACTCTTTCAGCACATAAAACTGTAAGGAACAGAAGTCACAGTGAGACACTACCGAACAAATGGTACATCTAAAACTCTGACCCTGAGGTTGTCTCTGCTTATTAGGCGCAAAGGGTCATGGGTTTTGCTGGGTTCAACCCATAACGTACTCAGCATCCCCAGGTCCCATGTCCCAGTTCCAGTGAGGAAGCCCAGGTTTGTGAGAAGGAGAGTGCCACTGAGCCCCTATGAAGCCCCAACATTGTGTATGTACTCCTGATTCAAGGTGAGGTCAGGTGGTGGCATGGAAGGGGGTCGGGCTTCATACAAACTCAGCAAACTGAAGTGAATGGGGTGGGGGTCAGCAGCACAGCCCCCATGAGTAAATTTCCAGAAAAGCCCACAGGATCCAGAATCTTCTGACTGTACAGATTCACATGGAGAGAACAGGAGCTTTCAGGAAGCAGCTATTGGTTTAATTACTAAACAACAATCTTAAAGTGGTAATTTTCATAATGGCATAGGCTTCTCCTTCCCAAATAGCCTCAATTCTAAAGCGTCCATACCAGGAAACTAGGGTGATATATATTTTTTTAATTTGCATCAAAAACACTACTGCCATTGCTGCTGCTGCTACACACACACACAGTGGTTTCATTACACATGTACTTTACTGCGCTCATAGAGGCTGCTCACAAGCTGCTTTAGAACTATGTGTCTTTGTTCTCCTTTTATTGGAGAAAAGGGTTGTGCAAGAAAAGAAGCTTTAGTCTGCCAAAAAAAAAAAATCTCAGGTTTTTTTTTTTTAAATCAGTGGCAAGGAATTGATTTGCAGTTCAACAAACACAGAGAAGGTAGCATAGGTTTTCTTCAGCAGGGGAAGGTGCGAATGTAAATGGATTCAGGGCCAAAGTACTAATTTTTTGAACCCTATCACTTTGGTACTAAATAAAACTTCTTAGTAATGCATCATAACTAAGACATTGGAGAATAATTCTGTTAAGAGAGGATGCTTTCATAGAGGTTCACATTCAGTAACAGCCTATGCAAGGCATTTGGGAATTAAAGTGTATTAGTAACTCATATTCATTGGCATTACTAATGGCAAACTGCAACTAGAATTCAATAGGTCTCTAAATATTTTATTAAATGCAAGTAGAGATCATCCTAGCGCATGAGCTCAGAGAAATCTGAGCTGTTGGAATGATTTTCTAGCTTAAGGAGGAGCCTTGAAATCTGGTCCTGAATCTGAAACCTACTAGACCGAACCCTCCGAGCCAGGAGCCTGGCCCTTTGCCCCTTGCCCTCTATTCAGCACTTCCATGGCAGGATCCCTTCTGCTTGCTGCAGGGAAGTTCACCACCTGAGCCACTTCCCTTCCCCTTGCCTCAGACAGAACTGTCAGGGAGGGAATGGCAAAAGACATTTATAAGAGTGGGTTTAAGCCAGAATTTAATTTGATGTAGATGAGATCCAGCTCAAATTGCCCTGGACAGTCCATCAGCTCTAAGGCTCAAGAATTCCTTAATGTGAAGATTTCCTCTGCCATCACCAGGAGTTAGTTTTCCTCCTGCATAGCTGTGATGTTCTTCTAGAACAAGATTCAGAGATGCTATTTCTCTAGCATTACATTAATCCGAGATTACACTTAAAAATTTAAAGCTAAGTTTATGAATCAGATCACTGTAGTTATTCATACAGTTAGTCACCTATCATCACAAGTAGTTGTAAGAAATATTACAGAGGGATCCTATATACCCTGGAGTCAGTTTCCCTAAATGGTAACATTCTGCAAAAGTATCACATGATACTACAATAGGAATACAATCCATGAATCTTATTCAGATTTTCCCAGTTTTACTTACACTGTGTGTGTGTGTGTGTGTGTGTGTGTGTGTGTGTGGTGTGTGTCCAGGTGTACATGAAGCTCTGTACAATCTTCGGTGTGTGCAGGTTTATGTGTCTACCACAAGGATCCCTTGTGTTGCCCTTTTATAAAGCTAATTTCAAAAAGCTTTAAAATACTTTAGCAATTGAACCCAGCTATGCCAATGTTCTTTCTAGCATCACTGTCAGGTACCCACTGTCACCACACACACAGTGGATGGAGGCTAGAAGTG
Organism: Xerus rutilus; assembly: GCA_028644305.1. Classification (NCBI taxonomy): domain Eukaryota; kingdom Metazoa; phylum Chordata; class Mammalia; order Rodentia; family Sciuridae; genus Xerus; species Xerus rutilus. The sequence continues at coordinate 17,493,168 of CM053413.1, forward strand.
CCCCTTCACTCTCGAGATGGCACAGCTGCACCTGAGGGGGACAGGGAGCAATGTTACCCATAAGTACTAGGACTTTTGACTGAATCTAACTAAACAAGTCAGAGGTATACATGAAAACCTACTGCCTATTCTAAGCCAAGGAAGTACGTTTTGTTGTTCCAGTTATGGTTTTAAAAATACATAGGATGCTAATTTTGGGAGCAGGAGGAGAAACATATAAATTTACAATACTCAGAAAAAAAATTAAGGATAGCTATAAAAAACTGACATTTGGATAGGATCAAAAAATTTAATTTTCTTTTTTGTGCTTAAAAAATTCTATAATAACCATGGAAGGGATTACTTAAAATACTTTTCAGGAAAATATACAGTCAACAACAGTGTAAGGTTCTAGGAAAGTTTCTGAGGTTATTTTAAAGAGAAATTTATACAAGCAGCAATATAACTTTTTTTAAATTGACAGATAATAAATGTACACCTTCATGGGGTACAGTGTGATGTCTGGTGACTTTCTACACCATGTATGAGTCAACTCAGAGTGCTCAGATGATCCACCTGAGCAGACCCCACTGAGCATACAGTGGGGTATGCTAGCGAATTCATAACCCTCTGTGTAGGGTCTCTTTTTTGTAATCCTCAGAGCAGTACTATGGGGTGGGCACTTACGCTAACACCATTTTACAAATGGGAAACTGTGGCCCAGAGAGAGTAAATAACTTGCCCAATGCCATACAGCTAGCAAGCAGCAAATGCAAAACAAGAAGAGCACCCCAGCAGGGGCACAGCTAACACCTATGGTGCCCCTATGCTGTACCTAGGGACGTGATATTCCTTCTCATTGAACCTTCACAGCAACCCTGCAGGGCAGGCGCTGTTAAAGAGGTGACTCCACAGATGAGAAAGGCTAGGCTCTGGAATGTCAAGAACCCAATGTTGAGGACCCAACTTGGGTTACAGAGAAAGGGGCTGCTCTGCAGAGACTGATCCTAGGCCAGTCTGGCTCCTGGACTAAAAGAGAAAGCCACAAAGAACACAAGAGCAAGGCCAGGCCTGGGACCAGTCAACAGTGCTTGGGATGTGTGTGAACACAGTGAGAAGCTACGATGGTACTGGGGGTGGGGGGAATCTTGACTTTGAGGCTTAGGTTTTCATAGGAGGCAAAGGCCATGAGGCCTGGGCAGGCCTTTTAATGGTTGGATTTCCTCTTCCAAAAAGTGAGGGGGCAGGGCTGAGACCAACGAGGCTGGGAAAATAACAAACCAAGCCATTAGAGCGTAAGATAAAGTACAGGCTGTGCTTTTCAAGCACCAACTTTCTAGACACTAAATCTACAACAAACCGTGGCCAAGTTTTTCTCTCTGAAGGAATAGTGTTTCAATGGAAGCTCCATTTCTGAACCAGGGAGGACTATCAAATAAACTCATTTCCATGACCTCTCCTCCAAAAAAAGGGTAAAGAAACATAAGCCTCTATAATAACTAAATACATGAACATTATGGTCCAAATCCTAAAAAAAAGAAGTTAAATGTATCCTGCCTGGATCATCAAATAGACACACGATACACTTATGGAGCCTCCAGCACTAGTGAACTAACTCTAAACGGCATCCACTACCATCACCAGGCTCTGTGCCCAATGAGACAGGTCACCTGCCCTCCTGGGGTGCGAGGGAAACAGGGCAGCCAGGGAGAGGTGTCTGGGGTTCAAGGCCTGGCAAATCCATTTACAGAGCTTGAACTTTCATCATAGGACAACGGAAAGCCACTGTAGTGTTTTTCAAAGGAAAAGTGTCAATGTGAGGTTTGTATTTCAGAAAACATTTTGGTTTTAGTGTGGACTCTTGGGGGAGGGGATACCAGGCAATTTGGAGTAACCAATGTCCAGGATCTGAACCTCTCACTAGACGAGGGGGACAAGAGCAATCTACTCCCTGGGTCTGATGTCCTCCTTTGAGATGGGCACATGACAGGTCAGAGGCAAGATGGGGCTGCCCAATGAAATCAAGGGCATTGGGACAGTCATATCACTGATGTGACAGGCACGGGCTGATCACAACCCACAGTGGCAGGACCCCTACCTGCCTCCCACCAGCACCATGACTGGGTGCCAGAGGGGCTACCTTCAGTTTGGCAGAACCCACTTAGAAATGAGGTAAGAATCAAGTGTTCATTCTCAGCAGACAGAGAAAGGAATCCCAAGGGAAAACTGGAACAAGCAGGCCTGGGCTGGTTGACCAGAGGGAGGGAGACATGTGACTGTCATGGCTAACTGGGTTGGGGGGCACAGTTTTAGTCCAAAATTCAGTAGTGCAACTTGGAATCAAATTACACCATGCCCCAAATGACTTTGAGAATAAATGCTGGTGCCCATTTCCCAGCTCCCACTCACAGGCAGGAGATGATAGCCAAAAAAAATTCTGAAATATCTATGTATGCAGGCTCTGAGTAGAAACAAGTCCCTGCCCAAAGTCAAGGAGCCCTGGCCGGTGGGAAGCTCAGAAATGACTGGGAGTGAGGGCCTGGATACAAAACCCACAAGGGAAGAACACAGGAGTGATGGGGAGACACTGGTGTGCAGGGCGGAAGCAGTGGGAGAGCTGTCCACAGAAGCCAGAGTGGAGACCCAAGCAAGGAACTTCACAGCTCCATCCCAGCAAGCTGCTCTTCTAAGGAACCTCAGCTCCATGTCACATGTCACATTAACATGTCTGATAAGCCCCCTTGATGCTTCAACCAACCTTGTTTATGGTCTTCAAGAAATTATAATTAGAAAATTTCACTTCCCATTCATTTTGGTGGAGTGAGAAAATAGCTCTCATCATCTCTTTATTTTTATTTTTATTTGTTCTAATTAGTTATACTCTCATCACCTCTTAAGCTAATCCGGAAAACGTTTCTCCTGTTAATGTCAGTATGATGCATCTATATATTTTTTGAATTGAATAAATAAGCCAATAATTTATACACCTATACGTAAATGTATATGTGTCTTTGTGTATAAAAATAAAAACATCTTTGACCTTGACTGTCTCCTTCTAATTCAAAGACCCAGCAGCCATATCCACAAATATTCCTGACTGTCCATATATTTACATTTGGGATCGTTTGTGTTCCGTTTAGCTTATAGATCATTACTTTAAATAAAAGAAGATTTTCCATTTGTTTTTTAGAATTCAAATACTATCTAATGATTTTTCCTTCTATCATCTCTACCTCAGAGTTTGTTTCATTTTATTATATTTTATTATTATTATGGAGAATTTTATTTTCTATAATTTTTATTATTAAAACGACATGATATTAAATAAACTTCTCAAAATACACATATGTTCCTAGGATTTCTGATATGCCCAGTCAAGGCACAGCTGGTAATTAGGTGTCAGAAAAATAAGTGGGTTGGGCATAGTGGTGCACACCTGTAATTCCAGCAGCTCAGGAGGCTGAGGAAGGAGGATTGTGAGTTCAAATCAGCCTCAGCAATGACAAGTCACCTAAGCAACCCAGTGAGACCCTGTCTGTAAATAAAATACAAAATAGGGCTGGGGATGTGGCTCAGTGGTCAAGTGCCCCTGAGTCCAATCCCTGGTATCCAAAGGCAAAAGAAAAAAAGAAAAATGAGTGGTCCCCAAGTCAGTGGATGGGCCCTCTCTCACTCTCACCACCAGCAGCAGTTTCATCATTGCGTGTGGCCCTGGACACTCCAGGAAGGAAACCTAATACTTACCGTCTGCCTGTCACAGGGTGGAGGGTGGAGGTTTAGAACCTTTTCAGCCACAGCTGAAAAGCTTCCCATAAAATCCTAAATGAGTCACCATTCATGCCAGGTTTCCAGGCATTACAAAATAGATGTCCTTTAAAGACTTGTCTATGAGCTTTTGAATTTAACTAGTTCCTGTTCTGCTTTCAAATTTCTTCCAGCTCTGCCACTTCCTGCAAACAGCAGCTTCAACACAGAGGACACACAGCGGCCATCGCTACCATGCCCATCCACTCTTCCTACCTCCTTACCAACCCTCAGCCCATTCTTTTCCATAGCTTAGCCATGCTTGGTAATGTCACTCTCAGGTGGCTGGCCTGGCACTAGTATGACTGCTACTTCCTTCTATAGAGATGGTCTTTCTCTCACTTCTCCATTTAGGAATTTCCTGTCCTTCCCATGATCCAGCAAGAAGAAAGTACCTATCCAAGTCTCCAAGTCTCAGTTATTCCAGTTGTTCTGCCGACGTTTATAAAATCCACCAGGCTGATTTGGCAAAGTACTTTTTTTTTTTTTTAACTAGAGATTGAACCCAGGAATGTCCTCCCATTGAGCTAATCTCCAACCCTTTTGTGCTAAATTTTATTTTCAGACACTCTATTGCTGAGTTACTCAGGCTGGCCTTGAACTTAAGATCTTCCTGCCTCAGCCTCTCAAGTAGCTGATTGAACTGCCCAGGTAAAATGAGTGAGTTTTACAGTGTGTCACCTATACCTCAATATTTTAAGTAATCAAATAACATGCAAACAAGCATGCCTAAACCACCCTGTATTCCAGCCACTTCCCTGTGACAACATAAAAACATTCTTTCATTATCTCAGCCCCTGACTAAGTCTTGCTTGGGCCACAATAGTGCTGTTACACAAACCATTTAGGAATAACAAATCCTCCATTTAGGAACCAGCACAGACATTCACTTTGAACCAGACACACAGCTCATACTCAAAAAAAAAAAAAAAAGGTAGGGGTAGTGGGATCTGTTTTACTTGCAAACAGCTCATTCCTAACCATCACTCCAGAGAGGGGTGGAAACATACATCTTGGTATACATCTTGTCACCCGAAGATGAACAAGTGTGCTGTTGAGTCCCTTCCCGTGCCCCAAGGCTTCCTGCAAAAGAAGAAGCCAACTGAAAAGGGACAATCAAGCTCATGTCCAATGTGACATAAAAAGAAGAAGAACCAGGAAGTTGCTAAGAAGGATGCATGACAGGATGCCTCCTAAGCATCTGTGGTATTAGCAGCCAGAAGTCCTGCCACGCATCCCCACCCCAGGTGGCTCTGCCTGTTGGCTTCCAGGCAAAGGCACCAATGGTCTCTGTGGTAATGGTGCTGGCAAGGCTAGTCCAGAGCCAGACCCACCCAAACAGTGCTCTATATAGCCATCACCCACACCTATGTGGGACCCCATGCCTGCATAAGGAGGCAGGAGCAAAAAGCCACTTGCCAAAAACAGAGAGCATAATGATATAACTCTGGCTTCGTCTTACTGCTTGTGAGTGCCGTTATTAACTGAAGTTGTAGTGTGGCAATTTTACTGGCCCACTTTCCTCAGCCTCAGTGCCTGAGAGCAGGGTACCAAAGCAAGCTGACTAGAAGGCAGAGAGGAATAAATGAAATGACTAGCACTGAACATCTACTTCATGCCAACTGCTGCCCTGGGCATTTTATAAGTACTACTTCACTTAAGGCCAGAACAATCCCACAATTCAAATATCATCCCCATGAAACAAAACAGAGAGGCCAAGTGGCTAGTCCAAGGACAGATGGGACATAAAAAAAAACTATGTATTTCCGGGTTTGCTAGATTCTATAATCATCCGCCCTGCCCCAGACTGAAATAGCCAGCGTTGACCTATGGTGGCCATTTATTGCCGAGACATTTAACGAGGTGACAGTCAAATGGCTCACCCTGAACACACACCATATGCCTGTACTTGGCTCAGTACTGTATGTGCATCATCTCCTTTATAGTTTACATGGTCCTATGAGAAAAGCACTGCTATTGTCCCATTTTAGACACCTGCCCATGGTCTCAGAGCTATTATGGGAGGGCTTCATCAATTTGACCCCCCTGAGCTGCAGCTCTTAATCATTATCTGTTGAGTAAATAATGAATCCTACCCTCGAGGAATTTTTGACCTAGTTGAGAAGGTAAGACACCTGCATACACTAGCATAGGAGAGAGAAGCCGCAGGAAGTGCCAGGTGAGCGGTGCTGCTGGGAAGTTCAAGCAGAAGGAAGACAGATCCAGTGGTGGGCAGAACAGCAAAGGACCCTAAAATACACAGATTGTGAGTAAGCTCTGCCCAGGGCCAGCTTTGAGGTGATGCTTGTCCCCCTACTCCAGCAGGGGAACTGGCAGCACCAGAGGCCTATGTGGGTATCCATGCACATGGAGAGCCAAGCCCTAATGGAGACCAGGATGATGAAAACCATGTGCAAAGAGACCTTCATATCATGCTGTGGTTGGTACTGAGAAACTGGGTCAGCTCCTTCCTTATCCATGACCCTCCAGGAAGCCTTGCCCAGCTCCCTCCAGTGTCACATATTGTTAACAAGATACCAGGCCACAGGCCCCTTCTCTAGGCTGACGGTCCCACTCTGCAGCCCACAGGGGCCTGAGGTATGACAACCACCTTCAGGGCTGGCACACCAATCATTCTCCACGGGACCCACCCCTCTCCCTGCAGCCCAGGAACACCCTTTGAGCTGGATGAAGGTGATTTATTTGTGTTGTTTCCCTAGGTTCAGGTTCACCTTGGAACCAATTGGAGAACTTGGACAGCAAGAAGGTGCTGCCACTAGGAAGCTGGCTCAGGGCACTCCATCAGGCTCTGGGTTCCCAGCACCAGTAGACATTTTTTTTTAATCTCTGTTTGTCCAGATTATAACTTCTGGTTAGTGCTCAGCATTAGAAAACTGCCCTTCATGCAAAAGACCTATGCTGGCCCACTCCCTTACTGTTGGTAGCCACCCTACGGAGTGGGGGACACATTCCCTCCTCCATGCTGCAGTCTCAGGGAACCTCACCTACCAGAACACTTGGTAAATTCCTGACCATTCCACATGCTCTTTTTAAATTCTGCCCTCTCCTGAGCGATCCTGGAGGACATCTGACAAAAATTTAGCAACTCATTTAGCAATGGGGCAACAACCTTGGATGTGCCCAGGTCAGAAGAAATGAGGAGACCAGGCTCCTTCAGGCTTTTCCTGAGAAAGCAACGGGGATCTGCCAGGTAACAAAGCACCAGCTTCACTTTGCCCCTATCCTCCTCATTCCAGAGTGGCCCACCACTTCATTTACACAGGTCAGCCTTGCTGGTCTCACCTCTGCTGATCTCACTCTGAGGAGAGGGGGCTGGGGAAGCAACACCACCTCCTCCAGGCATGCTACATGGCACCTGAGATTGATTTTTGTGTTGGCATGGTGCAAACAATGACCAGAAGATACAGAGCCAGAATATGTCCTCTCCCCAGACAGAGCACAGCCTTGCTGCCCAACAGGTCAGGATTAAATGAGATGGTATGAGGGAAGGACCTAAGAGGGTCTGGAACTCTAAGAGCAAGAGCCTGGGTGTATGGAAGGATGACGCCCAAGGCAGGGCAAGAGCCCTGCTCTGTGTCTACCACTGAGGCACCCTGGATAAGGCCAACCTAGCTGAGCCTCAGGTGTTTTGATTGCTAAATGGGAACAATATTTACCTCAACATCTGTTCATAAGATTAAACAGGTGGTATCAGCAAGTGCCGAGCACTCTACAAGGTGACTGGAAGAGGTCAACAAATGCATGCTGTACCCATAGCTATCAGAGCAACTCAAGTACTAATTTTGTCCTTCAGTCTTAAAACAAAAGCACTTGGTTTAGATGAGTGGACAGTGAAGAAAAGCACCCCAGGAGCCACATCCCTGTGCGTGCTTTTGCTACTCACTCCTCTGACACACGTGGGACTGGCTTCCCATGAACTCAAGACAAGGGTGGTGTAACTGTGACAGAAAACAGGGTCCTGCCCAGCTTGCTCTGGGATACACAACAGGCTTCCAGAAAACCTGACCATGTAACTAAACCTACCAAGTTGCGCTCTCCCGAGCCGCATCATAGACTTCCTCCAGGCAGGAACAAGTCTCAAAAGTAAGATCGAGTCTCACCATTGCACAGAAAAAAAGAAGAAAAAAAAGTAGTAGCATGTTGGCAATAAAGGGTTCTTCTTTTGAGATTACTCTCCTGAAAATATCATTATTGTTTTATCTACAGGAGAGCTGAAAATATTTTACTAGAGAAAACGGGGATATTAGATGGGAACTCAAGAGAAGGAGAAGAATATAACTGTTAATCATAAAATTGTAAATGCAGAGCAAGTTCTTCCCTTGAACTCTTATGACAAGGCAGACACACTGGTATCTGAGATGTGGACTAGCACAGGACAACGTACATGGAATCACCCAGAGGGTCTGCTAAAACTCAAGATTACTGGGCCTCCCCCCAAAGTTTCTGATGCAGTAGGTCTGGGTTGGGTCCCAAGAATGTGCATTTCTGACAAGTTTCTGGGAGATGCTGACACAGCTGGCCAGAGACCCCAGTTTGGGAACTGATAGCTGGCACCATGGTTAAAAGCAGAGAACTCTAAAGCCATTCTACGTAGGTTGGAATCACTAATTAGCCATGTGGCTTTGGATGAGTTATTTAGCTTTCTTCCTATAAACCCTTTACAATGGAAATGATAAAATGGTTATTAGATTTCATTAGCAGGCAAATTCTGGGTCTGGGGCAGGGCCTGAGCTTCTGCATTTCTAACAACCTCCTAGGGTGACGTAGGTGCAGGTCACATGTGGATTGGCATGGCTTTAAAAGATGGGAAGAAAATCAGTCAAATGCCAGCTGGCCCTATGCCTTTCTTTTGATCACTTCCAGGGGCCCAACAAATGCCTGTCCTCCTTAACATTTACAGTCCCCATCAGCCTGCCACTCTGTTCCCCTCCACAATCTCCTTCATAAGAAGGGCCAGGTGAGGCACCTGCCAAGCTCTAGGCCTCAAAACTGAGTCCCTTGCTCTCCTCTGGCTTGTCCCAATGTTCTTCTTTTCTGCAATGAAATATGCTTCACCACTGGAGGTGAAGTGTTAACAATATTTTGGAAAAAGTAACTTAAAAAAAAAACTTTTACTATGTGGCTGGTTATAAATAATTTTGAAAATAAATGTTATTCTGAGACATGAAAACATATCTCCTGAGGCAAAATACTAAAAAGGTTTTATGATTATTATTCCTCCAAGTCCTAAAGGACATCCATGCAATCGCTGCTTACTTAACCTGCTCCACTCCCAAAAGCCCCTTTCTCTAGGCTGTGGGTAGAGCCCCAAAAGCCCAACCAGGAACTCATTCCCGTATTTGGCCCAACTATACTTAGTGCCCTCTTCCTCCCTGAGAAGGGGCATTCCTGCGATAGGGCCCTACAGTGGCCTCCCTAGTAATTTCAATGTTGGTCCCTGGGCTTTTTTAATTAGTTCAAACTTTAAAAAAAAAAAGTCCTTATTTTGAATCAGTGATTAATCATTTTTTAAAATAAACACTGCTGGCACAAAAACATGTTTTATTTAATAATGACTCATTTTCTTGTCCATTAACTTATTAAAGCCCAGTCACAATAAAACAACTGAAACTCTTAAAACAGAGTGCTATGATGCCACAAAAGAAAAAACAAGGACAACATACCTGTATCGTGGATGAATTTCAAAGACCAAAGACCTTAGTTAAGCTACGGAAAACAGACACAAAATAATACACACTGCTTGAGGCCACTTACATAGATCAGGAAGTGCCAAAGCCAATTCTAGGTGACAGAACTCAGAACAGTGGTTTCTGAGGCAGGGCTCAACCAGAAAAGGGCATGGGGACATTCTAGGGAGCTGCAGAAGCTACTTCTCTGGGTGGGGATTTTATGTGGACATCAAGCTGTTCATGTATCTGTACACTTTGATACCTCAAATTAAGAAAATATACAAGAGGGTAGTAAAATCAGAACAGTCAAGCCTCTTGACATTAACAGAGAAAGGATCAAATAAGAGAAAAGCACAGAATTTACCCTCTTCCAAGCTGTCCAGGCTGTCCTGCCGCTCAGGGGTGGGCTTCCTCTCTTCATCCCAGCCATTGTATTCAAAACATTCCTCTTCCCCTCCTACATCTTTCAGGGACATTGCTGAAGTTTCCCCAAAGCAGAAACATCACCCTAAGGGGCCACCCTTTGGGGAGCTCTTGGATGCCTGCTTGAAGGAGCCACCGGGGCCCAGGCCCAAGGGGCATAGGCTGGGCCCCGGCCTGGGCAGTGGACATGCCCTGGCTCAGCTGGAATGAAGGGGTGTGCATTGCCCAGAGAGGACCCAGAAGGGGGTGGCTCCCACAAGCCTGGAGGAGGGGCAAGGCGGGGCGAAGCACCTGTTGGAATGGGAATGCCCTGCCCTGCTGCGCACTAAGGCGACCTGGCCAGGTGCCCACGGCCCAGGGGGAGCTTGCCAGGCAGGTACAGGAACTTGGCAAGTTCTCCACCTCCAGATTCTTCTCTCCATGTTTTCTGCCCCCTGGGAGCAACAAGAATGGTAGCTTCCTGGAAGTTTCATAGCAACTGGATAGCAAAATACAAACCATGCCACAGTAGGTACACCTGTCTAAAGGTGGGGCACTAGTGGAGGAGTTGCCCTGGTGAAGGATTGCACAACAGCCCTCAAAGAGATTTCCTGTGAGTGTGCTTGAGAATCTGAGATGAATCTGACTGTGACAACTGCCTGCCAACAGCGCTGATCAGGGGCAGGAAGTGATCCTTCTGATGTCTAGCAAAAAGGAAACAGTGTGGGAACTTTCTGCCTATGTGAAACTTAATTCATCCTAATCCTTTTTTAGCAATAACATTGCATTTTCTCTTTACTAGTCTGCATTTTATAAATCTCACTCACACTAAATCCGTTTCCACAAACTCATAAAGGTCCTTTCTAACTACTAGAGCAAGAGAAGAAAAAATCTAAAGCCTAACATTTTGTAATGCTACCTGAGAAAAGAATCCACCATTTGTGTACCTTTAAACCATTGCCTCCTTATTGCCTGATTTTACCTGTACCAGTGAGCATGGCAAGATCTCACTCCACTGAAAGGTGGCTCCCAGTGCAGGCATCTCAGGGGGTTGCAGCTCATTTTGTGATGTCTGGATTTCAGTCATCTCCCAGCTGCACAGAGACAGGTCTCCCTGACCCCAAAAGCTACACCAAGAGACCCACTCTACCTCTCTGGCAATTCAGGTAACCTTGCCAGGTAACCAAGAGGGGAGATTTTAGCAGAGGCAAGATCATCAAAAACAATTCTCTATACAAGGTCATGGACTGTCTCATTCAGCCTGAAATCCTTAGGGCTGAAGATTCTGCTTAGGTAGCTAAAAATGTCTGCTAAATTGAATTGCTACCTCCATAAGCTCATATACAAGTTCCTCTAGATAGAAAATCAGAAGATAATAAAGATTTTATTTAAAATTAAAACCTATCTGAAATGAAAATCTAGGTACATAGGCATTTTCTGGTTAAATTCTTGGAACCTGGAAATGATTGTTACATTTTGCTTTGTTAAAGATATGGTCTTCATAGGGAAGAAAAAAAGGAGGCACAGTAGATAGCAATGGAGAGGCAGGGAGTTCAAAACTACATTTTGAAAAACTGCATTTAAATACATAAGATTTAAATACATTTTTTTAAAACACACTCAGCTAGAAGAAATTCTTGAATTTCACCAAATGCTATTGAATTAGGCTTGTTGATTAAATTCTAAAGATGGTGATATGGTGAATCAAGTCTTCAAATGAGAGAATCGGTTATTCTGAACTCTGGGATGGGAGGGAGAATCTCCACTTGTGTATAATTCATTCAGCAAGGCTCAGACTGACTATGGTATGTGCGGGATGCCATGCTGGGCCAGAAAGCATGTAGACAAAAACAAAAGGTGATTTCACACATTTGAAAATACTCCCTCCAGGGGTTTTACTCACAATCATGTTGTTTCTACTCATCTTTTAATTCAAATTGAGGATATTCTTAATAAATGATGTCCAAGTTTACTTGTTTCTATCTCAACCATAATTAATATTTAAAATATGGCATGGGGCTGGGATTGTGGCTCAGCGGTAGAGCGCTTGCCTGGCATGCGTGAGGCCCTGGGTTCGATCCTCAGCACCACATACAAAGCAATAAAATAAAGACATTGTGTCCATCTACAACTAAAAATATATTTTAAAAAAATTAATAAATAAAACATGGCATTTAAAATTTTGTCCCTAACTTTTAATCAGGAAAATACTTAAATATACAGAATACTCTAAAGAATATTTCCATGAACACCTGTATGCCTCCACCAAAACTGAATAATGAATATTCTGCATTTCTTTGGATATGGCTGAGAGTTAGGGAAATGCTGACATTTTACCACAGCTGTCTCCTCTCTCTTTCTCCATGAAACATGGTCATTACCTAACCCTCAGATCTTACTGAGATCTTCCTCAGTTGTCCCAATAACATCCTTTACGGCAAAAGAATCCAAGACGGTGTATTGCATTGAACTGACAGGTCCCAGGAGCCTCCTTTAATCTGGGACCACTTCTGGGTCTCTGTGTTTCAAGGCAATGATATTTCTGAACGTACAGGCCACTTACTTTGTAGACTGTCCCTCACTTTGAGTTGACCATGTGTTTTCTTATGGTAGGCGGGTTTATGAGCTTTCAGAAAGACCCCACAGAGAATCCATATCATGTACAACCATAAGAATGAGATCCTCATTAGAATAAGACACACTCTATATATGTATAATATGTCAAAATATACTCTACTGTCACGTATATCTAAAAAGAACAACATAAAAGACCCCACAGAGGGGTGCACTTTCTCTCCAGTGCATTACCAGGAGGCACCGCTGTGGACTAGTCTCATTCCTGTTGGTGTCTACTGGGGCCACTTGGTCTAGGGGATACTTGCAAGCTTCTCCACTATCAAGCTCCTAGTTTTCCTTCTGCAGTAAAAAAGCATCTGGTGGTGACATATGTTGAGACCACTAGTTTCGACGATTCTTGCCTGAAGCAGTTATTAGGATGAACAGCAAATGGTGAATTTCTCATTCCATGATTCCTGCATCTATTAGTTGGCTTTCAAGTGTTGGTAATAAGCTTTTCTCCTCTCTCACTCTTGGGTCATCCATTTATCTACACAGCGTAGCACCCTCTCTCCTCTTCACTCCACCCGCGCCCTCTCCTCTCCCTGTGTTCTCTGCAGCTCCCTCACATACCACTTCTCTGCTCCCACAGAGCAGGGCTGGCCCATGATGGAGGGTCATTTCCCTGGGACCTGGCTTATGCCCTTTAAATAAATAAAAACAATGGCAAAGTCCCAAACTCCTGGGTTCTGGGCTCACTTTGTTCCTCATGTCAATTCCCTCATCCTTGGCTTCTAAGTCAGAGGGAGGACACTATCTCTACCAAGGAAAGGGATAAAAGCTTACGCTTCTAAAACAGCTTCTTTACAAAACTGTTTACATTTCATTCTTTAAAAAAAAAAATCACCTAAACAGTCATTTAAGAGAGTGCAGTGTGTGGAAAAGTTAAAATCAATCTCCACCTCCAAGGGCGCATCACGCGAGACACACAAGATGAAGAAACAGGTCTGTTTCCACTGTATGACGCTTGGGAAAAGAAGGCACAAGGAAATTAGGGAAATTGCCTCAAAACCCTAGGAACAGATTTTCAATTTATGCTTAAAATGCACTTAACAAAATTTCACTCAGGAGCCAGCCACCCCCATGTGGGTGACATTTTAGAAGTCACTAAAATCAAGCGAATAACCCATGATCACCCTTGCCTATGGTCTTGGACTCCCACTGTGGGGTGAGGAGTCATCAGAACAATCTCGGCAACAATCCACCTGAGTTTCCTCTTTTGTAAAATCACTGTGAACTGAACCTCATCTCTTGCCCCAACACTCAAATCTGAAACACCATAAAAAAGAGCAGGGCGAGTATGGATGAATAAGTCTGATTACAGAGGTAAGGGTCACAAGGAACAGGTGGTCACAACACTGTACCTTGCCCAAAAAGCCATTTCCATTTTCAAAGGATTTTTTTAAAGGAACTTAGTAATTAGCCTTATTTCTGAGAAAATAAAATAAAGCCTTGGCCTGGCTGGCTCTTTGCGGCTTAAAAAAGAGCTTTCACTTTATATATGCAATTTCTACTTTTCAGAAAGGCTCCAACCAACGTGGCTCTTCCCATTTTCCAGAGGGGAAATCTGGGTTTAGAGAGGCTTGCAGAGGTCCCAGGAGGAGTCTAAACCACAAGCCATACAAAGTGCGGAACAGGCCTCAAACGCAGACCCCTGGCCAGGGCTCTTTCTACCACCCTGTATTCTACTAGAATAACTACAAAATGCTATCTGACTCTTTTTTAAGGACATGTACTTGAATGCAAGCCTTCTGAAAATAAAAAGGCCTCTACTCTTTGTAAGCACATTTTTTTTTTCAGGGACCAGTGTAGCTGATGTAAGATTCTGCAACTGACCTAAACAATTATCTTCCAGGGGCTGGGATTGTGGCGCAGTGGTAGCGTGCTCGCCTAGCATGCGTGAGGCACTGGGTTCGATCCTCAGCACCACATAAAATCAAAGATATTCTGTCCACCTACAACTAAAAAAATAAATAAATATTAAAAAAAAAAAAAAAAAAACAATTATCTTCCAGACCCTCATGCCTGGGGCTGCTCTCCACTGACTGGCAATTTCCCTGATATAAAGAATCATCCAAAGCATTTCAGATTTAAAGTCTCTCCCAATCTGAAGGAAGTCTGAGAATCTGCTTTTTCAATAAGCAGGTGATGTTCAATGATCTACCAAGTTTTAAAGGTCCTGCTCTATCAAAGGGACATCAAAACTAGGAAGGTTTGACCCCTAAGTTTAAACCATAAATGTGTGCAAATTGTGCAAAAGTTACTTCTATATGTACTGTATTAATGGCTGGCCACTTTGAATCTCCAAAAATTACTTTAAGGTACTGAGCAACCAGCTTCCACCATTTGTTATTATTTTGAGCCCCTGCTCCATACCTCTTGTTAGTCTTACTGGTTGGTCGGGGCACAGAGATGGGTACATGACTACCACAACTAAAACTGATAAAGGGGATGAACTCCCCTGGACCTCAGAGATCAGAGAAAGCAGCAGCCATCTCTTGATTCCAACTTTATAAAGGGGTCCTAATTGGCCTGCAATCTCTATTCCCATCCATACACATTACTTTGTCTGTGCTAACGTTGCTATTTAAGTATGAGTCAGTAACTCTGAAATAAATGATGAGTTTGTATCTTTTTCAAAACATTTGAGTTGCCATTGGTTATCAGTATGTAAAGTTTCTCAGAAGTTTCCCTCCACATTGAGTTTACCAAATGTTAAGAGGTACAAAGCAATGCTGTGTGTCTCCTGTTTTGCAATTAAAAAGAGCCACATAAATAAGGGCAAATACTACTTCCAGGACAACCTGCCTAAAACCGGGAAAGAAGCCAACTAATTAGAAATGTAAAAACAAATAACCACAAAATCAGTATACACACGAATCCCCCTGTCATGGGTTTCCTAACCAGATAACTTCTGGCTTTTGGTTCCTTTTACCCTATTTTGCTACCTGTCTTTAAGTAGGATTATGAAAAGTCAGTTGTCCCTGTAAATTCTGTACCAACAATTCTTTCCCCTTCATTCAATAACGGGATGGAGCTGAAGAGCAAGTAGTTTTGTTCAACACACATTCAGACAATAAGAGTAATCAATGTCTATTAATCCCTGGATGGATGAACCATCGCTTTCATTTTCCTTTGCTCTTGGAAAAGGAGAGATCAGGCCTCAGGGCCAAAAGATGCCACTGAGGAACTGGTGGGTAAGAAAATCCTTCTGTGGACACCCAGAGAAGAGCAGGCCTCCTCTCACCCTACAGACTGACTGGCTTTATTTCAGTGCGTAAAGAAAATAGTATAGTACTGGGTCTAGATTATTAAGAAACCTTCTCTCCTACTTCAACAGGAGTCACGGCCACACCCAGCTCACCCACGGGTCAATGACAGGCATTTTCCTGGAACCAGCACTCCCTGATCCAATGGGACACTGAGGATGTATTTAAATCGCTGACCTTAAAAACTTATGGAAGGTTCAATAAGCCATTAATCATCAAGCAAACTAGAAGGGGTCAATGATGGCTTCCAAAAATAAGCATCTCTGTAATTGCCTTTTGGAGTTATAATTACCTCTTGGGAACTTGCTTCAAAAAATTAACAACCCCCTCCTCCCAAAAAAAGAATTCATTCACCCTTTCCTCAACACCCTGGAAGCTGTCCATCACCCTCATTACTCAAGATCTTTAAAGATGCACACAGACCCAATGTGACAAAATCTTCATGTAATGCTGGGGGACAGTGGTAAAGTTTCTCACACATTTATATAAATGCCCTAAGAAAGCCTCTTGGCCTGTAGTTCATAGTCAAGGCAAAAATCTGCAGATTGAGATCGTTATGCAGTTCTTGGGCTAACTAGGCCAGCTCCCAGCCTGTTACATCATTCAGGTTAATCAAATGTAGTCATGGCTAGAGCAATCTGAAACTTCTGATTCAATTAAAAAAGCAGTTACTTTACCTATTAAAGGCTCATGGGGGGCTGGGAACATATCATTACTGGGGAGCAAACACTCTTAATTGTGTCTCTTGCAAAGGCTTTTGGTTTAAGGGTCGTTTTCAAGAAAAAAGTTCAAGCGGACAGATCGACCGTGCAACACACGTGCTGATGCCCAACACCGTGGGAACCGAGACCCTCCTCCCTGTCATCCCTCTCTGTGTTATTGTCCCCGTGCCCGAAACCTCCTGAGACCCATCCAACCATACAACTTGGCCTCCGCGCAGCCTCCTCTGGAATGTGCCACACCCTCTCTGCACAAACCAAGACAGGGACAGGACACAGTTTCTCCCTGCCCACCCCAACACTTTCCCACCCCTATTTCTGTTGGATCCAACTAGCAAAATTCATTTGAATCACCCACTAAGTGGAAAGACCCCCAGGACTGGACTCAGGAAAGGGCAGATTCTTCCAGGCCTGCAATTAACAGCCCGGGAAGCCACCTCCAGTCCAGTCTCTAGTTCCCTAACCCCTCTGACAGCAGGGATCACAGCAAACACATTTCTACTTGCACACCACACACGCATCAACAACATACTCACATCTTACACCAGGGGATTCAATCCATTAGCAGTACACCACTTGCAAGCCCGGCACACCAAAGCTATCTCCCACTTCTAAGCAAATGAAGGTACATACTGCAAAGGAGTCTCCCACTGTCAAAAGCCCTGCCCACCTGCCATCTCCCCCACCGTACCTTCGAAATTGTCAGAGCCATGCATGCCTGCTGGTAGTGCCAGTTCCAGTGCCCCTAGCTCCTGCCAATCTCCCCAGATGGTTTCAGGAACCCCTCTTGGAGAGACAATGCCCCTACACATCCCTGCTCTGGTTTTCAGGGACCATAATTACCGTCTGAGCATTCTTCATAATACCAGTCTAGTTCATAATAATCCGCTTCGATAAATTTCTGCATAGTCAGTATTCTTGCAGAGGGAGGAACGGACTTCACAGCGCCATCGACATCAAGTGAAACGCTGCCATGCCTCCCTGCCCTTCCAGAACGCTGGGCAGAAGAGCATCCCGAGACACACCAGCATTAGGCTGTGCATTCTTAATGACAGTCTGGAGCCAAAACAGAAAAGGGGCAGCGGAAAGAAAAATTCTATGGGGGATGGGGAGGGGGAGCAGGGGGAGCAGAAAGGGAGGCAATTTGCAGAGCTATGGAGACCCTAGCAGCCCCACTAATAAAGCGGCACTGGACAGCAGCCCTGAATGGGAGTAGCCAGAATCATCCTATCCGGACGCCCGGAGGGTGACGTCAGGGACACACACCACCACCCGGCAGTCTCACTCAAGCCTCGCCTCCTGCTCGCCACTCATCTTTCAATCTAACTGTTGCCATAGAAACTGGTCGGCTCTGAAAAATGATGCAGAGATGGAGGAAATGTCTTCCAAGCACGTTAGGAGCAGAGGCTGAGAGGTGCCACACAGGGAAAGAGAGGGTGCAGGTGGTGGGGAGGCGGGGGTGCTTAGTACCATCATTACCTCCAGCAAATGTAAGGACACTCATTTGCTCAATTCTGGGTCACTACAGAAAGTATTTTCTGCATTTGGAAATTTTATAATTTGCAAACCATACTTTTCTTTCCTCAAACTGGTTTGAAACATTAAACAGCTCTTAAAATTTGTGACCACCAGCTGAAGGAAATGTAAATTATTCAGAAAATGGTAGCATTTCACTTAGAGTAGTATTCTGTGTTCGTGCCTTTGCTCAAACTTCTGGGAAAATAGCATTACAACAGACAAATAGAGGAGAACGCCATTATTGAGGGCTCAGACAGTACAATATCCTGCTTCACGTACAAAGATGTGTGCAATCAAAATACAAAAATGCACACGAGAAAGCAGCTGCCCACCTGCAGGAAGGTGGTTGCCTCTGGGGAAGGAGTGAGGGGATGGGACTTTGAAACTGGCCGTATAAATGCACTTGTGATACATGCTCTATCTCCTTGAAAAATAGTTAATATCTGTTAGTTCTAAATGTTTGACATGTTCCAAATGTCTCATAATAAAAATGAAACACCAGATTATTCAATAGATTTTAGATTTATTATAGGTTAAACACTAGCCCTCAATATTTAATATTCAACATCTGGAGTTAGGTAATGCTTTGTTGTAGAAGGCTGTCCTTGACATTGCGGTATGCTTTACAACACCTCTGACCCTCACCCACTAAATGCCAGTAGCTTCACCCTCCAGCCGACAAATGTCACAACCAAAAATGTTTCAAGACATCACCAAATATCCCTTGGATGCAAAACCATCTGGCTCAAAACCCTGGCCTAAACCAAACTACTTACTCACTTCACTGTCTGGGTACTGTATCTCTTGGCATCAACAGCAGCATACAAGTTAACAGTCATCCTTGGTATCCACAAAGGATTAGTCCCAGGACCCCATGGACTACAAAAATCCTTAGATGCTCAACTCCCTCACATAAAATAGTATAGTATTTGCATATAACCTACGCATCTCCCCCTACATTTTAAATTATCTCTAGATTACTTATAATAGTGAATACAATATAAATGCTGTTTAAGTAGCTATTATATTACATTGTTTAGGGACTAATGATAAGCATAAAAGTCTGCACATGACACAATTTTTTTCACATATCTTCAATTCACAGTTGGCTAAATATGCAGATGTAGAACCCACAGATATATATGTGTGTGTGGTATATAATATATATAAATAATTATTTGCTTACATGTATTTGCGTATACTAAAAAAAACAAAGAGGAAAAACTACATTATACATACACTATTCATAGAGGCATAGAGTCTTAGAATCTACTCTTTGTACAAATCTATCTAACCTTCCTAAACCATAGGAAGCTAAGAAGCCTATAATGCTGTCTTATAAGGTCCCTAAGGTTGGCTTCCTAACCCCTGCCTCTGTTCCAGAAGCCTCTCACCACTCTGGGTGCCCTCCCCTCCCTTCAGGGCCATGCTGATTTCTCTCACTTCCAGGCAGCTGACTGAGCCCAGATAGCCCAGCCTTTATGCAGTATCCTGTCCACTTGAGGGCTGCAGGATTCCTATCCCTTTACCACGATCAACTAGCACAGCCTCCTCAAGTACCAGAAAGGAAGATAAGTTAAGGCAGGGGCTCCAACCACAAGCCTCTGTCCATGTGTGGACAGAGGACCACCCATGATGGTGATAAATCTTGGCTCAAGCTGTTAGCAGGTTTTTGGAAAAGTTTTAAAAATACACGGGACAAAAGAATGGCACCCTCCCTCGTCATGTTGTGTCTCCCAGCTGTCGCCCACACCCTGGTGGCCAGGTGCTGCTCTGGCATCCACTACCCAACTCCAAACTCTTCCTGATCAAAGTGGAAACCAGACCCCACAGCCTCTTGCACTTATTTTCATCGCTCTCCCTGACCCCAGCTCTCGGAGACACATTGAAAGTTTTCTAGGACATCAGACCATTTAAAGTCAGCAATGATTTTAATCCCCCCTCTAACTGCCCATCATCTGAACACATCTCATCTCTCCCGCTGGTCTTTTACTACCTCTCCCCTGGCAATGATGGCACTCCTCAACAGCCCCACTGCAAACCACTGGGCACCCTCCATGTGTCATTTCTCAGGACAGGTGGGTGCAAGCTGGTGTTCTGAGGTTTTCCAAGGTTTGATTAATCAAAATTTCTGAAGAGATGATGACAGGCCTCACAAATAAATACATTGTTAGTTAAGTCTCCTCCAAAACCATCACATTCAACACATTCGATCCATTATATCTGGGAAGGAAGGTCCAATATTAATTTGGAAAGTGAAGATTTAATAAAGGAACAAGAAATACAAACTCCTCAAAGCATCCTATGAAAATCAGATGAGGCCTTGGCACATTTACCTTACCATGCTATGAATTTCTTTAATATTTTATTTACACCCCATCACTCATAAAAACAAATAAAATAATGAATGGATGGATGACAGTGCAATTTCATAGTTAAGAGCATAGGGTTTTGGGATCAGATGGCCTAAGGTTTGGTTCAGGCTTCTCAATCAATATCTCTGCAACCCTCTTAGACACATCAGTCTCATCTGCTAAATGGGGATGATTACAGTATATGCTGCAGAGACAGGGTGGGGCTTTAATTAATTAATGTATGCACAGTGCTTAGCATGGGGCCTGAGACAAAGTAAGCTGTAATAAATGTTAGTTGTGATCATCTTTGTCACTCTAATTATTTTAAAAAGGAAATAAGCCAGTAGGAGCAATTAAAAAGAGAATATAAATTTCTAGCTGTAATTAGGGAAATGAAGAAAAGCAACATTTATAAGCTTTTCCCAGAATATTTAATTCAAAGGCATTAAGTTCATGAGCAGAGTAGGAAGGACATGGGGGGCTATTTCTGAACAGTAAAGCATTCTTGATCAAAACTTACACCAATGGCCGGGTGTGGTGGCGCATACCTGTAATCCCATTGGCTCCGGAGGCTGAGGCAGGAGGATCACAAGTTCAAAGCCAGCCTCGACAACTTCACAAGGCCCTAAGCAACTCAGTGAGACTCTGTGTCTGAGTAAAATACAAAATAGGACTGGGGATGTGGCTCAGCAGTTATGTGCCCCTGAGTTCAATCTCTGCTACCAAAACAAAACAAAACAAAACTTACACCCAGTCCAAAGATTGCACACTCTCCATTTGCTTTTCAAGCAAACGGTTAAGAAATAAACCAAGTGCATAATAAACATAAGGGAGACAGCATCACTTATAGGCTTTGAGCAATCTGAAATAAACGTCTATATCAAAATTTCCATTTTATAGGCTCAGAAGGAGAAAATAATCCATCCACACTTCTGTGGAGATGATTTCAACATCAAATCCAGGCATATTTGGCTGCAAATCCACATATTCCTGAGGGTTATGCCCCTCCCTTGGCCCAGGATTGGATAACCTCTTCCCAAATGTGACCCTGTACTTCCCCAACACCGCCTTTGCTAGACAAGTTCCAGGAGCAGCCCCAGAGAAACCTCACTGCCACCTGGCCTGCCACTTCTCAGTCCCACGTCTTCAACCACACCACTCAGAAGTGCTGGCTGCATTCCAGGCATTCAGTGCCTTACCTCCCACTCAATCCTCAGGCCCCTGCCACCGACTCACTTCTCCATGGTGCAGACAAGGACTGGGACTCAGGTGGGTTAATCACTTGTTCAGGATCCCACAGAAAATACCAAGAGCAACTAATATACACCAGGTACACAGCCTACCATCTGAGCCTTTCCACTTCCTCAGTAAGTGATTGAGAAAACAGCTAAGGATGATTCACAAATGTAAAGGAAAAAGAGAAGAGGTGTCTCCTTAAAGGAGATAAAAACCTAAGTATCTCACAGAGAAAAGGGGCTGGGGTTGTTAGCTCAGTGATATGGCACTTGTCCCACACACATGAGTCACTGAGTTCAATCCTCAGCACCAAATAAAAATAAAATAAAGGCACTGTATCCATCTACAACTAAAAAAAAATTTTTAAAAAGATCAGAAAAGCAAGATTGAAATTAAAAAATATCAATGTGGCTTTGTGATGTTAAGAAGAAATACTAAGCTGGATATGGTGGTGCCTGTAATCTCAGCCACTAGGGAGGCTGAAGCAAGAGCATCACAAGTTCAAGACCAGCATGTACAACTTAGTGAGATCCTGTCTCAAAATAAAACAGAAAAGGTGGTAGATGTAGCTCAGTGGCAGGGCATCCCTGGGTTCAATCCCCAGTACTGAGAAGGAAGAAAGGAATATTATTTCAAGCTCTGTTACCCAAGTAGCCCAACAAAGATGCCTCTCCACCTGTCACCAACACATCAAGCAGATTTGGGTTAGACTCTACCAGGGCTCCTTAGAGAGCTGCTGATTCCATATCTTGGGACAGGGAAATATCAAGATAGGCCTGCAGTACCAGGTTTTAAGAAAGCAGAGACCATTCCCAAGAGTGTGGGTGGAAGTGATAGAGCACAGGAGATAGTTTAAGAGAAAAACTGCAGGCCAAGTTGTGACAATTTGAATATGGAAAAAAAAAAAAGGAGATAACTAATTATAGCTAAAGGGAACAAGTTGAGTCTGCAAAGGCCATGAATCCATAATGAATATCAAGACGAAAAGAGCAACAAATGAACCAGGCAACTGAAATATAAAAGAAAGGAGCCTATAATAGGCAGTTGGTTTTAATCCATTTTAGGAAGTCAGGTAGGTATGTATGACTGCTCTGCTTCTGCCACTATTTTCTCCAAGGCGTTGCAGAACACGTCTGAGTAGGGTGGCTATGAATAAGCCAACCGGATATGGAATGAGGAGGCAGGCACCACGTACAGACAGGCCTTGCATCGTGGGCACAAAGTACACCCAGGTGGGAAGAGGATCAAAGCCAGGACTGGGTTATCTAGAAAGCTCCAGAGGAGAGCAGACTGCCAGATTCCTGAGAAATAAGAGCTCAGTATAACCCTGTCAACTGTATCAGTGAAACAATGACCAACCTCGTGTTTCTAGACATGTCCCAGATTAATGTTTCATGAGGATGGGACCAAGTGTCACAGTAACCAAAGGTAAAGAAGTGATCAGCTCACAAAAAGGCTCTAGGTTGAAAGTGGAAGACCCTCTAAAGGTAAGACCACCTGGAAGCTGTGCTTATGTGCAAAGGGGCTCTGTGGGTATAATCAAATTGGAAGTTTGAAGATGGCATCATCCTAAACTAAGGTGGGCCTTAAATCCAATGGGAAGTGTCCTTAGAAGAGAAGGAGAAAAGACACACAGAGGAGAAGGTAACCTGAAGACAAAAGCAAAATTGAATGCAGAGCATAGTGGCACATCCCTGTAATCCCAGTGACTCGGGAGGCTGAGGCAGGAGGATTGTAAGGTCAAGGCCAGCCTAAGACACTTAGCCAAGGCCCTAAGCAACTTACCAAGAGCTTGTCTCAAAATAAAAAGGACTGGGGATGTAGCTTAGTTGTAGAGTGCCCTTGGATTCAATCTCGAGTACTGGGGGAGGGTGGAGAGATTAGAATAATGTGTCTACAAGCCAAGGAAAGACAAGGACCACCAGCAGCCACCAGAAACGGCAAAAGAGTCATGGATTCCCTCCTTCAAACTTCAGAGCATCCAAAAGGAACCATGATGATACTTTTGATTCTGGGCTTCCAGTGTGCAGCACTATGAGAGAATAAATTTCTACTCTTTTATGCCACCAGGTTTACAGTCATTTGCTATAGCAGTCCTGGAAAACCAAAATAACTATTCTGACATGGTATTTTCTTAACATCTGTGAAGATTACTAGATCCCTGGAAAAAAGAAAACAGGTTCAGCAGTCACCAAGAAACAAATCAAACCCATAGCACCAATGCTTTAAGTGAAAGTGTCAAGACATTTTGCTGTAGAACCAGGCTGGGGGTGTCCCAAGCCCCCTCTGCAACACACTCCCAGTCTCCAGGGCTCTCTCTCCTCCCTTCAGAAAGCACCACCACCTGGACCTCAGGAGAGGGCAGGTGGCCTGGAGGCTAAGAGAGAAGAGATAGCCAAGGGGGCCACAGGGCATGTGTGAAATACAGCCTTGCAAGTAGGCCTTCTTTCACTTGCTTCAGAAAACTAACTAAGCAGGATGCTTCTGCATGGTTCTGGTTCTGATCTTTATTTTTTGAAATGCTGCTACTGCCAGTCACTGAGCACCCACGGCAGAAGGCAGGCTGCTAAGGAACAGCTTGCTGTCAGCTACCCCTCCCAATCATCTCTCCCTCACTCCAGGCACAGGCACCCCCCACCGAGAAGGAAGGTGGGAAACAAAGCTTAGCTTTTACAAAAGTATCCACCACAAGCCTGGAGAAGGCCTTCAGCATGCACTTCAGGGCACCGTGAATCTGAGTCCTAATGCAGTCCTCATTAACGCCAACTCTACCCCTGAGGAAGACAGAGAGGAGAAACAGAGTTGGCATGCATGTGCCATCAGTACAACCTGCACAGTTCTGTGTCTGCCTCCTGTCAGCCCGAGAGGGCTAGATGAGAAATCTCATTCCTGTGACCAGCAGGTCACATAGCAGATGCCTCAGGCTTTATAGCAAACAAACCAGAAGCTCAAACAGCCCCAAATTCCATTCCTGCCAAAACTCTGCTGAACCACAGTAGCCTGTGCCCATCACCAGGAGGAGCGGATGGTGTGTGAGCTGAGCTGTCAATTTCCCACCTGAGTCTGCTCCAGTTTTGTCTTAGGCATGCTGAATTAACATGAAAAGGAAAACAGTCAATCTGTACAGAATTGCTTGCCAGGCATTTTTGTTCTTAAAAAGAAAAGGGGAGGAGGATGCTCAAAGTTGAAACGTGGTTTGATCAAAAACAACAACAAAAAAATGAAAGCTGTCAGGTGACAGGTGACAAGGTAAGGGCAGGGCCACAAGAGAGACATGCTCATCGTGTGAGTATGTGGCTGCCCAAGGCTCCTGGTGTTGTCAGACACTCTGACATGTGGCTGCTTTGATCCCCTTCCCAGACAGGCACCCTGAGCCCCCGCCTCCCCAGTGTGGCTGCCAGGCCCACAGCTGGGTGTAGGCGTCACCACCCTGCGTGGTTCACATGTGGGAAGTGACTATGCAGTCAGTGCCGCACCGCTTCCATCTTTGGTCTTGTAGACATCAGTGCCGGCTGATGGTTTCTCCAGCAGTGGAGCAACCTGGGCCTAAGAAGAGTCTGCTCATGTGAGGCTGGAGTGGAAGGAGAGAAGGCACAGTTCCTGGGCTCTTAGGTCCTTGCCTGGGAACAAAAAGGCCCTAGGTCTTGGAGATGAAATAAAGGACACTCCCAGTACTCAGCATCTACAAAAGAGAAATTCATGGCCATTTTTTTATAAGGACATTATTATGTATGCATCTTGGTATTATTTGTGTTAACCAATGATACTAAAAACCTCTCCTGGCCAGTAAGTTCCCTTTCCTTTTCCAGCACCATCTGCACCTCACCCCATATTTCTGTCCTTCCTTTATTCAACACTGCCCCAACCACTCTCAAGTAGGGGTGAGAACAGATTCCTCATTGTCCCAGCAGGCTCTCTTCCCTTGCACTGATGAACACACACAAACACACAGTTTCCTCCTGGGTCACCATCTCATAAAACTACTGCCATCCCCTGCTCCCAGAATGTCAGCGCTTTGTGCTATTTACCTATTCAATTTGTGCATATTGTAGTGCCCCAATTTTAATTTTATTTTCATTAGGATGAAGGTGATTGTTGGAAGGTGACAATGAATGAATTGATCTTTCTGTTCTTTTCTTTCTTTTCTTTTATTGGTGCATTATAATCATACACAACAGCAAAATTCATCATTACATATTTGTATATGCACACAATACAACAATCTAATTTGGTCAATGTCATTGAAAATCAAACTTTCCTACTTCCTTATCTCTATTGTAAAAAAAATTATTTTAAATCTACACGTAGAATAGAAAGATCTCTTTCTCAAAAAAGCAGAAGCACTTGTTTGTTCTTCATTTAAAAGCACATTTTATGTATTTTTCTCTTTCTTAAGAGATATTTATTAACCTCCTGTTGACTGCAAGGTCCTGGACTGAGGACCAGGACCATGGTCCATTAAGCAGGCAGGCATGGACACTGCCATCACAGGCTCTTTTCCATGAATATGGAAGCTTTTTCAATAGTTAGTAATTTTTAAAAATTTACACCTTACACATAGAAATTTTTTGAATTTTTTTTTTAGTTGCAGATGGACATTGTTTTATTTATTTATTTTTATGTGGTGCTGAGGATCAAACCCAGTGCCTCACATGTGCTAGGCAAGAGTCCTACCACTGAGCCACAACCCCAGCCCACACAGAGAAAGTTTAATAAGAAAAGTCCCAGGTAATTTGAAACAAACTTAAGAGAGTTGATGAATATTTCTATGGTGTTGAGAATTCTTTAACATGGTCCCCAAATTATCACTTGCAAGAAATCTAATAGTACTTTCACTTGAAAAAAGCAAACACTACTATTTTTAAAAATAAGAATTAAAAGTTCCAACTATTAATTCTCTCACTCTCTCTCTCTCTCTCTCTCTCACACACACACACACACACACACACACACACACACACAAGACAGGAAAACTTAAGAAACTCACAAAAACAAAAAAAAACAATTTTAAAACTACTTCATTATAGAATACCTTTAACTGGAGAGTAAAAAATTCTCAAGGACGTATTTCAGAGATTCACAGAATGTTAAAATGCTGAACAATTTCCAGATAATACAAGCAAGGCCCAACGTAATGATCAATGATTTCCTCAAGGCTACACAGCTGGTTGGTGGCCTCGAACACTGGACTGTTGGCACTCAAAATACTTCTCTATCTATGTTAGCCAGCTTTCTGTCACTGTGGTAAAATACTAGAGATAACCAACTTGTAAGGAAAGGTTTATTTTGGCTCATGGTTTCAGAGGCCTCACTTCACAGTTGCTTGGTCATGTTGCCTTGGGGCCTGTAGCAAGGCAGCACCTCATAGCGAAAACAGCTCACCTCATGGCAGTCAGGAAGCAAAGAGAGGAAGAGGAAAGGCTGGAGTCCAATATCCCCTCCAATGACCTAACTTCCTCTCACTAGACTCCACCTCTTAAAGGTTCCACCACCTCCCAATAGCACCAGGGGCTAGAGAACAAGCCTTTAACACATGGGCTTTTGGCGAAGATTTCAGATCCAAACCATAGCACTCTCTGGAACCACTCAGAAGAAGAATGCCTTCACTATAAAACAGAGGCCTCCCACCCCTCAAAGAGGTATCACTTACCTCTTTAGCTGTGCTCAATTCAAGTTAACCTTCTGCAGAAAACATACAGCACTATTCTTTCCCACAAGGTTGCCCTTGGTAAAAAGTTTGAGAAGTTGATCCCTTGAAAATACTTTGAGTTAGAAGAATAATAGCATATCTTGAGATGGTTTAGCACACTCACATAAACACCCACATAAGCTTCTTCATGGTCATTACCTAGTGTTATCATTTTCCAAATATTTACTCATGGATAACAACCTATTCAAACTAAGAAAAAAGTTAAGATTCTTCCTCAGGTATTTTATAAGAAAATCTTAAGGATGTTTTCAG
Organism: Xerus rutilus; assembly: GCA_028644305.1. Classification (NCBI taxonomy): domain Eukaryota; kingdom Metazoa; phylum Chordata; class Mammalia; order Rodentia; family Sciuridae; genus Xerus; species Xerus rutilus. The sequence continues at coordinate 17,520,717 of CM053413.1, forward strand.
ACTCCCTTAAAGATCAAATCTGGTGTTTGGGGGCAAATTGCTTACAAGTCCTATCTGGCCTGATGTCTAGAAGTAAAAGGAACGGGTTCAAGATGAGAAGATCCCAAGGTGGAGCTTCAGGGAGGTGAACACCTGTCCACTTTTAGTGCCTTGGAAGCACATGAGACCAGAAAATAATAAAAAAGAAAGAGGTACAGGCTACACTTAGAGATGATAGTGTGGAAGAGAATGAGTTCGGCCCCTGCTGCTCACCCTTCCTGTGTGACTTTGGACAGACAACAAAGGATTTTAAAATCCTAATTTTAAAATGAGGATAAGAATAGCCTTCACTCCAAGGACTACTGGAGGGACTAAACATAATAAATACATGATAGATGTTCTCTTCATTCATCATTAACCATCACCACCTACAAACCAGCCAGCAGAAATTAGAGATGAAACTTGGAAAGGAGAATTTCAAATCCAAAGAGTGAGGTACTCAACACTATCCATATCTCCTCTGAACATTCACAGGAAAGGAAAGCACCAGGGAGTTTCCTGAATCCTTTCACCTCACAGAATGGTGCTCCATTCATTCGCCCACTCAGCATTTGCTCATCAGGTTTTCCTATTAACTTCACAACTCAACCTGAGTTAGCCAAACAATTTTTATTGCACTAGTTTATGGAAATATTTAACCTGTGGATTTGTAATAATGTGGTTCAAAGAGTCTTTAATGGTCACATCTGGAAACCCAGTAAATCAATTTCTAGAAATACACCTTAAGGAAATCATGACATGGGTAGACAAACACCTATACAGAAAGATGTTCATCCATGTGTTATTTGGGAAAGAATTAAAGATGGTCTAGGTTCTTAATAATAGACAAATGATTAGACATAACTGCTTGAATATTAAGCAGTGGTGAAAATTGGGTTTTTCAAGAATGTTAACACCAAGGAAAATGGCCAACATTTATTCATTTAAAAAGCATTATTGGGATTGTAGCTCAGCGGTAGAGTGCTTGCCTCACATGCGTGAGGCCCTGGGTTCGATCCTCAGCACCACATAAAAAGCAATAAAATAAAGACATTGTGTCCATCTACAACTAAAAAAAAAAAATTTAAAACAAAAAGCATTATGTTAGGCTCGGCATGCTTATAGTCCCAGCTCCTTGGAAGGCTGAGGCAGGAGGATCCTTTGAGCCCAGGAATTGAAGACCAGTCTGGGCAACACAGTGAGACCCCCACACACTCTACCCTCTGTGCACAGGGAAACCAAAACTAATAGGATCTGCCTTCAAGGCGTTCACTGTCTAGCAGGGGTAAAATCCTACTTGGCAGGAAAGAGCAATGGCACCAGTAGGAGGACACTTTGCTAACTAACCTGGCTTCTGCAGCTTCACCCTAGTCCCCACACCCTGGTGCCTACACCTACACCAACACTAGACAGCAGGCCACTGGTGCCGGGGTATCTGGGCTCCTGTGAATGGAGCGCTGTCCCTACCACGGATCATTTGTGTGTTCCCAAACCTGCTTATGCCTGTTTTGTTTGTCAATGTAATTAAATAACTTGGTTTATTTTTTCATGAACAGTATAAAAAGAACAAGCCCTTTTTCTAAGAAGAGTAAAGTTATATCTTGAAATGCTCAATAATCAATTAAATGCCCAATTCGATTTGGACAATAACAATATATTTGAAAAAGTCATCTAACAAAAAGGATTATGCACTTCAAATCTAGTGTGTGTGTCCCAGGGTACTCACAAACATAAAGCACTTAGCACAGCCCTGACAAACAGTAAGCACTCAATAAATGTGAGTCACCATTATCACTATTGGTCATCACCATCAAGCAAATAGTTACACAGTGATGAGAGTTGTCACAGCAGGAAAAAAGCAGAGCCACAGAAGTGGGGGGACACCACAGATGGGGAGGTCTGGGAGGGTGCTATGGTTTGAATCCATGTGTTAAAGGCTTGGTCCCCAAAGCAACAATGTTCAGAGGTGGGGCTTTGGGGCAGTGACTGGTTCATGAGGGCTCTGACCTCATCAGTGAATAAATCCAGTGACGGCCGAACGGACTTCTGGGAGGTGGTGGCAACTGCAAGCAGGAGGGCATGGTTGGAGGCAATAGGTCCTGGGGGCTTTGAGGACTAGATCTTGTCACTGGCCCCTTCTTTCTCCTCCCTCTTTACCTCCCTCCCTCCCTCTGTTTTCCAGCTGCCATAAGCTGAGCAGCCTTCTTCCACCTTCCACCAAGAATTTTCTACCCTGGAGCCAGCTGACCATGGACTGAAACCATAAGCCAAAATAAATCTTTCCTCCTCCAAGTTTGTGTCAGGTATTTTGGTCACAGCAATGGAAAGCTAACAGGCTTCTCAAAGGAGGACACAGTTGTGCTGACAACCAGAGAAGAGAAGAGAAAGGGGAAAGGGTACAGGGAGCAGCCGCAGCTGGGGCAGGCGAGTCTGCTGTGTTCAAGGGCTGAAGGCACCAGTGCACCTGCCGGGGATGTGGGAGGGCGAAACGAGGACCAATAGAGACAGAGCCAAAGCCAGGCCACAGAGTCTCAGAAGATACCACGTGTTATCCAAAGAGCAATGGAAGACAAAGGTACAGCACAATCCAATTGGATTTTAAGAAAACACAAGAGGACAGCAGAGAAGCAAGAGTGAGAGCAGAAGAACAGGGGGAAGACAGTGGCCCAGGAGAGAGATGGTCGTGGGTGGCAGCAGCAGAGTCAAAGAAGGGATCTGGGACTTACCCAGAGGAAGAATCAACAGCACCACCCAAGGCCAGGAGAATGTGGAAATGGGGTAATCAGCGTCATACTTATTAAGACAAAAGCGGGTGGAGGAGAGGAAGTCTGCTTTTGGCAGAGTACATGTGAAGCTCACGCCTACTACTGAAGGCTGGAGAAAGTGGGAGTGGGGGGGTCCCCAGCAATCACGGCTATCAAGTTGCCCTTCGTAGCTGCCTAAGGAAGAGAGGAATCGCTTCTGAGGGCACAGCCTGGGCAGGATACCTTTTCAAAGCTCTAGGTACATCAGGGTCGAGAGCCACTGATGTGGAAGCACAGAGGGAGAGGAGGAAGGACGGATGCAGGAGGCTGGAAGACGGGCCAGAGGCACAGCAGGGAAACCTAGAGCAAGCAGAGGCTTTGGAAGCCAGGCTAGGAGAAGTCACAAAGGAGCAGTGGCCATGTCAAACCTGCTCAGGGGTCAAGCAGGACGAGGGCAGATGGGACCCTCCAGGTATAGGGGTATGGAGTGGGCAGAGTCAGTGAAATCCCCCAGCCAGGGCTCAGGCCCTACAGCCTTACCCTGCTGGATATCCCTCTGGGATGAGCCCTGTGTGTGTGTACTGTAACACATCAGGCTTCTCATGAATTCCCACAAGTCTAACTGTACAGACACTCGTGATGCCTGTGAGAATGGGGGACACAAGGGCATGAACAAGGCAGAAACAGGTACAGCATTAGAGTAGGCAGTATTCTTGTATTTCCCAGAGTCCTGGGCAAGTCCTGAGGCACCCTGCACACGATTCCTGGCTCCTCAGACCCAGCTGTAGGAGCTCAGGATGTCACCACACTAGGCCTCAGGAGCCCTTGTGCACAATTGCAATTAGACTAGATTGATGGTTTTTAGCTTCTTATTTAAACTGAAATTAAATAAAAAAACTTTTAAAAAAAACATTAAATTGGCAAAGGGAGTTGGTTTAATACACACATGTCCAGACATTCTCTCTGCTGCCATGGGGGAGACTCATCTTCACTTAAGCTACATCAGGCCAAGTATTACTTGGGTCAGTGACTTTGAGCCATAAAAAGTGAGGTACGAAACTCAATGCAGGATGCCAACAGAGGCCCCGGGAGCTGCCTGAGCTGGTCCCACCCAGTGCAAAGTCTTCAGGTTAGGTCATGGAAGGAAATCAATAATGCAAAAATTGTTTTGATCTCCTTAGTCAGAAAACCTCAGCTGGAACTCAAACAAGTAGAGTTCTCAAAGGATTCTCAAACTGCCTACTGGTCCCTCAGTTAAACCTGTTGGCAGATTCCTTACTGGCATTTTACAGTAAAAGTAAACATCTCAAAACTCTTGTTTGCTTCATAACTTTCTCTTCTCCTCCTTAAGAAGCCTGCAGGTAGCATGGTTAGATGCTGAAATGCACATAAAACAGATTTCTTTCCTCCTGATGTTTGTTAACCTGAAAGTTACATCACGTGCCCCTGGAAAAAGGACCCAAAAGGAGTCACAATCACCCGCTAACCAGTGCAGCAACCTACATGTCTGGTGTCTGCTGAACCTTACGTGACTGGAAGAGTCCCTAAGATGAGGGAAGCATGGCCTGTAGACCACAGGACGGAGGTGAAAAATCACAGCGAAGAATGACATCTCATCTTCAAACTAAGCAACATCAGGCTACTTGTCACTAGGGTCAAGGGCATCCATTTGGCCCATGGGTGAAAAATGAAATTTGTGTATGTTGGGCAAATATCAATAAACAAGCCATGAACATATCCTGAAACAGGTTTCTAAGTGTTTTTATTCTTCTTTTGTGTTTCACCAGATCAGCTTTATTCTTAATCTAGAGTTTTCCCCTTTTCTGGGGACTCAGAGAGAGAGTGGTTAGTGTAGAGTCAGCCTTGGTTTGAATTTCAGCAGCCCCTTTGCTAGCTGTGTGACTTTGGGGAAGTTTCTGGACTTCCCTGAGTCCCAGTGTCCTCAGCTATAGAATGGAGCAGCAACACGAATGGATTCAGAGGTGCTTGGCAGATTAAAGATAAGAAAAGCACTAAAAACAGGGCCTACCACATAGTAAGGGCTACATGTTGACCATTTCTTCTGGTCTAATCCCAAATGTCCCAAATTTATGGACATATTTGTTTTGTAGGTCATTTTGGGTGTTTCTTGGACTCAACGGAGTTAAAACTCCACCTTATGGGGAAGTGCTAAAACTTTTCTAAAAAGGTCACTCCGCCACCTGGTAAAGGTGGAACACCCATGGCTTCCTCCCTCCTCTCAGCAAACCAAGTGAAGGCCAGATTTAAAAGGCAAAGTGTGGGTTCTACACTCAGAAAAAGGAGGGAGTTTTATCTGGCTCCCTGGCAGCCATGCTGTGTCAGCTTGGATCTGGGCAGCAAGGTGTAGCTGGCGCCCTGGCTCAGTGCTGGTACCTGGAAGCTCCACGTCCCCACTGCCACCTACCACAGAAGGCCAATGTCCTAAATGACAGAGAAAATAAGTCTAAACAGAAAGAAAGGGTTATGCGCTCTTCTTACATACTTCACAAGTGACTCACACATCTCCTGGGTTACACACATGTAAACAGAAGCCAAGGAGAACGCCAGGCTCGGGGAAGGGCTCCTAGTCTGTGTCTTCTACCGACCCCTCCACTAGCTTGGCAGAAGACCTCGTAAGGAAGGTCTGCAGATGTATGATCAAGTACAAAGGCCTTCAAAGGAAGATTGAGGCACTAATGTGGCTACTAGACCTTGAAAAGGGTCTGCCACAGGAACTAAAAACCAAAGTCTGACATAAGTGCTTCTTTATTAATGCATCAAATAACGAGGCCTACCACACATCTGGTGACAGAGGTAATTTCAGAGCAGTGATGAGTGAAAACGCTACTTGAAAGTATCTGCCTCTTCCATTGCATGACGTGATCTCTACTGTTGACAAAGTCACGGTCCTGCCAAGCACTGCCATGCTTTGTCATCTTTACAGTAACGACAGGAAATGCTGCATTTTAGTCAGAAGTTAATGAAAATAAAGATGTCCATATTTTTCCTCTATAAGTTCAAGGAACCCCTGAGTTTTCTCTGCATTCTTTGGGGCCCCAGGACCTTGGTTGAAAATCTCATCTACAGGGTCCTGTGTTTCAATTAAGAGTTAAAGTTGATCATTTGATAAATATAACAAATAGCTATTCTGCTTTATGCAAAGGAACCACAGGAAAAAAGAAAAAACAAAAACAGAAAGTAAGGTAACACCTGGAAACAACCATGTTGTAAAAGCTTTCAGAATCTCTGCTCAATGTTTATTTCCATTCTTCCAATTTTATTATAGGTTATCACTGCCAAATTCACCAGGATTTCTTTCTTTCTTTTTAATAGATAACTAAAAATCAAACTAACAAACAGAAGATATAATCTCTGTTTGGGTCTACTGTTAAATGGACCTTAGGAACTAGAGATCAGTGCTACGGAATACACACCAAGCTCACCACACTGCCATTTCCTTGATAATAAACCAGCCCTGCCCAACTGCAGACATTTGATAAGGACGCAATGAGATAATTAGTGTGAAAGGTCTTTGAAAACTGTTGTGGTGCTGCCCATGGATGGTGTTCCAATTACACAGTGTATCTAGTAATTAATCAGAGATATGAGAAGGGACTTGGGAGCCTCCTGTGGTAGAAACAGCCAAGAGGAGTCCTGCAGAATCACAAGAGGGTCATCCATGGAAGAGTAAGTACCACAGAAAGATTTCTCAAACAATAATTCTGCTGTGAATTCTGTGGATTTCATAGTTGAAGCAAATATAGAACACACCAAGGATCTTACTCTGGACTTGGTTTTCTATGCATGATACCACATCTCCATGAGTAAGCTAGAATGACTTACAAAGAGCTTCCTAAACACTACAGGACACATCAGTCATTCAAAAGCCTATGGATTTTTCTATTTTTATTTTTAATGAAACTGATTTGCTGCAGTGTTCACAAAGAAAGTAGGATTTGCATCAGGTATAAAAACACAGGTCAATTTAAACAAATTTCCTTCCTAATACGAAAGTATCTGATAAACAAAACCTGAAATTGGGCTCTGATACAACCTAAAAGAAGACCCTTTGGTTCTAGCCTGTTTATTTTAAATGATCTCACAAGTTTAAGAAAATTAGGAAAACTGGTCTGCATTAGTGAAAAATTTTAGAGATCCAGTATAAGCTGGTTTTGAATCATGTTTTCTCCATGTAAAAGCAGGACTGCTGTACTCTTTTTCAAAAGGCCGATGCAATCATACACAGATATGTAAATGACCCAGCTGGCATGAATTTCTAAAGAGTGAAACTGCTTCTAAAAAGCTACCTCTTTAATAAACTTCAGTTACCAACATTAAATATTAACTTTTTAAAATTGTCACCTTTTTTGAAGTCTATAATACCAAGTGTCATGCTCTTGTCATCTTGAACACTGAGGAAGAGCTCCCCTAGTGTACTGCTCACACTACCAGGTATCAGCTCTGCAGCCTGAAAGCATCAATAGTTTGCTGCTGCAATGACAGCCCAACTCTCCCGAATACCAGCTCAAGGAGCTTCACAGTTGTCATTCTTGGTACATGTCTCACTAGGTCACATAAGTGAGCTGCCTCAATGTCCCCAATGCCTTTGATTTTAAATAAGACAAACTCCTTCCCCACAGGAGTTTGTAGGCACTTATGTGGCACTCTGGTAAGCAGCAGAAATGGGAACATTTTTCAAATTCTTCAGCTAAAAGTGAGTTCAAATGAAAATCCTATTTGGTCCACAATGCTCTAAAACTTCTATTGAGAAGATTTAAGATCCAGACCCTGTTTGTGGTTAACCCACAGCCACATCCCCATTACCCCTCCAGGCTGTAGGACAGTGTGACCAGTACCAGACCTCACTTGAGGTGGCAGCTAAGAGGCACTGGTCACCTCACTACTCTCAGAGTGTCAAAGGGCAGCTACTCACGGAAGTATTTCAGTGTCTCCTCAATCTGCTCGGTGGTGAGGTCGATGTTGGCGTCTGGGGAAAGGAGAGGCGTGTGGAGCCAGTCGTCGTGGTCATAACCGTAGATGGTGTCAGCTCTTAACTTATAGTGGGGCAGCTGCTCCTCCAGCAGGCTGATGATTTCAACTTCCGGAAGATCGGTGCTATTGCACACGTCTGAGAAAGGAAAAGCAAGGAGGCTGAGAAAGGAGAATCCACTCTGACTAAGGCCTTGCTGCCGCTAGTTAGCTATACTTGTGATCTGCAGCAGGTCTTTGGTCTCACCAACAGCACAGAGAGGCCAGATGAGGCCACATCCAACTTAGAGTTATGGGGGAGAGGTATGGGGAGGACTTGGAATGTCCCCTAAAAGCTCCTTCCTTGAAGCTTGGACCCCAGTGCAGTAATGTTCAGAGGTGGGGAAGTGACTGGATCATGATCTTGCTCTGTATGGACTATTGGGAGGGGTGGATGCTGTAGGAGTAGGGCCTACTTCAAGGAAGTAGGTCACTGGGGGCATGCCCTGGAAGGGTATTTCTTGTCCTAGGTTTCTTCCTTATTCTGTCTCTCTCTCTCTCTCTGTTTCCTGTTCTCCATGAGGCAAGCAGCCTTGCTGTACCACAAGATTCCACCATGATGCTCCACCTCACCAAACAGTAAAGCCAGCTGACAACAGATGGAAACCTCTGAAATTACGAGCCAATATAAATCTTTCCTCCTTTAAGCTGTTTTTCTCAGGTATTTTGTCACAGCAACAGAAAGCTGTGACCCAGATGGCTAAAGGGTACAGAAGTGCAGTTGAATAGGAAGAATAACTGAATATTCTATAGCACAGTAGGAGACTGTCAACTACACTTGACAATCATAATTAATTGCATATTTCCAAGTAGCTAGAAGGGATTTTGAATGTTCCCAACATAAAAAAAAAGAAAAGAAAAAAAGTTTGAAATGATGTAAATTACCCTGATCTGATCACTGCACATTATACATAAATTGTACTGAAAAGTGACACTGTACTCCTTGATCCACCATCTAACCCCTATACCCCCAGGCCTAGGCTGAGCCCAAGGTGTGCTGATAATGCCTAAGATGGTAAATCAACTCATACCAAGTACAGAAACGCAGCACTTGTGACTAAATTATAAACATCACAGTGTAACAACACATACCCAGGACACAGGCCAACCTTACCCTACTTCTCCACCCTGGCACTTATTTATCAAAGGAGAAATACAGAGAAGGAATGAAATGAATGCTAATGGGCAAATATTAATTATCTCTCAATATTAATTATCTCTCAATCAATTCTGACATCTGCCAATTTATCAGCCCATTTCACAGAGGCATTAAGGACCCACCATGTTAAATGGCCTGTGGGGCAGTAGTGGTCTTTTAAAAATTTTTTAACACATATCAGTTGTACAAATTAACAGTTCCACTGTGATGTTTCCACATACATATATATTGTGCATTAATCATGTCTGCCCTCCCTCTCCTCCCTAGCTCTCCTCTTTCTCCCCCCCAACCCTAGAGCAGTAGTCTTGCCAACCCAGAGCTAAACCAAGTACCTACGATGCATACAGGTATAAAAGAGACAAGAGTTAACTTGGGCTCTCCTTCTAGGAATGAGTCTTCAACAGAGAAACATCAACTGAAAGATTAGAATACTCCTGGGGTCAGTTCTTTTTTGGGGGCACCAGGGATTGAACTCAGGGGCACTCAACCACTGAGCCACATCCCCAGCCCTATTTTGTGTTTTACGTAGAGACAGGGTCTCACTGAGTTGCTTAGCACCTCGCCGTTGCTGAGGCTGGCTTTGAATTCGCGATTCTCCAGTCTCAGCCTCTGAAAGTACTGGGCTTACAGGTGTGCACCACCATGCCCGGCTCTGTGATCAGCTCTTAATGAAGCTGCTGTACTAGGTTCTTGCATTGAGAAAGAAGCAAAAGTGGGGACTGGATGCAGGTAGAGGACCACACACATGATTCCATCTCTGTCCTCTCCAAGGAGAAAGGGCAGGGGAGAAGACATACTCAGAATCAAAACCACCCAACACCATGGGGGAAACAAGGTTGCTGAGGATGGATTAAAATTATGGGGTATTCCCAAAACATGGAAGGTGGAAAAAAACTAAAGGAGAAAGGAAGGAGGAAGTCAGGTCCTAAACACATACATCTACAGTAGTGTGGGAGGCAGCTACCAGAGGGAGCAGGAAGGCCTGGGGCCAGGATTCCCTGGAGAAACAATGCAGGGACAGCAGGGGAGGCAGCTCCTCCCCTCCAGTCCCTGCCTGAGCCAAGGCCAAGCAGGCAGCAGAACACAGAGAGGCCAACACCCAGATGAACAGCCATGAAGGAGTTGCCCAGAGGCCAGCCTCCTTTGTGTTTAACAGGAAGGTCACAAAACAGGCAAAGATGGGAGGGAGGGAGAAGGGGTGAAGGAGAGGGGAGGAGGGAAGAGAAGCACACAGAGAAAGACAGCCTACAGTTAGGGATCATCACCCTTTGGGCAGCAGCCAGCTGGAGACACCTGTCAGCTACCACCCTCTCCAAAGCCCCACCAGCTCCTCTCCCTGGGCTCCGTGTGCAAAGCTTCACTGCATGGTGCTTTCAGTCAGGACGTCAGTGTGGTTTTTCAAAGTGTTAAGAAACATTAATGATTAGAAAGTGAGGCTACTCAGAATTTTACTGGGCATTTTGGAAGCAGTTCAATCCTGGAGAGTCGACTGCACCTGAACCCTTGGGGAATGTCAGTGTGCACACCTGGCACTTCAGTCAGCTGAAACCCAGGACAGACCTGCAGAAGCTCCACATCGGCCCCTGGACACAGCAATGGCCCCACTTCAAGACGATTTCTCTTGTTTCCTCTCATTTCCCATCAACAAGAAGATACCACCCAAAAGGTTCAAGACAGGCCCATGAAAAGTGAGTATTTTTCTCTTTTCATTATCAAGTGAAGGGGATGTTCCCACAGAGCTCACCTGTGGGAGAGGACTCTCAGATACAACACGACCACCATCTGACAGAGGGGACCTGGGATCAAGGTGTAGTGGATGCCAGTCACGGCATCTCTTGGCTAAACAAAGATCTGACCAAACCATGCTCCACAGCAGCTCTGCAAAAGGCAGAGCCAGCCTGTGCCCAGGAGAACAAGCAGGGGACCAGCGCATTCCTTCATGACAAAGCCACAAGACAGGCTGGCATCCTCTTGTGTCTTGATGCTATTTGGTGGTGGGTAAGCGAACAGAAAGAAAAAAAAAATCCCTTCTAAGAACAATGTGTCACTTGTGAACACAATGGCAGCTACTCAAAAGTTGAGAATTGACCTGTCCTTCCATATTTCCAGGGTTGAAGATTAACATATTTACAGCGTGGTTCTTGGTGCGCAAGAGAGGTTGTTTTCCTTTAAGCATGTGATGACCAGTGAGAGAAAGTATCAAAAGGGAGGCTGTGCCAAAATGCTTTGTTAAAAAATTCTTACAGTTGATTTTCCCGTAATGTGGCCAGCCATACAAACATCAGTAAGTTTTCAGTTGCTTGGGAAGCCCAAAGAATCAGGGCATGGCAGAGGATTATAGTGACTACCCAGGGAGCTACCCCTGACTCTCAGAGGCCCCAGAGAACTCTTGTGGAAGTGGACACCATGTCAGCTTTGGTGAAAAGGCACCTCAGAGGCCTAAGGCTGGGTGAACTTCACACAGGAGCCGTCGAGAATCTCCCGGGAATACTGTTGACATGCCACACACCTCAGAGCTCTCTCAAACCCTCCCGGAAACCTGAGATATGGATATTATTTGCTGAATTTTATAGGCTGCAAAGCTGAGATTCATAGGAGCTATGGGCTACCCTGTTGGTCAAGGTTACACACTAGCTAAGTGGCGCATCTGATCTGAGAAGTCTCGGCAGCTGACTAAAAGCCATGCCATTGCCCGGCCACCTGCTTGCTGCCCATCTTCTGGGAGGGTGCATGTGAAACACTGGGAAATTCCAAGGACATCATCACCATCAGGAAGCTTTTGTTCTAAACAGGTGGAAGACTTCATGTGTGTGCTAGGGATGGTCACTTAAACACATGGACAAGTTAAGGTGGTACCAGAATGATCTTCCCTTTTAGAACACAGGAAGCGGAGCCAAGAGTTGAAGTAACTTGTGTGCAGAACCTTGAAGGGCCAGTGGCCTGTGTAGGACAGCTCTGGCCCTCTCTTAAAACTTATCAGAGCTGACACTGAACAGACACTGACGGCCCACACTGGAAGGAAAAAATCCTTTGTCTCTCTATGGTCATCGTTTCTCCACAGCTCCAGTTCACACTACTAACAAGCTATAAAAATGTGTTTTCAGCCAGGCATGGTAGTGCACGCCTGTAATCCCAGCTACTAGGGAGGCTGAGGCAGAAGGATCACAAGTGCAAAGCCAGCCTGGGCAATTCAGCAAGACCCTGTCTAAAAATAAAATTTTTAAGAGAGCTGGGGTGTAGCTCAGTGGTACAGTGTCCTTAAGTTTGGTCTCCTGTGTCATAAAAAAATAAAAAACAAAAACATGCTGTTAGCTAAATCTCAAATGAAAGCAACAATTTCCTGATTGAACTCAAACCTCTACAGGTAGTTCCTTGCTTCTGGCAGATCTGTAGTCACAACAGCCCCAAGTCCCACTCACCTCCACCCAGCTTGCCAAGCCATCAAGTTTAGCAAAAGAGGAGACTGACCCCTCAGCACCTCCTCCTTCCCGATGGTTGCTTGCCATATTGCTGCTGGCACCATCTTCAGAAAGATGCTTTGTTAATCATAATACTGCCCTGATTAAAAAACCTCATTAGCTCCCTATAAAAGTGTTTCATGAGTTAGCCTACATCTTCTTAGGGCAGAGGCCACCGATGGTTTGCCAATATTCAGTCTCTGACTCTTCCTTTTAGTAAAGCAGCCCCCAAGGAATGGATGGCCCTTGGTCAACCCACTAGCAATACATTTCCCAGCACTCCCTGCAGGAAGGGGTCCCCAATTCCCAGTTATCAGGAAGTAAACAGAGCTTTCAAGCCATGGCCTTTCCACCTGTCCAGGGGCAGAGCTGAGCTGCTGCTGGCATCATCTTCGACCATACAAGCAAAGGGGGTACCCAAGGGATGAAAAGTTGGTGGAGGGGTCACCCCTGAAACACTGCACCTGGACTTTTAAGAGAGAAGGAAATAACATCTACCTTATTGAGGCCACCATTCACCATTATTTTGGTCTCTGGTAAAGTAGCCTTTCTTATCAGGCTCGTTCTCTGCTATGTTCTCCAATGTTCCTTGAGTTAAGCCAAACCAACTTCTTGCCATTCTCCAAACATGTTTTCTCACAAATCTGGGTTTTTACACCAGCTATTTTAACTGCCTACAATGCCCTTCACTGCCCAGCCAGCTTCACTCTAAAATATCACTCAAATGTCACCCTGCATTTGCAAAGCCTCCCTCAACCTCTCCCCTCTGGCTACCACAGTACTCAGTGCATAAATGATTCCAACACAATGTTAGCAGTGTTTTCTCTACGTCTCTTCCCCACTCACTGTGATCCCCTCAGGAGAAAGGACTCTGAATCACCCTTTTACATCTAGCCCAGCCCTTAGCATCCTGCCGAGCAACTACAGGGCTCAGAAGTGCTACTGTGGATAATGGAACAAAGGGAAGGAAAAGCAGATCCACTCTGTCCACCCCCACCTACTCAGAATGCACAGATGCCCAGCCTTCAGCACAGAGGAAGTGCTGTCATCTAGTGTCAAAGTCTTTCCATGCCCCTCTCAGTATCTAGGTCTTTGTCCAGCATGGAGGAAAGCCCCATAGGAGAGTGGATGTCCCCTCCATCCTCAGCAAACTCCAACCCAATGCTCACCATTCTTACAGCACCACTTTAGAAGCAGAACATAATTCTACACCTCTTGGGAGCTATACCCCTTCTGAGGTTTTTCCCAAAGCAAAAGGTTTGAAGTGGACCCTCCTTCCAAGATGAGGGCTTCATTTAGGGCTGCCTATGAGGTGGGAAAAGGTGCGGGAGACTGTACAGCATCCAGAATGGGGCTGTAGAAGCAGCTCTGTCTATCCTACATCTGACCAGGCTAGATCCTCAGCCTTGGAGAGGGGCTAGGAGGAGGACCATCTATCTAGGGATTTGTACTGATGCTCAGGTAACATGCCAGATTTACAACCTGTCAGTGCCTGACACAATGCTTTCTTCCAGCAGAGGCAATACTCAAAAAAATTAAAAATCAGAGAATCTCACATCAAACTACAAATCCCTGGCCTCTCAGAAGTCAGCACATCCAGGATTCCTGGCCCACTTCTGAATGACAGATAAGGGGGTGACTCTGGATGGGGAGCAGATGGTTCTAACGGGGTTTCTGGGCCTCTTCTTGCATGCCAGAGCTGGAAGGCTCTGGTCCCAGGAGAACAGAGAACTGCACAGTTAGAAGAGGGGGCACAGAATGCAAATACCATCCAGGCTGCAGGATATCCGAGAAAACAGGGAGGGGAGAGAAGAAGAAAAGAAGGGCAAGAGAAAGAGTTTGGTGAGAGGAAATTCTGGCAAAGGCAGAGAAAGAGAGAGGAACAGAAGGGCACAGAAGAAAGAGGACAGAAAACCCAGGAGGAGGAAGAGTGGAAGGAAGCCAGCACCAGGCCGCCATCTGCTGGATGATGCCGGTGGCCCTGAGTGCCAGCAACAGCACCAGGACAGGAGTTTCGAGAATGGGGTCCCACTCTCATCCCGCCCTCACTTTGCCCTGTAGCCCCTCCAGGTCATGTCTTTACCTCCCTGGGACTCAGTTTCCTCTTCTGTAGAACAAAGGTGTGAGGCTGCAGAAAAGCTCCCTTCCCAACCTAAATTTCTCTGAGCAGCTGGAGTGCAGCTGCAGGTTACAAAGGTCATGTCTGGGGGCAGCCACCACTATAGCGCTTCTCTACTCCATGAGGAGACAGCCCCTGGGCCTCCATAGGCCCACTTCTACTGAGAGACCAGGAACTATATGTTTACAGGGAATTCTCTGATTTTCTAAATGCTAGGCGCTAATTTAGAATTTTTGTTTTTAATCCATAAGAGAAAAATATAGATGTGTGTTACCAAGTCTGCAGGCTGCAGCTTCCTGCCCTATGCCTCACTCTGGGAAGAACAAGAGAACATCCTGGACTACATTAAGGATGACACTCAACATGAAAAGATGCTTCACCATAAAGTAGGGACACGTGGAGAGGGGTTAGGAGGAGGACCCTCCATCTGGGGATTTGCACTGATGCTCAGATAACACTCCAGATTTACAAACCTGTCAGTGCCTGACACAATGCTTTCTTGCAGCAGAGGCGATAGCTCAAAAATTTAAAAATCAGAGAATCTCATGCCAAACTACAAATCCCTGGCCTCTCAGCGGTCGGCACATCCAGGATTACTGGCCCACCTCTTCTGAACAGAGGCCTGCCTTTTTCCTCCCCTTCCCTCCCTACTCCATTTCTTTACCCATCAAGTTCCCAATTGGCCATAGGGTGGAGAGTGAGGAGTGAAATCTGAGGTCTGCGTCCAAGGACGTTCTGGTTGGAGGCCGCAGCTCTCTCTCCTTGCCCGTTTCCCTGGGCAGTGACTGTAAGACACAGCAATGTTCTAAAGGCTCCACAGGACTCCTCACTTCCTAAGACACTTGCAAACCACTCTATACAGACTTGGAAATGATTCCGTTTTCTGGAAACCGGAAGGATTAAAGGGCATGGAGTTAAAGTCACATGGAGGCCACGTGGGTCCCAGAGACCTGTGTAATACTTTGAAACTGGTGTCTGACAGATCACCTTCTGAGATTCCTCTTCTAGAAGATTCCATGAGATTATACAGTTTAGAGTCTCACCTAGGTACCTTCGATTTTTCTACACCAGAAAAGCTGTGATTCCACAAATTACGAAGAGGCCATAAGAGCAAAAAAACCCTGATTCAACCACCTCAGTTAGTGGAAGAGAACACTATGCTCAGAGAGGTCAGGAAGTGACCACGCATCACAGAGCAAACCAGCAGCAGATGGGAGACTGTGCCAGGATGCCACAGGTCCCACCAGGCAGGGCCTCCAGAAGCAGCACAGCACTTCCAGATGCCAATTCATTCTCTACTGTTTGCCCTGCTCCTAGGTCCCTGCCTGGCAACCAGTAAGTGCTTGAAAAGGATGTGCTGGGCTATGCAAAGTACCTGGATCTGTTCTTGCAGCTCACTTAACCTCAAAAACAAGTGGGCAGTGCAGGATGAGGCTTAGGAACATGTTTTATAAACTAGGAATGCACAATCCAAAAGACAGAAGGGGAACCCAGCCCCTGCAAGAGTCAGAGACATGTCAAGGTCTCCACTAAGCAGCAGCAGGACTGGGAGCCAGGACCTCAGCTCCCACCTGTCCCCTTCAGCACCACCTCCCAGCTCACACTCCAGCCCAAAGAGGAACAGGTACAAATCTTCCTTTTGTCTTCCATTTCTGTGACTCTGCACTACGGGACAATTCCACTGTCCCTCAGAGAAGGCCAACAGAACTATGTTTGAGAGACAGAAACAAAAACTGACCCAGGAGGTCTCTGGAACAACTACGGCCTTAATTACCACCAGAAGTCATTCTATCTAAGGAAAGGCTAAACCAGTATGCTGGTTCAGCTCCGTGAGGACTGGCATCAGGCTCAGCTACCTCTGAGCCACACACACCCTGGCTCCAAGGATACATACCCCAACAGCAGCAGCCGAGCAGAGACAGTCAATCTACCAGGCTTGGGTGCAGCAGTTAGAAACAGGGTTTCCATTGTGAGGCAAAAGGGCACCTTGTGCAACTGAACACAGCACAGTCCACTCAGGTGCAAGGTTTGTTGTGCAACAAGAGAGGACAGGCAGGGTCAGGGCAAAGTAAAGGAGGAGGGACTCGGCTATGGAGGCTCCAGAATGTCAAAAGCAAAGTCTGCATTTCTTAGAAACAGTAGTCGTTCCTACAGGCTTTGTATGGGAACGCACAAAAGCAGATAATAATTGTATTACAGGTTAGAGTAATTTCAAATCTCTCAGATATAAGAACTGATTGATTGATTGATATTGGGGAGTGAACCCAGGAGCACAATACCACTGAGCTGTATCCCCAGGCCTTGTATTTTTTTTATTTTGCAACAGGGTCTCGCTACTTTGCTTAGGGTTTACCTGAGTTGCTGAGGCTGGCCTCCAACTTGTGATCTTCCTGCCTTAGCCTTCCAAGTCACTGAAACTATAGGAGTATGCCACTTCACCCAGTAAAATTTATTTAATTTTAAAGGGAAAAAAATGAATGTGTGTAAGGCTAGTCTAGAGCTAAACCTCCAGGAAAACACTCAGAAAATGGAGAGCGTTACTATTTGAATTTATCATGCCAGTTAAGTAAACAGAAAGAATACTTTGGATTTCCAATTTTCTTGATAACTTCTCTCAAAAGTGAATATGTTATATAAATACAGTTATCTCATACTAGACAAAGGTGCCAAAAACAAACATTGGAAAAAAGATAGCCTCTTCAACAAGTGGTGCTGGGAAAACTGGAAATCCATATGCAGCAAAATAAAACTAAACCTTTATCTCTCACCATGTACAAAACTCAACTCAAAGTGGTTCAAGGACCTAGAAATTAGACCAGAGACCCTACACCTAATAGAAGAAAAAGTAGGCCCAAACCTTCATCATGTTGGATTAGGCCCCAACTTCCTTAACAAGACTTCTAAAGCGCAAGAAATAAAATCAAGAATCAATAAATGGGATGGATTCAAACTAAAAAGCTTCTTCTCAGCAAAAGAATCAATGAGGTGAACAGAAAGCCTACATTCTGGGAACAAATTTTTGCCATATGCACATCAGAGCACTGATCTCCAGGATATATAAAGAACTCAAAAACTTAACACCAAAAAACCAAACAACCCAATCAATAAATGAGCTAAAGAGCTGAACAGATACTTCTCAGAAGAAGATATATAATCAATCAACAAATATATGAAAAATGTTCAACCTCTCTAGTAATTAGAGAAATGCAAATCAAAACTACTCTAAGATTTCATCTCATGCCAGTCAGAATGGCAGTTATCAAGAATACAAACAACAGTAAGTGTTGGCGAGGTTGTGAGGGAAAAGGCACACCTATACATTGCTGGTGGGACTGCAAATTGGTGCGACCACTCTGGAAAGCAGTATGGAGATTCCTTAGAAAACTTGGAATGGAACCACCATTTGACCCACTTATCTCACTCCTTGGTCTATACCCAAAAGGCTTTAAAACAGCATACTACAGTGACGCAGCCACTTTAATGCTTATAGTAGCACAATTCACAATAGCTAAACTGTGGAACCTAGATGCCTTTCAATAGATGAATGGATAAAGAAACTGTGATAAATATACAATGGAATATTACTCAGCACTAAAAGTGAATAAAATTGTGGCATTTTCAGGTAAATGGATGAAGCTGGAGAATATCATGCTAAGTGAAGTAAGCCAATCCCCAAAAATCAAAGGCTGAATGTTCTCTCTGATAAGTGAATGCTGATCCATAATGGGGGTGAGAGGTATGGGAATAATGGAGGAACTTTGGTCAAAGGGGAAGGAGGAGAGAGGACATGGGGGCAGGAAAGATGGTGGAAAGAGACAGACATTATTACCCTATATACATGTATGATTACAATACTGGAGTAACTCTGAATCATGTGCAGCCAGAGGAATGAGAAGTTGTACTCCATTTGTGTACTATGTGTCAAAATGTATTCTATTGTAAAATAAATTAATTTTAAAAATGTGGGACTCTACATTGTGTATAACCAGAGAAATGAAAAGTTGTGCTCCATTTGTATAAGATGAATCAAAATGCATTCTGCTGTCATGTATACCTAATTAGAATAAAGAAATTTTAAAAAATTTTAAGTAAATATGTTATATATTACAATTATTAAAAAACCAGGGGGAGGTTATTTACATGAAAATTTCCAGTGTCATTATGACTGCAATTAAAGAACTCACAGCTGAAGTAGTATTTAGCCAGATGGAGCCAGTATAAATGGGAACAACCCTTACTGTAAACAGTTTGGTGGCATGCTTGGAAAACCAAAAATCTGTCTAAGAGCCCTAAACCCACGATTGCACCTAGGATTAAATCTAAGAAAGGAATAAAAAAAAAATCTAAAGTGCAAAATACATATGCATAATTCTGATACACTTTACGAAGTAATGCATGACAAGGTTCCTTAAAAAGTTAAACTCAATCACCATGTGATACAAAAACTCCATTTCTGGGTGTAATTTTTTAAAAAAATGATAGCAGGGACTCAGATATAATTTCTATGCTTGTGTTCAAAACAGCATTATTCACGATAGCCAAAAGGTGCGATCAACTCTAATATCCATTGGCCAATGAATAAATAAATTAAATGTG
This sequence comes from Xerus rutilus, assembly GCA_028644305.1. Lineage (NCBI taxonomy): Eukaryota > Metazoa > Chordata > Mammalia > Rodentia > Sciuridae > Xerus > Xerus rutilus. The sequence continues at coordinate 17,539,839 of CM053413.1, forward strand.
ATAAATACATACAATGGACCATTACCTAGCCTTAGGAGGAAATTCTAACATGTTATACATGGGTAAACCTTGAAGACCTTCTGTTAAGATAGTCAAAAAAGGACAAATACAGTATGACTCTACTTCCATGAGGTCATCTAGTACAGTCAGACTCATGGAGCCAGAAGGAGAACAGAAGAGCTCTTGCCAGGGACTGGGGGGAGGGGAGAACAGGGAGTTATTTAATGGGTACAGAGTTTCAGGTGGGAGTGGTGGAAGTGGAAGTGGAAGCGGGTGGTGACGGTTGCAAAACAATGTGAGTGTGCTTAATGTCATAGACCCGTGCATTTCAAATGGTTAAAATGGTGAATTTCACATTATGTAAACTAATTGAACCACAATTTAAAACACAAATCACACACATAACCCACATAGCCCAACATCTCTCCTCTCGGATCTCATTACTAGAGAAGTCCTCACACAAAGAAACAAACAGGATGGCTTCTATAGCACTGTCTGTCACACCCCAATGGGAAAATGAGCTAACTATTCTTCAGCAGAAGAGGCGAATAAACTGTGAAATACTATACAGCCATTAAAATGAACAAATTAGATCCACATACAGCCAAGCGCCATGTAACAATGTTTTGGTCAACCATGGGCTGCATGTACAATGAGGGTCCCATAAGATTATATTGCCTGGTGACATCATAGCCATCTTAGTTTGTGCATGCACACTCTATGATGTCTGCATGATGAAATTAGCTGCTCATCATTAAACAATGCATGACTGTATATCAACATTAAAGATATCAAAAGCATATTGGGTGATGAAAAATTGCAAAGGATATATATAGGTACAAAACTATGAAAACTTAAAAATCTGCAAAATGCACATTGTGGAGTTTCTCCCCACACACCAAACAAGTGAGCAATTCTGTAGCAGACACTAGCTGGGTGTCCTCTACTCCAATTCAGCTGTCACTATGAACTTGGGGACAACAGCAGATGTCCCAAGTTGAGGGCTCAGTCCCCAATACTGCACAACTTTAGCAACCAACAGCAAGCCCCAGAGAGTCTTCCCTGTGCTTCTGACCCATTGGTTATAAACTGGGGTTCCCTCAACCCTCTCCTTGGGTTCAATTAATTTGCTTGAGCACTCACAGAAACACTAAGCTATATGTTCTGGTTTATTATAAAGGAAGAGATGCATAGGGCAAGCCGGGGTGAAAGGGTGCAGAGTTTCCATACCCTATCTTGGTGTCCCATCCTCTACATATTCAGCTGTCAGGAAGCTCTTCCAATTCTGCCCTTTTAGGTTTTTTTTAAAGACTTGATTGTACAGGCATGATTGAAACATGGTCAACCATATCAAAAGGTGACTGGACAAAAGGGTCATGATCCAGTAAACAGACCACGTGGGGAAACCCAGGAAGGCCCGTCTGTCCAGATTCTTCAGCATTCTTTCCTTGAGGGTATGGGGCAGGATCCCGTCTGAAATGGAGTCTTATTGTCTACTATCAGACAAAGTAAGTTACAGAATTTCTCCAGGGTCAGCTCTAAGGCAGGTAAAAGGTCAGTTTCTGTGGCTTGCCTCTGTTAAGAGAAATTCTAGTTTCTATGTCCTCCCTTTGGGGAGGAGCTACGAGCCAGGAACCTTGGATGAAAACATATATATCATAATATCACAGTTGTTAAATAGACATGGAGGTGCATACACATCTATAAATCTGCATTTCTATATGTTAACTGTCATATCGTCAATAAATGTTTAAGTGATGTTTATTGCATTGTCAAATACGACCTTCCTATTTAATAGAAGAGTGATATTTAAGCAAATTACAACCACATAATAGAATATATAAAGCCATGAATATCAACTAGTTGTTCAATTCTGGGGAGGGGCCATTCGGGCAGAACCTGGAATGAAGATCTGGGGAAGTGCACGTGGCAGGAGCCAGGGGTGGGAGAGAGCGAGGAAGATGTGAGACAAGAAGCACCGTCCCTCAGGAACTTCTGGGCCTGGGCAGGGAGTCTGGACTACAAGACCTGCACCGGGAAGCCACTCATTAAGAGTGTCATGGCCTATATTCAAGGATTAAAAAATGACTCTGGAGGCTGGAATTGCAGCTCGGTGGTAGAGTGCTTGCCTCGCATACATGAGGCACTGGGTTCAATCCTCAGCACCACATAAAAATAAATAAAATAAAGATATCTACAACTAAAAAAAATTTTTTTTAAATGACTCTGGCAGCTTATTGTATGGACAGACTGAAGGGGCTAAGAGCTGGGAGTTGGTGAGGAGGCTCCCACCACAAGCTAGGCCAGAGAACACCAGGTGGGAGAAGTGGTTGAAATACCTAAAGACAGAGATAACAGGACCTGCTGCTGACCTGGGTAGTACTATAAAGACCACTCAGCTGAAAAGAAAAATGCTTGTAATATAAAATTAAAAGTGGGAGGGGACTTCCGACATGAACTACAATCATGCAAAAATTATACACATGCTATATCTTTTCTAAGTAGGTTTTTATACAGAAGCCAGACGATTATACCAATCTACAAAAATTTGTTCTATGCCAAGGTTTTAAAGTCTGCTTGTAAAAACTTGATCATATTTCTCTAATAGATTTTTCTTTTTCAAATTATGCAGGGACAAGAGTAGCTTTAGGGAGCATTAGGACAGTATACAATGCTTTCTTAAAACTGACATTGTTGGCTGCTATAATTGATTATATAAAAATTAAATACACTGGCGCTTACTCATTCAAACAAATACTGTGTTCTTCAAGAAAGAACTGAGAGGAGGGGTCAGGTTGCCCTTGGATTTCCAGAATTCCTTGGCATCCAGCCCATTCTGGAGTGGGGGCTCACTGGTAACCACTGAGGACACACCTGGTACAGGAAGGTACTGGGAAAACCAGGACCACTTGAATCAAGTCTCCTGAAACAGAGGGCAGAGTCAAGGAGTGTCTCTGAAAACCTCTTTAAAAAAGTAAATATTGCAAGATGGCCTGATGTCATTTACTTAACTTTCTGGTTGGGCTGCCACATAAAGTAACCTGAAGAATGACACCACCCTATCAACAATGATAATGTCCCTGAAGCCAAGTCCTCATAAAGACAATAACCACTTTGTTCTGTGAGCCAGTTTTTATCAGTAAACTACAGTCTGACTTTCTCCCAACTCAGTCCCAGATAGAGTATTTTTCAAAATAAAAAAATTGTTGGTATTTTTCTTTTAATTGGTAGTAACAGAGAAGCAGGGGGTCAGTTTCTTGACTTCTGGATTTATTCCCCTCTGTTCACTTTCTCCCTTTATGAGGAAGATAATAAAGAAAAAAAGAAGAAGAAAAAAGGAAGTATCCCCTAAATTTCGGTTCCAATTCTAACACCTTCAAAGATTCACACTGGGCTACCCTCCTGCTGTTGCTATTTCCAAAGGAGATGCAAGCTGTACCCCTGCTCTCACCCATAACAGACTCAGAATAATATTAGTCTGGCTAGAGCACACCTCTCCAGTCCCACATTCCCTCAGCCCACCTTGCAAAGACATGCAGGTATATCGTCCCACCTCAGGCCCAGCTGCACCTCTGCTCACATTGAACCTTCTACCTGGCACATTTGCCCTTACCTGCCAACCATGCCTGTGCCCTCAGACCCCAGACGGAGCAATTTCTTCAGGGCCACCTTCCTAGAAAACGTGGGCCAAAGCTGGCTCCAAAGTTATCTTCTCTCTCAATGCTTGGCATTTTCCACCAATCACTGTCTGGACTAGGTGACCAATGACCATTTGCTTGGGGGTCAGAGCAGCAACAAACAGTAAATGCTTCAGAATGGAATGAGCAAGAACCTGTTCTTCACCAGCACCTCTGTGCTTTGCACTGGGGAAACCTGTCCTCTCAAACACCGGGCAAAGCAGTGAGGACCTTCACTGACCATCTGGGAGATCTGGGGCTTCCACCAAAATGAACCTTCTCTCTGTCAAAAAAATGCACAAGGCAAAATTTACCTTCTGTCTTCTACTCCTCCACTCCTTCCTAGGCCTCTAAGGGCCTGTCTGTGAAATGACAGAGCTCACACTCCACCTCTCATGCGCAAGGGGTCAACCCAGGTCACAAAATACAACTTGGGATCCTGAACCAGGAAATAAATTTGTTTTGCCTTTTTTTTTTTTTCCTTTTCTTTCTCTAACATGATTATTCTAATTTTCTCTTAGGGACATCTGACAATGCCTGGAGACATTTTTTTGGCTGCCATAACTTGGGAGGGGTGCTATAGGCATTCAATAGTGGAGGCCAGGGAGACTCTCAAACTTCCTACAAGGAACAGGATAGCCCCACAACACAGATTTTCAGATTTAAAATGAGAAACTCTGCTTTAAAAGACATTCATGAGACAGTAGAAAACTCTGAATAAGGAGTCTGGGTTAGATCACAGCACCGTGTCAGAATTCATTTCCTAATTTCAATCATTACACTGTAGTTACATAAGGGCATGTCCTTGTCACAGAACACCCACTAGGCCTGTGAAGACAGTGGGTCATGGTATCTGCAACTTATTCCCAAAGGGTTGAGGGGGTGAGGGGAGAAATGAAAAGCGATAAAATAAATGTGATAAAATATGAGCACTGGGAAATCTGAGTTGTGTTATAGTTTGCACAAAATCTCTAAATCTAAAATTATTATTTAAAAATTAAAAAAATAGTTTGAGACCAACAAAAGGAACGTGAAGAGGCTGCTGCAAATCCACCTTCTGCTGGGCACCTCTGACTTCACAGATGGGGAGATGGGGCTTCCTGAGAGCACTTCCCAGGTAAGATTGCCACAGATTTAGGAGGAGGAAGAAGAAAGAAAAAAGGTCCCAAAACACTTAGATGCTGTCACTGGTTTCCAAAGTCATTTTAAAAATCTCTCTTCTACTCCCTTTATTTTTACTGCTTCCCCCTCCATATTCCTTGGAAAAGCCACTTTGGCCAATAAGGAGCATTGGAATAAACATCCTTCTTTACCAGATCCCTTCATGTAGATCCAATCACTACTTCCTTAGCATAAATTCTAGAACTGAAATTGTGGGGTGAAATCTGTGTTCACACCAGGCTGACTTCTAGACAGGCACACGGACTCATACCCACACACTGCAGGTGAGATTTTTCTGTGTCCTCACATTCTCACTGTGTGGGTTTTATTAAACTTTAAGTTCTACAAATCTGATAGGCAGACACTGGCATTTGGCTTTTATTATTTGTCCAGTTTCATTTTTATGAATAACAAATCTGTACTTTCTTATTTACATTATTTCTATTTCTCCCTTAATAATATTCAAGAGTCCTGTACAGATACGCTGGTCATTTAGAGTTCTTCTACAGGTTGCTCATACAAGTCCTTTTTCTTTTCTTATCCCTGGGGTTGTTTGCTCTGTATTGCTGAAATACAGGTGGGCCTGGTGGGAACCTCTTTTCTATCAAATGCTTTGCAGCTGTTTTTCCCAGCTTGACAACTGTCTTGCCTTCCCTGTGCAGGCCTCACAGCCTCTCCGTCTATTGTTTGTGTGGCTCCAGCCTCTGGTACAGCAACCTGCCTGGTTACAAAGTTGCATAACTCCTGTTAATTTTAGTGTCCAGTTTTGCAGAACAGGCAAGTTTTTCAAGAACAAACATATTGTATTACAGTAAGAATCCCTGTGCAAAGTTTATTTATATGGCAGTACTGGGGATTGAATCCAGGAGCACTTTACTCTGGAGCTACACTCCCAGCACTATTCTTTTTTTGGAGACAGGGTCTCACTAAATTGTACAGGTTGGCCTTGAACTTGCAGTCTTCCTGACTCAGTCTCCCAAACTGCTGTGATTATAGGTATGTGCCACTGGGTACTCTCAACCTGATGGATCACTTTCTTTGTAGCTATATCATGCTTATAGCTCATATTGTGCTTAGGATGGTCCTCTCATCTCAGAATTATTAAAATATCCAGTGACATTTTCTTTTAGAACTATTATGGCTAATTTTTATATCCACTATGTCTTTGAATCATCTGGATTCTATTGGGTTTAAAGGAGTTCCATAGGGATCCAGCTGTATTTTTTAGAATAATGATGGAGTCTCAGCATAAGCATGTGAGAATTTACATATGTTAACTCTTTTAATCCTCCCAACATCTCTAAGAGTCAGGATTCTTACTGTCCCCCATTACACAACACTGAGAGGTTGAACTGTGAGATATGACTGATCATGTCAGTGGCTCGACTTCTGGAGGCTTTATTACAGGGCTGCCTTTTGCTTTGTAGGCTGTGCTACCAAATTCCTTTCTCTTCTAGTGATTGAGAATGGAGTTCTTCTTCTAAACAGTTCTGGGAATAGAAGACACTGGGCAGCCTCCAGGGTGGCCTCTAGCTATGAACTATCTACACTGCTTTACCTATTAGGCTTTACAAACACTATTATTTTCTTGTGTGGGTCACATGTGAAAGATAAGGGCACACTCATATCAAAGGTTCACATCGTACTGTTAATTGTGGTCAGGGAGGCATAGAAGGCACTACAAATGGCCTCCCACTATCTATACCCTTCTTAGTATCAAATCCCTGAGCCTCATGGAAAGACTACCTGTGTTAGCCACCCACCTTTGCAGCAAAACATGACCATGAGGCTAGGTTCTGGCCAATGAATACAAGAAGTGGTATATAAGCTTTTCCCAAACAGTCCCCTTCCTTGGGAAGCTTGGTCATGACAGCTGGAGTTTCAGCAGCCTTCTTAGACATGAGGTGACCCTAAGAATGGAAACCTTAATTAGTATGGTAAAACCCAAGGAAAGGAAAATCCTGGGCCCCTGAGGACTGTAGGGCACATCAGCATTGCCTTTCTCTGAACTTTATTTACCTGAAAGAGAAATAAAGATTATCAGGTGAGGGCTGGGGTTGCGGCTCAGTGGTATAGGGCTTGCCTAGCATGCGTGAGGCACTGGGTTGGATTCACAGCACCACATATAAATAAATAAAATAAAGGTCCATCAACAATTAAAAAATATCAAAAAAAAAAAAAAGATTATCAGGTGAAGTCACTGTTCTATGCAGCAAATCTTAATCTTTACTGATATAGCTCCCTTTAAATGACTAGGAAGTAAGCCTATATTTCTCTATCTGTAGCAAAAACAGGATAACTCACCTGGACTCAATCTTACCAATCTCTCTCCTATCTCTTGGGTTTTGCTGCTATAATCAGTGGGTTCAGGTCAAGTTTCCTGTTTTCAAATAATTAACTTTTTACACTCATACTTGGTTTTTATCATCCCAAAGCATTTGTACTCAATATTTGTAATTAGATTCTCCATGTTTCTGAGACAGCCTGAGCAGCTGTCAGAGTTCAGGGCCCACACCTCCGACCCTAGTCCTTTCCTCCCCAAAGTGCACTCTTACTAGGGGACAAGGGAGGTCAGCTAGCATAAAGGGGTAAACTCTGAGATAAAGGATTTAAATGCCAAATCAAGAAAACTTCATTTTATTAATAGATCAATACTTTGTGAAATCACAATGCCAACTCTACCCCCACCATTCAAATGTGTTCATCTGTTTTATTGTTAACCTAAATCATTTTCCTGGACAGGAACCTTTATTCATAAATGAACAATGGTTACTTTACAAAGCCTCAAATGAGATCATCTGGATATTAAAGGTTTTCAAATTCATCCAAAAAGGTCTTTCCCCAGCCGAGGATAGGCAGTTAGACAAAATAAACAAACCAAACGAATTAAACCTGAAAGTAAAATGATGCCAGGGTTCCTGAACTAGGTTTCGAATCAACGTGAACATAAATTTGACTTGTAGAACGTGAGAGAGGAGAACCTACTATAAAGCAAAATACAAATAAAGAAATAAAAAGTTATAATAAGAGAAAAATAGTAAAGTACCTCATCGGATGATGCAGTCATTCTGCATGAGCGTCAGGTGCAGTCCAAGCGTCTATCATGTACACACTTGAAGGGTGTGAATAACCACTAAGGGAGGACCCTGCTCTGCTCTCCCAGGCTAGGAGAGAGCCTGCCTGGGGTCAAGACTGACAGTGGCAGCAGAAACGAAGAGGGTTCTGAAAACATTAAAAGTACAGCCACTCTGGGGGAGAGGGGAACGATTATGGGACAACAGCAAAGGGGTGTGGGATTTCTTTTGGCAGTGATGAAAATGTTCTAAATGGATTGTGCTTATGATCACCCAACCATGTGGGCCTACTAAAAACTACAAAATTGTAGTTTTATATGGATGTGTTATATGGAATATAATATAATATCTTTATGAGGCAGTTCCAGAAAGGAAAAAAAAAAGGTTGGGGGTGTGGTTCAGTAGTAGAGTCCTTGCCTGGCATGTGTGAGGCCCTGGGTTTCATCTCTGGGACCCAAACAAACAAAAAACCAATTCAACCAGAAGAAATGTGAAGGAATGACTGCTGAGCACACCTACTACCCCTTAAGAACATCAGCACATCTCTGGGAAGCAGAAATACAGCTCACAAAAGATAAATCAGAATCCCGCAGAAAGGTTAAGTTACCTTCCATATACTATGTTTGGAAAGCTCAAGGAGCTTCTCATAACTTTTATAGACACTGCTTTTGAAGATGGGTATGCAAATGAGATTTCACACTTACAATGATCTCTGGTTGCCTAGCTTTCAGTGACATGAAATGACTGCTCCCAGATTAACAGGGCTGAGTGGGTGGGGATTACCAGATTCACCAATCGCCCTGTGAATTTTATCTTGGCTTCCTAACTAAAAGGAGTATTTCCTTCTTATTGTTAAGTTGGTGTCCTATTATAAATCTGTCCTTGAAAGTCTAGGCCAGGAGTCTATAAGCAATGGTCCACAGGGAAATCCAGACAACCTTTTTTTTTTTTTTTTTTTAAATAAATAGAAGTTTTAGTGAAACACAGCCTCACCTGTCCCTGCTCCTGTGCTACAATAGCAGAGACATCTGACCTGCAAACCTAAAGTATGTCCTCTCTGGCCCCTCATACAAGTTTGTCAAGCCATGCTCTGGGCCAAAAGAGCCACGTCCCTCCCCATCCAGCCTCACCCCAAGTCTTCCAGCCCAGCAAGGCTGAGAGGTGACTGACACCAGGAGGGCTTTCCTGAAGGCCACCTGCACACCTCAGCCATCCGAGCTCCTGTGACCTCAGAATCTTCTCAAATCTAGGTTCATCTGGTTCAAAATTCTCCCTTTACTCCCTCACTGTGGTTCACTGTGCACACATACCATTGTGCAACCCTGTGACTCCAGGCCAATGGAATGTAAATGGACATGACTTACTCCATGTCCAAAACAGTGGCTTTGAATGTGTTCTGTGGTTGGGCGCGCCCTCTTGAGTTCCTGTCCTCTGTTTCCCCTTTAGCCCAAATCCCCAAATGACAGATAAAAAGGAGCAGACCCCAGGTGAAGCCTAGTCAATCCTAAGGTGACCTGTGAACATCAGCGAGAAATAAATGTTGAATAAGCATTAGGACTTGGGGGCTGCTCTTAGCGTTTCTACAGCAATGCCTGATTCAAAGTCACCTAATTCAAAGACATCTAAAATACAACATGTCTGATAGATAGAAGAATAAAGTTCATGGCATGGGCTGAAATTATACCACCACCAGATTCTCCTTACATGTAGACTAAGCAAGAAAGAAATGGTCACACTTGGCTTTAATAACACTCTGCCTTACAGGAACTACTTCTGGAATTAAGTCCAGCAAACAGAGCAGATGGGCACAGAATTAGAGTGCAGAAGAGAGGCTGAGAGGAAGGATTTCTTATGTTCTACACAACTAAAGCTACCTGTCTTGTCAGGCTATCCTGACAAGTAACTCCTCTTTCCTGCAATCTCTTTCAAAAGTTGCAAACCCAGGGCCCTGCAGGGATCTGGCCTTCGCCTTCAGGCTCCCAATTCCTGTTGTTATTGCTGACATTAACCACTAGGTGGTGCTATAGCCTCACCTGGACAGGCCCCATTCTCTCTTGGACAGCCAGAACCCAAATCCAAGGAGAATGGGCACCTGCAAACTTGCAGGTCCTTTCACAATTCAGATTTTCCCTTTCCCATTCCTATTTATGTCAGATACCTACAGGACACATGCGCACACACACACACACACACACACACACACACACAGGGAAATAGCAATTCAAATCGCATTGAGCAATGGAGTTTGAACCTACAGGTATAGCAACTTGAATGATCTGTTCAAAGGACTTTTCAATGCTGAAAGAGAGTATAATTATGTATTTCCATGAAAAGCTGACAATTACCATGGTGAGCTGAGTAAGAACCAAATTCCTCCCAGGTAAAGAAATGGAATGTCAGGTCCCTCGGGATGGCTTGCCCTTTCTGCATAGCTGAGGCTTGCGGGAAGAGACTGCTTCAGGAAGAGGAAGGACCCTGGCCACAGGCTGGGCCTGTCATCATCTTTCCAATCATTAGGAAGCAAGACTTTGAGCAGAGGTGTAGCTCAGTGGTAGAGCAGCTGCCTAGCATGTGCAAGACCCTGGGCTGGGTCCCCAACATCATGAGGATGAGGGGGAGAAGGAAGCTCTTACAATGCTTGAGCAAGCAGGCACATATACCTTCTGTCCTTCAGTGGTCAAGTCACCTCCTACAGAGCCCAGAACTTTCAGCATTCCTACTTCACTTTATTCAAAATCCATCTCTTCTTTCTCATTTAACTCTAATAACTGAAAAAAAATGTATGGTTCATTGATCAACAACTGATGTCTGGGTAACACCTGTACTAGCTTCCTGCATCTGACCAAACCCCAGACCATCCCAAATATGCATCATGATATGTCTTCATTATCACAGGACCCATATTATGAAAGAGGATAGGAGGGTACTTGATACTCAGATGCAATGGGGAAAGGGCCAGTTTATAACAAGCCAACTTGGCCACATGCTAGGAAAGCATCAAAAGACATGAACCCAGGTTGGCCTGTGATCTTTTGCATTTATCTTAGTTCTCCTGAGTATTGCAAAGCTTCTAATAAAGTCTTAGCCAGCCTAGATTCCCCCTTTCGGCTGCACAATTTTAAATGGAAAGAAGAAATTATTTCTCTAATGAAGAGAAAGAGGAGAAAGCAGGGAAAGGAAGGGGCACAGGAGAGATGAAGAGAGGGGAAGAGATGGAGGAGGGAAAGTGGGGAGGAAGAAGAGGGGGGTAGAGAAACAAAGTAGGAGGAAGGGAGACATGGCTTGGGGCAGGGGAGAGAAAAGTATGAGAAGAACAGGGAAAGAAAGGAGGAAAAGAAAACTAAAAACCAAGGTTATCCCAGAGATTCCTCTGGAAACAGTGTGCCCAGGGGATCCTGGTGTGGCCACAGCTGCTAGTGCTGCTATAGTTCACAAGTGATAAATACCTTGCAGCCCTTCCCAGAACAATTCCCAGAATTGTTTGCTCTGTTTTGCAAGGTGATGTCTGGAAATTTTAAAGATTGAAATCACAAAAAATGTGGTGATCCCTGATACATTTATATAAGGCACTCTGTATGCCCAGAAGGTGATCCGAAGCACGTTTCCTTCCCTTTCAGAACTCAAAATCCAAGCACAACAGGCAGTGAAGTGCCGTACGAGGTGGGCAAGCAAGTACTATACCAGAAAATTTCAATGTGAACTGGGGTGGTTAGAAAAAGCTTTAGAGAAACTGGCAATTAAGCTGAGACAGAAGCAAAAACAGTTGCGAATGTTCCTTGAACGTTGTCATGCACCACAGCATTAGGTCTTAATAGGTATCATCTGAATCAGCAATAGTTTTCTTACGCCCCTTTTAGAAATGGAGAAACAGGTTCAGAGATTGGATGAGCTGCCCAAGGTTATGCGTAACATTACTGCTACCACCATGAATTACATCCAGGTGTCTCTGCCCCAAAGCCAATGCACTTGAGGCCTAAAATCTCAGGAAGTCATACTGCTTCTTCCTGGAGAATATCAATGAGGTCTGTTCAGACCAAGATATAAGGGTAAGGTGTGTTCCCAAAGGGAAGAGTTCACAATTCCTTGAAAATGTATAGTGGACCAATGTTCAATCACTTTACACTCCATGTACATCCAATAAGGATTCAACAGAACCACTAGAATAAACATAAAGTAAGAGCGACCTCTATACTTTATTAAAGGGAAGAAGGCAGGAGAGTGCAAAGGAAAGACTTTACCAGAATAACTGTTCAGTGAACACCTAAGGTAACTGCACTTCCTAGAAGCCAAAGCAAGAAGACAAACAGGCACACACTCATTATCTAATAAGTGAAAGTAGACTCAAGTAAGAAATGAATAGTTTTAGCATGAACCTCAAGTGCTTATCAAAATACTTCTAAGATAAATACAGAAAAACAATGAAAAGAATCTTTAGTCATTTTTTATGAATGATACAGAAAGGTCAATCACGTCTACAATCAAACAGTAGGTTTTGGTTTTCAAGTGGAGGTCTGACTTTAAAGATCTATGAAAACATTTTTATTGAGAGTTGATGCCTTTCAATAAACTATAAAAATGCACAGGGCTGTGCTATCCAATATGTTGCCATTAGCCACATGTGCCTACCTAAATTCAAACTAATTCACATAGTCTAACATGTTAAAGTTAATTCTTCAGTCACAAAAACTGCACTTCAGGCACTCAATGGCCACACGTGGCTAGTGATGGAGATACAGAACATTTCTATTGGACTTTACACAGAGCTTCAGAGTTTTTGTAGTATCGTCACACAAACACATCATTTCCTTTTCCCAATAAGCCCTTATCCCCCATTTGATGGCTAAATAAACATATTCTGTGGCCCCAACAACTTCAGAGGCCTGCGGGGCCTGTCCCCCTGCAGGCCATGCCCCATCATGCCCAGCAGATTCCCTGGCAAGTTCAGCCAGCCCTGCCACTCCCAGCAGGACAAGCACAGCCTCCGGCATCAGGGAGGGCAGGAATGGAACAAAAAGAATGACTTCGTGGGAGCAAGGGATGGGGAACATGAGAGCAGAGTCAGCATGGGGTACAGAGGACCACACTTCTGAAGGACAGTTCCAAGTATACTGATGGAAGAAGGAACAGAATAAATCAGGGGCCCAGAATATAGAAGAGAAAACCCTGGGCCCCAGGCTCAGAAACAGCAAGAAAGACAGTGGGGAGGAAAGGGGCCTGTGAACAGTGACAACCACAGGGCAAAATTTAAACAACTATGCAGCTATTGCCCTTCCTTCCCACCTACTAACCCAGCAACAGGTGTCCAGGATTTTCCTCCAGGCCAGAAAGAGATGGACAGAAGGATAAGCAGACAAATTGGTAGGCAGATGGACAAATGACCGAGAGATAGACAGATAAATAAGTAGATCAGTAGGCAGGCAAGCTGAATTAAAAAGCAGTATGAACAAAAAAGCTGATTAATGAAGCACTTACCGTATGCCAATGGCCTAAAGCACTCTGCATGCATTATATATTAACTCATTTAATGCTCACAGCAATCTTGTGAGGAAGGCACTACAATAAGTCACTCTCTACGATTGATAAAGAGAAGAAAATAATAATATCTTATTTAGAATTACAGAGGTAACCAACTCATGAGCTCAAAGTAGAAACTGTTAAGAAGTGTTTTGTTGCATCTATCTCAAGTCATGCAAAAGACAATAAAAACTGCTCTAGGGCTAGGGATGTAGCAAGGCCTTGGGTTCGACTCTAAGTACCACAAACAAGCAAAAAAAATTATTTTTTATTCTAGGAAACACCTCAAGATGCTCAACCTCTATATACTGAGAGGAACACAAATGGAGACGACAAGTGCCACTGTTTTCTATACCTGAATAGGCAAAGAATGAAGCACTGGCTAATAACCTGGGGGTGCAGATGGTGTGGCCCACAGTCACCCCTGTGTTATCTGAACAACATGCCAAATACAGCCTCTGACAATATCCACCAAAACTGAGTCTCACAGTTTCAGTGCATGTTGACTTAGATACATGGATATCCTCCAGCCCTGTGTACAGCTGCAAAACACTGGAAATGATCCACATATCCATCACTGGGAATTCATTAAATTAATTGTGGCTCTTGGAAACAATGAACAATATGTCTCCACAAAAGGAATGTGATGGATGTGGGCTCAAGGGAAAGGTCTCCAATACAGATCACTGAGCACAAAAAGCAACGGTATGGTGACTTACATCCTCATTCGTAGAAAATTTTTAAAGGGAGAAGAGTTATACATACATTCACATGCACAGAACATTAACCTGCTCAGGGTGGAAAACCCCAGGGTGCCTCTTTAAACTGTTATGCTTTCCCTGTGGCACAATTTTTCATGCTGAGGCACCTATGGGTTTCATGCTGAGGCTCCCTTGCTCTGGCAAGCAGGACTTTGAAGTTTCTGCAGAGGGAAGACAGAGCAGCACAGAGTATTTCAAACTGCAAGGGAGTAGAAAAGCAATTTGATGAATCACAATTAGCTTTCTTTCTCCCCTGGAAGGACATAGGACAGAAAACATCCAAGTGAATAGAAAGTAAGAAGGACAAAGGTGATTTTTGTGAAACTTCTGTTTGAGGTCTATGTATGAATATGAGGACTCACAGTATAAAACAACGAGATTTCTTTTTTGACTGTGAATCATGGTCAAAGAAGTTCACAAAATATGGGGAGTCATTAAGCAGGCTTTAGGCCCTAAGGCAGACTGCCTAGATTTCAAGCCTGGCTCTACCACTAAACTATGTGACTTTGAACAGGTTACTTATGTAAGTTCTCTGTGCCTCAAATTTCTTCATTTGTAAGAGGATATGATGGTAGAGAGATATACTTCATAGGGTTGTGATGCTGTGTGACTGTGACTCCAAGATGCCCTCCTTCGTGCCCCACCTCCTGGTCCTTGCCTGCCCTGTGTGGTGGCCTCCCACACTGAATCACCACTAGCCCATGAGTCTAAGAAAATATAAAGGCGTAACTGTGACTTGTGAGGTTAGGTTCTAAAAGGCACTGCAGTCTCCACCTGGTCTTGCTGTTGGACTTCTCACTTCTGGCCACAGTGCACCCGGCACCCTCTCTCAGTCACTCTCAACCATAGGCCCTACAGGCTTAGCTGGGCAGCAAGTACTGGAACCAAGAGCTGCAGCCCATGACTGGCTCCTAAGCCAATAACTAATTTTTTTTCAATTATAATTTATTATTTGCCTGTCTCCTAAAATGGCTAGAGGTAGGTGAAGACTATAACACTCTTCTGTGATACACTAGATATATTAAAAACTAGTTTCTGGTACATAACTAAAACCAATTCGAAAGAAGATTAAAAAACATACCAAGCACCTGAGAACTATAGCCCCAATTACATGTCAAGAATCTTACCAATACACTATAGCTACAGTTTACAATTTACATCAAAAACTCTGTGTGATGCCTGGCCTGTAATCCAAGCTACTTAGGAGGCTGAAGCAGAAGGATCCCAAGTTCAAGGCCAGCCTGGGAAACTTAGGGAGACTCAGTCTCAAAATAAAATTTAAAAAGGGCTGGGAATGTAGCTTGGAGGTAGTGCACCTCTGGGTTCCATACCTAGTACCACCCCTCTCCCCAAAAGAAAACTTTTCATGATAATACATTTACCCACTTGATGAGGAGGAACACAAAAGGATGAAGAGCCAGGTAGGGGCCTCAAAACTCACTTATATCATATTTTAAAAGCATAGGTGAGTTTTTGTGTTTTGGAAAGATGTTAGCTCTAGAAATCAGCATAATAGGACTCACAGGACTTCCTCGTTTGTTTTTGCAAAAACAGATCAACTGTTAAGCAAAGAAGGGTTCACAGAGGGAAGAAGCAAAAAACCCTTCTGCATTACAAATGTGGAAAATATTTGTAATTCCCTACCATCTGAGTGGTATTTTCTCACTCTTCAATGAAGGGATATCTTACTGGTCCATTTTGTTGTTGTTGTTTATAGTCAAATA
The DNA here is from genome assembly GCA_028644305.1 of Xerus rutilus. Lineage (NCBI taxonomy): Eukaryota > Metazoa > Chordata > Mammalia > Rodentia > Sciuridae > Xerus > Xerus rutilus. Next base: position 17,555,750 of record CM053413.1, read on the forward strand.
AGTTATCACCTAGACTACAAATTTTCAGTAGAAAACATTTCTTAAAAATTATACTGGATGGAAGGGCTGGAGCTGTAGCTCAGTGGCAGAGCACTTGCCTAGCATGTATGAGGCAGTGGGTTCGATCCTTAGCACTGCATAAAAATGAAACAAATACAGTAAAGGCATGCTGTCCATCTACAACTACAAAGAAATTTTTTTTAAATTATACTGGATAGAAATTGGTAATACTTTAATTTAGTTAATAGAGTGTACAAGTCCAAAATGTTTTATTTGAGCATATTTTTGGAGGATAAACACCAAGTTTGATGGCTTAAATTAGTGATAGGAAAAGATTCCTAAATAGTGGCCCTCTGATAAAGAGTACTCCCGGGTGGGAGAGTTACCATAAGCACTCTTTTCCTAAGCAATTCTCTCTCTGGGTTTTCAGAATTTTAGCCACTCCTTTATCCCTCTGGGCTGGAGAGCAGGACCAGTTCTCACAAATGGATCCCGGTAAAAAGCTGGGCTTGAACATATGCTGGTTCAACAGGAGTACAACAGTAAGACTTGTGTAGGTTCACAATGACTTTAGGCTTATTCGATAAGATTTATATGTTTTGAAAGCTAAAACTGTCTGGAATGGATAAGAAGTACACGTCTCTAAGGAATTCACTGGTTTTTGGCCCAGACAGCCAAAACCAGAGTGTAGACAGGACAGAAACCAGATGGGTCATCATACATCAGACTCTGAGCAGCTTAGAGGAAATGAGTAAAAATGTCAGCCCCAAGCAAGAGTGACAAGCCAAAGCAGACATGATCAGCAAACTCTCTATCACCGGGGCATGGGCTGGAACCATAGGGCCAAGCCATAGTTAAATAAAGAAGAAAAGAAAGTGAGGAAAGGAGGAAGGGAGAAAGGGAGACATTGTCTAACTCAGTTCTTCACAAGTGAAAAACTCCTTGCTGGCCCAGGATACCAGTCTAGGCTCTAAGAAACCATGAAGAAGATGCAAGATTAGAGAAAGGGCAGAGCTAGAGAGGCCAGAAGGGACTGTAGTGACCCTGCTCAGCTGCCGCAGAGAACTGTGAAGGGAAGGGGGTCAGAGTCCAGAGGGCCTTGTCCCAGCTCAGCCCTGATGCTCTTGACCTTCAGGTGCCACTGGCTTTCTCTGAGCCCACACCAGGGGATGCAGTAAAGGATGCAGTAAAAACAAACAGCCTCCAACACTCCTCCATTCTGCCCATCAATCATTCAGCATTGCAGTCTCCCTGCCACACAGCCACAGACACCTTGCTAAGCAGCGCAGAGCAAGACAACCAACTTCTCTGGTCTTTTCTCCTTTCTGCCATGCCACAAACAAAACAAACAGCAGACACACCCAGAGATAACACTTACCACACGAGTTTGTTTGAATGAGCTTCCCTGGGCAGAGTCCTGGCAGAGGCTGGGCCTTCACAGGCTGCCCCAACTGAAAAATCAATGCCATGTGCAGAAAGAAACTCCAAAGGCAATTCAGAGAGAAAAGAGATCCTCCATGGGAGCCCAGCTTGGGTACGACTACTCTTCTGAGCCTTCCTCAGCAGTTTTCTGAGTTTGCTTGTTGGGACAAATCCTAAGATTGTGAGCTGCCCTGGGAGCACAATGCATTACGTAACTCCAGCAGCCTGGGAGCCCTATCGGCTCATCTTGTTAAACCACCCCAAACAAAATGACGCACCCCAAAATGTGATACCTCTAACTTGGGGGTAGGGGAGTAGCGGGGGGAACAGGGCTTTGTGACCAGCATTTGGTTTTGCCCAAAATTCAAAAGAGAACAAAAAGTCTGTTCATCTCGAGGCTCACAGGGAACTGGGGGTGGAGTGCCTGTAGCAGAGGCTGGATGCCAGGCAGTGTCCCAGGACTGCACTGGGCAAAGCCCTCGGGGCCACACACACATTCTTAGGGAAGTTCAAGGTTTCTTAGAGAATGCTTTTTTTCAGCCTATGTCTTCCCTTCAGTGACCATCTAGTAACCTGAGCAGGTTCTGCATCATCCAGCTACCCAGCACCTTAAATGCCAACAGTGCCCGTGTTTACGCTTCTGTTTACTGAGCCACTGCCAGACGTGCCAGCACGGAGCTGTTTCTCCTGTGGTGCTTGCTACAAATATCCCAGCAAAGGACCTTGTGTTACAATGTCCTATGGGGTTTGAGGTTTCAGCATAGCATTCTGCCATTTCTTTGCCCTTGGTTGTCACGTTCACAGAAAGTGAAACTGGTTAAACAGGCTGGACATTTCCTGGATCTCATTGGTACAGACTCCGCTAGAATCCCAAGGGTAAGTTCACATGTTCAGACAAATGAAGATGCAACCGAGATATCGGCTCCTCCATGAAGCCACTGGTCCTCCCCAACCTCTCCCCTCTAAGGCTGCTGGGGCCCGTTCCTCACGGTCCTCCCCTGTGTCCCTGCCTAACACCCAAGAGATCCTCAAAGCCTAACTGGTAATACCAAACAATGAGAAGCCACTGGAAGCAAATGTGCATTTTTAAAAGTGGTACCAGGACATTATTTCAAACAGGACAAAAGCAAAAAGTGAACACACAAATGAAAAATAGAGCAAACTTCTATATGAACACAAGGTTTAACTGCAGTTTTGTTAGTCATTGCTATTACATCCACCATCCAACACCACTTCCATTCACAGCCCTCTCTTGGTGCTGGCTCCAAGGACTTGTCTCAATGTTCCCCTGGGGAAAAGAAACAACCAAGAGCTCTAGTACAAAGTGTCCGAACAGTAGAGGCTACCTACCAGTGGACCAGGCAGTGATTATTCAATTCCTGGGACACTGGGAAGGTACGATTGACACAACTGTCTGTAAGAATGGATGTCTGGGAACTGGGGCTGTAGCTCAGTGGTAGAGCACTTGCCTAGCATGCGTGAGGCACTGGGTTTGATCCTCAGCACCACATACAAACAATAAATGAATAAAATAAAGATCTATCAACAACCAAACAAATATATCAAAAAAAAAAAAGAATGGATGTCTGTGCAAATCTGGATGGTCACGGCATGTAGTAAGAATACTGCATGTAGTTCTCCATTTCTGCATCTCACCAGGACACTACTTCTATTACACCTAGCTATGTCTGAAGAAACAGCCTCAGAGAGAGAAGGGGCTAAACTATACTAGCATTCATGATGGGCCATGCACGCTGCCCAGGGTTCAGTGTTAATATCTTTAACCATCATGACAATTCTATGAGGGGTCATCTACATCTCAGGCAGGCCAGTGACTGACACAAGTCACAGAATGGTTCACTGGCAAAGCAGGTTCTTATTTATTTATTTATTTATTTATTTTATTTCAATGCATTTCAAGTCATAGTACATGAACAGAGCTCAGTTATTCCATTTTTCTGGTTGCAAACCAGATAGAGTCACACCATTTGTGTCTTCATACATGCACCAGGGGTAGTAATGACCCTCTCGATCAACCGTCATTACTATACCCATTCCCCTTTCCTTCCTCCCACCTCCCCCTGCTGCATCCAGAGTTCCTACATTTCTCCTATGTTTCCCGTTCCCATCCCCCTTATGTATCCTCATCCACTAATCAGAGAGAACATTCGGCATTTGGTTTTTTGGGATTGGCTTACTTCAATTAGCATAATGTTCTCCAATTCCATCCATTTGCCTGTAAATGCCATAATTTTATTTTCTTTTATTGCTGAATAATATTCCATTGTGTATATGTACCACAGTTTCTTTATCCATTCATCTATTGAAGGACATCTGGGTTGGCAAAGCAGGTTCTTGATGGGAGGCCTCACAGTCCCAAAGCTCAGACTTTTTGTACTTTGGTGGTTCCACCCCACATTCCTCCCCCAGACCTGTTCTCCTGGCTGCAAAAGATTTCCCCAGTCTTCACGGAAGTCTGCCTCCCTCCTTCCATCCCTGGCAGGGAAAGGGCCCCCATACCGGTAATAGTGCAGGCATCCCGGTAGCCTCTGTGGCCGGGAGCATCCTCCACAGCTTCGCTTACATAGTGTTCTTCGGGGATGCCCGGGCTGCAGGCTAGGACTGCATGGTTGCACGCCTCTGAAGAGGGCTCGGAGCTGGCCAAAGTGTCGTCGTGCAGGGCTGTGGCGTCCAGCTTGGCAGGTTTCAGGGGGAGGTGCCCACTGCCATCGAGGGCCCCACTGCCGGAGTCTGGGGCAGTCGGGCAGACAGCCCCCGGTAGGTCTCGCACACCAGCAGGGGCTGCTTACGGGGAATCTATGGGACAATCCAGAGAGAAGACGTGGTTACTTAGAGTCTCTGACTATATCTGGGGGAAAAAAAAAAATCTTTAGAAAGTTAAGATGATGTAGGTTCAGATTGCAAATTCTGAAGAAAGTTTCTTTAAGGCATCTCCAATTATGTTCTTCAGTTTCAATAGAAGAACTGCAGTGAAGTTCCATTCAAATGAACAGGCTTCAGTACAGACAAAAATATGAAGCACATGGCTTCATTTATGTGTTGACATCTATTTTGAAGCAGCTCTAGGAAATGAATAATCTGTACTACAGCTAGAATGAGGATACCTAACCTGAAATAAGGACATCGGGGACAGCTGGCAACCACAACCTGTGGGAAGAGTTGTAAGCCTGCATTCCAAGGAACACAAACTGACACACTTGCTACAGGAATTATATACACAAAGGAGATGTTGTTATTTGCATACTAAATTGCTCAAGACTTGATGCTTCTCATAAGCTCTTCTAAGCATGATACAGCCTCAACTCTCTGAGAACTTTAAGGCACGTGGACCTTAAGCTATAGACAGAAATGAGGGGATTCCTTTAAGAAATCGACTAAAACTATAGACCTTATTCCAAAACCTACATGCAGTTTCAGGAAATTCAGCCCATTCATAGGTTCTGGGGGCAGCCAAGGAATGCAGGTTGAGGCCCTTGGGACTAGCATGTCCAGTTTGCACGCATGTTCTCCTCCCGCCCCCATTCGGCCCCTGCAGCAGCAGGCAATTAGCATCTCCAATTAAAATCTGCCTAGGACTACAGACAGGAAAAAGGCTGGGCAAGAGACAGTGTATAGCACCAGATATTAAGGACTCCACTTGTTACAGGAAGAGCAAATGTGCACGTAGGTGACTTCTCCACACATTTCAAGAGAGTTCTGCTGCCTCGGAAGCTGACCTTTAATTCAACAAGGACCCTCCTCTCCTGGGCCACCACACTGCCTGTGTGCATGTGCACACACAAACACACACCTGGCAAAAATGTTACATAGCTCAATGAACAAGGCAGGCAGCCTACAAAACATTCTTTCACACAAAGTATGGTCTGAGAACACCTGAGTCTCCCTGAAACTATTTTCTAAGATACTGTCACATACACAGTGGAATTTTCCAGAGACTGCATGATAGGTGATGATGCCATTGTTCTGAAGGCTAATTAATGGAATGTGTATTCCTGTCATATAAAATCCTGAATTTTAACTTCAAATACAAAATGTATGAATCAATATATCCCACATAAATGAAAGTACTTGGGAATGTTCAGTGATTTTGAGGGATCCTGAGATTTCCCCCCCCCAAAAAAAAAGTTTGCGACCCAATGCTTTATAAAAAATGATGCATTATAATTCATTGGGGGGGGGATGTGGTAGAGGGGCTGGGGGTGCAGCTTGGTGGTAGAGTGCATGCTTAGCATGTGCAAGGCCCCAAGTTCAATACCCAGCACCAAAAATAAAAAGGGAGGTTAGCAGACATTTCACCTGACATTTCAGTTCTAACAGAAAACAACAGCCCTGAATCTGGGGCATTTTTCCTCAGTAAGAGTTTATTTACCAAAATGTACCAAGAGTTCCTTTTAAAAATGAATTTGGCCTAAGTGATAAACTTCCTGCCCTCATCGAAATGGACAAATACAGAAATGGAAAGGGGCTGAGGAAGGCTGTGTATTCCTGGTGGAAAGGGAAAGGTAACAAGAGAAACTTGGAGCCTCTAGGAATTTTTCTGAAAGATCACATGTAGGTAAAACTGGATCGTCACACCTCCATCAGTAATTTGAACACAGACAAATGGATAAGCTGCCCCATAAGAAAAGCCCAGGATCCCCTAGCAAACCCAAAAGTATTCTGGGCACCAGAGGCCTGAGACAGGTAGATTAAAAGAGCTCCAAACATTAGTAGCAGTGGTCAGAGAGGATGGGAATTGCCTGGATGAAGCTAAAGGGAGCCGCACACTGTCACAGACTACCTGGCGTGGGGCACCAGGGGCCTTCCCCCAGGGATAGTCAAGTTCCAATGCCTGGTCTGGACACTAACTTGTTAACTACTATTAGTGTGTGAAAATCCATTCAGCTGCACTCTTATGATCTACACACTTTTTTTTAGTAAGTACATTTCATTAAAATGGAGAAAAGATTAGTGAATGAACATATTGCACTTGTGAATTAGCTTGAGAAGTCACTGCTAAGATAAAAAGGCATACTAATGATAGTTCCAGAAAAATCCATAAAGCCTAAAATCAAGAGCAACAAAGTATAAAAAGACACATTAATATTTCAGTGATTTTCTAGAGCTGAAGATTGACACCTTTAAATCAAGAGGTTCTACACCAAGACCCAGTTAACGTTAATGAAAAGAAATAGACCTGCGGACATAACTTAGTGAAAAATTTAAATTCAAAAGATACAGATAAAAATCTAATAAACGTGAAGACTGAGGATAGAAAAGAATCCCTGCCTCTCTATGTGCCATGCCAGTGGCTGGTAGAATAAGTTCCTCAGATGTTTAAGCGAAAGACAGTCATGTAAGAGTGCTATGCCCACTTAAGCTACTGTTATACATAAAGACTACAAGAGCAAGACATTATGAGATAAACAGAAATGTCATGACTGATACTCCCGAGTTCCAGGCAGGCTGACCACATCTCATGGGCTCTCATTAACAAACAGATCAACGGAGAGAATCCCAAAGTGAGGAAGACATGACAAAGTAAAACTGGCACTGAAATTAAACCAGGAACACTTAAAATTAATGTCTAAGTAATTTATAATCAATTTATAATTAATGCACATGATTCACAAACCTAAAGCAAACAGCTCAAAAGGAAAATAAGAAAGGATAAAAAAATGCCCTGCATCTTGACCTCAACAAGAAAGAACTCCCACACACACACACTCAACATTTTAAAGAAGCTTAATAGTGATTTAAAACAAACAAACAAACAATCAGGCCAAGAAAGATTTAAAAGTGGTAATAATCAAGGTGTGGTGGCACAATCCTATAATCCCAGCTACTCAGGAGGCTGAGGCAGGAGGATCACGAGTTGGCCTTGGGTAAATTGGTAAATTAGGAAGACCCCTCAAAAAAAATGAAAAAAAAAAAAGTTGTAATAATGCTTAATTTGGCAACTGCTTTAGGAAACCTGTTGTCTATGAATTACTGAAGTAGGAAGAGGAATAAATTCAGCAGGACAACATAGCAAAATGCCTGTGGCTCTTTGGCCAAGCATGGGTCAAAGAAATTCATCACAGTGGAATGCTATAAACAACCTAACATACAACAACAGAAGATAAGAGTCATTAATTATGGTGCAGCCAGAGAGAAGTCAACTATGCCACCACAGAACAGAAGTTTCAGAGCAGGTATGAATTTATCAACATGGAAAGAAGCCCTGGACAGAGAGACAGTAGATCAAGAACATGAAGCTCAAAAGTTTTAAAATGCATTAACAAATTGAGCCTTCACTCAAACCTTCTTAAACCTGTACTTACACATTTTATATGATCCTTACACAGAAATATGAAACACTTTCTTCCTTTGCAAAATGCAACTGTTCCACCAAACACTAAGTTTTCGTTTAAATTGGCCTGATTTTTTTAAAAAAACAAAGGTCCTAAAACTTTATGTAGATTTCTTAAGGAGGACTTCAACCATGGGTTACATAATTTCCTCTTTCATCAGGTAAGACCAGAGTGATCGCTAACCCTCAACCACTGTTTGTCCTCCTATTATCTATGTTTCAATATATAGCTGTCATACATTTAACCTAGAAACACATGCAATCAACTGAATATTGCAAGTTAATATAAGCACTTTCTAAAAAATTGAAATTTGGAAGACACCATCAAAGCGATGCCTCAAAAGGGAACATAAGCAACAGTTCTGACGTCTCCCAGAACATTTTTCAGCAATTGGCAAAGCTATTCAAAAGCTCAGGAGGTCCCTCTTGAAGTGAAAACCTCAGGAGGCCCTTCTTAAAGAGAAAAGACCAAAATCTTTCACCAACTAATATCAAGTGAGGAACAATCTATATCACTAGAAGAACAGTTATAAATTATGGTATGTCCAAACTTCTGAATTCTATAAAATGAAGTATTCAATGTAAGGTACTTACCTTCATGCCTGGCACATACTAAATTCTCAAAATAAGCATTATCATTGACATTACAACTTGCAGATTCTCAAGAATCAAGCACCTTTCTTGGTGCTACATAACATTCATATGCCAGCACTTCCAAACCTTTCTCCACAGAATCCCATTCACATGGCATTTACTTTGTGGAGTCTGCTTGGGAATAGCCTTTCCACCCTGGACACAACCTCCATGCTCTGTCCACACATCACCCCTTGATTAGGGCTCATCACCTGCACAAAACTATGAGTTCTATGAAAGGATGGACTGGTCCTGGTGCATATTAGCTACCAAGAAAATGTTTGCAGAATAAATAATAAGCAATGAAATAAGGTTTGGCTGAAAGGACTATGAAGATCCCCTGAAGCTAAGCAGCTGTGGTCTATGGCCCACACAGGAACCAAAGGGTCTAAACAGAATTATGCACTGCTAACCTGAGGACTAACAGAAATCAATGGGTAACCCCTGAAACACTCCTGATGTGTCCCACACATGTGGGCCACACCCCATAGGCTCTCCAGCCATCAAGTTAACCTCACCTCATCTTTTTCAATGCAGAGCAATACACATCAAAGGTGACTTAGTGGGCTAGGGTTGTGGCTCAGTGGTAGGATGCTTGCACAGCATGTGTGAGGCACTGGGTTCGATTCTCAGCACTGCATATAAATAAAATAAAGGCCCATTGACAATTAAAAAACTAAAAAAGTGACTTAGTGGTAAAAAGTGTCAGATGACCCACATACAACAATTCAAGATCAGAAAGTCTTGTTTACAGGCCAAAGCTAGATGCAATGCCCCTTCTAATTTCTAGCTTGAAGAAAATCACAGCATATACCCTCTGGGGAGAACCCAGAATTGTGGGGAAGGAGTGACAACCCTCCGGCTGGGAGCCTGCTGAGTGGTGCTCTGAAAGACCCTGGCGATTCGAAATTCCCACAATTGTGCATCAGCACTTTTACTCAGACCACATTTCTGCTGAGAGCTTGAGATCTTTAAGAGCTCAGAGATCAAAAATAAGCAAACAGAGCCAGGCCTCGAATCAGACACAGAAGAAAAGAGGCAAGGGGCTGCCTAGTACACAGGTCCAAACAATCTCCAAGCATCATTTGTGGAGAAGGGAAGAGAGTGGGGCTTGGGCTTCCTGGCTGGTGAGACACTGGGCAAGTTCCTGCAGGTCTGGAGTCTTAGTTTCCTCCATGTAGTAATAATGCCCAAACCTCTGAGACTGTTAAACAGATCACCGACGCAGACGAAAATAAAGCACCCAGCAAGGTGCTGTGCATAGAGCAAACTTTCAGATATTAATCACTTTCCTCAAAAGTATTCACTAATGACCTAAGTGACCCCTGAATATTTCCAAAATTGCACAATTTCAAACATCAGTATTCTATAAGGCACTGCACATCTATAAAATCATCATGCTGCCAACTTCTACTGATGTCTCAGTATGTGCTGGCCACTGTAGCAAGTGCTTTGGAAGCTCTAACATGTACAACCCACCACCATCATCTTCTCTTAGCTGAATACTGTTACCAGCCAACACTTTACTGTTGAAGAAAAGAATGCTCAGAGAGGTTTAGGAACTCTCCACAGGTCACAGAGCCAGCAAAGGGGGAACCCAGGTCTGAACTGGGACAAGTGATGGGAATCCAATGGGAAAATGATTTTGTGGCGCTTTGTTGCTCTCTGTCCCTCTTGCCTTTCCCTCAGTGAATGTACACAGGCACTTTTGAGGTTTACATGGGGCTCGGGAGCAAATCAACCAGCACTCTGGTACTCTCTGGCTCCAGCAAACCCTGGCACACCAAGCCAAAGGCTTCTTTCAGACAGAGGAAAACAAATGGGCCTCAAGAAACAAACTAGGGCTTAAGAAGTGTGAGTGGAGGGCCCCAGAGATGAAAGCGCCTCTGTCTGGTTTCCTCAGTGCTGCCTGGGGAGATGCAGGGAGGCAGGATTCCTCGTAGCAGAGGAGTGAGAATTTCTGCAACCTGGTCAATTTCTCAGCAAAAGAGGTGCGGGGGGGGGGGGGGGGCGCATACAGAGGCAGAGTTCTGCCAGCTGGTGCCAGGGGGCGTTTGGCCCAGATCCCCTGCCTCACTCTTCTGAACTTCACAGTCAATAACTTTAACCCCCAGGGTATCATAGCACTTGATGGGCTACTTCAGTTTGTTCCAGCTTGTTGCTGAACTCAACTTTGCTGACAGAGTGCACATGCGCAAGTCCCTAAGATTTTTTTTCCTCTTTCCAGCATGTGAGTTCTGTGGCTCAGAACCTGAACTAAGAAGGGCTGTGTGACACTGAGGAGGCAGTGTCACATCTCTGGGCCTTAGACCCCCGCATCTGGACTAGAAAGTGAGGGAATGAACCTTCCCCAGCAGGCTGGGTATGGTGCTGAAGGCAACCAGTCATCTGGAATCAAAAGGGCACTCCAGGACCTAGCTCTCACTTGAGGTCAACTGGCTCCTAAAGGGACCTGCCTAAGGCGTGACCAGCACTAGGCCAAGACAATTCTTTTTCTTGCCATCTTACAGCTACATCTCTGAGCAAGCTGCCACCTGCTTAGAAGGTGATGAGACCAACATGTACTATTTTAAAGTGCAGTCAGCCCCAGCACTCCTGGAATTGTAAAATGAGCTACAGGTCTGGCACTGTGCTTGGTAAGTTTATGTGTGACCTTGTTCAAGGCCCATAACCTATAAAGTAACATTAGCATCCACTTTTTTTTCTTTTGGTTATTCATAATTTTTATTTTTTTTTTGTTTTATTTAGGCTTACATGTTAACAGTGTAAACTGATTCATTGTACATAGAGGATAACATATCAATTCTCTAGCTGTAAGTTGTATAGAATCACAACATATATGCAAATTACTTTTTACAGGACAGGAAACAGGCTCCGAGGGACTAAATAATTTGCCAAGGGTTTGATCTTTGCTTTGAGTGGTTCTGAAGACGTTGCTTGCTCTGTTATGGTTGGGAGTGATAACTGTGCTTTGCTTAAAGAACTCCACATTAGGTGGAGAATCAGATGCTCTATGCGACCCCTGACCCCTGACCACTCTCCTCCATCTGTGCTCTAAATACAATCCTCCTGCCATAAAAGGGGCAAAGGAGTTCAGCAAAGACCTCACAGAGATGGTGGGTCAGAGATGGTGTCTGACCTGCAGGGGCATGCCAGGTAGTGGACAGCTGGTGGGCAGCCAAGCAGGAACCTTCTACTCCTCTACTTCTCCCTCTTATCACTCTCCTAGCTCGTGTGACCTTCCTGGCACTCCCATCAGTCCAGGCCAGCTCCTTAAATAGATGGACAAGTGGCTAAGTGGTGGGACCTGTCACGTAAAAGCTGAACAGTTGGGCGAGGAGCAGATGAGCTGCAGCTCTACAGCGATGGTGCCAGGCTGGGGAAGCTGGGCTGCTGAGAAGCCTTTGTCCCTGCAGGACACACACTGCACTGGACACACCACCCTGCTCTCTACGGGCTTTCACACATGTGATGCCATCTGTCCCGCCCTTAAAACAATTCTGAGTTAGAACTTGAAAGCACTATTCTTATCGTGAGGCAGGGGGTCAAGGAAAGACTTGGGGAAATGGTAATTGACCTACTTAGTTTTACTCAAATAATGGCAGAAGCAGGACTGAGAAGTACTTTTATTACTCAAGAATGCCAACCACTGTTACAGGACACTGTAAAGGCAAAGAGCATCTCAGGAGGGGGCTGTGTGACCATCCACAAAACGAGAACGATCTGGAGGAGCCCACATCAGCAACTACAGCCAGGAAATTAAGGCAGCAGCAGGGTAACCAAAGGCATGGAAAAGGAGGTGCTAAATGGTCTCAACGCCGACTCCCAGGGCTTCTTGAGAGCCCCTGAGTACCCCTGAAATGAGAGACCAGGCCAGCTAGGGAATAGTGGCAGTCACCATTACAGATTCTGCTAGGATGGCTTCCAGGCAGCCTTGTGTGTGGGTGGCAGTTGTAGGTAGTGCCTGCCACATATATAGTACCTGCCATGGGTACTGTAAATGCCTGTCCTGTGCATTTGTCCTCTCTTGCTCTCATTTCATACTCTTTTTTTTTTCTTCTCAGCACAGGTTGGGAGATTTATTGGTTCCAATTCTTTAAGAAACTTCTGTCCATTCATTAACTGACTACTAAGCTAACCAAGCACACACTTCAGTGGCCACACACAACAAAAATGCAGACTTGGACTGCAGATGTAGTTCAGTGATAGAGGCCCTGGCTTAGAAAAAGAGAAAGAAAGAAAAAGAAAACAATGGACCTGAAATGTAGCTCAATGGCATGGTGTTTGCCTAGTATGCACTGAGGCCCTGTGTTTTTGTTTTGTTTTGTTTTGTTTCTCCAAATTTTTTAATTGGTGCATTACAGTTACACATCCTGGTGACATCTGTTTTTCCATATAGGTACATGCACACAATGTAACTACATAATTTGGCCAAATATCACTCCCCCACAATTTCCCACTCCTTTCCTTCCTCCTAGCCCTTGGTCCCTTTCCTCTACTAATCTCCCATTTTCCTGAGATTCCCCCCACCTTTGTTTTCCTTTTTCCTCTCTAGCTTCCACATATTGCACAGTCTTAGACACACACACACACACACACACACACGATGCACACACACATGAATCAAATGCCACTTTTAATGTTACACTTTCCCCTGGAGAAAGTCAATCCTCCCAAATAGTAAAGAAATCAACATCACTCAGAGAAAATTTGCAGAACTCAAGACAACTGGAGAAGCCTGACTTTGACCCAATTCAGTTCCATAATCCAGCTCTCTCTCTCCTTTCTAAACCTTGCTCAGGACAAATGCAAACCCACCAACACACATACTACCCCCAGTAAATGCCTATGAAGTAAGGACGAATCCATTTAATCGATCTGGGACTCGTGAATGAAAACTGCTGTCATGTGACCAAATCCCCATTTCCAAAAATAATTCTGCTGCAACTGGGAGAACAGAAATGCCCAGCCATGCTGCCTTCTGTAAGCCCATCTCTGTCTCCTAGAATAAGGGAGAAAAAGAGGATAAAAACAGTGCACTCTCACAGCCTTACGTAATAGTCCCTGTCTCTCTCTAGCTGGCGGCAGCAGATTTTTTAAAGTGCCAGAAATAGCTCCCTCTCCTGCCAAAAGAGACCAGGCAGAGAGGCTGCACGGGGAGCCTGCTCTAGGCCTGCCTCTCTTCTTTCGGCCCCAGTGGAACTTTTATGTGTCTTCCAGCACAAAGTAAGTTTAGTGGACAAGCTTCACCGTGCCAAGCACAGACATGTGTCATCAGAGAGACTCTCTGCTGGACAGGGCAGTCAAAACTTGGCTGTCAAACCCTAAGAGACAGCAATCCCAGGCTCGTGTAGGTCACAGAAACTACAGTGCATTGCTCAGCAGAGGGGCTTTGTCAGCAAACCAGGCCAACAGAATTGCTTATTTGGGTAAACAGTGGCCCTTGGACACTTCATCCTGCCAGCGATGGGGCACAAGGCCAGCCTGAAGGGCAGCAGGCAGGATGGAGGCAGTTCTCAGAGAAGCATCACAGTGGTAGTATGCCACACCGTGGTGCAAGCCCCAACCAGAGGACCAGAAACGGCAGCTGGGCTCTCTTTATGTTGAGGAAGAATTCTGGAGTCTGGCCAAAGCCCAGAAGAGTGGCAGGAATGGTAACTTCATAAATCCCTGTAACATGGCCTGTTGGAAACCTGAGATTTCAGGCTGGAAAGCTATTGCTTTGAAGTGGAAAATTTTACCTAGGAAGGGCCAAATGCCCTAAACTAAGAAGCCCTGCAGCCCATACTGTACATGCTTTCACTTTCAATGGGCACAGGGTCCCTGAGGGAGGAAGAAACAGGACAGTGTGAGCTGAGATCCATGGAAAGCAAGCACAGGAGGCTTCGCCTGCCCTTCCAAGGCACACCCCAACAACAGCACTGCTGAGCCCTCGCACCCCAGGATACAGCTAATATAATAACTAGAGTGAGAAAGAGGCCCAGGAACGTGGGATAAGAGTGGGAGAGAACAGTTCTGTTTGAGACAGGGTCTTGCTAAGTGGCCCTGCCTGCCTAAAACTTGCAATCCTCCTGCTTCAGCTTCCCCAGTGGCTGGGGTTATTAGGCATGGGCCCTCATGGCCAGGAGGTTCCGGTTTTATTGCACTAACAGCTTTTTAAGAAATCATAATGATGCCAGTAAGGAAAAGCACATTATTGACTGCATTTACTGTGCAGTGACTGTGTTCAGCCAGACCTGGGGAAGTACTCTGGGGAGTCAGTCTTTACCCCAAATTTGTGGCAGCTGTGGGACCAGCACCACCACCCTCTTCAAGATGCTGATGGAGAAATTCAAGCTGGAAGCAATTTGCCTGGAGTCCTAAGAACCAAGAGGTGCAGTTGGTGTTGAACCCAAGCCTATTTAAAACTGTAGCACATAACAAACATGCCTGTAAGGGTATAAGGCAAATACCTACACAGTTCATTGTCTTCTGCTCTTACCACATACATAGATGTGAAAATTTTTCAGAACAAAAAGCTGGGACAACCACTCTACATGGAAAAAAATTTTAAGATTATAAGATAATGTCAATTTTAAGACAAATGCATTCAAAGAAATCATGAAGATCTTTTCACACCAAAAAAAAAAAAAAAAAGAGTTTAAATCCACAATAAAATATCCAGTGTGAATCTTTATTAAAGAAAATACAGTAATAAGTTTTCAGGAAAAACTAGCAGTAGTCATAAGTGATAATTAAAGTAGGTATGACGGCTTACTTTAAGTATGACAGATTATGTTACCTACCAAATTGGCATGCTTTTATTCTAATTATAACCTGGCTGTTAACAGGGGCATGGGTGATGACCTCACACATACGAAGGTACAAGTTATCAAAACCAATTCCACCTCTACAACTATTTTCTAAGAAAAATTACAACCACGTACAGAGATTTAACTTTCCTCTTAGTATTTGCATAACACTTGTAAGTTGGAATATTGATTTCCATTCAATAAAACATGGTTTGTCCAGATAACACATCTGCAGGCTCCACACCATAATGCCATCGCCAATGGCAATGTAGAAAAAGGACACTCAGGACAGATTAAGTGGCCAAGTGGTAGGACATGAAACAAGGTATAGAATGTGGTATTTCTATTTACATAAAAATGAGACACATACAAATGTAAGTAAAGAACATTTCAGGTAGAATTCCATCATCACAGGTGTTGGGTCCCCACCCAGAACTACACCAACAGTCCTCTGTTACCCCTCCTTATTATGTGCTTGGCTGGCCTCCAACACAACAGTCCAGCCCTCCCATCTCCAGGGTTGAGTCACCTTAGCACTGCTGCACCGTCCTACCCCACCAGCACCTTTCAAACAGCCTGGATGTGAGCACATTTCCTAAACGCGACCACATAACCACAAATGCATTTCCTAAAGTACTTCTCCTACAAGCTCAACCCCTTTGGGGACAAAAAAAGACAAATGCAGCAATAGTAACTGTTAAGTTCAACAAGTTAAAATCAGTTAACCCCTACGACCCTCCTTCTCATCAACAAAGTGGAAAGTAATAGCAGTCCCTAACAGCACAGCGTTGTAAAGAAAGAATAATACACTAAAGTGAGAAAAATGCACTCTTAGCAGAGTAAACATTCAATAAATGACAGGCAGCTCTGAGTTACCTCTGAAATAATCCCCCACAAATGGAGGTCAGCCTGATGGAGAAATGGGGCCCTATTCCAACTGACATTTTCCTACCCTAGACAATGCACAAACTTCCATGCTTCGTACTACATGAGCAAAAACTGAATGAAGACTCACTTCTGCCTGTTTAGTTCACCCTAGAGTGCCCTCAATGCCTAGGACATCATAGAACTCAAGTGAATGAATGAATTTAATGACTCACCCTTTATGCTCAAGCCTGGTGAAAAAAACCACACCAACTCCTCTGTCTTTCCAATGACCTGGCGGGTCAATTACAACCACAGCAACCTATAAAGTGCGATGGATTTCCAGTGAGTCATCTGTCATATTAGGAAATGTTTGAGGGGCTTCCTGAATGACATGATCGAATGACAGTCAGGATCCCTTCACAGTCAACTTGTGAAAATAACCTGGAAAACATACAAAACCTTAAAAAGGAGGGGTGGAAATCTCACCCACGCACCAAAAGGGAACAGGAAGTTTTTGTTTTAAAGCTTTTATTTTGAATAAGGCTTCGTTTCCATTTCCATATCAGCTTTTTAATGTGCACCCAACTATAGTGAGATCACAGTCTTGTGTTTTTAAAAACAGATTCCGCAGCTATGGAAACAGAAGTTGTCACTATATTCTGACTTCAATGTGGGATCAAGTGAGAAGAAACATCTCAGCATGGATACAGACAGCTACTTCCCTACAAATACTGCCCTTTATAATAAGTATGCTTTACCATTATCAATAAATAAATGCTTTAAGTTCCTAATTATCTAGACAAATTGGACTGCATAAAATTTCCTTCAGTGAGCAAGTCATACTTCAGGCATATGTGTAGAAAAGCATCCTATTCCTGATTTCATTAATTCTACATAATCCCCAGGGAGGCAAGTGGGTTTCACTGGTCCACATGAAAAATTAGATTCTGGACTTAAACCAGTTTGATGGCAAAGGAGAAAGTCTCTACAAAGCACGAACATAGGCATCTGGAAAGAACAAGAAAATAACTGGAAACCACAGCTCGATTTGTTTATCAGCTACTTTTAGTAAGTAATCCAAAGCAGACCTTAGGCTGACCCAAGAAGTAGCACAAATAATTAGGAATGTGTGGTATTGGAGGCAGAAGCCAAGAGACTCCGTATAAGATCAGCCCAGGAAACTGAGGTCAGAAGCTAGAGCGGCAGAGGGGCTCAAAGAAGCAAGAAAGAGGCATCCAATTAGCCCTTCTTGCTGAAACTGACGGGCTGTCACTAGGGAAGCAGTCAGAAGAGTCATGAATATTGATGGCTGGGCCTTCAGTCACAGTTTCATGGGACCACAAGATCACCTCAGAGTGAGTGATCCATGAAAGCACAATGCATAAAAGCAAGAGAACAGGAAATGGAAAAAGGAAAGTCAAAGGCTAGGAACTGGATGGATGGCAGGCAGGGAGGACTGAGTCAATCCCAAGCAAGAGTGCTCACTCCTCACTGGTCTTCACCAGGCACCACCCCAAGGCACCAACCATGGGAGATCCCACGTGTCTACTGCTCAGGACCTTGCTCAGAGGAGTCGGCATCCACATCAGCTTCGCCAAGCTGGGCCACCTCTTTTTCTCTCCAAGATCATTCATTCATGCCATTACAGAGTGAACGGCATCTCTCCATGGCTTTGGTGGGTCTCACACACTTCAGAGCTTCCTTTTCACAACTGAAAGTTTAGCAGCCAATCTCATCTAAGACATAGGACACTCACCATGGCAGAACTACCCCACCTGACAGGAGAGCAGATGAGGGTCACATTTTTACAAGGTTGTCTTTGACCTACACTGGGCTTTTAATTCATGGCTAAGTCTTAAAAGTCAAAAGTTTACACATAAAAAAAAAAAAGTCTAGATATCTCAGCCTCTGGATAAACTTGGAGATCCGGCAACATTAGGCTCATATTCCTGAGATGTTCCTGAGAAGGAGCATTTGGTCAGGAATTATAACCTGCTATCCAACTTGCCACAGTCCCCGTCACTCTCTAGCACCTTGTGCTCAGCTAGTTTTATCCCTTTGTTATTTGCCTAGTCTCTATTAGCATGTTATACAGAAAAATGGGCAAAGTTCTAGAGTGATTTTGCTTCCATAAACACAGAATTAAATCTGATCTTGCAAGGTCCTCTTTCTTATATCAATGCCATTTGCAACATTCCAGTTAAAAAGAATATATGGAAAAGGGATTGATTTTAAATAAATTTCTGGATAGCTTGTTTTTTATACCTAAAATTGCAGATACATCACCCAACATAAAAGTTTTTAAAGAAATCCTTAGATTTCACACAATGCAGACTTTCTTCATCAATTTTTTTTGTTCAATTTACAAGCAGAATTTCACAGAGGAATTTTATTAGACATTCAAAGACCAGATAATCCTAATTATACTTACATTGGTCCAGAGCCTAGGATATGAAATTAGATAAGACCTATCTAACCAGGAATGTAAAGATGATTCAGCATTTTAAAATTAATTAATATAATCTACCATATTCTTAGATTTAAGGAGCAAAACCATGATTATAATCATCAATACGGAAGAAACTTTAATAAAATTCAACAACCTAGTCCCCCAAAAAATATTCCATAAAACTGGAAGTGATGGATACATCCTTAACACGAATACACATATGCCCCACGGACCTACAGCCAACATCTTATCCAATGGACAAATACCCGTGGCATTCTCAGTAAGATTAGAAACAAGACAAGGATGCCCACTGTCTCTACTACTGTGTTACCATGTGATGAGGATATCAGCGAACATTAGACCAACGGAAAATCTTGGCAGCATAAGAACAAGAAAGGAAGTCAAATTATCCCTTTGCTTATTGTATTATTATATGCCTGGGAAACCCAAGAGAAATAATAATAAGACTAACTCAAACAATAAAGGGACTTAGTAAAGTAGCAGGATATGTTACAAAAATTCTACCATTATATTAACACAAAAATCAATGACATTCCTATCCCTAACAACAACCAGTTAGACGATATAATGGAAAATAAAGTGCTATATATCATAGCAAAATTAAAATACTCAGAAATATGTAAAAAATGGGACATTTTCTAAAACCACCGGTTATTTGTTATGACATGAATTGTAGGAGAGAAACACTGGCAGAACTCTTAATGGTACAAGAGTTTGTTTAAGCAAACAACAGAATGCTTTGCAGCTATAAAGAAGGATGAGGGGAAGGGGGGACAGAGAGAGAGAAAGAGAGAGAGAGAGAGGGAGAGGGAGAGAGAGAGAGATCAATTGATAGATTGATCCCCATAAACTGGAATATATTACTAGGTAAAAAAAGAAAGGCATTGAGGGGCTGGGGTTGTAGCTCAGTGGTAGAGCGCTTTTCTAGCAGGTGTGAGGCAATGGGTTCCATTCTCAGCACCACATATAAATAAATAAACAAATGAATAAATAAATATCCATCGAAAACTAAAAAAATAAATAAAAATAAAAAAGGCATTGATGTTTTACATAATCTAAATATAAAGTCAGTCGGTGAAGATGGGGTACTCCCAAAACAGAATATAAACAGAAACAAACATAATTAATTACAAAGCAAATTAGTAGCACACCCCTCAGAAGGAAAGAAAGTTATCAATGTCACTTTTCACCCAATATTGTGTGCACACTTAACTAAAGACAATCAAAAAAATTTTAAATAAAAACTGTGAAAGGTCAATCTTGCATTTTATTAATAAAGTTTGTTGACAGGGCACAGACAATTCTAAAATAAGTTTGGGCAAAAAATATAAAAATATTGCTGTGCACAACCAAGAAGGTTTTTCTTTTTCTTTTTTTCTTTGTTGCTGGGGGTGGGGGGTGGGTTGTTTAGTTGGAAGGGCCTGGAAAGCATTTTTAGCAGGAGTAAGAAAACCCTTGAAACATTCGATGTGGGTGGAGCTTAAGATTCAGGGGCTGGAGCTGAGGAAGTTATTGGGGACAAATCCAGCTAGTCAAAACTCTAGGAATGTTGGGCTGGGGCTGTAGCTCAGTGGTAGAGTGCTTGCCTAGCATGCGTGGGGCCCTGGGTTCAATCCTCAGTACCACGTATAAATAATAAATGAATAAAATAAAGATCCATCAGCAACTAAAAAAATATTTAAAAAAAAAAAAAAAAAAACTCTAGGAGTGCCACTACCACTGTAACTTGTAAGAATCTACACCAAGATGGTCCTGGCCTCGTACCCCCTGCTACAAAGACCTTGGCCTTTACCTGGTGGGCAACTATAGCAGCATTATCTAGCTGCAAAGCTCATCTGAGATGTTCCACAATCAGTGAACTCTGATCAGAATCAAGCAATATCAAATTGATTAGCCTTTACTCAACTATTTTTTTAAGTATAGCTACTTAATTAAGTGTAATCAATTAGCTGAAAATACACAGTTAGTATACTAAGGTAAAATCCATTCATAAGTCATTTTCAGAAAAGCTCTTCATTTCCAGGACATCTAGTACAAATATTTTAACTTCAGTTATTTTAGGAAACATTCTGTAAGCTACTTAAAACGTTTATTATGCATTTGGTTTTCCATGACAAGTTCAAAATAAAGCCACATGTATTCTTATGCTTATCATATCTGTAAGTTAGCTCTCCAGATTCCATTGGTAATATTTTAGAATTCTTAGAAATTACATTTGGGTAACTCAGACAGTGAGTTCAACTTTGTTTCATTTCTCAAAGTCTTCCAACATCAACATGGGAGGATTCACATTTTTTGTGATGTGCCACGACCACCTAACCCAGAAGGCATGTGAAGTGTCCTTTGGGTCTTATCTTACTTTGGTCTTGGGACATTTCAGTTATCCACTGATGTATCCACAAACCATCCCAAAACCTATCTGCAAAAACAATAATGGTTTACTATTTCTCACAATTCTTTGGAGGGCAGAAGCTCAGGTGGCCAATCCTTCTGTTCAGCCACAAATACGTAAAAAAAATGAGTGAGGCTGTGTTCCAATAAAATTTTATTGATAACAGTGGGTGGGGCAGTTTGGTCCAGGGGTTACTTTGCTGAGCCCTGGTCTAGGTAAATGAGCACTGCATTTGGGACTCAAAACCAAGCCTAAAATTCTGATTTCATTACTCACAACCAGTGCAGATCCTAGTTGAGCTTCTCAAACTTTCTGCAGTGTATCTTCAGAATCTAAATAACAGAGGTGATGTTATCCATCTCCCAAGGCAACTCCAGTCACGTGCCCCATGCCATAGGGAAGACTCCCCTTATTCCATCTGCAGGGCTAATGGCTGTACAGCTTCTCAAGACTGGCCACAGGGAGTCCAGCCAGGCAAGAGACAGGACCGTTGAGCACTATTTTCCCACAACATGAAACCTTCACTGATGAAAATTATATTTTGCAGCAGACTAAAAGTCTCTGTTAAAGACCTGGCACTGTTTTGCTCTTTCTCAACAGCAAAATATCTTGTTTTAAGGCATATGGACAACTTGATACAACCATGTCTCACAAATAAGTAGCGTGCACAAGTGAGAAGAGAAAAAACACCAATATAAACAAGCCTTGGAAGTGTTATTACTTGAAGTTTCTTCAGAGGCACAGCAATATAGTTACTGGTTTGTAGCTTTGAAAACATTTTTAGAGAGTCTCTGAGATGAATTTCTTTTGTGGGGAGGGAGTACTGGGGATTGAACTCAGGGGCACTCAACTGTTGAGCCACATCCCCAGTCCTAATTTTTTTTTTTTTTTTGTATTTTATTTAGAGACAGGGTCTCACTGAGTTGCTTAGTGCCTCACTTTTGCTGAGGCTACCTTTGAACTCATGATCCTCCTGCCTCAGCCTCCCAAGCTGCTGGGACTACAGGCATGCACCACCACAAAAGCACACAGAAGTAATCTGTTTGTATCTAGTGATAATACCAATAGCCCACCAAGAGAATCAGAGATTTCCACAAGAATAACTGGCAGCATTATACATCTGTTTATGGAAAATTCCATCTCATCCAGAGGAAAGTGGACATACTAAAAGTAGAATGACGTGTCCATGGACAAAACCTCACCCGCTGTGGGATTCTCCTCCTCCTTAGCTTGGCTTGCAATTTCAATGTCCCTTCCACCAACTGAACAGCCTGGGCCAGAAGCAGCTGCCCCACCACCTCCACCAGAAACAGCTGCACTCTGGAAGGATAGCGTCAGCATCCCAGAAGGGTGTGAGATCCCCTCTTTAGCCCCAGAATGAGTGTGGATGGCTGTCATCATTTGAATTTAATAACCCTTTCCAAAGCAACCTGGACCACTTCCAGGGCAAAGTACTACTGAATAAAGCAAAAGTCCAAGCAGATGGATGGATGATGGGCCTGTTGCTTCTAATTTACAAACTAACAAATTGGTATTTGTTATTGGCCTTCTGATTCATAAAATAGATGGGAAAGAAGTGAGATGACTTAGAATAACACAAACAAAAATGAACATTCCCAAAGTCCCTTGTATTTTTACTTGAAGAGAATGGAATTCTCACATGATAGCTGGGATGTCTATATTAAGTATCTCAGGCCGATCTTCTACTAAATAAAGTTCAAGTGGCATTGAGTTCACATGATCCTCAGAGCTCTCTTGACAGCTGATTGTTCTCCCCATATCTCCTGCTTTTGGAACTCTGGCTTCAAAGCCGCTCCTTGCCTGCTTTTGCCTGGGCCAGAGTCCAGTCTGTACCCAGGAGGTGTGAGTATGATGAGCTATCAAAAAAATAGCAGATAACAGGGCTGCCTGCCTCACTGTGTGCATTTACACGTGTGGGTGTGGGTGTGGGTACGGGTGTAGGTGAACACACACAACCCCATCACTCTTAACCAAAGGTCAGTGGCCATGTTGGATGTTTACATTAGGGAAAGCTGAGTCAAGGGTATATGGGAACTCTCTGTACTCTCTCGGCAACTTTTCTACAAATCTATAATTGTACCATAATAAAGAGTTTTCAAACACAAACTTAAGGTCATCTTCAAGGCCTGAAGCATACCACTCAAGTTTTTACAAGGTTCTTCCGCATAAGCCATAATCCCTTAGAAGTCATTTAATTAGCCCTGAAATGAAGCTGATGAGATCATCAAGGCACTGCAAAAACACCTGACAAGCAGGTGTGACACTAACGTTGACAGTGTTCACATTAAGGCCTGTTCCCAGTGACAGGCTATGACTATAAACTGTTGAGCTGCTCGAGAGACCATGCCTGAAGAAGGGAGCCCCTCACCCACCCCACTATTGTACTACACAAACCTGCAGTGTCAAAACTGCCCTGTCTCTACCTTCTCAAATGCAAGAAGATAGCACTGATATGTAGCAATCTGGTCACCCTTTATCAGTTTAAGTTGACCTAAAACTATTTTTATTTCGTTTTTGTGGAGTAGGCTACTCAATATTTAAACAAATGCTTCTGTAAGAAGTAATTTAACAACGGCCTTCTCTCTGTTCCTCAGAACTCTGGGTCTTTGTACCTGCTGCTGCGGCTCCTGCTATCTGGAATCTCCCCCTCCCATGGCCTTCTCTCTTGCCAGTTTTCACACCTTAGCTGACACATTAGCCCCTCATAAGCCCCGACCAATCCTGTCCAAAACTGCAAGCTCTTCCAACATGCAATACCCCCTTCCCATCTTTCTTTTTATTCTTAGAAACTTATACAATAATTTACTCATCTGTTTACTGTCCATTTCCCCCAAATAGAATGTGAGCTCCACTGGGGTAGGGCTTTTGTATGCTTTGTCTACTGCTAATGGGATTTATTCAAAACCCGCTGTTTGCCCCTTCTGTCTTACTGACTTTGTTCTCTGAGATGAAGAGTCAAGAACAGAGTATTTTAAAGAAATGACATTATTTATGCAGAAAAACATGATCAATGTCAACCAAACACTTTGAATCACTGCTATATGCATATAACACTGTCCCTCATGCTTTTAAATACTGCGTAAGTGTCCATACTAAGTATGTGTCACTTATGTAAATTATCTCATTCATTCTTCACAAACCTGTGAGATAGGAGGAGCCAGCATTACTGCTCCCATTTCACAGAAGGAGAAACTGTAATGGCAAATATGAAGTCAGGACAAAAATTTAAGTTACCCAACACATTGCCTAGAATGGGTGTCTGTCCATAACAGCCAGCACTCTCTCTGTGGGAGGAAAAAACATTCTGCAATCAGTCACTTCAAAATTTTTCCTAGAACACAACAAGCTATCTGAGCTGGATACTTTTTTAAAAATACAATACAAAGAGTAAAGAAAATTATGCATGACCCATCACACAGACTCTTGTAGGAAAATGCATGAAAACACCCATAGGGAAACAAGAAAAAAGCAGAGCAGAAATGGCCCCCAGTTCTCACCCCACCACCATTTGCAAAATATTGATGGAATCCATAAAGACTACCAGAGAGCCTACTAGTGAAGACAAGCTGCTATCTTTCTAAAATAGTTAATTCAGTTCCCATCGTAGCAGGGCAGGGAGGTGTAGAACTCAATCTCCATAGAGAAGGACATGTGAGAGTTCCCCAAAGTACAAGTCCTACTTACATCGTATGTATGCATATGTATGTATGTATACACACACATACATGTAATATATACATACACATCTAGATTTATTTTTTTAATTTTTAGTTGTAGATGAACACCATGCCTTATTTTATTTATTTCTGTGGTGCTGAGGAGTGAACCCAGTGCCCCATGCATGCGAGGCAAGCGCTCTACCACTGAGCCACAACCTCAGCCCCTAGATTTCTTTTAAACTGAGTAAATGTGCACTCTGTCTTACAGTGACAGCACAAGGAGATGGTAAAGAGCCAGTCTGTAAGATGATGCACACTTTCTCAATTTTAAAAATGTCTGAAATCAAGGTATGTCTTATAGTTAATAGTACCTCACCATGCTAACTTGATGACATTTTTTTTGCAAAGCAAATGGTATCTTTTGACCTATGGCATGTTAACTTTCGATTACATGTGTAGATCTACATTTCTTTAAAAGGCAGCAGGCTAGACACACAGTTTTGCACTTTGATTTTCCTGCCCAGCAGTAACCTGAGATCAGTTCTTGTCATTGCCAGTACAGATGTTTCTTTGACTTTTACAGAGGGAGAGGAATCTGCTGAATGGACAAATCAGAACTTAACCAGTTACCCTGAGGTGGTGATTGGACCACTTCAACTGTTTGAAGTCTTCAGCAGTGTGCTGTGAGGAACATCCCCTGCACAACTCTGAGCACTGCTAGAAGCACAGAATGGGTGCCTACATGTGGAGTGGCTGAGTCAAACAGAATCACTTCAATACAGCCAGACTGGGGTGGAGGGCAGGCAAGTTCAGCCCAATGATTCAGATGGCCCCAAAACACAATGGTCAAGTCCACTCTGGATGTTAGGGGAAATCCCTGAATTAGTCCTGAGATAAGTCAGGTGGATTTTAAAGGTTCCTTCCAGTCCACAGTCATAAAAAACAGAGATTTACGTGATAAGAGAACTTATGGGAAAGAGGACACTTACAAACACACCTCATCTCAGTTAATCCCCAAAACAGCCAGCAGACATGCATATTGTGCACATTTTCAAGATGAGGAGAGAGGCTCAGAGCAGTAATTTACCCAAGAGTTTGTGACAGGTCCAATTCCCAAACCAAATGTCCACTGTGGCAGAGCAGTAGAAGTGTAAGCCAAGTCAGGAGTGCACAAAGGTGGCCACAATAGCCCCAACATGGGCAAAGGGCAGCTCTAGGGAGGCAGAAAGGAGGAAGTAAAGCTCAAGCTCAGCCTTAAAAGGAAATTCACAGAACAACATGTTCCATTTTATTGGCATTTAAAATTAAATTTTCTTTCAGTTGGTTGTATTTTTTGGATTCTTTGAACACTTGAGATTAAGAACACAAACAAATTAACAAGGTGCAGACTAGGTGGCGGGTTAACTCAGGTGAATTCTTGAGGCTACAGGACACTTTATGGAAGGGAGACATGGCCTGCCCACGATGGACCAACCCCAGAATCCAAGTCCACCCCTCCCTTCCCGCTGGCCTTAAGCACAGGTTGTGTTCGCCTTCCAGCAGGTTCTCCTAAGGTCACAAGACAAGATGGCAGCATGTACCACCTCACCTGCAGCCATGCCAGCATCTGGATGCAGAGAATGGCAGTCTCCCCACGTCTCCTTCTTACCCATGAGGAAGACCTTCGGCAGACCACAGCAGACTTGTCCTGATCAGAGCAGCCAATGTCAAAACCCAGCAGGAATGGGGCCACCATGACTGGCTTGGAGCAAGCAGCAGACCCCAAGCCTCCTCAACCCCCACCCAACAAGCTGCAGAGAAGGCTAGGAATGGAATCAAATCTGGATTCCCTTAGGAAAGGAGAAAGCGTGGCAAAGGCCACACATGGGTTGACGATCAGTATCTAGAACTCCCACCATTCATTCATTCATTCATTCATTCACTCATTCAAAAAGCAGCACTTGTGCCTGCCGCCCGTTTTCCAGGGAAAAACACTCATACCAAATAGGGCATCAGCCCTCTAGAAGCACCCAGTCCAGCTATATTTACACAAGAATATTCCATTTTCCTTGATATCCAAAGTAGCACCGGCTGTCCCAGGTGGTCTAAATACCAAAGAGAAATTTAGAATGATTTTAATTACCATACCTTAAAATGCACAGGTGCCCTATTTCCATCTTCATGGCTGTCCCTGCCAGGAAGTTGCTCCTTCCACAAAGTCTCCACAGAAGGTGCCCTTCACCGGGCTCCTATTCTATTAATAGCAGCTGGGCGTGACTCAGGTTACAGGTTGGTTCAAATCCACATAGAATTGGCTCCTCTGACTGAGGCCATTTTGGTACTTAACTTTCTGTCTCACAAAAGACTTTTATTTTTAAAACCCTAGTGTTCCAAATGGAAAGGCCAAGCTTAAAAGTATTAAAAAGGATACAGAGCAGTCTATGATTATAATCAGGCCAGAAAAAAAGTGCTATGAATTTAAAATCTCTACCAACTACTAAATTTTGTATCCTAACATGGCAAGTGCTTAAAGCTTAAGATAAAAAACGCTGACTTTAATGTTGCAATTGGGACATAAAAGTGTGAATTTTTACATTCATCCTAGACTTCTGAGTGAACAGAGCGTAATAGAATGATTTTAATTTTATAATCGCTAGTATCTGCCTAGATGAAATAATCTAGTATCAGTTAATAATATAGAAGAAAAGCGTATGTTTCTGTTTGTGTTGAAATATTTGAAGAATATGTTGAAATTTACTTATCCAAGATATATCTCAACCTTAATAATTTCAAAAGTCAAGAAGCACAAGAAAAAAATGTTCAACATCATTGTCCATCAGGGAAATGCAAATCAAAATCACAATGGGATACTACTTCATAGCCACAAGGATGTCTATAATCAATAAGACAGATAATAATGAGTGCTGGCAAGGGCATGGACAAACTAGAGCTCTCGTATACTGCTGGTGGGAATGCAAGATGGTGCAGCGATTATGGGAAACAGCCTGGCAGGTTAAAGATAGAGTCATCACACAGTCTTGCAATTCCACTCACAGATATTTCATTACCAGGAGCAATAAAAACCTATGTGCACATGAAAATTTGTCTCTGAACATTCATGAAGCTTTATTCATAACAGCCAAAAAGTCAAAACAATCCAGAAGTTCATCCATGAATGAGTAAATAAACAAAATATCATGTATACAAACCATGGAATATTATCCACCTATAAAAAGGAACAAGGTACTGGTGCACTTACACTAAAGGAAATAAGCTGTGCATAAAAAAGAGCACATAATAGACTCCATTTACAGGAAATGTGCAGAAAGAAAAATCTATAGAAGTGGAAAGATTAGTGATTGCAAGGGCTGAAGAATTCGATAAGATAGGGAATAACTGCTAATGGATATGAGGGTTTCTTTCTGAGGTGATGAAATGTGTTCTTTATTTTTTTGGTACTAGGGATTGAACTCGGGGGTACTCGACCCCTGAGCCACATCCCCAGCCCTATTTTGTGTTTTATGTAGAGACAGGGTCTCACTGAGTTGCTTAGCACCTCGCTGTTGCTGAGGTTTGGCTTTGAATTCATGATTCTCCTGTCTCAGCCTCCCAAAGTGCTGGGATTACAGGCGTGCACCACCATTCCCTGTGATGAATGTGTTCTAAACTTGTTTGCAGTGATAACTGACAACTCTGTGAATACACTAAAAACCACTGAGTTCTTTACACTATAAACAGATGAACTATGTGATATGCAAGTTAAGTCTCAAGAAAGCGATTATTTTTAAAAAGCTTTTACAAAAGTCTATGGGATAGGGTGACTATAAATGGACCTGTTTTGTATGCTTGTGGTGGTTACACAACTCTATCCATGTGGTAATATTCATAGAACTGTATATCAAATAAAAAAGTATTTTGTTGTATGATAATTTAAAAAGTAAAGTATTTGTTCAAAAGTCTATGACTTTGGGCATGCACAGCTGATATAGTATTAAAAAATGTTCAGAGATAATCATGGCAATGATTAGTCTGAAGAAAGGGAAATGATTCATCTCTTGCTGACTTGTTCATATTTGTATAAGTGAATAAAATAAGTTATTTCTACTTTCCACCATACATAAAATACTTTCAAAATTTTTCAACTATGCTGAGAGTAATATAATGGTGATAAGAGTAGAAGGCCACTTTAAAACAACAATAATAATAACAATAACAATAAATGAATCTTCCATAAATGAACACTTCTTCTTCCAAGGACCAGGTTAGGTGGGTACAGTCCTTGGTTATTGCTCTGGCTATATACAGCTGGCTGGATGGAAATGTTAGTCCAGGGATATGTTAGTCCATTTTTTCATTACTATCATGAAAAACCTGTGGTTGGGTAGCTTCATCAAGAAAATATGTTTATTTGGCTCACAGTTTTGAAGGCTGTAAGCCCCAACTCAGGGCTCTCACAAGAGCTCAGGGGTCCCACACAAGGGCAGCTCCCCCAATGACTTAAAGACCTACCACTAGGCTCTACTTATTTTTTTTAATATTTTTTTTCAGTTGTCAATGGATCTTTATTTATTGATATGTGGTGCTGAGAATCAAACCCAGTGCTTCACACATGCTAGGCAAGCGCTCTACCACTGAGCCACGACCCCAGCCTCTAGGTTCCACTTCTTAAAGATCCCACTATTTGTCATATCACCACCTTATTATATCCTGGACCAAGTCTCCAACACAAGAGCCTTGGACAGTGCACTCAAACCATATCCATAACAAAGCGCAAGGTGAATTATTTATCTGCTCATGGCTTCCCGTTATTGCTAAAACCCAAGTTTCTGATCTGTCAAAGGACAGATCTCTGTCTTTCCTATATCCTCAATGCCCCAATGTCAACATTAATAGCAGCTCAACAGCCATCCGTGAAGCTGGTCTTAAAGAATGGGGGAGATACAAGAAGAGCCAAAGTACTCAGAGAAACTCTTACTAAAATCAAAAGCAGACCTTTGGGCATGCAAATATCTTTTGTCACAGCTGAAGCTAGTGTCAGGATAAGGTAGACTGTCTATGGGGACAGAGTCTGGGTCTGAATTGTGTGAGATGAGCAGTAAACCCATTCATCACCAGTCATGGAAAAGCATAGGGGCCCCTGGGCAGATGGGGATTGAGGTTTCCTTTTCACTGTGAGAGGAAGGAAAGGCAATATCTACAGATTCAGAACACCCCTGCACTTAGGCCACCTCAGGCCTGCTGCACTTGACCAGCTAGGGCAGGCGGAGTCAGCTTGGACTTGGCTCAGAGCAGGTCCTCAGACAGGTGCCAACCCGTGTGTGCCAGCTCCTCTGGGCCTGAGGTAGGGATGGGGAGGCAGTGGCTCCTG
Organism: Xerus rutilus; assembly: GCA_028644305.1. Lineage (NCBI taxonomy): Eukaryota > Metazoa > Chordata > Mammalia > Rodentia > Sciuridae > Xerus > Xerus rutilus. Next base: position 17,585,704 of record CM053413.1, read on the forward strand.
CAGTAAGGATTTCTCCAGCCTGAGTGCCAGAAAGAAGCACATACCACAGCATGGAGGACCACATAAAGTGGACCAAATGCCCCCAAAATGGAGTACTCGTCATTACTCATCCCCCCGCGGCAGCTACCCACCCCAAGGGTCATCTTCTACCCTCCCCCTTTGCTACCAACTTGATCTCTGGTTTTGACTGTGGCATTTTTTTTTTTCACACAATGTCTTTTTTTCTGGTGGTGGGGGTAAGGGGGGAGGTATGTCTCTCTTTTATTTTTCTTCACACACACAAAAAAACCCTAGCTCACACTATCACACTACACTAACTGTAAACATTAGATAAAAGTCAACCAGACAGAGTCCATAAGGTCCATCGGCTTAAACAAATGGAAAAGAAAAGATTTCATTGTGTGGGACATTGCCTGGGAGAAGCAAGAACTCATAAAAACAGCCATTGTTCAGGAAGAAAGAATCAGACGGCTTCATTCCCAGCAGCACATGAAAAAGCAACATTGAGCCAGCTTGCAGAGTCAGGGAATCTAAATGGCAATCCAGTGGCCCTGCTCAGGCGGCTCTCCCTGCCTCTCCCTCTTACCAGAGGTTCCAGATGAGCCAGTACCACCAACTCCAAATGCCTTGGCAAAATGACTTCTGCAGGACCTGTGCACCAGCCTGTCCCTTTCTCAGGACACAGGGGTCCCTGTCAGTCAGGACTCAAATCCTGAGGCCCTCATCACTTTTAGTCCTTAGCACAACATGGGAGGGCACAATACAGGGCAAGTCCTGCAGTGTGGTCGCAGACAGTCTAGGCACCCATCCTGCATGTACATGGAATGAAGACTGGAAGGAACCCCCAGAATGCCAACTGCCATCATGGCCAGCATCCACATGCTCAGATCCTGTTACTTCTTCATATGATGCAGAATAACAGAAGTTAGTTTCTCCTTCAAGACTGAATGGTGCTTTCTTATCCTGTTGGCTGCTCTCCCAAATCAGAGGCTGAATCCAGTTGACAATGGTGCCAGGGGCCTTAAGCAGTGATGCTGGAGGAATACTTCCCTGGAGAAGCCTCCAGTGAAATGACCACTTCCTCCTTTCAGGCTTAGTGGGAGGAATCCCCCAACCTGGAATGCTACATTCCTGTCTGCCAGGTCATCTAATCCAGTTAGTGCACATCAGAACCTCTCTGGAGGCTTGTTAAAACACAGACTGCTGGTACCCACACCAGAGTTTCTGAGGTCTGGAGTAAGGCCTAAGAATGTGCAGTTCTGATGAGCTCCCTAATGGTGCTGATGATGCTGGTCAGGGACCATACTGAGGGCCACTGCACTAAACCAGCAAGTAATTCCAAGCCCCACACACCTCAGTTACTGACACCCTGAACTCGTCAGCACAGGGCTGAGGCCATGCACTCATAACACCAATAGGAGGGTGTATATATTTTTTAAAATTTTTTAATCATCTTTAAATTCTTTGTGTGTCTGAATTGCACTGATGACTCCTTAACTCTGATGGAGTCTGCAAACAAGCATTCAAAATCTGGGCACAGGCTAAGTTATATCATAAGGGCACAGGGCAGCTTCAACTCACTAAGTGAGTCATCAGGATGTCACTGGGCAGTATAGAAAATGGGGCTAGAAGAGAAAGAAGTTTAATAAGAAAAACAATCTCAGCCACACACATTTGGACAGCCACCAGGACTGTGTTCTGGGAACTAGGGATGAAGTAGTCGGACCTCCACTGTTTTTTCTGACTTAAAGGACAGAAGTCTCCCAATCTTAATGTCACATACTTACCACCCACAATTCTCCTTCCCTTCTTTCTTATAATGGCTCACCCAACTGCAAGGTGCAACCTCTACGAGCTTTTGAAGGCCAGTTCATGCAGTCACAGGACCATCAGACAGACACTCAGCAGCTCCAGTGGGTCCATGAGTAGAGAGCAGAGACAAAGCAAGCAAAGAGATAGCGGAGGCTGGCCCAGGCTGAAGACAATGCAAAGGGGATGTCCCCACAAGACAGCACCTGACCTCTGAACAGGGTTAGGACAACCCCCACACTGGTGGAAAATGAGAAGGCAGGAATTCCACTGAGCAGGCTGTCCTGCCCATCTCAGGCACAGAACAGAAGCTGCCTAATGAATTATCAAAGGAAAGGCCACAAAGACTAGCAGTTGCCATGGGATTAAATGTACAATGTCTGCTCTTCTGCACATAAAATTAAAAATTTCTCCCTCAAAATAAAAAAGTCAGTCAGAAGGTCTTCAGCTTTCCTTCCCTAAATCTCACAGGAGACCACAAGGGAAATGTTTTTTATTTTTTGGCACCAGGGATTGAACTCAGAGGTACTCGACCACTGAGCCACATCCCCAGCCCTATTTTGTGTTTTATGTAGAGACAGGGTCTCACTGAGTTGCTTAGCGCCTCGCCCTTGCTGAGGCTGGCTTTGAATTCGTGATTCTCCTGTCTCAGCCTCCCAAAGTGCTGGGATTACAGGCGTGGAACACTGCGCCCTGCTAAGGGAAGTTTTTAAAAGATGTTAACAAACCCACCAAGGCAAAGAAAACAGAATACAAGAGAAGCTGTAAAATTTTAACAAATATTTAGAAGACGAAAATCAGCTAGATAAGGCCTTAACTGCTGTAGTGGAACGAGAAGTTTCAAGACTTAGAAAAACCATGCTTTGGAAGTGAGGAGGGGAAATCAGGCTTGCAGCTAATAATAGGGGACTGACTAAAGGTCCATACAAATGAGTGCTGTGACACCATCCCAGCTCCCAAATGCCCTCTTCATCTCCCTGAACACCAGGCAACCAATCGTTCAGCAGAGACTGTAGTCAGAGAGGACGAAATACAGAAGCTCTGGACTCTGGAACACCAAGGCACAAAAAAAGACAAGATGGGGCTGGGAGTGTAGCTCCATAGTAGAACACTTGCCTGTCATGCATGAGGCACTGGTTCCATCCACAGCACTGGGTGAAACTGGTGAGGGTAAAGCAAGACTGAGAATGTGTGTAAATGTATATATTTTACATGTGAAGCCCCCTCATCCCCAGCTCCCTTGCCCAGCTCAACTGGTAGAACACCTAGAACACTGGCAAGTATCCAGGCAGGAGATTAGAGGGATTTCCCCTGAGGCACTCACCAAAGAGAAAAAATCTACAGACACTCAAGAGTCCCCAGTGGAAAAGGCTAAGTGCCTCACTCAAAACACAGCCTTACAGTCATGAACCCCACTCTATACGCATAGCTCTAATAAGCTCCCCCAAAATGTGGACAACCAAAGCCCACCAGACATTTGGACAACCAAATGTGGACAACCGAAGCCCACCAGACATTTGAGGAAAGCCTTCAACTTGCAGACAGCAAAGCAAACAGAAAAGTGGACCTCAGGAAACAGACAAGGCAGTGAACAGAAGAAAACTTCAAAAAACTACCACTGATAGCTTCAATGATATTCAGAAAATAGAAACAGGACACTACTCCAAAACAGTGGAGGGGTTTCTAGAAGCCACAAGAAAGGCGTTTTGGAAACTGAAAAAATTGATAGCAAAAATAAGAAAATTAAATAAAAAAGGCTGAGAATAAAGCTAAGGATATTCCAGACTGGAGCCAGGGGAGAGAATTAGAATTAAAACTAGAGAAAAAATAAAGGATCAATCCCAGAGGAGTCCCAGAATGAAAAAATAAGGAAAAAGAAGAGAAAGAAATTACCAAAGAAGTGATACAAGAAACTTTCCTAAAACTGAAGAGCATGAACCTCCAGATAGGAAGGGCCCACTGAATGCCCAGCGTAATGAATTTTAAAAATCCCACAGAGCATCCTCAAATTTCAGAAGATTCTAAAAACTTCCAGAGAGAGAGAAAAATATGGCTGATATAAAACAGAACAGAAACCAGAATGGTAAAGAACTTCTCGATACCACCACCAAGGTTAAAGAGGGCAGAACGCAGTCCTTAGAATTCTGAGGGAAGGTGATTTCAACCTGGGGTCTACACCAACTACCAACCAACCACACACAATCAACACAATGTCCCACGTGCCAGGATATTATTTAGAACCACAGAGGCAAATAGTAGCTGCACTGTGATTACACACAAAGAAAAAGTTACTTCAGACCCGCAGTGAACTACAGGTCCAATAGTCAGGTTCTTTAATGGAGAAATTACAAGGAAAAGTGATGAAGGGGTGTTATAGTTTGGATCTGGAATAACCCCAAAAGCTCCTGCTTTGAAGATGCAGCCCCCAGCTGGTGGTGCTATTGGGAGGTGACAGACACTTTAGGAGGCAGGGCCTAGTTGGAGGAAGTGGGTCACTAGAGGTATATCTTTGAAGGGTATATTTGGTCACCAGCACACCCTCCCCTTTTCTCCCTTCCCCCTCCCGCCCTGTTTCTCTCTTCCCTGGTTGCTATGAGGTGAGCACCTCTGTTCTGCCATGTGCTTCCTGCCATATGTTCTGCCCCACCACAGGCCCACAGCAAGGGGCCAAGTGACCACAGACTGAAACCTCTGAAACAATAAACCAAAATAAACCTTTTTTTTGCTGAAGTTGTTCTTCTAAGGTATTTTGTTACAGTGATGGAAAAGCTGATCCATACAAGGGGGGGAACCTACAGATTAGAAGAGACTTAAAAAAATAACAGAAATTTGACCCATTAGTGCTTAGGGGTTTATGATTAGGGGTTCGTCTTACAGGGGAAAAAAAAAAGTTGTACATTTCTTCCTCCCAAGTCAAGTACCATAAGTCCTAGCAGACACTGTGCCTTCTAGTCTAAATCAAACTCCACTGTAAACACACTGATTCATCTTCCCCTCTCAGAAGGGCTCCAGGCACTCCTAGACATCCCCTGAATTCCATCTTCCCAGGAGCAGGTACTAGAGCCAGAGGAACTACAGGCTCCTGCTGTTTATGCTCCTGACTGTGAAATTAGACAACTCTTCCAGAGCGAGGTGAGATGGCACCAGGGCCACCAGGATCCTCCTTCCTCTAACTCCACCCTGCCTCAGAGACTCGACCCCTACAGCTAGCTGGCTATGCCCTTCTGAGAGTCGACCTGAAGTTCCTGAATGGTGCAAAAAATTACGTGTTTCCTCACAAATAGGCTTTACAGCAGATTTAAATCAACAAAAAGAGGGCTGGGGCTATGGCTCAGTGGTAGAGCGCTTGCCTAGCATGTGTGAGGCACTGGGTTCGAGCCTCAGCACCACATATAAATAATACATGAATAAAATAAAAATCCATTAACAACTAAAAAAAATAAATAAATTTTTAAAATAAATAAATAAATAAACAAAAAGAAACTGCAGAGTCATTCAGTTAAAACTCTGACTATGGAGACTGCAAAGCTGCCAGTTCCAAATGTGAATCTGCTACCAAGAAGCTCTGTTTCTGTTTGCCATTGATTGGGGGATGGCTGCCCCAGAACACACACTGCTGGCTCAGATGCTGACGAAAGAGAGACAACTACAGTAGGAAGAGAGTCATGTCCTACAGGCTCCAAGATATGTAGTCACAGAACGCCTCTTCTATAACATAACAAATTGCTCAATTATCCGAAGTCCACACAATCAAAAAGCTCAAATAAACAGACTTTAAAAATTAACTGTACATGCTAGTAAGAAATTATAGCAATGGCCCTGATTGGGAAGTCCCTCTGAATAAAGAATATATTATGTAGGATCCAATTTACTAAACACAAGTGTAATTTCTAACCCTTCTGTGTAAAGGATTCTTGGATAAGGGTGGAAGCGAGAAGACCCTGCCTCAGGACCCAGAACAACTGCAGACCGGGGAAGAATTGCACCACCAGGTTCCACGTGATCAGTTCAAGCCCCAATTGTGGCAGGGGACTGGGTGCCCAGCAAATGCACCCTCTCCTACTCTCCAAAATCCAGTCACTGTGCATACTTACAGAAAGTGTCACTGTCATGCTTCAAAATCACCACGTCCTATTTCTGAATGAAAAAAAAAATCTTTAAGAAACACACGGGCAGCAGCTGATATTTTCTGTAAGTTGGTTTAAACCACTGTAGCTTCAGAAACTGGACTAACTTAAAAATCCAGAGAAATCATGTAATTCAAATGAAAAAAAAACTGATCACAGGAAAGAGAATAAAGAAAATTGGCAGCAAGCTCCTGGCTCTCAGTGGTTGACCTTTGTGACTCAAGTGTCTTAATAACTAATGGGTAGCAGGTATTCACGTACTGGACCTGTTGCACATCCCATCCTCGACTCTGAAGGGAGGAAGGGTACCCACATCAGGGCCCTCACCGCTGCAGGCTAGTGCAGACAGTCTTGAAGCTGGGCAGTCCGGCTCTGGCGCCCAGCCTCTACGAATCCAACTGACTGCTTTCTAGGAAAGTTGCCCTCTTAAACAGAGACAAACAGTATTCAAATACTCGTAAAGCAAAAAAAAAAAAAAAAAAAAAAAGAAAAGAAAAACTAATGGGAATGGACTAGACTCAAAAGCAGAAGTGAAAAATCATTATTTAAAATTCCACTATCCATTTTAAGGTCCAAAATCTAAATCAGCTCAGGGCCTGGGGCCACCTGAAAGGTGGTTTACTGAGATTTTGCTGGTCAGGGGGCCACACTGCTCACCCCAGACCAACTTACTTCCAGAGCCCAGCACAGAGGACCTCAACCAGCTCATGAATCCTTGAGTTTCCATTTATAAAATATTAAACTTTGACCATAGCAATCACTATGCTTCATTTCTAATAAACTAAAAACTGATTAAAAAAATAAATAAAAGTGGCCTCTTACCAACTAAAAGACCTTTCGAAGAGCAGGAGGAAGGTGACAGTTGTCTGCCAGGTCATCAAGTGTTCCTAAGAAGCCAGACGGTTGTTCTCTTTCAAATCCCTATCCCTTCAAGGAGTTGGGAACAGGGGCTCCTGTCACCCTAATAGGCCACAATGAGAACTAGGAAGACCAAGTAGCAAAATCAGAGGCTGGCTCAGAAATGGCCAAACCTGCCGACAGAATCTGTCTGTGACCATGAAAACTGGGATCCCCTACACTCCAGAAGAAAACAAGATCTGGAGTTGGGGACACGCACAGGCAAAAAGCCAAAGACAGCATTCAGAAGCTGCAAAGGTCTGCTCACAGGGCTGGGGGCTAGGGGTAGAGCAGGACAGGGTCAGAGCAAGGACAAAAGATTCCCAAGACAAAGGGGAGGGAGAGGGGACCAGGAGGAGAAAAAGAGAAGGGGCCAAGACAGAAGGGGGAAGAAGAGGTGGAGGAGAGAGGGCATGGGGGAGGGGAGGAAGAAGCGTGGGGGAGAGGGGAAGGAGAGGGACAGGGGAAGAAAGAGGGGGAATGGGAGAGGAAAGAGCAGAAGAGACAAACTGAGACTGGGACAGCTGAGCATCTTGCAATGGTTGCTCAACTGCTGCCTGTCAGTTCATGATAAATGAGCTTCAGCCTGGAGATTGCTGCAGCTCTTCTCATCCTTACCCCAAAAGGGTAGAAAAGACTAGAAAGGCCTCTCAAAGTCAGAGTTCTCAGGATGAAATTCCATGAAATGATCCCTCCAATTTTTAGTTTTTGTACTGGGGATTAAACCCAGAGGTGCTCTACCACTGAGCTACATCCCCGGCCTTTTAACATTTTGAGACAGGCCTCAAACTTGTGATCCTCAGGCCTCTGCCTCTGCAGTAGCATGGGAATTACAGTATGTGCCACTGCATCTGGTTTCCAATGTATTTTGAAGGAGGCCAGTATCCTCTGATTAAGAAGCAACCAGGAGCTTTCTCCTTAAAAGATGAGACAAGGGACTGGGGTTGTGGCTCAGTGGCAGAGTGCTTGCCTCGCACATGTGAGGCACTGGGTTCGATCCTCAGCACCACATTAAAAAAAAAACAATAAATAAACAAAACAAAGGTATTTTAAAATAAAATAAAATAAAATAAAATAAAAATAAAAGATGAGATAAGGAATCCAGTATGATTAGCAATATTTCCAGATAAGTCAAGGACTACTTAAATATTAGAGATTTATAATCTCTGTGATTTATAATCACAACAGTGACAACAATAGATGGCCAGCCCTAGAACGGGGAACTGCCTACTCACCAACCACATGAAGAACTGTATTCCTGTGATGTCTCTGGACCACATACTGTCAAACAATCATTTTTTAGGGGTTCATTTTCTTTTGGAAAATAAATGACAATTTGCAAGCAGAAGCCATTTCTACTCAGAACTCTCTATTTTACTGAACAGAAAAAATATTTTCACATAATGAAAGTCCCGAAAAAGTAACATAAAAGCAATGAAATGATGATGTGAAATTAATTATACCAAAATATTAGTGAAAGAAAAGAAAAAAAATGTATGACCACCTCAATAAATATAGAAAAAGCATTTGACAAAATTCAGCATCCTTTCAGGATAAAACATTCAACAACCCAGAAATAGAAGAAAACTTTATTAACTCAATACACAGGGTCTGTGACAACCTCACAGACCACATCAAACTCAGCAATCACTGAATGTTCTGCCTCTGTGATCAGGAACAAGACAAAAATGTCTACCCACTCTTGCCACGTCTATTCAATATCGTACTGAAGGTTCTGGCCAGAGAAATGCGGCAGAAAAAGAAAGAAAGCCACTCACATCAAAAAGGAAGAAGTCAAGTCATCTCTATTGGCTCTATTGGTAAATGACATGATCATTTACCATATGTGGTAGCAAATTCTAAGGAATCCATACAAAAAAAACAAAAAACTAAAACTATTAGAACTAATACACAAGTTCAGCAAAGTTGCAGGATACAAAATCAATAAACCAAAATCATTTGTATTTCCATACTAGCAATACACATTCCAAAAATGAAATTAAGAAAACTATTCCATTTATGATTATTCAAAAACAATAAAAATACTTAAGTATAAATGCAATCAAAAACATACAACACTTGTACATCAAAATCTACAAATACTACAAAAAGAAATGAGTGTCTAAACCAATGGGAAGATACCTCATGCTCATTAATATTGTGATGATGTCAATATTCCTAAAATTTACTGACAGTCAATACAACTCCTATCAAAATCCCATCTACCTTTTCTTCTTTCTTTCTTTCTTTCATTCTCTTCTTTCTTTCTTTTCTTACAAGAGTTAACAAGCTAGTCTTAAAACTTCACATGGAAATGTAAGGGACCTAGAATTGCCAAGGCAATTAAAACAAAGTTGGAGGATTCACACTGCCCTGTTTCAAAACTTAAAACACAGTCATAGTAATCAAGACGATATGATACTGGCATAAAGAGAGACAGATTAATGGAACAGAGGTGAGAGCCCAAAAATAAACTCTTATTTCTCATGATCACTTTGGTTTTCAACAAGGCATTCAATGCATAAAGAACGGGCTTTTCAACAAATGCTGCTAGGACAATCAGATAACCTCCTCCAAAACAGTGAAGTCAGACCTCTAGAGATCTCACAAAAATTAACTTGAAATGGATCACAGATGTAAATGTTAAGAGCTGAAACTATAAAACTCTCAGAAGAACACACAGGAATAAATCTCCATGACCCTAGGGTAGGCAATAGTTTCTTAAATATGGCACCAAAAGTACAAGTGATAAATAGGACTTCATCAAATTTGAAAATGACATCATTAAAAAAGTGAAAAGATAGCTCATAGAAAATATGTGCAAATCATATATCTGATAAATGACTTGCATTAAGAATATATAAAGGGGTCAGGGTTGTGGCTCGGTGGAAGAGCACTTGCCTAGCATGCCTCAGGCACGGGGTTCAATCTTCAGCACCACATAAAAATAAATAAAACAAAGGTATTGTGTCTATCTACAACTTAAAAAAAATTAAATATATATATAACTCTTACAGCTCAACAATAATGCCCTAAGCTAGAGTTCCTTTGCCAGTCCTCTCAGCATAGTGGCTTCAGTCACAGAACCTGTCACGCAGTAACCTCTGTCACGCAGTTACAACTTTATAGACATTTGTGAAACTGCATTCACGTACCTGTCCTCAATCAGACTGCAAACCCCATGACGCAGGGGCTGTGTCTACTCACCGTCCCCAGCACTCTGCCTGCCTTTCATTCAACAAAAACACTATGCCAAGCTGGGCACACTGGCACACACCTGTAATCCCAGCACTTTGGGACGCTGAGACAGGAGAATCCTGAGTTCAAAGCCAGCCTCAGCAATGGTGAGGTGCTAAGCGACTCAGTGAGACCCTGTGTCTACATAAAACACAAAATGGGGCTGGGGATGGGGCTCAGTGGTCAAGTACCTCTGAGTTCAATCCCCAGTACCAAAACAAACAAATAAAAAAATACTGTGCCAGACACTGCGAGGTGCTGAGCACCTGCAAGAAACATCACAGAGGAGGCCCTTGACCTCCAGTAGCTTCTGTTCTACTTAAGGAGAAGGCTGAAAATGAAACTCATAAACCAAGGCAATCACTAGAGCCAGGCTGGTGGTGCACACCTATAATCCCAGTGACTTGGGAGGCTGAGGCAGGAGGATTGCAAGTTTGAAGATCCACCTGGGCAACTAAGCGAGATCCTGTCTCTGAATAAAACAGAAAGGGCTGGTGACTTAGCTCAGTGGTAGAACGCTCACCCAGCATGTGCAAGGACCTGGGCCTGATCCCCAGGATTGTTTAAAAAAAAAAAATTTCATATGAGAAAATGGTACCACATAAAATTGGTACAACACAATTATTTGTCCAAAATGTGAGCAACAAGAATATTACCTAAATGTTATTTGAATCCTAAAATTATAAAAGCAGCTTCCATATATATCATGCCATAGTAAGAGCATGTTTCTGTTCCATGGTCCTATCCTGCTGTCTACCGCATTGGGCCAGATTAAATTTAAAGTTGTATAAACTCCCTGGAAAATTAAAAGACATTCTGATGTATGCAATCAAGCCTCGGTAGCCTTTAATTCTTAGGACTAGAAAGGAGCAGATTTCCCCCAGCTGTGACAGGAGTCAGGAGCCAGGGCTATCTCATGACCCAGGAATTCTGACACAGTGCTCTAGTGATTACAACTTGTGATTTTAAAAGATTCACAAATGTGTGAGGAATGAGCAAAGAGAGGCTGCAGAAAAAATCCCCTCCAGTGGGCCAGCTGCTATGTCCTTCCCATGCTTTTCCATCCACCCCAGCAGAGAGGCACAGCACCTTACATCTGAGAGTCCTGAGGCCAAGCTCTGAGCATTAGTATGAAAACTGACTCAGTGAAAATTGAAAACTTCTCTGTTGCTCTTTAGCCATTTGACAAATATTTACTAAGCAGGTACTCCTGTGAGGCACTGTGTGCTGAGAATACAGCAGAAAATGAATCCAATAAAAATCCCTCCCCTCGTGAAACCTACAATCTGTTGAGAGGAATGATCTCAACTTCTGCCCCATAAAACATAAGCAAGAATGGTCCTCGGAATCAACTGCCAAATGCCAGGTTGCCAGGCCATCTGCCTGTGCCTTACTGTCCCAATGAAGTCTCTTACAGATGCTCTTTGCCTTCAAGGGGCCACAGACAAAAATAGCAATGTCAGGCCACTGTGAAAACTGCAGACACAAATGGGTCACCTGGGGTCAGGGAAGGCTTCCTTGGCCAACTTTAGGTCAGATCTAAAAAGTAAGTAAGACTTGGCTGGGTTATCAGAGCCAGCTGGGGATGCTAGATAAATCTGTGTAGAGAAAGAGGGAGCAGGAAGCAGGGGGGCAGATTCTATGAGCAGAGGCAACAGTGGAAACAAAGCCCTGGAGGAGAGGGAGAGAGCATGGCGCAGTTAGGAAATTTAAAAGGTTCTAAATGGCTTTAGCAAAGGGAGGAGAGGCAGCAGCCTCTTTGACCCCATGGGGAGCTCCTGAACTGGTTTTAAGCAGGGGAGTGACGGGCTTCAATTTGCTCTTTAGAAAGGTCATCTTAGCAGCAGAGTAGAGAAAATACTACAGCATCCCAGCCCAATGGGGAGATCCGGGAGCAGGAGAAAGGAGCATTAAGAAGAGGTCCCAGTTCCTGTCTGAGCAGGTGAGGTCGATGGCACCCTCCATGTGGCTGGGCTCACAGACAGACTCTCTTCTTTGGAGGGAGAGGTCAAGGGAGCAGTGATGGTGGTGGTGAGCTGGCAGTGCCTATGTATCCTACAATGAAAGGGTCCAAAGGGCAGCACTGTGGTTTGGGTCTGGAATGCCCCCCAAAAGCCCACATGTTAAAGGCTTGGTCCTCATGCCATGGAGTTATTGGGAGATGGTAAAACTTTAAGCAAAAGGGACTAATGGGAGATCTTAGGTCATTGAGAGCATGCCCTCAGAGGGAATTATGGGACCTTGTTCCACTGTTCGTTCCACTTTTTTGCTTCTGTCCATGAAATGAAGGCTTCCTCTGACATGCACACCCACCATAACATACTGCCTCATCTTGGGCCCAAAAGCAAACTGACAGAGGACTGAAACCTCCAAAACTGTGAGCCAAAATAAACCTTTCCTCTTTTTAAATTTATTATCTCAGGTATTTTATTACAGTAAACGGAAAGCTGACTAGCATAAGGAGGCAAGTGAGTGAACACATCCGCAGCTCAGAGACAGGACTGAACCAAGATGTGGGTAGTGGTGGCACCCAAGACATAGCCCTGTTAGATCACCAGGGGCAGTCTGCCAAGCAAATACCAGGACCCACTTGAAGGACACCAACATTCAAAAACTGCAAGAGGGCAGAAGAGCCTGAAGTCCACAAGGAAACCAAGGCAGATGGTTGAAGCAGAAGAAAAACTAGGAGTGTAAGGACAGCCGGAAGGCAAGGGAAGAGTTTCAAGAAGGAAAAGAATGAAGGTAACGCAGACTGTGCTGTCAGAGGTCAGGAAGGCCGGAGTGGAAGGTGTGCCATGGACTTAACACTAAATTCACCACGTTGCTGGAGTAATGGGTTCAGGGGTCAGATGGCAACAGGGCCAGGGTGAGGAGGCAGAAGACATTTTGGTGAGACTGGAAAGTGCTATGGCTGGGGGGAAACAGGAAGTCTAGAAAGTTGGCAGAGAACTGAGCCTATTACAGGACAGTGGGACGGACTCCATAGGTCAGATGAGGCTGAAGAGACAGAGGCAACCAATGCGGATCCTCCGTAGGGACACAGATCCAACAGGGATTTGTTGTCAGCCTAAGAAAAGAGGGTCCCAAAGCAGGCCAACGGCATGGCACGTGCACCCAGGTGTGGAGCAGGCTGGGAGGTGCAAGTCAGCTGGCTTTGCTCACTTAAGGAAATCTATGAAAGGCAAAGGGCAAACAGGGGTCCAGTGTTTCAGAAAGACACAGGAAGTCTAGAACAGTCATCACGGCCAAAGGCTGGGAGAGAAGCCTAAGCAAACACAAGAGTATTCCTGGGCAGAGCTGATGACCTAGCTTTATTGGTTTATGGGGTCACCATGCTAGGTGATAGGTGACTATGTGATTTCTCTAGCAGCTCTTAGAAAGCAGGGGTAGAGTTCTGCCAAGTGCACAAAGGAAGGACAATGGGTGCTTGATGACGACAGGATGTGTCGGAGAGGGAAGAGCCACAGCTTGGATGGGGCGAGGAATGCGTACAGAGGGCTGGAAGGAGTGCATGGTGAAGATGCTTAGGACTTCCGAGGTGGAACAGGCAACTCTGAGAGATGACACAGTCCAGGATGTGCCTCAGGCAGTGAGTGAAGCAGGGTGAAGAGGCCACCCCTGGAGAGCAGGTGGTCAAGGTGCTGGCTGAGTCATGAGAACTCAGGGTGATACAGTGGGTGGTCAGGGGAGAATGATCTTGAGCCAAATGCTCCAGTCTCCAGGGACAGAAGCTGAAAGTCTGGGTGCAGAGGGAGGAAGAAAAACACAAAATAACAAAATGTCACCTGCCCCAAAGGAATGGCACTCAAAGTTCCCCTTCACTAAATGCATGCTATGTGCTGCCAACAAGCAAGATATTTATTAGCTTATCTAGTCCCCACAAGCATGATACACAGGCTTCTTCTATACATGGGAAAACTGAGGTTTGCTGGCTAAGAACTTTCCCAGGATCACAGAGCCTAAACATGATGGATCCAGAATTTGTGGTTCTTGCTTCCAAATACCAGGGCTGCTCTGCCCCACCACACTTATAGACAGACAGGGTAGATTGCATTATTTATGCCCCAGCAATTGCTTATCCCCATGCAAGACCTCTCTAATTGCACCTCACAGCACTTCTAAGGAGGAGGGGTCAGGGGCCGCCAGCTGCCTGGTAATGAGCCGGCTGTCCTCCCCGATGCCATGCTCCCTGTGATGGAGGCCGCAGTAATTACCCAGAGCCCATTAACAAGCACCCAGACTGCGATGCACTAATAGGACCAGAACAAACACATCAAAATATCAGCTTTCAAGGAAACTCCAGTGCAGAATTTATATTTCTAAAAGGGCTGACTTGATCATAATGCAACAGGAAAAATCCCTTCCTTCCCACATTTCCAAACAAAGCAGCCAGTGTTTTAATTCCAAAGACAATGGAGTTTCCTTCTATGGAGACCAGCAGCTACCACACTTGTTTTAGGGTGTTAAAAAGTAGTGCCACAGTCTTGGGGCAAAAAAAAAGATAGGACAAAACAACATGAGGAGGTTATCAGCGTCCATTTGGTGTTTAATAGTTTGGCATTTACTTATTTGGATGTCAATAAGACACAATGGAAAGGCCTAGAAAAGTTCAGAGATGTGGGAAGAAGGTTTTTTTTTTTCAGGTTGATGGGCTCTAGGTGTATTTGAGCAAATCTCAGAGCTTCCAAAGAAGAGAATAGAGACTGGGTCATCAGAGCCTGGGAAAGATGTGGGGCAAGGGGGATGGACAGAGGATGGTTTACCAGGACAAGGGGGCAGCTGGATAGAAGGAATAACTTCTAATGACCTCTAGAACAGCAGGAATAATTATGGTTGATGAAAATTAATTTAATATCTCAAAATAGCTAGTAGAGAGGATTTTGAATGTTCCCAACACAAAGAAAGAATAGTCAGAGGTGATAAAATGTCAGTTACTCTGATCTGATTATTACACATTGTACACATTAAAGTGTCACACTGTGCCCCATGTGACATGTATTATGTGTACAATTACTATGTGTCAATTAAAAATAAAATTATATTTTTAAAAAATCTTGGAGCTTCACATCGTACTTGAGGAAATTCCCAGGACCATCAATAGCAAGGGGGCAATGGGCAGCCTCTCAGCCCTGCACAGAGGGAACACCGGCCCTGCAGCCCCTGCCTTGGAAACAACAGCACATTCAGAATCACCAGGCACACCCCACTCACTGCAATCCTAAAATTGAGCCCAGCTCTCATGCTGATTATTCTTACCATACTCGATCAGCAAGCAGCTTGATTTTGTCTTCAAATACTTCAGACTCCAAGAGAACTGCACACTCCAGATTCATTACTGACAACCTGGGCTACTTTCTCCTTGAAGCATCAGCACACACGTCAGAAGAGAACTTGGGAAATATCCCTGCAGATGGAGCAGCTGGGACCCCACTTACTGCTCAAAAGTAAGAGTGAGGATTTTCTCTCCTCAGCAGCCCCCGCTAGTCCTCAAGGCCAGCAGCTTTGCAGGGAGGGAACTAATCTCAGATCACTGAGGAGAGCGAGGGTGATATTGATGAGCCTCAGATCAGCTGTTTAATCTTTTTATAATCTCCCTGGTCCCTGAGACTTATGAGGGAAGCTGCTGTAACCCAAGTCATGAGGAAATTGGAAACACACCTCAGGCAACCATGCTCTAATTTACAATAGAAATTAAAAAGCAGTACACTTCAAATGGGTCACTGTACTCAGACAGACTTGGCAAATTTCAAAGCATACGCAGAGTCAAAGAATCTTCAGACACCGTTCAAGTTCAATAATTCACACAGCTGAGGTTAATTATAATCAATTGTCATTGATACCGGGCTCTGAAGCATATGGTCCCTTTTTCTCTTTACAGTCTGTTTGATGATTACCTTGTGCTCCCTGATTTGGGATGAAGTCTGAGATTTACTATCTTCTGCAAAGAAAACTAATTTCTCAGCTACAAAAGAAAATAACATTCTCAATTGTAAACCCTCTGACTCTCCCTAGAGATGAAGATGCCTTCACTTCCTTCTTTGATACAACTGGACCCCAAGCAGTCCCTGGTAACTGCCTGACCCCACCTCCCCCAAAATCACGTATGACTATTAACACTGGCATTTTTAAATTATGCAAATGTGCTCTGATTCTACAAATTCCATCAAGAATGTCTATAAGATCTAGGTTCTCAGGTGAGGCTCCCTCCCCACCAGGACTTCTCTTATATAGCAGCCGTCCTGATCCTCCATCCCAGGACATATCAGACCCATCCACTGAGCTACCACCACTCGCCTTCTCAGACATCCACTCCTGCTCCCCCTACCTTGGCACACATCCACATGGAGTCATTTTAAAAGGTCAATCCATTGGCCAGGCATGGTGGTGCATACCTGTGATCTCAGGGACTCAGGAAGATGAGGCAGGAAGATTGCAAGTTCGAGGCCAGCCTGGGCAACTTGTGGAGACCCTATCTCAAAATAATAAAAAATAATAAAAAATAGAAAAGCTCAGCAATAGAGCACCCCCAGGGTTCAATCCCCAGTACAAGTAACACGCCTCCCTGCCAAAAGTCAATCAATTGATGGCATTCCCTCTGCTCAGTATCTCCATCAGCTTCCAATTACACACAGATTAAAAATCTCAACTCCTGGGGCTGGGATTGTGGCTCAGTGGTAGAGCGCGTGCCTCACATGCGTGAGGCCCTGGGTTTGATCCTCAGCACTACATAAAAATAAATAAATAAAATAAAGCTATTAAAAAAAAATCTCAACTCCTTCCCAGGCCTGGCAGGCTAGTAGGATGTGGCTGCCCTGATCATCTCGGGGCCTCGCTCACATCTTTTCTCCTGAAGTTCCGTACACTCCAGCCGGCACTGGTCGTCCTGCAGAGCCTCTGCTCGTGCTGGTTTGCTCTGCCTGGGAAGCTGGGCCTCCATATTTTCCCATGGCTCATTTCTCTCTATTCAGTCTCTGCTGCCCCATAACCTCCACAGAGATGCCTTGCTACTGCCACTCTGTCTTCACTACCCGGTGCCACATCCTATGCTGGTTACTCATTTGTGTGGCTGTCACATGGTAGTCACTGTCACTTTGTGATGGCTGGCCCAGGAAAGTCACTCCACATATACTAAGCAATCATTCATCAACCCATTTTGCCAGGAATCCCCTGACTCCAACCAAAGATGGTTCTTATCTGCTGAAGACTTATGAAATCAGAACCAATCACATGTTTTTTGGAATAAGCAGAAACCACTCAGCAAATATCCCAGGATCCAGCAAGTAAGCACGCTGCCTGGCAAAGCGGGTAGCTCTGGCACCCACATCCACTAGTCTTTCTCTAGACAAAGTCAAGAAGTAAAAGGGCTGTTCTTGAATTTAGGAGAAATAAACTCTTTTTTTTTTTGGTACCAGGGATTGAACTCAGAGGCACTCAACCACTGAGCCACATCCCCAGCCCCATTTTGTGTTTTATGTAGAGACAGGGTCTCACTGAGTTGCTTAGCAGTTCGCCATTGCTGAGACTGGCTTTGAACTCACAATTCTCCAGTCTCAGCCTCCCAAAGTGCTGGGATTACAACAGGTGTGCACCACCACGCCCAGCTAGAAGAAATGAACTCTTGAATTCAGTTGCCCGGTTCAGGATCTCTCTTCTTATGCTAACTGACAGTGTTAAGCTTTTGGCTTTCTTTTTTCCCATTTTAACAACTGAGCAATGTTTTAAATCCAAAAGTATTTCTCCAAAATAATTATATTTACTTTCTTTTGAAAAAAAAATGTTCCGATTACAGAAGGTAATCTTAAAAGGTGCTTCTGACAGTTGTAACTTATATTAGCATAAGAAATACCCCTAATGTATGCATGGATTATTTCATTATTTTTAAAATATAAATATGATCAGGTAATTTTGTCGTAGTTACAAAATTAATATCAGAATATCTGCACTTCAAAATAAAAAGTAGGAAGTTTTCCATAATGCAGCTGCCAGCAGCATTCTGAGCTTTAGAGTATACACTGAGGTAATGTCACGGAACAGCCCATTTGCTGTAGAAATTTAGTCCCCCAGAGCAATAATTTGTATCAGTTTAACATTGATTCGACCTTGTGATTCTGAGACATATGGTTGCTCTAAAAGCAAGGAGAGAGAGTGGAGCCACATGGAAGCTTTCTGATATAGCTGATCAATGAGAACCAGGGCAACAGGGGCAGGAGAGGTGATCAGTCAACTAACAACACACAAATGGGTGAGCGAAAATCGTCTGTGACCCTGGTTGGCTCACCAGTCTGTTCAGGTTAAAGTGGTCCCACAGGACAGCTGCCACCACTCATGCAATTCAAAACAGGTCCTTGTCAAAATCATCGCCCGTGCACACCACCCTCAGACTTACCTACGCTCCTTACACTTTGTGTGAAAGGCCAAGATTCCCTTTTAATCTAAACTGGGCGCGGTGGCGCACGCCTGTAATCCCAGCACTTTGGGAGGCTAAGACAGGAGAATCGCAAGTTCAAAGCCAGCCTCAGCAAGGGCAAGGCGCTAAGCAACTCAGTGAGACCCTGTCTCTACATAAAACACAAAATAGGGCTGGGGATGTGGCTCAGTCGTCGAGTGTCCCTGACCACTGAGTTCAATCCCCAGTACCAAAAAAAAAAAAAAAGATGAGCAAGCTTGCTTCATGTCCCACTATGTCCTGCTCTAGTTCTACAGGGGGTTAAATGAAAAGGGCCTTAACTGAGGAAAGGAGGAAGTAGAAGGTGGATCCACACACACACACACAGAGAGAACACAAAAATAGAGGAAGCAGCAGGGAGGACTGAGAAAGAGGGACTGAGTGGACAAAGAATGAAAGGAAGGGGACCTAGGAAAACCAATGAGAGCCCAGGACAGAGGGAGAAAGAGAAAACACAGAGAGTGAAGGAGAAGGTGAAAAAACAGCAAGGAGTTTAACAAAGAGACTACGAGCGAGACACAAGAGAAAAAGCACAGAGAGAGAGAGGAGAAGTTCCTGGGGCGAGAATAGTGATGTATTTCATGGAGAAGCTATCTGTTAGAGTCCCTCTTGTTCCATGTACTATATCATACCATATGTGGGAACTGAACAAGCCTGGAACTCCGCCCAAGAACATCTGCTGCGGACTTTAAGAGCCCTAATAATAGCACAGCTGGTGTCCTCGGCTGCATGAGCTCACCGCCCATGTGACTGCTCCTTCCTTGGCAGCTCCTCCAGAGAAAGGAGGCACCCGGGAAAGCCCCGCCTTCCGCCTGCCCCCTCCCCCCCAGCCAGGCTTTATTTCCCCCAGGGCCTCCATTCTTCCCTTCCAGAAACCACTCCCACCCACTTTCCTGGGCTGTTACTCGGATCCAGCAGTTCCTCTGAACAGACATGTCCTTAACATGAAAGGCAAATATCAGAAATAAAAGGTGGGGACATCACTACAGATCTTATAGGAAATAAAAGGATTACGGTTATACCAATTAATTCAACACCAATGACATGGACAAAGTCCTTGAGATAGACGACTCACCCAAACTAACAACTGAAAAAAGATCTGAACAACACTTTATCTATTAAAGAAGTGGAGTTCCTAATGAAAATCCTTTCCACAATACAAGGAAAGGCCAGTGTGTCCCCAGCGCGCCCTGCTGCCAGGGTATGGCCCCTCCAGAAGTGCTGGTGACTCCAGGTCTGGGGAGGCAAATCCGAGACAGGGAGCCTTTTCTGTCTGAGAAGGGTTGCTAGGAGGGAAGGGAGCACCGGAGAATAGGGAAGGGGGCGGGGAGGTCAACAAGGTGGATCACAAGGCTGGGAAGTTTTAACCCTCTCTAGTGCAAGTTGTGAAACAAATTCCCATCACAGTACACTTTCAAAGGCCCGCTACCATTTTAAGAAACTGTACCTTAGCGCAGAATGGGGAAGAATTTCAGCCTCTAAGGGGAAGCCGGACTAGAAGTGCCAAAAGGAAACTCCAGTTGGCACCAATGCTGGCCGTCTCCATAGCAATTGGAAGAGGAGCTGAGAAACCTGGGATCTCTCACTCTGAGTCCGGGCAACACATCCTGACTGCCAGGAAGAGCCAAGTGGATATGAAACATAAGGCTTACTCACCAAAGAAAGACAAAGGTGGCCACACTTCAAAACCCGCACTCGGTGACATGCAATAGCATGGATGGGTTTATAGGCATGCAAGTACTGAGGTTAACAAATTACCAAATTCCATTCTTGTAGGTAGGTGATTATGCAACAGCAATCACACAAGAGTCAGAAGCGAGCAATCATTAACCTTCCCTACTGCTAACCACTGTTATGTACTACAAGACGGTGTTTTACTCCTTGTTTAATACCATAATAATAAGTTACCTAAATGAGTTATGTAAGCCTTGTTTTGAATTTATAACATCAGTTATAAATCACTCTTTCCGTGAAAGCTACAGAACTCATGAAAATTCAAAGACAGCGATTCCAGTATTTGAGAGCTACCATAAATACTTCATAGGTCACTCTCCTGAATGTTTAGTACACTGAGAAGATCCCTCTGCAAGACACGGCATAGCTGTTTCCGTTCATAAAACCCTGAAAGCCTTAACATAATCAATCACAACTTCAGTCTTTGTCCTTCCAACCTTATCTTTTGCCTCTTTTTCAGGTCTCATATGCAGGTCAAGTCCCTCTTTCTCAAGTCTCAGAGATTCCCCCTGGCTCCATCTTCAAGCCCACAACAGAGCCCTGCCAAGCTATGTTGGCACCTGAGACAAAAAGGAAAATTCATAATACTGATCTTGTCTTTTATATTTTGTTTATCATGGATTTTTGGGGCACTTGGGCTTTGTAAGTATTGCATTAAAATATTACTTATCTAGGGCGTGGTGGTGTAGCTCAGTGGTTAAGCATGTTTACCAGGAGCAAGGCCCTTAGTTTGATCCCCAACACCATACACACACACACACACATACACACACACACACACACACACAAATTTAATTACCCAGTTTATGACACCCTCCCTTAAATTTTGTACCCTAGGTAAATGCCTTCAATAACTTCACCCTAGTCCAAGCCCTGGTCCAGAATAACAACAGTACCCCCTGGGTAGACCAAAGAAAGAAGATAATACCCAGGCTTCATTAATCACCCCAAAGACTGGACAACAGCTGCCTCAAAGACCATCTACCAGGGTGTGTGTGTCCTAAATGCCTTCAAGGTGTAAGCGGGATGCAAAACACGAGTCAGAGAATAGTGAAAGTCCATGGAAGAAATATTTTATATCCTGTTGCATAACTATCTGATAGTTGCCAAATCAACGAGACCCTTTCATTTTCTTGCACATTGGACCCCATTAATTTTCACTTACATATACACTTTACACTGTTGATACACTTTATATGTAACCACACTCCTGACCTCCATCACTATAGGAAAGCTTTGTCTGTTTCTGACGTCATACATGTGTGCTTCTATGTGTGGTGTCTTTTGCTCAACATTTTGTGTAAAGCCAGATGACCAAAAGGAGCCGAATTAAAACCGCTGGGCAAGGCTTTATTGGAAATACACGCTCTCAGGCTGAACTCTCCCGTCCATCAGAGTGTGTACGGGAGAATGGCGCACCGTGTTCCAGAGCACAGAAACCCAGAAAAGGAAGACTTAACGCAGGAAGGGAAGGGCCTGAGGTAGAAAGAGGAGGTGATCTAGAGTCCTGTGTCCTCTGAGATTGGTCAGGGGATCCTGCTGAGGTCAGAGTCCTTCCAGGATGAGCCAGGAAGAATGGCGGCGCCCATACTGGGTGTTCGGTGTTCCTCTGTGCATGCGGCCCGCACTCGCCAGGTTGGTGCATTCGGGGCATGCGCGCTGCTCGCTGTTTCAGCCTGCCTTGGCAGAGGCAGCCATGTTTGTTCTGCATTTGCCTCGCTGACCTAACATTTTCTATGCAACATTCATCCATTTGTTGCATGTATTAGCGCTTCACTCTTTTTCATTGCTGCGTAATACCCCAGTACATGATTACATCACAATTTGTTTATAGAGTCACGCATTGATGGCATTTGGGTTATTTCCAGTTGGGGACTATGGTGAGTAAAGTTGCTAATGAACTAGGTACATAATTGCTTGTTTCTTGTTGATTACTTGACCAGGAGTCAGTCAATGTTTGGGTCAAAAGGCATCTGTTCAACTTTAATAAACATTAACAGATTTCCAAGTGGCAATTCTTTGTAGGTGGTGTGTGACAACTGCAGTTGTTCCACTCTTCCCAGCACTTGGTGTTGTCAAATTTCTTTATTATATCCATTCTCATGGGGACTGCAGAGGTCTCCTTGTTCAAATAAGCAATTTCCAATTTCTCTAATTTTACCACAATTCTATAGTTCCAAGAGTGCAAACTGTAAAACCTCAAGTAACTCATTAGAAAAAAAAAAAAGATCACAAAAGCATATAGTAAACTCTCTATTCACAGCTCCCTAATTTCAGGAATCCATAAAATATAAACACCTGTGAGAGACGGCATGGATGTATTGGCAAGGAAACCTGCAAAATGTAACGAGCACCACAAGAACTCCTGTACTCAACAGGTTGCTATAAAATGTTTACTAGGCTAAGCCAACATCTCTTCTGAACAATGGAGAACCAAGTGATACAACCACAAATATTTGCACGCCTACCAAGTATGAACAAACCTAAAGGACATGCTAGCCATTATCTCACTTGGCTTCTGGCAACAGGGTGACCCATGAATCCTACTTGTTGCCATAAGAACTGCCCCCATACACACACATACACACACACATACACACACACACACACACACACACACACACACACCCAAAACTTCTGATCCTCTCCCAATTTTTGCTCATTCCTCTGAGTTCTTTCACCGTGACATCACTAACGTCTCCATGGTATGGTCCCCAATCCCTTACCTCAACTTGGACCTCTATTCCAAGTGTCAGTCCCAAATGTCCCACTGCCCTGAATATCTCCTCTTAGAAATCTCAGGAACACATCATGGCACATTTAAAACAGTGCCCTCAGCTGGGCGCAGTGGTGCAAGCCTGTAATCCCAGCACTTAGGGAGGCTGAGACAGGAGAATCTGGAGTTCAAAGCCAGCCTCAGCAACGGCGAGGCGCTAAGCAACTCAGGGAGACCCTGTATTTACATAAAACACAAAATAGGGCTGGGGATATGGCTTAGTGGTCGAGTGCCCCTGACAGTTTAATCTCCAGTACTAAAAAATAAAAATAAAATAAATAAAAATAAAACAGTGCCCTCCAGGTCCTTGCACTTGGACAATTGAGTTATGGAAGTCTGACTCAGAAATCCCAGTCTCACCCCTGACTCTGCCGCTCCCTCACTCCACCACCCCTTCAGGGAAGGAGCCTCAGCTTTCCTCCTCAATACCACTCAAACACACCCACTTCCTTCCATCCACACTATCACTCACTACCCCAATTGAAGTCACCACCCTGTCACCCTGAGTACAGCCAGAACTTCCGTGGCAGGGCTCAGTCATAGAGGAGGTGAAGGAAGCCAAGGACCCATACATACACTGGCCTGGGACATGTTCCCAAGGCGAAGCCAAACACCTCTCCTAATGCCACCCAGTCCTACCATGGGCCTTCTCTTTAGAAACTCTACATACTTTATCCTTTTTCTACCCTAGTGACCAAATATGAATGCAGCTTCTGAGTTTGTGAGGGAAATTCTCAAATTTGCTGATGATAATCACTCTGCCACGCAGCTTCCTGCCAAACAGAGAATTCAGTATACCATGAAGGACTGATCATAAGATAACCAAAGTCCCAGAAATATTTATAATTTTCTTTATTCCCTTCTATCATTTCTAATATCAGGAGACCAGGTAACATTCAATAGTGGTTAAAACATTCCTCTTGTACTAAAGTAATCCGTTTTCTTTTCATATAAACCACTTTCTTATCTTCCCAGTACAGAATAAACACATCTATTGCCCCAGTCAACATTTTAGTCTGCTTGCCCAATGCTTTTCACGCCTTTTACCCACTGTTGTAACAATAAAAACATTCTGCTTGTTTTTCCCAAATAGAAAGCTGTTTTCTCAAATATATAACAACAATCTATATTTTTTTCCACAACAGACCTTTGGAATGTCTTGGTATTTGTGTCCAAATATCAAGTCCAAAGGGAATTTTCTAATGCCGTGGGACCATTGCAAAGCTAACCCTTTCCCCTCAGATCCAGCAGGGAAATTAGTCATCTGATGAGCAAAAACCATATGCCATACAATGCCTTAGGCCATAGGGCCTTTTCCGGTTAGTGCTACAAAGGTGAAGGCCAGCACATTCCCTGGGGCGTGGCACACAGGGGATGCTCCAAAATTATGTGTGAATGAATGGATCATAAGGAGCCCACTAACAATAATAATAGCTAACAAAATGTTTGCTGGAGCTGGTCCCATGTATTAATTCATGTAATCTTCTTAATAACTATATGAGGTTACCATACCAG
This sequence comes from Xerus rutilus, assembly GCA_028644305.1. Lineage (NCBI taxonomy): Eukaryota > Metazoa > Chordata > Mammalia > Rodentia > Sciuridae > Xerus > Xerus rutilus. The sequence continues at coordinate 17,610,245 of CM053413.1, forward strand.
CCAATGATTCAGGAACTACAGAAATAGGAGTTTGGGGGTTGGGATATAACTCATTCAGGGTAGAGTACCTGTCTAGCATGCGTGAGGCCTTGAGTTCAATACCCAGAATGGCAAGAAGAAACAGGGTTTTTTTGGTTGTTATTGTTTGTTTGGGGCAGGGGTTTGCTGGGTTAAAATATCTAAGCATCAATCTTCAAGGGAGAAAAGAAGGAAACATGCTTCACAAACATGGTGTGCTGTACTTCATCCAGACTATTAAATCTGAAGCTTTTTTATTTTTTAACTAATGAATGAAAACAAAGTTGCAGCCCAAAACTGTACCCATAATACTCAGCATTTTATTTAAAATATATTCTAAATGTGAAAGTTGAAATGATACACCCTCTGTCTGGGGGACACTTTTTTTTCCTTCTTATCTACCCTGAAAGCCAGTAAACCAGCTGTCTCAGAAAGTCTGACCCCAACTATGGCACTCACAGACCTAACTGGTGAGTCATGCATATAGCAAATTGTTCCTTTTCCTCTTCTCACCCACCCTCCAAGTCACTATAGTGTGTCCTGAATCACAGGTTTGGTTTTTTGTTTGTTTATTTGATGTTTTACATCCCTCGGTATAATTTCTAACTTGGTAACATGACAAGAATCTTCCTGTCCCTTTAGTTTAAGTAAACCTTCAATTTTCCTCTCAGGATTAAAATTCTGTGGTATAGGAAAAGCCCACATCTTTGGACCCCTCACTTAATAAAAATGGCCCTTGATATTCTCACTGTGTTGCCAGATCTTTCAGACACCAAATCACCAACTCAAATTTAAAGTCAAATAGGCTAATCAAAGTTATTGTCAGAATTCAGTATTAAGAATCACAAAACGTAGCTGGGGATGTAGCTCAGTGGTAGAGCTCATGCTTACCGTGCACACGGTCCTGGGTTTGATCCTCAGCACCAAAAAAAGAAAAAAAAATCCAATATGCTGGTTTACTGAGTTACCTTTATTTCCTCTTTAATCCATCAACTGACTCTAAATTAAAATATAAAACATGAGGGCAAACAATAGAGGGAAAGACCAGAAACACTAGCATCTTGTAGAAGCCATATTTATCTGCATCCCACTGCACTTTTTACATAAATTAAATGTGTTGCTCCAAGAGCTTAACACTGATCAGGAGGAGCACGGGTCAAAGCAGGGACTCCTAATATTCCGCTGCTTTTCAGGAATTTCCCTCAGCTCAAAGTAAGGCAGACTATGACTGGTGCTGGGAAAATACCAGAATGAAGGGAGAAACATGGTTATTTCAAAAGAAATAACCACCTCACACCTATTAGGATGGGTATTAATACACATACACACACACACACACACACACACACACTCACACACACAGAGTGTAAGTGTCAGTAAGGATGTGAAGAAACTGAAATCTTTGTGCATTGTGGGTAGGCATGTGAAATGATACAACCATGGGTGAAAACAGCCAGCAATTCCCCCAGATATTAAACAGAATTACCATATTATCCAGCAATTTGAATTCTGGGTAGATATCCAGAAGAAGTGAAAGCAGGGATTCAAATAGATCTCTGTAAACCAACGTTCACAGCAGCATTATTCACAGCGGCCAAAAGATGGAAGAAACCCAAGCATCCCTCGGTGGATGAAATGATAAACAAAATACGGCATATAATCACAATGGAATATTATTCAGTCTTAAAAAAGAAATTCAGACACATGCTACAACATGAAAGAGACTTGGGGACACTGTTAGGTGAAGTAAGTTAGACACAGAAGGTCATCCTATACAATTCCACTTATGTGAGGTTCCCAGCACTGTCAAGTTCATAGAGACTGACAATAGGAAGGTGGTTGGCAGGGGCTGGGGTGGAGAAATGGGGAGTTAGTGTTTAATGGGTACAGAGTTTGGGGTGGGGTAGACGAGAAGGTTCTAGAGATGGAGGACAGTCATAACTTCACAACAATGTAGATATACCTAAGGCTACCCAAACTGTACACTTAAAAATAGTTAACATGGGGCTGGGATTGTAGCTCAGTGGTAGAGCGCTTGCCTCGCATGCGTGAGGCACTGGGTCCAGCAAAGAGTCGGTGGGGGGGTGCATCTACTACTAAAAAATGTCCATTCCTTTTCTGGCATATTTTCACGAATTTAAAAATATCACCCAAAGTTTTGAGTGTGTGTTGAGGGAGGTGGAGGTGAGCGGCTAATGGTGGGGACTGTTTCTGTCACTACTGATTTAGAATGACAGTGTGTCCATTCCCTCTTATATCCTCCCGTTTTACCGTTCACTGCACACAATTAAAGGAGAGGGGATGGGGAAAGATGGGTTCAGCAATCCTTTCTCAGAAACCCTAATCCCTTTCCTTTCATTGCGGGACAGGAGGTTGAATGAAGCACCCAGCCCTAGCTCTCTCAAGCAGGAAAGGGAGCATGTGTTGTGTTGCCACTCACTCTCCCCAACATCTGCAAAGTGGCTTTGTGCAACCGAAAAGAGCATATCTGCGCACACACAAAAAAGCATCCCACCTGAGGATATGTTTAAAATGCAGACTCAGATGTAGCAGGCATGAGGGTCTGAGATTCTGCAGGCCTAAGAAGTTTCCAGGTAATGCTTTTGCTGCTGTCCCACTGTCCCTGCTTTGAGCAGCTATAATCAGCTTGAGCCAGGATAACAGGAACCAAAAGTCTCGCAAAGAAACAGAAAAGGCCAAGGTCCTCCTCCCATAGGTACGGTCCTCTTCTACTGCTGTTCTCACCAGAACACAGCTACTTGGTTCTACCATGAAGCTGGACTCTTCCTCAGTCCCTTTGGCATGAACAAACTAGGTGTCCGTGGTGACTCATCACACTGATCCTCAGTTGATGCTCCTGGAGATCAAAGGAAATCATCCTCCCCATTCCCCAAAATGTTTCCCAATGGTTCCCAAATAAATTCAAGGATGGTTTCTATATTGGTTGCTCACTTGCTCCTCGAGGTCCAGGTTCATGAGTCAATAATACAGGTGATGCCAAACCACCTCCAACATTCTAGGGGGAGATTTTATCTTTGGCACATTCCAAATGGGAAATTACTTGATAATCACCCATAATAAAAGGAGATATGTCTACTCTAGATCATATCTGTTCTAGTTCTTTGCAAAACTTAAAAACTAAGAGTTCACAAAACATTACCATTGAAAAAATTCACGCTCACAGTATGTTGTTGACGCTAAAGAACCACCAGCAAGGACTGACTGAGTTTACCAAATCACTAGAAGAACCAATGGAGAACTTCTAAGATTCTGTAGTTCTCTACACACATTCATGCTTTTTCTCTCCAAACCCAGAGAAAAAAGAAAGAAAAATATAAAATCCCATGTCCTAGCTAATATCCACTCTAAGAGACATGAATAAGCCTGTGGCAATGTAACTCAATGCAGGATTTCCTAACAGCTAATCTGTGTGAACATAAGTCAGGAGACAGTGGCATTTTTTAATCAACATAAGCAGCTATCTAGTAAAGAAGTCTAGTCATTAAGGAGTGCAATAAAAGACTGAAGTACTTTGAAAGGTAGGCTAAAGAAATGCTATTCTGCAGATGTCAAACCATTTAATCCACATTTTCATGGTTATTTTCAAATAATTTTTTTAAAAGAGAGATTTTAAAGTCCCCTGAATACCCGTAGCATAATCTTACTTAACATTCAAATCCAATTAATTTATATTCTGGTGGTTTTTAAATTTACTACTAGACCTATTTCCCCTGAATATTGGAGCATCCTTTTCAGATGTTAGTACAAAATCCACTTCCTCTGAGTAGATTACCTTCTGCTTTTGAATATCCTAATGAGAAGTCTGGAACTAAAAGAGATCCTAGAAATTCAGCTCCAGGATTCCCAAACCAGGGTGCACACACTCAAGCTGCGGAGATCTCCCAGGTCCTCAGGAAGACAAGGTGCATCTTCTTCAAATACTTTTTGACTCAGACAGCAAGGTAAAGTATTTTCATATTAAAACAAGATGAATCTAAGCCGGGCAGGATGGTGTCTAGCCAGGCACTCAGGAGGCAGAAGGATCCCCTGAGCCCAGGAGTTTAAGAGCAGCCTGGGCAACATAAGAAGACCCTGTCTCAAAAAAAAAAAAAGTATGAATCCTTCATTCCATTCTTCATCAAAGGAACTATTCAGTTAACACTAAAGAGTGTTAGAAACCCCAGGCTAAGCTCCCAAAACCCCCTTTTCAGGTTTCCTTTGCCCTGAGGGTAACAGGGACAAATTCAAGAAGCATCAACATAATCCATTTCACAGCCTCACACCCTGAGACCAAAGACTCTTCCAAGGATGTGAGTGGCCACCTTAGAAGTCCCTGCCATTTGTCAGTCTTCATCAAATAGATATCCACTGCTTTTTGAAAAGCTCTGATCACTAAACAAGTGAGGCTGGGAGCAGTCCTTCCTAGAATGCTGGACCAGAAGCCTAAACAAGGATTTAAGAGTCCCCCTCCCTTCCACTCTCTTCCATTCAGGTGCACTAACAATCACATAATGAACAGGGCTTCCCAACGAATAATGCCACACAGCCCTTTATAAAACACAAAGCCTTTCTTTAAGCAGCTGCACATCATAGCTCAGAGACATTCGGACGGACGTATATACATGCTATTATGTTCTGTCTGTTCACTAAGATTTTGAACTTTCCAATACTGAAAGTGGCCTCCGTTTGGATACACCTAATAAGAAGGCAAGTCAGAATAGGGATCATTGTTCAGAAAGAAGGAGAAAAGGAGAAGGAGCCCTTTTGGCAGTGTATCTCTGTCTGACAGACACTAATCCAAGACTATAAAGTCTAAGAACCCACACGTCTCTTCATATGAAGGCAGTTCCCCTCCACATCTCCATCTTCAAAAAGAAGAATGATTTTGTCTTCCCTCACAAAAATCTCAAGTGCATACTGGATACAATTCAGTTAAGTAGATCAGGGTCCACTTTCAAACACAAAGGTCACAGAATCATCTATTGAAGAGGTTGGTCATTATGACATTAACCTCAAGTTTATCAAACCTCCCAACCATATGCACAAAAGGCATGACTGAGTATGTGCAACTTGCAGTGAGTTTAAGTGAACTGTTCGCCCTCCAATGCCTTCTTCACTTGAGCCCTAAAGGAGAAGAAAAGTGGTCACCTGCCTGCTCACTCTCCCCAGCTCTCTCATGAGCAGCATGAGGGAACAGAACAATCATGTCACCCACAGTGGATGCAGCAGAGAAGCCCAAGGCCTGCTCTCTACCTGCGAAGTATGAAGTATGAAATCAAGATGGGGAGCCCAGATGGCTAATCCAAGAATTACCAAACAATCACAGAGGCCTACAGTGTGCAAAGCCAGGGGCAGGGGCTCTGAATGCAACGACAGGAACAAAGTCCACGTCAGATGGCAAACCATGAGGGGCAGTTAGTTTGGAAACTGAAAGTTTAGATCTCCTTTCAATGTGAATGATGCTCTATTATTTTCAAAGCCCTTTTATATTATCTGACTTGACATTCACAATAAACCTATAAAAAAGGTAATAATTACTCTAATACCTGCTTTATGATCCTTACTGGGACTCAGAAAAGGTTATCAAGTCCCATAGTCAAGAATGAGACTCAAAAACCCTCCCAGGTCATTCAAAGTTTCACAGATACTTTGATTTAAAACGCTGTCTCCTTAATCCTTATAATACTTCAATTTGGTTTGTTGAGGGCTGGGGAGGGAGTGGGGACATGGGGTTAATAAGGAAGGGGCAATCCAGAAGGGTGAAGAGCCAAGCCAGAGATGTTAAGTTAGGGCCCAATATCACAAAGCCAGTAAGGACTGTAAGAGCAAGGAGCTAGAATTTGAATCCCACTTGAAAGCCAGTGTCCTTAACTCACCGGAGTGAGGAGCAAAAGCAAGAGCCAGGGTGGAGACACCCTCTATGAAGAGCTCAGCTCTCCATGGGAAACTGAATCCCGCAGGTCCCTGGAGCATCAAACAGGAAACAACTCTGGTGCTGAGGCCAAGCTGAAACCCAACTCTTGCCAAACCCCCTGCACCTAGACCTGCGCTTTCTAACCCAGCCCAGCATCACTCAGAGCCAACTCAGCTCTCCAGGGGCTCTATACTTGTCTGGGGTCCTCTGTGATAAAGCTGGGGTCAGAGATCAAAGAGCACTAAAGTGTGACCTAAGAGGGAAACAGCCATCTGTCACCCCAGGTCCACCTCTCTGAAAACCTCCTAATCAAGCTCCTGTTCTGGGGAACACCCCCCAGACCCACAGAAGGGCTGATCAGCCAGCAGGTGCAGTCTGGCCACCTCCTACTCTGGCAGCTGGAAATCAAAGATTACTGGAACTAGCTTGTTTCCTGTAGTGTCTGCTCAGACTCACCCTCAGACCAACAAAAGACCCTGCAGAAAAGGGTACCAGTACTGGCTACACTCTGCAGGCAATATTTGACATGGTTTACACATTCAACTGAAGCAAAGTTCTGGTGAAGAACATCAGAAAAAAATTAAAATCTGAGGCCTAAACATTCACACTTTGGAGGCTCTCAAAGTGGACACTAATGTCTGTCTGACCAAGTGCAGCGACAGTGTTCTCAAACAGGACAGTTTAAAGGGGTAGAAGCACCCAGTTCCTGGTTTTCTAACTTTGAAATCTTCCCTGAACACAACTTTACCCCCAAAAAAGAAACAATTCATTTCATTAAATCTGTTTTCACCTGCAAGAGGCTGACCTTGGAGATTACAAAGAATTTTAAAACTCAGGTCAAAAAAGTGACAAAGTGAACTTGTTAGTTCTCAAGATGTATAGGGGGGGCCCTAAAAGCCATAAGTCTGGTCCCTGACGTGCTCAGATGTAATTTACATTAAGTTATGCCTGTGAGTGGGAATCAGGGTGCTACCGCGCTCTGGCCTGGCTCAACCCTGGGCTCTCTGAAGGTCGCCTCACTGTCACCTCGGAGTGCAAGCGTCCGGAATCCAGGCCACGCAACATGGACCACACGATACCCTAGAGGTACCTTTCTGGGTCCCCAAGGGCCACCAGCAGGTGCGGCCAATGTAGAGGGTCGTCCCCGCAGCGGCCCGGGGCCCAGCCTCTCCCGTCTCCACTTTCGGAACACCCGCGTCCTTCCCCACCCCGCGCTGGACCGGCCAGAAGCACGGGTCTCCAGACCCCGAGCTTACCCACAAGAGGCGCACGGAACGTGGCCCCCGTAGCAGACACGGTCCCGGGGCCTCAGGAGCGGGCTACCCCAGCGCGGGGCTCTCCCGGCCGCCGCCTCCGCGTGATGTTCGATCCGGCCCGGCCGCCCGGCGGCTCCGGTCCCCTCCGCTGCAGCCGGCCGGGCGGCACCAAGACACGCGCGGCGGAGCTCGGCTTCGGCGCCGCCGCCTCCTCCTGTCGATCGCTAGCCGACCTGGCGCTCCTGTGCTAAGAGTCTGGAACTTGGGGGTCTTCAGGGTGCTCGAGACTCCCCAGCGCCTTGGGGATGCGCTTGAGTCCACCGCGCCACCCTCCTGCGCGAGGCCCCTCTCCCGGGGCACCTCGCTCCCGGCGCGCGAGTGTCACGGGCTTGGGGTGCGCGGGGGTGGCGGCCGGGTGGGTCCGGGGGCGGCGGTCGGGGGCACTGCTGCGGACACAGGCACTGAAGCGGGCGCCGCGGCGCGGCCTCTCGCCATGGCTCCCCGCGGCCGGCGGCTCGCACCTCCCCTCCGCGCTGCCGTCACCGCCCGACGCGCCGAGCCCTCCCCTTCCCCGGCCCCGCCCGCCCCGCGCCGCCACCTGCGGGCGGCCCTCCAAGATGCCCCCGGCGCGTCCCAGCGGCGCGCAGCCGCGCCCCTTCCGCCTCTCCAGGCATCCCTCAGCCGCCCAGGTGCTTTTTACCGGCGCCGCCGGGCACCTAGAAGTGTCCTGGAAATACCTGAGTCTAGAAAAGCTTATCGCATCTCTCCTGAGCACTTATTTACTTCTAGCACTTCTCGATGTCCATCTGAGTCTGTCTAAGCAACGATTGGGACTCTGGCGGCCCTGTCCGGTGCTCGGGCTGTGTGTAGTGAACGCAGTGGAGTCCTGGCACTTGGTTCCTGCAGGGTCGGCTGGTCACCTGGGAACTGTCAGGCTTACACCCAGGGAGGACCGAGCCGGGAAAGGGGGGATGTGGACGGGCAATCTGAACAAGATGTCACCAAAGGGTAAGGGTAAAGGTGGGGTTGGGCAGCGGAGCGGGGGGGGGGGGGGGATCAGGAAACGATCCAGGAAGTGAGCGCGCTCCCAGGCCACCCTCTTATGCAAATCACTTGTGGACGGTTTAAGGGGAACAACCCACATTAGATCATTTCCAGTTGAGGCTGCCTAGTCTAAGTCTCCAGCCTCATCTCCGCCCAGAGAACATACAGGACAATGGAGGAGGACTTGGAGAAGCCTCATACCACAAGGCACAAGGAAACTAAACCCTAAAAGAACTAATTTCTGTGCTGGAAAAAGACCTGAGATCAAGTAAATAGTAGAAATTGGTTGTGGGAGGGGAAAATCCTCAATGGGTGCTAACTCTAGGAGGAATGTTGTTGAGAACTAGGTATTTGCCCGGATTAACCTGCTGACTTGCTTATTAGTAGCAAAGGGGTGGCAACATCTTGACCAGGTAATTCAAAGTTAATATTACCAATGACAGCGGATGGGTATCATGTCGTTGGGACACATCACCTCTGCAGTATACCTAGGAGAATGCATAGCCTGAATCCAATGATGATGAAACGTCAGTAAAAACTAAAATGAGGAACATCTACTAAAAGGGGGGAAAGGCCGTATTTTTCAAAAATTTTCAGAGTCATGAAATTTCAGTACTGGATCCTGAATGGGGCCATAGAAAGTGTTATAAGGGACATTCCAATTGACAAAATAGGAATCCATATGGTAGATTAAAGTATTGGATCAATGTTAAATTTACTAACGTTAGTATCTTATACTGTATTTGTACACAAGAACATCTCTATTCTTAGGAAATACACACTGAAATATCATTAAGGGGTAAAGGGTCATGATGCAAGCAACTTAGCTTACATCATTATAGGGGAAAAGACATATTGTTAGCAAAAAGTGATAAAACAAATAGGCAAAACATTATCAGTGATCTGAGTAAAGGGTACACTGACACATTTCTGTTAAGTTTGAATTCATTTCTAAATAAAAATATTTTGAAAAACAACAGCAAGTGGGGGCTGAAATGAGGGAAAAGGTAGGTGTTAGTATAAAAGGGATTCTTGTGATTTGGGAACTAAGTTTCTTGATTGTGGTGAAGTGATAAAATTGCGTAGAGCTTAGACACATATGAATACAAATAAAACTGGAGAAATCTGAATAGGATAGTTATAGTCAACTACCCTATTGACTATTATAGTCAACATCCTACTTGTGACATCATCCTACAACTATTATAGTCAACATCCTACTTATGACATCATACTAAAGTTTTGCAAAATGTAATCATTAGGGGAAACAATACTAGACAAAGTATTGTTTCTAACAACTAAACACAGATCTACAATTATCTCAATAAAAAATTTCAATTACAAAATATCATCAAATATGTGCTAGGTTTGTATGTAAACAGGTGTGACTGCGTAGGAATGTACAAGAGTAAATAGGCTAAAGCTGTTTCACAGTGGGATTAGAATAGACATGGTGCTGTAACCAACAGAGAAAGTGTTAATGGGGGGGGGGAATAGACTATCTGAAATATGACTGACAGATCAGTTTCCTTCCAGTTCTGCAATTTAAGAATACTAAAGCCAGAGATGTTCTTTGAGATCATCTAGTCCTACCTTCTCATTTTCAGGAAACTGTGGGCAGAAAAGTGGTACATGACCACACAAGCATCAAATTAGTGGTAAACCCATAACTACAACTCTTGTCCTATGCTTCAGTCAAGGTTAGTACAGAATGATTCAGTCAAGGTTAGTACAGAATGATGTCGTTCAACTCATTTGAGTCCCTGACAGTGGCCTTCTTCCAGCACAGGGTCCTGACATCTGGTTTCTAGCACCCACTGAAGTATATGTGGATCCTACCCCTGAAGAGGAGGGGCTGGTTTCCCTCTCTCTGACTCCAGCTGGGAGAAAGCAGGTGGCAGGCAGAACCCTCTTGAGTGGTTGCCCCAGCTATAAGTCTGCCCAAGCTCAAGAGCTAGTTGGAGCGTCTGCTAACCTGCTGCTGCTGGAAAGCAAGGTACAGGGACCCCAGGAAGAAGGCAGGATGGCTACATCAAAGAGAAAACAGTAATTTCCCTGGCATGTCCTGGCTTTATCCAACATCAGCCAGAGATCTCTGCCACAGAAATGACTCTGGCTTCTCTTGAGCCACTGATAGCCACTGTATTCTTTTGTTGAATCAAATCAAAATCAACATATGGTCATTGATATTTGCCAGGCTCTGATTTAGTAACTGTGAGAAGATACACAAAGAATATCTGATCTGTGCCATTTAGGAACCTGAAATACAGCCAGGGACATAAGGTGAAAATTCAGAAAGTAACTGAACAAAAAGAGATAAGTGCTAGCTACATTAGCTTGGGTACCCCCAAAGAAACATTGGAGAAGGACTTACAGACAAGAAGTTTCTTGTAGGAAGTGATCCCACGGAATAGGGGTGGAAAAAGGAATTGAATGCAGAAAGGATGAAATAGGGAAAGAGAGAAACCTACTTTAGAGTATATAACCTCTTTGAGCACCCGAGACTTAGTCCCACAGACTTAAGAATTCTGAGGAACTGGGTAGAACGCAAGACTGAAGATGGAGTATTTACCCACCAGCTCCTGTCTCAACTGGTTGCTGGGCAAAATAAGTGAACTAAGATGTGACATGAGACATACATAAAAGGTACCTGAGTCACCAGCAAAAAAGCATCCTGTGAGCTGGGATTTTTGTCCACTTACTTCATTGCTGCATTCCCAGCACCAAATACAGCTCCTGGCTCATAGTAGATGCTCTGTCAGTAGACACAAAATGAATGAAATAGTAGTGTGGATCAACAACAGAAAAAAAATCATAAAATAATTGTAGACATAGTGGCTCACGCATATAGTTCCAGCATTCAGGAGATTAAGATAGGAGAATCACTTGAGCCCAGAAGTTGAAGACAACTTAGCAACATATCCTGAACAACATAACAAGACCTCATCTCAAAAAAAAAAAAAAAAAAAAAAAAAGCTTGCATAAGTTATTTTCAACAATATTTTATATGTATGTATCTGCTTGTGGCAGGCATTGGATGAAGCTAGGCTACTAGAATAGTGAACAAAACAGATATATCCCTGCCTCTAGTGGGCCTTTCGGTCCAGGACAGGAGTTAGATAATATGCTACACATATCCATATTCAATCAGCTTGTGAGAAGTGCTGAGAATAAACGGATGCAGTCAGCATAAATAGGATAACAGGAGATTTATGACTGATTAGTGGATCAGGGAGCCCTGTCTAAGGAGATGACACTTAAGATTCAGAGGAAAATCAGGAGCCAATCATACAAGGGGAAATGGTAGCATCACACCCAGAGGCAAGAAAGACCCTCCATGGCTGGAGCTATGCTAGGGTTTCAGGAAAGAGGTAGACCATGGGGCTTGATGGTTTGGGGAAGGAGTAAAAACTTTTAGATAAGGAAATAACATGATCAAATTCACATCTTTAAAATCCCCATCCAGCCAGGCTTGATGGCACACACCCATAATCCCAGTGGCTCCAGAGGCTAAGGTAGGATTGCAAGTTCAAAGCCAGCTTCAGCAGCTTAACGAGGCCCTCAGGAACTCAGCAAGACTCTGCCTCAAAATAAAAAATTAAAAGGGCTTGGGATGTGGCTCAGTGGTTAAGCACCCCTGGGTTCAATCACCAGTACCAAAAAATAAACATAAAAAATAGAATTCCCATCTGGCTGCTGGGTGGAGGATGGACTCCATTGGATTATCAGGAACCACTAGTGGCTATGGGGATGAAAAAGACCAGACCACTTCAAGGCCATCTCATACAAGGCTGGGCCCTCATGGCTTCCACATCCATTGCCACTACTGCAACCAATAAAACTTCAGGGATATACTAAAACCCCACTGTAATATAAGTGGGCCCCCAAATGTCAATTGGTGGAGTGTACAGTTGCATAACTGAAGGCTAATTAAAACTCATGTTTCTTAGACAATCTTATAGTTTCTATGTGGAAACAAACAAAATATTTTCTATTCATTTAGTAGATTTGTAGGAAATAGACATTATTACAATAAAGTTTTAGTTTGAACTGAGCTAAAGAACACTAATAAGTATCCTAATAAGAGAAGAAAAAAGGGAGATTTGAGACAGAAGGAAAAGATACAGAAGGCGACGTAAAGGCAGAACAGAGAGACATGTGGCCATAAGCCAAGGAGTGCCATTAGCTGCCAGAAGATGGAATAGATAAGAAATGGATTCGGAAGCTGAGACAGGAGAATTGTGAGTTCAAAACCAGCCTCAGCAATGGCAAGGCGCTAAGCAACTCAGTGAGACTCTATCTCTAAATAAAACACAAAATGAGGCTGTGGATGTGGCTCAGTGGTCGAGTACTCCTGAGTTCAATCCCCAGTACCAAGAGAAAAGAAAAGAGAAAAGAAGTGGATTCTCTTCCAGAGCATCCAGAGGGAGTGCATCTTAGCCAACAGCTTGATTTCTTACTTCCAGATTTGTGTGAGTATAAATTTCTGTTTTTCTAAGCCATCGAATGTGGAGCAATTTGTTGTGACATCCCTAGGAAGCTAAGACACCTGCTCAGGTATATCAAGAAAATAATTCTCACCTTTTTCCTCCACCAGTAGTTGTCTCCTCTATACTAGGCATGTCTTTTTTTTTTTTCTTAACTAGGCATGTCCTTACCAGCCTATAAGCATATCATTATTTTTTCCCTTGAAAAGAAAACTTGACTTCATTTCCACTTCCAGCTACCACCCTATTTCTTGGCCGTACTTTATTGCAAAATTTAAAAGAGTTGTTTATTGTCAGAGTCTCCAATTCTTCTCCTCTGTTTTCCCCCTCAAACCCAGTCCACCCAGGCTTTTGTCTGGACCACTGACCTCCCATTGCCACACTGAGAGGTCCATCCTCTTTCCTCTCTTGCTTGAACTCTCAGCAACATTTGACACATCTGTCACTTTCATCCTGGAGATACTTTCTTAACTTGGCTTCTAGCAAGTTATACTCCACACTCGCTCTGTAGTGATCTCATCTAATCTCAAGACCTTAAGTATCATCTATCTACAGATAATTTCCACATTTATACCTCCAGCCCAGACTTTCTCCCCAAATTCTAGATCACTTAAACAAACTTCTTGACACTGCACTTCGGATGTCTAATAGGTATCTCCATATTACCACGCTCAGACTGCAATCCTGGTCTTCCACCATCATGCTCTGCTCTCCCACAGTCTCCTGCCTTTCAGATATGCAGGCCCAAAACCCTACAATCTGGGCTGGGGTTATGGCTCAGTGGTAGAGAACTTGCCTAGCACATGTGAGGCACTGGGTTCCATCCTCAGCACCATGTAAAAATAAATAAAGGTATTGTGTCCATCTAAACTAAAAAAATATATTTAAAAAAATCCTTCAATCTTTCATTTTTTTCCCCACCCCATATCTGATCTATTAGGGAATTCCTGGTTCTATCTTTAAAATGTAATCCAGAATCTACTTCTCACCACCTTTGCTGCTCCCGTTCTGAACCAAACCACCATCATTTCTCCTGGATTCCTACAAAAGCCTCCTAAATCCTTGCTTACTCCCCTGATGATCTCTGTCCTTCCCAACCCCAGTCTTTTGTCCTCACAGGAGCTTATGATACTATGAAACTGGAGCAAAATGAGGCTGGGGGTGTAGCTCAGCAGTGGAGTGTGTACCTAGCATGTGCAAGACCCTGGGTTCATTTTTTTTTAAAAAGTGAGTAATATGTACCTCCTCTATTCAAAATCCTCCATGTAAGCAAAAATCTCTACAAGGCCTAAAAGACCAACATGGGCTCCTTCCCTGATTCCATTGACCTCATTTTCTCTTCTTTCCAACTCACTTCACCCACAGGAGCAGTGGTTTCTCTGCTGCTCCTTAAACATGCCAGGGACACTCACCTCAGGACTCTTACAATGCCACTTCCCTTTCCCTGGAATGTTCTTCCTCTACATATCCTATGGAGCTTCCCCTCACCTCCTCAGTGAGGCCTTGTTATGGTTTGGATGTGAGGTGTCCCTCCAAAGCTCACGTGTGAGACAATGCAAGAAGGTTTGGAGGAGAAATGATTGGTTTATAGCCTTAACCTAATGAGTGAATTAATCCCTGGAGGCAGGTGGGGTGTGACTGGAGGAACTGGTTCATTGGGGCTGTGACTATGGGTTATATATTTTGTATCTGGAGAGTGAAGTCTCTCTCTCTGCTTTCTGATCATCATGTGAGCCTTTTCCCTCTGCCACACTCTTCCACCATGATGTTCTGCCTCACCTTGAGCCCTGAGGAATGAAGCCGGCCTTCTATGGACTAAGACCTCTGAAACCATGAGCCCCCAAATAAACTTTCCCTCCTCTACAATTGTTCTGGTTGGGTCCTTAAGTCACAGCAATGAAAAAGATGACCAAAACAGGCCTCCTCGAGCCATCTTATTTAATTCTGATACTTCTTTCCCCCTAGCACTCCAAATGCCTCTTCTCTAGTTCTTAAAATTTAGCATATTTTAATATGAAATTAATTAATTAATTTATTTATTTATTATTTTCTGTCTCTTCCCTCTTGACTCATGAAGTATTCATCTTCCTGGATGAGCCAACATGGTTCTAGTACCCGTTTCCTACTGCCACATGTGAATTTTTTGTTTCCCCTGAGCTAAGACTCTTCATGCTGTGTCCGTGGAGGCTCAAGGGAGGCATCAGAGCAGATACTTGGTAGGTGAACTAAACTGAAGTAACAAGGAAACCTAGAGTGTAAGGCCTCCACGTGAGTAAGAACCTAAGAGGAAAGCCTCAACACTACTCAAGGAACAGTCCAGAGAGAATCTAGCTTGGTAGAGGAGCTCTGTTGCATTCACTCATTCAAGGACTTGGGTTACTCATGGTTCTGCCCTCTTAGTGGCATGGTCACTCTAATCCCAGATGGGGGGAAGAGCATGGAGGGACCTGTGTGAGGGTTTTAATGAGCCAGGACTGACAGAGACACATAGCACTTCTGCTCCAGTTTCACTGGCTGGAGGTCTTAGTCACGTGGCTACACTTCATTGCAAGGGAAGTTGGGAAATAGAGTCTAAATGAACAATCAGGAAGAAGAGGAGAGCAGATTTTGGTATTTAGCTAGCATATTCTACCATAGGGGCTCTGGGAAATGGACACACACACCTAAAATATTTTGATTTATTTGGAAAATGTTTTATAAAGAAAAATTGTTTCATCAGATCAAATTATAAGATTATGTTTTTCTCCGCTTCATGCTTCACTGGGAAGCATGTGATTATATGATTGGCCCTTCTGGGTCATGTGACTTATAGGACTAGGGGTTGGAGCCCATTACCAAGGGAAGATGGTCAGGGAAGGAATAAACATCACACCACGTGTTATGGTTTGGATGTGTGGTGTCCCCCAAAACTCACATGTGAGACAATGCAAGAAGGTTCAGAGGAGAAATGATTGGGTTTTAAGAGACTTAATCCAATCACTGAATTAATCCCCTGATAGGGATTAACTGAGTGGTAACTGAAGTTACCACTGGGTAACTTCAGTAGGGTGTGGCTGGAGGAGGTGGGAATTGGGGTGTGGCTATGGGGTATATATTTTGTGTCTTGAGAGTGGAGTCTTTCTCTCTCTCTCTCTGCTTTCTGATCACCATGTGAGCTGCTTCCCTCCACCACACTCTTCTGCCATGATGTTCTGCCTCACCTGAGAAATGCAGCCAGGCTTCTATGGACTAAAACCTCTTAAACTGTGAGCCCTCAAATAAACAACTCCTCCTCTAAAGTTGTTTTGGTCAGGTCTTTTAGTCACAGCAGCAAAAAAGCTGGCTAAAACACCATGTTATAACATCTGAAGTAGTTACTTGTTGAACAGAACTGGGAATAATCTGTTGTAGGGACACTATTGGGGCTCTGCCCATATCTCTTGCAGCCATACAGTTGTAATGCAGCCAGTACAGCTGCCAAAACCTACATCTCTTTTGCTGACTGCATCCTCTGGCTACCAAACCCTGCTCTGCTCAAAGCAGTGGCCTGGACATTCCAGAGAACTGAAGAGCTTGTTCCAGAAGTCCCTGTTCCCTCATCCCTTCAGGAAACATGTGTTCTATTCTGGCTCCCAGTCTACCTCCATGTAATTAGGTCCCAGTTATTTAAACTTGATAAAACACCCTTCTTTGGTTACTTTCTTTTTCTGTCTTGATTCTCTGCTCTTCTGCCTGGGATCACTTCCAAATAAACTGCCTCATTGGCTACTTTTCGGGGAATCCAATCCTAACAGGATAACCTATCCTGTTACTACCAGTATGTGTATTAGTCATTGTTTAGCTTCTCACTCACCTATGTTGGAAACTGTCAAAGCAAAGAGCAGAGCTTGTAAAGAAACATCTTAGACTTGTTTTTTGTTTGTTTGTTTTGGTACTGGAGATTGAACGCAGGGGTACTTGACCACTGAGCCACATCCCCAGCTCTGTTTTGTGTTTTATGTAGAGACAGGGTCTCACTGAGCTGCTTAGCGCCTCGCCGTCGCTGAGGCTGGCTTTGAACTCGCGATTCTCCTATCTCAGCCTCCCTAAATGCTGGGATTACAGGCTTGCGCCACTGTGCCGGCTTAGACTTTGTTTTTATGTCACACTGGGAGATGAGTGAGGAGAGGCAGGGCCAGCTGTTTCTGCAAGAACTCTGAGAAGAAAACAAATGTAACAATCTTGCACTGCTCAGCTCCAACAGTAGAATATTTTCCTCCTGGTGTTACTAAATTTATCACATTGAGCAAAGTAAAGCAGTTGACCTGCTGTGAACAGACTTTCTCTTAGCTCACTTAACCCAGGGAGTAAGGGGAACAGAGATTACTTTATTCCTGAAAAACTCATCCCACCGGGACCAGCTGATTTGCAAACTCAGCAGCAATAGGCTCATAAAGCAAGGTCTAGTCCTATTTTGTTAGCCAAGTTGATGAAGGACTTTTCAGGAACAAGACAAAGTGCTTGTGTCTTTCATTTTATTTGAATCACAGAATGTGACAGGACACAAAAGCCACCTTGGTCAACATGGATTGACATTTTTGACAACACAGCGAAAAACAAAGCGCAGGAATGTCTCTGTCTGATGGTCTTAGACAAGCTGCATAAAGGGTAGATCTTATTCCTGACAAGAACTCAAACTGGAGTTTGCTTCCAGGCAGATACCTCCCTCCATGCTTCCTTCTAGGTTGCACAGTGCCAAGCAGAGGAAATGATACACAAGTTGATGAAGGTTGATTAGATCATTGTTTCCTTCCCTGACCCTCCTTTTCTGAAATGTGTCAGATATGTTTTTAAAACAAAATTTCAGCAAATTTAGTTTAAAAATCAAGTTGGCTTTTATTAGTAATTCATGAGTCAGGCAGCATCTCCTCTATAGACTATATAAGCACTCCTCTTCCTCTAGCAGAATAGTTACTTTTTATAACTTACTAAGATTGGCAACAAGGAAATAGAATAATACAAATAGTGGATTTGTTAAAATTAGGTTTCTTTCTATGTAAGGGTTAAAGCACAGGATCCTATTATGCTGGTTCAGGTTGACGGAGGCCTTTCTCATTGGTTGCTGCAAATCTCCTAGTTTTAGGGAGATTTTTAGATGTTCTGTTTGAAGATTTTTCTGCTTAATGTATTGGTCAGCTTTGCATTACCATAACAAAATACCTGAGGTGATCAACTTAAAAAGAGGAAAGATCTCCATATCATGTACAACAACAAAAATGAGAAGTTATACTCCATGTATGTATAATGTCAGAATATACTCTACTGTCACATATATCTAAAAAGAACAAATAAAAATTTTTTTAAAAAGAGAGAAAAGGTTTATTTTGGCTTAGTTTTGGAAGTTTCAGCTATGGTTGATTGTCCTGTTGGTTTGGGCTTGTGTGCCATGCAGCACCACTGCATGGCAAAAGAACATACTGGAGGAAGCCCATTCACCTTATGGCTAAGCATGAAAGAGAGAAGACAACTAGCTTCCCACAATATCCTTTGAGAGCATAATCCCAATGACCTAAAACCTCCAATTAAGCTCTCTTAAAAGTTTTCACTGTCCTCCAACAGCACCTAGCTAGGGACTAAACCTTTAATATATGGGTCTTTGGTGGCATTCCAGATCCAGATGAAACCTTTAGAGGGTCAGTGTGGTTGCACGGCACTTAGCATAAGTGAACCCATCATGGTCTGTTATGGTGGAGACTGTTTGGACTCAGTCCAAAGCAATGGGCTCCTATAAATTTTATTTAACAAAGCACATTTTATTGATTCTTTTCCTCCATTCTCAACTAGTTTGAAAGTTTTACAACCCGTTTCTATTTCTTTAATATTTACTCTTAATTTTTTTTTTTTTTTTGGTACCAAGAATTGAACTTAGGGGCACTCGACTACTGAGCCACATCCCCAGAATTTGTGTTTTATGTAGAGACAGGGTCTCACTGAGTTGCTTAGCAAGCCTCGCTGTTGTTGAGGCTGGCTTTGAACTTGCCTCCCAAAGTGCTGGGATGACAGGTATGTGCAACCTCACCTGGCTTATCCCAAAATTTTAACAACTGTATGTTTCTTTATCAAAACAAGACAGTAATATTGTTAACTAAGGACATACACTAGGAAAACAAATAGTAATCCAAATAAAGAGGCTAAAGAATGATATGCACGGCAAAATGATAAAATACAAGATGAGCCTTGAACAGTTGGTAGTGCCAGAAAGGAAAGTGCTTTAAAAAAAAAAAAGGAATAATTATAGAGTTCATGTAAAAGGGACACAGAAGTCAGCTGAAAAGTTCCCAGTGATCAAAACTGGAACACTTTGATCAACAAAACAAAGTGATATTGGGTTACAGTCCAAAGTACAAAATAAATGTCTGTGATTCTATGTTGACATAAATAAATGTGAATGAAAAAAGAAACAAATACAGGGAGAAGAAGAGAAAAAATCTTCCATGCAGAAGAACTCCAAACTATGTAGATCTCTACTCTCAAACACATGCTTTGCATGCCCAAGTCTTTTAGTTTAGCCCTAAACTCCAAAGTATGTAGATCTCTACTCTTGAAAGGTAGAGTAAGTTTCCCCCAGTGACTTTCTTCAAAGGAGTAGAGTATGGGAAGAGGAAGGGTAACTTTACAGGGGAGAAGCAGGACAAACACTCCCTCAGACAGGTGGTCAAGGCTGACTCAACAGTGATGTCCTGTTAATAGTATGCTCCTTCTTATGATGGGTGGGGAATAAGACTTTGTGGTCTTCCTCACAAAACCCCATAACCACAGTATAGCTGTGAGAAAAATATCAGACTAATGCCAGGTGAGAGACATTCTAAAAATAACTAGTAATCCCAAAACTATCAAGGACTCCAAAGCCTGAGAAATTGTCACGGCTACAAGGAGCCTAAGGAGGCATGATTACTGAGTGTAAGGTGGTATCCTGGATGGGATCCTGGAACAGAATCAAGGATATTCAATAGATCTGAATAAAATGTGGGCTTGAATTTAAAATAATGCATCAATATTTGTTCATGAATGGAGGCAAATATTCCATATTAATGTAAGATGTTAATAATAGGGGAATCTGGATGTAAGGCATAGAGGAACCATTTGTCCTATATTTACAATTTTTCTATTAATCTAAAATTTTTCTAATGTAAAAAGTTTGTTTTTAAAAAACTGGCTGGAAGTGTAGCTCAGTCATAAAACACAAACTTAAACACCAAAAAACAAACAAAAAAGCAGTAAACTCTGAAACCAGTAGAAAATCTAAATAATTTTAATGTGATTAGGGTATTTAAAGCATATTATTAGAGAATTATTTAAGTATAAGATAATTATAATTTTCAATGGAAATATACCATTTCCAAAAAAAATCTGTAATGTGATAGAAAAGGATGGAGAAGCCTGTATAATGTATAAATGTATGGAGAAGTACCATTTTTTAGATGTCAGGGGATATTGCTAGAGAAATAGAAATAGCTACAGGACACTCAAATCAACACAAGGGAAACTGATAAAGCATAATAAAACCAAACTAGGAAGCATGGCAAGAATAAGACCAATGATTAATCAATCCATGGTCACAGTAAATATTAAAAGGTTAAATCCCTCTTCAGAAAGAGAAGACTCTCAGAGTGGGTGGAAAAAAATAAAAAGAAAATCCAGCTTTAAGGTGTTTACAAAAGATACATCTGGAAGAACATGATTTTTAAAAAGTGGAAAATGGCGGCGAGGGCAAAAGTATAAGAAAAGAATGTGCAATAAATTAAGACAAATACAAGAAACCAGAGTCAGGCACACTATTACTGAAGCAGCAGCATCCTCAGTTTCCCTCCGCTTGCCTTTCCCAGCTCACACATAGCCTGAGTCCCCATCAGTTCCCATCAGCATGTTCTGCCCTTTTTAGTAAGTCTGAGAATCTGGAAAGATGTTTACACTTTTCAGAAGTCTATTCCATTATTCTTGTTATGTTTTGCCCCGGGCCTGGGAATGACTTATGGCAGGTCTCTGACCTCTGTGGATCTTTGCAGTCTTTTCCACTTGGAGGCCACCCAGCTGTCTGCCCACGCTCAGCTAATATAAGGCTGTCATGTTTAATTAGAGTTGACTAAGACCTGAAGATAATGATTACATGTTAACCAAGTTAACCAGATGGAAAGACCTAATGTTGTGATATGTCATTTATCCTCAAATGGATCAGTGGATTTTATGTAATTCCCATGAAATGCCAAGGAAAGTTTAAGGGAATGACACCATATTCTAAAGTTCATATGGAAAGAAAAATATGTAAGAATATCTAAGACAGGGCTGGGGGTGAGGTCAGCAGTAAGATGCTTGCCTAGCACATTGAAACACTGGGTTCAATCCTCAGCACCATATAAAAATAAACAAATAAAAGAAAGGTATTAGACTGGGATTGTGGCTCAGTGGTAGAGTGTTCGCCTAGCACGTGTGAAGCACTGGGTTAGATCCTCAACACCACATAAAAATAAATAAAGTAAAGGTATTGTGTCCATCTAAAACTAAAAAAGAATTTTTAAATTTTAACAAAAGAAAGGCATTGTGTCAGGCTGGGGCTGGGGCTCAGTGGTAGAGCACTTGCCTTGCACTGGGTTGGATCCTCAGCACCACATAAAAATAAATAAATAAATAAAGATATTTCAACCATCTACAACTAAAAAAATGTTTAAAAAAAAAAGAAAGGTATTGTGCCCATCTACCACTAAAATAAATTTAAAAAATAGAAAAAGACTATCTAAGACAGTTAAACAACAACCAAGAGGGTACTAATTCCAACTAGAAAGCATAAAGTTATATGGAAAAATAAAGTTAGAGTAATGAAGGGATTATTTCATTTGTAGGAATAGACAAATGCATTAAAAACAGAGAGTTGAGAGTTGAAAAACAGAATAATCTGGGAGACTTTGGCTTTATGGCTAGTAGGCCCCATTTCTCCCCTCCTTTCAGTAGCTTAAGTTCTTTGTGCTACTGGATAATTCAAATAGGAACTGTTTTGCTAGAAGAATCTCTTCAGACATTTTATTAATTATAGGGTGTCCACTGAGACAAGAGTTTTAGGCAAAATCCCAGAAATCATTCAACTCAGAGAATGTAATTTCCAGAAAGATTTTCTGTGTGTTTTCTATTCTGTTTTCTGTTCCATTCTTCTCTATTTTCTGCCTAGTTCTTCTTTCTCTCTTGAAAGAGATGATTCTGGTATTATTTCTCTAGGGGACTTGTCTCATCTTTTGGGGTTTCAAGATTAGCAATATCATGTAGAGCTAGGGAACAAACCCAGGGCCTCATGCATGCTGGGCAAATGTTTTGCCACTTAGCTATACTTCCAGCTTTTCAGCAGTGCTTTTTGTTATTGTTGTTTATTTGTTTTGTTTTGTTTGGTACCAGGGATTGAATCCAGGGGCACTTAAACACTGAGACACATCCACAGCCCTTTTAAAAATTATTTTGAGACAGGGTCTCACTAACTTGCTTTGGGCTTAGCTAAATTGCTGAGGTTGGCTTTGAACTTGCAATCTTCCTCCCTCAGCAGCTGGGATTACAGGCATGTACCACCACGCCCAGTCCTTTAGCAGTGTTTTTAAAAACATATTTGATCATGAAAAAATTTAAACTCATCACCATGTACTCATCACCAGCTTCAACAACTGTTTATGCAGAACCAGCCTATTTCTATCAATCACTTCCCATCCTCAGCCACTTCCTTTATTTCTGAAATTATTTTGGAGCAAATTTCAATCCTGGATATCAATTTCTTTCATAAATATTTCTGTATGTATCTCTAAAAGATAATAAGTCTTTTTTGACAAGTTGCCTAGAATGTACATATGATTAGTGAATCTGCCTTGACAAAACTCAGCGTGGCTTTGCTTGTGGAGGGCCCGCAAGATCTTTTGCAAAATTTTCAATTTCTTCTTTGGTTATTGATTTTTTTCTTTGGGCTGTACCAGGGATTGAACTCAGGGACACTCAACCACTGAGCCACATTCCCAGCCCTATTTTGTATTTTATTTAGAGACAGGGTCTCACTGAGTTGCTTAGCGCCTCACTGTCACTGAGGCTGGCTTTGAACTCACAATCTTCCTGTCTCAGCCTACCGAGCCACTGGGATTACAGGTGTGCACACTACCATGCCCTGCTGGTTATTGTTTTATTCTGATTTCTGATCTCTTTTTGAGATCATAGGCTTAGTTCGAATTTTGCTAAAATATATCAATTTTTAACAAATGCATTTGGAGGGAAAATTTAAAATATAATAAGTTAATGCCGGAGAAACAAACTGATGACTCAGGAGAAAAAGGGGAGAATTGAAGGAGCAGGTGTTGATCAGAAGGGGCAGACCAAGAGGAACAAGTGGAGGGGAACCCTGCTGGTACTGTTATCCCAAAACTAGTGCCAAATACTCCCCTAGCAGTCTGAGCATTTCCCTTTCTCTGGTGTACTGTTACTATGATGGGTGACTTCAATGCTACTTAGAAAGGCCAGGAAGGAGATGTTTGGTAGGTTTCTATGTTATTACATATTTTCTCATGGGCATTTGTGCCTCCCTTTCATTCAAAGACTTCCTATTCTGCTAAGCCTTAGGTCTGGCAATTTGGGAAGGGGCCATGATACTTCATCACAGCATCTCAAAGTATACCTGTTTTCCTTACCTGAATTTTTTTTTAAAATATGGGTGACTGAACCCAGGGGCACTAAACCACTGAGCCACATCCCCAGCGCCCCTTTTTGTTGTATGTTATTTAGAGACAGGGTCTCCCTAAGTTGCTTAGGGCCTCATTAAGTTGCAGAGGCTGACTTTGAACTCACAATCCTCCTGCCTCAGCCTCCTGAGCTGTTGGGATCGCAAGGCCTGTACCACCATGCCTGACTCTTACCTGAATTTTTTTTTGGTTGGGTCATAAAAATCAATTATATCTTAGTATACTGTCGCCCATTTTAGTAATAAAGGCTACATGATCAAATAGCCAATCCTAGACATCCCAGTGGGTGAGAATATTTATTATCTCTGTCCCTGCTGGCTACCACTGCAATCATGCCCATTTTGGCTCTCACTGCTGTTGGTTCAGACCTTCCCGGAATCCTGCTATTCCCACTGAAATGAAACAGCTCATTCTAGCCGTAACATTTCCCACTAGCATCTACAGCCTGCAGAGAAAAACCACCCAAGTGCTTTAAAAAAGTGTTTATGCTCCTCTCCCAATTTGAATTTCTCAAGACTTTGATGAAGGAAAGTTCTTCTGGACTCTGTTGGACACATATTAAATCAGTAGTTAGAATCTCTCAAAGAACTTGGAGAACTTTCTCTATATTCATGGCTTTCAAAGTGTGGCCCACAGACCCTAAGGGGTCTCTGAGACCCTTCCAGGGAATGTATGAGCTCAAACCCATTCTCATAATAATAATACGGTGTTTTTTTGCCTTTTCTCTCATTCTCTCATGAGTGTTCGGTGGACATCCCAGCAAAGCGAATGCAGAAGCAGGTATGAGAATCCAGCTCTCTCTGATGAAGCTGAACACTAAAGAGATTTATAAAACAATGCTACTCTTCTTTTTTAATTATAGAAGTTATTTTTATTAAAATGTTTTATGCAAAAATTTGAGTTTACTATTCTTTAGTTAAGTATTACTAAAAAATATTTTCAAATTTCTGTTTGAATTTTTAACATGACAAATATCTGTAGCTAGAGCACACACAATCAATTGCTTTTTGAGGTCTTCAATATTTGAAGAGTGTTAGAGTCATCCTGAGACCAGGAAAATTGGAGAACTTCTGGTCTATCCTAGGACTTCAGACACCACAACCATATTTAGTACAGGCCATTGCTGAGTGCAGCTTTCAGCTAATCTGCTAAGAAAACAGGACTGCAAATTCAGCAGATGTGATTCAGGAGTCATACAATTAAACTTTTTTCTGCTTAAGCCTTGTAGTTTTAGGGGATTCTTTTATCACAGTCATTGAGATTCCGTAGGTTTTAATCCATGTCTTAAATCAAGAGTTTAAGGACTTAACTCTCTCCAGACTCTCAATTACTCTCCAAAAGAGTAATTGCAATCTGAGTCTTAAATTCTTTGTGGTTTAAAGAACTTGTGTATGTTCTGTGGCAATCACTTATTGCTCTAAAGCATTTTCTTCCAATGAATATTCATTCCATATGACAACTATTTAAACAAGTGTGATAACAATTTGAATGACTTTTTGTGTGTGCATGTGTGTGTGCTGTGCTGGGAATTGAACCCAGGACTCCACACATGCTAGGCAAATGCTTTACCACTGAGCTACATCCCCAGCCCTACATAATCATTTTCCAACGTTCTGTGAAAGGCTGCCAAATCCCCATATCTTAACATGATCTGGATTTCATTGCCTTTGTCCCCAAGCAGACCAGATATCTACTCCAAGTTTCCTCCAATAACTGAGGGCCTTTTGCCAGCATCTACTTGTGGTACCAATTCCTGCATTAGTCAGGGCTTTTAATTGGAAGCAATAGAAATGAACATTGATTGATTTAAGCAAAACAAGAGTATATTGCAAAAATGCTGGGCAGCTCACTGATTTAATAAGAAGACTGGAGAACTGGGCTTAACAGAAAAGATAAAGAGAACCATCAAGTTAGGGTTAGAGATACCACAGGGTTCAGGGCTGGGGCTAGGGCTAGGGGCAGAGGTATGTTTGGAATATGGCTAAACTTAGGGTTACAGTGAGACAAGGAAGACGGGCATGGTGGCATACACCTGTAATCCCAGCAATTTGGGAGGCCGAGGCAAGAGGATTGCAAGTTCGAGGACAGCCTAAGCAATTTAGCGAGACCCTCAGCAACTTAGAAAGATCCTGCTTCAAACTAAAAAATAAAAAGAACTGGGGATGTGGTTCAAGTGTTCTGGGTTCAATCCCAGTATCAAAACCAAACAAAAACAAAGAAGAAGGGTAATAGGATTAGCTTTAGTACTAGAGTTGACTCTCTGGTTGCAAGAGAGCCAGTTTCAGGGTTTTGGCTTGGGTTAGGCTTAGGGCTTTTTTAAGTTCAAAGAGAGCCTTATTGCTTGAGCCAGTGCCTTGTCTTTGCTATGGTCATGATTATGGTCAGAGGGCAGTGATAAGGGTCATATGGTGAATATAGTGCAGGCTTTGAGTCTTACCTAAGTTTTCTTTGCTTATAAGTGGTCTATTTTATGTTAGTGTCATGTTTTTAGTTTTTAGAACATCACATTTATTTATGATTTAAGTGAGACACAAGAAATTAGAATGTTTCAAAGCTAAGAACAAGGCATTTTCTTGAAAAGCAAATGATGAAATACATAAAGATCAACAACCATGTATCATATGCTAAAACTAAATAAAACACCAGAATGTGTGTACAACAAAAAAAACTCTGAATTTCCTAAACCTTACTTTTTAAAAAATAATCTAGTTTAAATCTGGGGGTATAGTTCAATGGTATAGCACTTGCCTGGTATATCTAGGATCCCTAGTACCACAACACATACATATAACAACAACAAAACAAAACAACAAGTTAAGTTCTAATCTACCTTAACTGTTCATTCTTTTTCTGAATTTCTTTCTTTTTTCTTTTTTCATGGTGCTGGGGTTTTATCCCAGGGATACACTACCACTGAGCTATAGTCCAGCTCCTTTTTATTTTTATTTTGAGACAAGTTCTTGCTAAGTTGCTCAAGTTGGCCCCGAATTTGCAATTCTCCTGTCTCAGCCTCCTGAGTCACTACGATTATAGGCATAAACCACCATATCTGGCCCTTCTCTGAATTTCTATAACATACATTCTCTAATTCATAACATAGTTCCTTGTTTTGTCTGTACTGTCTTAACTAATTATATCTCCAACCATATAGTAAGCTCCATTGAAAAGGGAGACTTTGCAGTATCTAGCACTTTACATTGAATTTAACTAGCACACAGTAAAGACTGATTGATGTGTATATTTTGGCAGACATCTTTTCACATTTCAGTTGGAGTGAGAAGGAAGATGTATGTTGGTGGTAGCATCTAGGAGAGTAAGATATGTATTACACAAGCAGAATCAACATCTAGTGGGTTACTGCATAGCTTCTATTTAATTCTGACAAAAAATTACAGTATAATTCTCAACCACATAGTAATTTGATGGGGAAAAAGCATGCACATTTTCTAGCAATCAAAGATTAACTGTAAATATTACTCTAACATCTCCTGAATTTATAGGTAATAATCCAAAATCAACCTGCTAAAGATATAATTGTTTAGTCAAAGGCAATCTTCATATTGTGTTCCTGCTCCTTGCAATGACAATCCTCAAAAATCTTTGTTCTCTCTTCAACCTTCTTTTGCATCAAGAGTCCTCTCACACTCCTCATTTGTGTGCTGCAGATAAACAGACACACTCTGGTCCTTCACAGACTCCTTTAAAGGAGTCAACAGATCTAGTTCCGTCTGCTGTGACAAGATAAAATCTCATTCTTGTTCTAACTTTCTCTGATTCAGTTTCATGTTTTCCACTTTTCCATGTAAAACAGTAATCTCCTCACTGCTCTCTATCAATGTATAGTTTCAAGCTTTGACTGCAGTGGCCTGGTGAAGAAAATACTTCTGTTGATCCTCTAACTCAAGGTTCCACTTGTTTATCAGGTCATCCAGCTGCCCATATGTCATCGGTGGAGTTATTATTGAGTTAACAGTTGAAGTAAGAGATACAGAAGAATGGAATGTTACTCAGGCTTAAAAAAGAATGAAATTATGGCATTTGCAGGTAAATGGATGGAACAAGAGAATATCATGCTAAGTGAAATTCAAGCCAGTTCCCCCAAACCAAAGCCAAATCTCTGATAATGGATGCTGATCCGTAGTGGGGCAGGAGACAGGAGTAAGGAAGAATAAGGGAACTTTGGTTTGTCTAGAGGGGAGTGAGAGGAGGGATAGGGCTGAGGGGATGGGAAGGATGGTAGAATGAGACAGGCATTATTACTCTATATACATGTACGATTACACTAGTAGAGTGACTCTGCATCATGTACAGCCAGAGGAATGAGAAGCTGTGCTCCATTTGTGTACAATATGTCAAAATGCATTCTGCTATCATGTATAACTAATTAGAACCAATAAAAAAAAGAGATATAGAAGAAACACTGACTGGATCAGTGTTATTAATCCCAGTTGATGTCGGTGGTCTTAGATTCAGGTTAGTCACTGGTA
This sequence comes from Xerus rutilus, assembly GCA_028644305.1. Lineage (NCBI taxonomy): Eukaryota > Metazoa > Chordata > Mammalia > Rodentia > Sciuridae > Xerus > Xerus rutilus. Next base: position 17,638,166 of record CM053413.1, read on the forward strand.
ATTGTGGTAATAGTGATGGCAGTGATATTGGTGGTGGTAGTTGTGGAAGTTCTAGTAGATGCAGTAGATGCTGCTCCTCCTACTCCAGCGAATTTTAATCCAAATCCCAAAGTTATACCACCAAGTATTCTAGCCGAAGTTGTCCGAGAATCAAATGAGAGCTCATGGCAGTTATGAATGTAAAAGCATTTGATATTGAGGTAAATAGCATGGTGCTAGAACTATTAGAGGTGGTGGCAGTAGTAGGTGCTAGAGCCACACCTTAGGAGCAGTTGCTACTCACTCTCCCATCCACAGAGTAAACACACTAGCCTCTAAGGCTGCATAGTCACTAAAGGGGCAGACCTAGAACTCTCACCCAGATTTTCATTATCTGGCTAGTACACACCTCATAATTTTTCCTGCATTAATGGTTACAACCTTAGCTCTGGAAATTAGGTTACTTATCCTTACTAGCCTGCAGTCAATGGTTGACTGATTTAAGCATTCAAAAGTGACATCCTTGCCTCAAGGTGGGGCCAAATCTGAAGACTAGTTTATGGTTCAGAGCTCCCAAAGGGTCTTCAGCTACACCACTTCCTTGCTTAGCTTTCCCTGTGACCTGTCCCGCTTCCCTCACTCTCCTCATTTTTTTTTTGAACATTGATTTTATTAATGGCAGCACTGTGCCCAGCTAAGAGCTGTTTCTTATCATCCTTGCAGATAGAATAAGCCCATCTTCCTTTTCTTAAGAACCCTTTCCCAGCCGGGTGCGGTGGCTCAAGCCTGTAATCCCAGCACTTAGGGAGGCTGAGACAGGAGAATCGCGAGTTCAAAGCCAGCCTCAGCAACGGCGAGGTGCTAAGCAACTCAGTGAGACTCTGTCTCTACATAAAACACAAAATAGGGCTGGGGATGTGGCTCAGTGGTCGAGTGCCCCTGAGTTCAATCTCCAGTACCAGGAAAAAAAAAAAAAAAGAACCCTTTCCCAATAAATCCCATGCATGAAAATCTCCTAGGCTACTATTTTTTAAACAATTCAACCTCAGACAGTAAGTTATAATCCAAACATAAGAAGATTCAGGTTCTGAGATGCTGAAATTGACAAACATCCACAAAAGAAAAAAAGAGGTATAATCCCCATTAACTACATATTTTGCTGCAAGGTCAACCTCTCTCTCTACTCAGAGGGTAAGATCTCCTGAGAGCAGATCCTCTGTTCATTGCTTTAGGCTCAGGCTAATACAGTGTCTGACACGTAGTAGGTCCTCAATATACCTTTATGGAATGACAGAAGGGTAATACACAGGATTCCTCTGATTCAGCTCTTAGATTGCTGTGAATTTGAGGGTCCTATTGTTAGATTTTTCTTATAACAATTTGATGTACTTCATCCCACAGTCAGGCCGTTAGTGCTGCTAAGCACCTCAGTTATTTCTCTAAATGACTCCTTGACACGCACTCTACACTGCCTTGTCTTAACCATATCCCTCCCCTTTATGTCTTCATGTTTATCCGAGGCCCCTCTTTCTCTGTAGATTTTTTTTTTTTTTTTTTTGAGAAGGGACCTTCTTGCTATGTGGCCCAGCTGTCCTCTAACTTCTGGGCTCACACAATCCTCCTGCCTCAGCCCTAAAGTGCTGGGACACAGGCACATGCCACTATGCCTAAGTAATTTTTCTTCCCTTTTTATTATAAAAGTTTAAAATCAAAATTAAAAACTGTCTCTAACTAGTGTAAAAATAGCTCCATGGAGCAAAATTAATGATCTAGAAATAGACCTTAATGCATATATTTAAAAACTGGTCTACAGTGAGGGAGATATCACAAATTCCTAAGAATGGTAGAATTTTAATGCTGGTATAATTGGCTAATTATTCAGAGGAGTAATAAAGTTATATTCTAACTCCCAATTTTCACCAAAATAAATTCCATATGAATTAAATAATCTGATGTAAAAGGTGAAACAAAGTAGAAAATAGGCAAATAACTAATCTTCAAATGGAAAATGCCTTTCCAAGCTTAAAAATTATATTTTAGGGTTGGGGGAGTAGATCAGTGGTAGGACACTTGCTTAGCATGTTTGAGGTCCTGGGTTTGACACCCAGAACTGTAAAAAATAATCATTTTTTAATTCACAGAGGAAATGCTAAACTTTTGACCTCACCCTATTACATAGGAATTTATCCTCAGAAATAAAACTAAAGATGCTTGCCAAGACTGATGAATAAGAATGATCTTTTCAGTGTTCCTATGTATCAGGAAAGATGAGAGAAAACTAGCTTTTATTCTGGACCAAGAGAGTGTGCCTCCTCTTCTACTTCAGTCTCAGAGACTGTTCAGGCAGTCTAGCCTAAGAGTTTGGCCTCAATTTGGAAGAAAAAACTCTAAATTCAAATAATGTGCATATTTTTTGCTTCGTTAAAGGTCAGAACCAGAGTTCTAAACAATGTCTTTAGAAACACTCCGTACTGACCCTTACAGGTGATGAAAGATTAGATCAGGTCAGTTCTTTCTAGAGGGAGGTGATTAATAGAGAATTAAGTGCTATACTATACCACATGTTGAATCTAAAGACAAGGAGGAAAGAGGGGTTAAGTCCTGGACTGGGTGGAAGAGATGAGAAGGTAAAAATAGAAAGAGCTGCAGGCACAGTCCTCAGACTTAGGACTTAGCTTGTGGGACTTAGATGTGCCATATTACATTTTGTCCATTTAAATGTTTAATATATATATACGTATATATATATATGACATAGATATATATGTATATGTACACAAATATACATACTATATATATGCATGCTACAAACATATACATCATATATAATACACAGATAATTGTATACACATACAATATATATAATAAAAAGTATACATTAAATGATTTACAGAAAGACTACAGTATATGGTTCCAAATTCAAAATGTATAAAATATATCTCTTCAGCTGCCTACATCCCCTCCAGTCAGTAGTTACTGGTTTCTTGCATATCCTTCAAGGAGTGTTGGAAATATTCTTTACATATATAAGACATATCTACATGTAGTTTTCCTTCTCTATTTTTCTCTCTACAAATTGTAGTGTACTAAGTGTTATGCAACTTGGTTTTTCCTCTTATTACCCTACCTTAGAGATATTTGCATATCAATACACGAAGAGCAAATTCGCTTCTAATTTGTTCCGCCCTCTGGCCCCCCACCACTTCACACTGTATTGCCCAGGCTGACCCCGGAGTCCTGGGCTCAAGTGGTTCTCCTACCTCACTCTCCTAAGCAGCTGGGATGGGACTATAGGCATGCATCACCATGACTGGCTTGTTTCTAATTTAATGCCTCCTGCTAATGGACATTTGAGTTTTAACTGATTTTTTAAAATTACAAACAGGGCTGCAATGAATACTCTTGTGCACATATTTTTTTAAAGATATTTTTTATATATAGGTGGACACAATATTTTTATTTATTTATTATTTTTACATGGTGCTGAGGATCAAACGCAGTGTCTCACTCGTGCTAGGCAAGCGCTCTACCGCTGAGCCACAACGCCAGTCCTGCATGTATCATTTTGAAAGGCCAGGCACTGTGGTACACACCTATAATGACAGTTGTTTAGGAGGCTGAAGCAGGAGGATCACAAGATAGAGGCCAGCCTCAGCAACTCAGCGAGGCCCTAAGCAACTTAGTGAGACACTGTCTCAAAATAAAAAACAAGAAGACTGAGAATGTGGCTTTGTACACAGGTTCAATTCCAAGCACAAAAAAAAAAAAAAAAAAAAAAAAAAAAGAAAGAAGGAAAAAGAAAGAAGATACCATTTAGATACATATTCCTAGAAATGGAATTGATAGACCATGGGGATATGATTTGTATATTATTTGTTATTTTCTAGATACTGCCAAATTGCTGATGTGCATGTAAAAGAAATTAAAATATTAACATTAAATGAAATTTGCATGCTTTTCTCCTGTTAATCTCTTTTGTCAGTTTAATTCAAAATTCTCTGTTCACAGAATTTACAAATTTGGAGGACTACACTGTCAATAATGTGAGGAGAATAAGGCCAAGAGGCGAAGAGAATGTGCTTAAAATCACTGACAAGCTGGTACTTATAGAAGGATCATGATCCTTCTAGGTCCTTCCAGAGTAAAATGTTGCAGCAGTCTGAGGTTCCCAGACTCCAGTTTCTTTTCTTTGAGCTGGTAACTTCACGCGGAGCACGCCATGTCCTAAGGATGGCTAGAGACCCCATCACTTCCTGGCCAGGTTCTGTGTCCAGTGCTGTGGGAAATTACAACACAGAAGAGCACCAAAGGAAACTATCTCCTGCCCTCTGAATTTCTACCTCTACCTAGTAGATTTCCCAGCCCCCCTCTAACTCATTCATTTGTTTTTCTCTTTAGTAATGCTTTCCTTCTGTTTCTTTTATGCTCATTTTCTTATTTTTCACTGTCCTTGAAGAGAAAAAAATCTAATTAGAGCTTTATAGTTATACATAGTAATTGAGTTCATCCCAACAAACTCATACATGCATGGAAATTGATTTCAGGTTATTCTAGTCTTTGATGGAAGATTAGAAGACTAGCTGCCATCATTCTGTGCAGGACTGGGTGCTAAGGAAAGGCCTCATGGTTCAGAAGGCAGATTTGTACTCATTCTCCAGTACCCTAAGCTTTTATTCATGTTGTTTACGAAGTATTTCTACATTTTATCTTGCAAGCAAAAGCTACTGCAGGGAGCCTGGTGAAGTGGTGCACCCCTGTAATCTCAGTGACTCAGAAGGATGAGACAGAAGGGTTACAAGTTTGAGGCCAGGCTTAGCAACTTAGAGAGACCCTGTTTCAGAAAGGGCAGGGTTAGGGATGTAGCTCAGTACCTGTATAGATAGTTAATAATATGGGCCCGTCCTTGAGTGTGACTTAGGAGGGGAGAGCTAATTAGTATGGAATTTGGAAAAACTTTGAGGAAGCACTCTCAAAGTTACTGTTCGGGGCCATCTGGCGCACTAACAAGCTCTTGGTGCCTCAAAACTTTCAGCCTTTGATCCTGTGAGTTTTGGAACCTGGCCAGTTCCCACCTCACAGAGATTTTACAGCCTAAGGCCAGCTGCATAATGCTGGACTGCATGTTGGGAGGGGTTGCTGTGTCTTTTTAAGTCCTCCAAAGGAGAGAGAGCCAGAAGAAGGGGATCCATCTGGACCGGAGAAGAAGGGATCCATCTGAAGAGGAGAGATTGAATCCATCTGAGAAGAAATTTCAACCGGGGAAGAATCTGATGTTTTGGAGTAAGAAGAAGGAACCTGATGATGAGAAGAAGGAAGCTGACTTGCGAGGTGGAAGGCAGACTCTCACCTGTGTTTTACCCTACCCTCGGTGTTGCTGATTTTTGCTGATTTTACCCGATGATAGGTGTTGAAGGTGTTGATGCTGTTGTGAGTAAAGAAGAAGGGTCTTGAATGGTGCTTTGAGGAGAAAGACTCTGAAGGTGATGATAGTGCTTTGAGGAGGAAGACTCTTACCTATGTGTCTACCCCATTCTTGGTGTTGCTTATTTTACCCAAGGCTGGGTGTTGGAGGTAATGATGATACCGTGAGTGTACTTGCAAACCCGTGTTGTATTATCCGGTGTTGACTGGTGAGTGCTTATTGGGCTGGAGCCGCTCTCTCTTTCTGTTTTCCTATATTATTGATTCATTATATACAATATTCAATATTACAAAGTATAACTGTTGCTTGCTTTGTTATATTGTCTCATATTAAAGCTTATAAAACCCATCCTGTTGTGAGGCTGGTGAGTCACCCCACGAATGTGCCTAGATAAATTAGTCTGAGCTCAGCAATTCTTGGTAATAGATCCAGACCAAGAGAGTACCTAAATAAAGAAATAAATAAATAAACAAAGCAAGGTAGCTACTGCAGGGAGCCACTGCCCTGGGTGATGAGGTCTGTTGATAGTGGAGGTAGAATTCCTTTCATCCATTATCAAGAGGAGGGTTAAGTGCTTAGATCCTCAGATTTTTAATGGTGGGGTTGGAGTTGCTTCTGTGGATCCTCTGGCTAAACAAAGTCTTTCTGTGCTCCAGAAGCGCCTCAGAATTTCCATCTGAGGATAGTTTCCTTTTTTGTTCCTAAGTGCCCTGATGGTTTCAATTTCAATTTAATCATTTCAGTGAGGTTTTAGGAGGCCTCATGGTAAATTCATATATTCAGCTCCTTATATTGAACTTCAAGTCCAAATTATTTTGTGAAGACAATCATAGCCCTCCCCAAGTGTTTTGTTTTGTCTCTCTTCTAAGTGGAAGTAGAGTGTCTTTCTGAGGGGCCACCCTGAATACCTACAATCCTTCAGTCTTCAAAATGTATGTTTGTTCTAATGTTTCTCCAAGATTCAAGTGAATTTTCTTAGCTTATCTTTTTGATCAAAAATTTTTTGATGACTTTACATGCATTATTATTCTTCACATACTTCTTTGTATGAATTAAAACAAATGACTCTTATGCAACATCTAACATAGTGCTTTGCCCAGAGGAAATTTCTGTATTGAACAAAGAGATTCTATATAAAGATGATCTAGAGGTGAGGAAGATGATGTATTAGGGGCTTCTGAGAAATCGAAGTTGACAGAGAAACTCACCATTTGAAAGCTCTTGACATTCTTTTTTTTTTTTTTTTTTGTACTGAGGATTGAACCCAGGGCCACTTTACCCCTAAGCCACATCCCCATCCCTTTTTGTTTTTTGAGACAGGGTATCACTAAGTTGTTCAACTTGAGATCATTGAGCCTCAGCTGCCCAAATAGTTGGGGGATTACAGGCATGCACCACTGTGCCCAATTAGTGCACTCAGGAACTTAAGAGATTTAAAACATAATTTTTCAGTTCTTGACTGTTCAATACTCAACTGTTTTTTTTTTTCTTTTTTAAGTTGAATTAGATAAAGTCTGGATTAGAAGTAGCCACTGAGTCATGTCCATGCATTTTCCAGCTTATATTTTTGATATTGTCTTAAAATTATCTATAGATAGCAAGAATTCTTAAACCTTTCCGAGCCATTAGCACCTCTGAAACACTGATCAAACCCATAGACTCTAGTCAGAAAAATATACACGCACACAAAAATTTTAATCGTCCTAGCAGGTTCATGAATTACCTGGAAGCATCCAAGGAAACCAGGCTAAGAATCCCCAGGATTCAATACAGTTTCTGACATAAACTCCTAGGTTATTTATCAAAACTCGGAGTAAACTGTAAGATTGTATTATCTTGACTAATCTGGGAGTGGTCCATGAAGAAAGCTTTTCCGTACCAAAGTTGTTAAATACATGAAATAGCAAGATTCTTGAGAAGTTAAAAGGATTTGAAGTGAACATGAGACGTGATTCACTTGAGACCAGAGTATGGATATTGGAAAGTGTGGCCTTTGACCAGCAATATTCGTATCACTGGGTAATCTGACAGAAATGTAAAAATTTAGCCCCTAGATTTACAGAATCATTAGTTCTGTGGATGAAGCTAAAACTGTTTTGTTAACATGCGCTCCAGGTGATTTTGATGCTCAAGTCTGAAAATCACTGTGCTAACGTGCACGGAAGGAGCCAGAAGAGGTGGAATTGGTTCTCAAGTGTCTGGTGGCAGGATTTTGAAGACGTGGAGCGTTATTAAGCAAATCAACTCAAGAACTGATCGGTTTCTTCATGTATAAATAGGAAGATTATCCACAGCCTTTTCTTTTCTCAAGGGTGAGGAACCTGCTTCTGAGCGCTTAGTCGCTCGGACTACACGACACGTACACCTCAGCTCCTAGAAGACAGTAAGGGCAGGCCTCCACGGCCCCCAACTCTGGAACGACTGCCCAAACAAGTCAGGTCTACCTGTCCAAAACCCCGGTTCCCGCGACCTGTTAGGACTGAACACAGCGCGGCCTTCCAATTTGTCAATGAGAACTGTAAGGCTTGGCCCGTTAGCGCCCCGCCTTCCTTCCGGCGTTCTGCGTGCTGCCATGGATACGGCATGGTCGAATCCAAATGCTGAGGGGTGCTCGGCCTGCAAACCCTTACGCTGCCATTGTGAGCCCCGCCTCCTCCAGTACGTCCCACTCCGTTCTCGAGCCGTGATTCCCCCTAAGGTGGGATGTGAGGATGATGAAGTTAAGGGAAGCTCCCCGGCGCCCTCACTTCCGGGCCTCGGCCAATGGGGGAAGGAAACTGAGCAGCCAGTGAGCGCCCCGCTCTTCTTCCGGCGTTCTGCGCGCTGCCCTGGAGACGGCGCGGGCTAATCTAAATGCAGAGGGGAACTGGGCTAGCGAGGCCTGAGAGGGTAGCCGCACCTCCGCCATTCTTCTTGGGTCCCCCCCCCCCGTAGTGGGCCAGTGGACCCGCCCCAGGCCGAGGCCGAGGCGCGCCCACTCGAGTAAGCGGTGCTGTAGGCCCGGCTCCTTCTCCCAACCCAGCGACCAGGTGCGTGCAGTGGTGGCTGTAGTGGCTGCGAGTCCAGACTAGAATCTCCCTCAGCGGACGTGGAAGAGTATGGACCTAGAGGGGCGCCGTCTGGCAGCCCTCTCCTGACCCTTCGCCCACCGTGCTCATTAGGCCTCTGCGGTCTGGTTCAGGGCATACAGGTCACCTGTGCCAGGACCTGGGTGCAGGAGGACTAGGGTGTTCTTGCTCCTCGGCTCCACCTTTTTTTTTTTTTTGTACCAGGGATTGAACTCAGGGGCACTCGACCACTGAGCCACATCCCCAGCCCTATTTTGTGTTTATTTAGAGACAGAGTCTCACTCTGTCTCTGATTAGTGCCTTGCCTTAGCTGAGGCTGGCTTTGAATGCGTGATCCTCCTGCCTCAGCCTCCCAAAGTGCTGGGATTACAGGCGTGCACCACTGTGCCAAGCCATATTTGAGTTTTTTGTTGTAGGAGTTCATTATAAGTTCTGGGCATTAATATCGTATGAGATGATTTGTAAACATTTTCTTCCATTCCCTGGCTTGCCTTTTCATTCTGTTAATAGGGTCCTTTGTACAGAAATTAATTTTTTTTAAACTTTCTGCTGAGATTTCATCTTAACACCAGTCAGAATGTCAGTCAAGAATACAAACAATAAAATGCTAGAGGATGTGGATAAAAAGGAACAATTTGGCATTGTTGGTGAGATGGTAAATTACTACAACCACTGTGGAAATCAGAAAGCTAGGAATGGAACCACCATGTGATCCAAGCTATACCACTTCTCAGTATTTATCCTAAAGTATTAAAGTCTTCGTACTACAATGGTACATGTATACCCATGTTTATAGCAGCACAGTTCACAATAACTGAGTATAGACTGGCCTAGGTGTCTGTCAGTTGATGAATGGACAAAGAAAATGTATGTATGTATACACAAAGTTTTATTCAGCCATAAATGAAATTGTCAGCTGCAGGATAATGGATTGAATTTGACATTATGTTATGTGAAATAAAACAAACTCAAAGTTGGAAATCGCATATTTTTCTCACAGAAGCCAGAGAGGAAAAAGGTTGTGGTGGGAGATCTCATGACAATTAGGGGGGATCAGTAAAGGAAAGGGTCTGGGGAGGGAGGAGAGGGAAAGGAAAAATACTGGGGAATAATATTGGCCAAATTATATTGTTACATTGTGTGCATGTAACAATGAATCTCACCATTATATACAACCATAACACCAATAAAAATGTGGAAAATGGTGACTTGTACTTTCCATTGTACCAGGTTTTCATGGTAAAAAAGGTTTCAAGATATATTGGAGAAATTATTCATTCCGAGTCTGTTACTTGTGTTCAAAATAACTTATTTGCACTATTTGTCTTTAGATCTTGTTGACAGGAAGTTGAATATTGGTTTGTGAATTTTCTTTTATCTTTTCCTTAGCTTTGTTTATTCTATAAAAGGTGAATTTTGAGTTTTTAGAATATGGGTTTACTTACATGTTATCCTCCACTAGTTCTGTGCTACTTGTGCAGCTAGCTTGCATTTATAAATGCCATTTTCATTTATTTCTTAGGAGCTAGAGATGCTGTTTTATCATATGTGAGAAGTTGGACCAGAGATGGAAAACTTTATTCTGTATGAGGAGATTGGCAGAGGAAGCAAGACTGTTGTCTACAAAGGGCGACGAAAGGGAACAATCAATTTTGTGGCCATTCTTTGTACTGAAAAGTGCAAAAGGCCTGAGATAACCAACTGGGTGAGTCAAGTGTGTTCTCATCTGTCTGAGGTGGGATGAAGCTATGGCCAAGCACATGTGGCATGTGAACAGAATCCACTGAACTCATTTTGTCAAATGCCATATGTTCCCCACCTGGATGAGTTACTGATCTATTCAGTGCCAGCAGTTGTTTTTGTTTTTTTTGGAGTACTGGAGATTGAATTCACAGGTCGGGCACTCAACGAAAAAAGGCAATTAAACATTCAGGTTATCACCAACTTAAGACTTTTTTTTTTGGTGCAAGGGAAGCTGTATCCTTTTATAATTTAGTGTATGAATGTGAAACTTTTGGATAGGACAGTGGGTCAAAGTGACATGGCTTTGAAGTAACTGTCACTCTACAGCCTAGGCTTCTTGGACCCTACCTAGCTTTTTGAAAAAATTGTGTTGAAATATAAGATATATATATATATATAAAGCACCTTAATGTTTTAAATTGTACAGTTCAGTGATAAGTACATTCATACTGTTATGCAACCACCATCACCATCCTCTTCCATAACTATTCATCTTGTGAATCTAAAACTCTACACCCATTAAGAAATAATCAATTCTCTCCTGAACCCCAGCTCCTCACAACTACCACTCTATTTTATGTCCTTAGGCTTTGGGTCCTATAGGTACCTCATATAAGTGGTATCGTACCGTATATGTGTGACTGATTCATTTTGCATAATGTCCTCAAGGTTCATCTGTGTTGTTGCATGTCAGAATTTTCTCTGTTTTAAACCAACCTACATTCCATTGTATGTACATGCTACATTTTGCTTATCTGTTCATGTTATCAATAGACATTTGAGTTTGCTTCCATGTTTTAACTATTAGGGATAATACCACTATGAATATGCATGTACAGATATCTCCTGCTTTTAATTCCTTTATGTATATACCCAGAGGTGGTATGGCTGGATCCTATAGTTATACTCAATATTTTGAGGAACCACTATGCTGTTTTGCACAGCAGATACACATTTTAGCCTTTCAGCCAACAGTGTACAAGGATTCCAGTTTCTCCACATCAACACCAATACTTGTTCTGGTGTTTTTATGGTCATTGTTTGGCATTTCTCTAATGATTAGTGATGTTGCATAGCATTTCATGTGATCATTGATTATTTGTATTCTGTATTTTTTTGTGGTACTGGAGATCAAACCCAGGGCCTGGTGCATGCTAGACAAACTTTATACTATTGAGCTACATCCCAGCTTTAGAGAGAAATATCCATTTTACTTCTTTGCCCATATTATTTTTCTATAATAATAATGGTAAAGCATCCAGGGGTGCTTTACCACTGAGCTGCATCCCCAAGTCTTCTAAATTTTTATCTAGGGACAGTGTCTCACTAAATTTCTGAGGCTTGCTGGAACTTGTGATCCTCCTGTCTTAGCCTCCCAAGTTGTTGGGGTTACAAGAATGTGCATAGTCCTTTGCCCATGTTTTAATCTGATTAAATGTTGATTCCTCAAAAAATTGAGTATTGATCTCATTACATATGACTCTGAAATGTTTTCTCATTCCACAGATTGAATTTTTCACTATGTTGATAGTTTGCACAAAAGTTTTTAATTTTTAAGAAGTTCAGTTATTTTTCATTGCCTATCCCTTTGGTGTTGTGTGCAAAAATCACTGCCATATCTAATGTTGTGAAGCTTTTGTCCTATATTTTCTTCTTAAAGTTATATGATTTTAACTTAAAAATTTTTTTTTGTTTTAGTTGTAGATGGACAAAATACCTTTATTTTTATGCAGTGCTGAGGATTGAACCCAGGGCCTCACACATGCTAGGAAGGCACTCTACCATTGAATTACAACCCCAGCCCTAGTTTTAACTTTTATGTATAGGTCTTTGATTCATTTTGAGTTAGTTTTGTATTTGGTATTAGGTAAGGGTCCAAATTTGTGTGTGTGTGTTGTGTTGTGAGTTTTTTTTTTTTTTTTTTTTTTTTTTTGCATGTGAACATCCAATTTTCCTATGTCATTTGTTGAAAAGACTCATTTCCAGCTGGGCGCGGTGGCGCAAGCCTGTAATCCCAGCACTTAGGGAGGCTGAGACAGGAGAATCGCGAGTTCAAAGCCAGCCTCAGCAATGGCAAGGTGCTAAGCAACTCAGTGAGACCCTGTCTCTACATAAAACACAAAATAGGGCTGGAGATGTGGCTCAGTGGTCGAGTGCCCCCGAGTTCAATCTCCAGTACCAAAAAAAAAAACAAACTCATTTCTCCATTGAATAGTTTCGGCACTTTTGTTGAAAGTCATTTGACTATCTGAGAATTAATTTCTGGGCTCTATTGGCCTATCTTTTGTTTTTATTACACTGAGTATAGCTTTTTTTAAAATTTTTTTTAGTTGTTGATGGATCTTTATTTTATTCATTTATTATTTATATGTGGTGCTGAGGATCAAACCCAGTGCCTCACACATGCTAGGCAAGCACTCTACCACTGAGCTACAGCCCCAGCCCCTTATTATAGCTTTGAAGTAAGTGTTGAAATTAGGAAGTATGCATCCTCCTACTTGTTCTTTTACAATATTGTTTTGATCATTTGGCATGCCTTGAGATTGTGTGAATTTTTGGTTAGGTTTTTCTATTTATGCAAAAACATTGGAATTTTGGTAGGGATTACCAAAATAGCTTAGCATTGAATAGCTAAGTTGTTTTAGCTAGTATTGATATCTTAAGTCTTCTACTCCATGAACATGGGATATGTTTCCATTTATTTGTCTTTTTAAAAGTTTGTTCAACAGTGTTTTGCAGTTTTCATCATACAAAAATTTTACCTCTTTATTTAATACCTATGAAATTTATTCTTTTTTTATTTTTTTATTCACAGTACTGGGGATTAAACCCAGGGCATTCTAGGTAAGAACTCTCATTGAGCTATAGCAGCACCCCCCCCCCCACCATTTTATTCTTTTTGATACTATTATAAATGGAATTGTTTTCTTGATTTTATTTTCAGATTTTTTTATTTGGTAGTGTATAGAAATCTATGGAGTGTTGACTTTTTATCCTGCTACTTGACTAAATTTGTTTATTCTGCTAGTTTTTTGTGTTGAATATTTGGAGCTTTCTGCATATAAAATCAATTATGATCTGCAAGCAGAGAATTTTATTTTTTCTAATTAGGAAAAATAAAATTCTTCACTAATTAGCTAGGACTTCTAATACTTTATTGAATAAAAGTGGTGAAAGTGGGCATTCTTGTCTTATATCTGATCTTATAGGAAAAGCTTTCAGTCTTTCACCATTGAGTATAATGCTTGCTTTGGTTTTTCAAATACAGACTTCATATGTTAAGATAGTTTCCACTCATTCCTACTTTATGGAGTTTTTTTTCATGATGAGTGTTGAATTTTGTCAAGTGATTTTTCTCCATTGAGATGATCATGTGCCATTTTTCTTCATTCTGTCAATGTGGTATATTGCCTTGATTTCATGTTGAACTATATTTGTATTTCAAGAATAAATACACTTGGCCATGGCGTATAATTCTTTTAATATGTCGAATTTATTTGTTAGTGTTTGTTGAGGGCATATCTAGCTTTTAATAAGACACTGAGCATAATGATTGACACTAAGCTTTCTCTTTCATAATGGCTGTTATATAGTGTTAATGGAACAAGAAATGCATGGAATAGGGAGGGATAGGGAAATGTTCAACTGGAGGAGGGTTGGGAAGAGGAAGGTGGGGAAAGAAGCATGAGGGAAGGAAGTGCATGTTTAAAGTGTTCATGGATATGGCAAGTCCACTGTCTTCTCTCAGCCTTGTTCCTGATTCACAGGCCCAGGGAAGCCTCTGCTTTCTCCAAGATTCATCTATTTATTTCAGCAGTAAAAACATGTTGAGTATCTGCCATATTAGATGGCAAAATAATCTGTCTCAGGCAGATCTTGTCCTGGTGAGCGTATGGTAAGAGAAACAAGGGAGAGGATCAAGACATGCAGGCTCTTCATTCAAATGCTTGTCCAAGTCCCTGCCTTCTAGGTCTCTTAGCTTTTGGGAACTCTTCTAAACTTAGAAACATGTCTATTCCTGTTCTCCTTTGCAGAAGTCTGCCATTGGGTACTGTTTATTGAACATTTAACGTGTTCCAGCCACTATTCTGGGTGTATTCACTTCTCACAATTGCCTGTGATATCCATATTCTGATTTGCATTTTGTTTCAGATCTGCTTATAACACCCATGCTGAGCTCCCTTTCAGGAAGCCAGCAGAGCTAGGTAAAGAAAAAGTTAAATATATAGAGAAGTTTGACTTCATTGCATCCTTTTTCTTTATATTAGATTTTCCATCATGCTCCCCACCGGCTACTGTCAGCTGCCATCTTGAATGTCCTACTTGATATTTTACTTTCTTTGGATCTTTTTGTAATTACAACTTCAGGTATCCTAATTAACCAGTCACCTCTTTCAAGATATTGCTGGGTGATCTATCAAGCTAACATAATAAAATCTTTTTTGTCAAAGTGTCATCCTTTCTCTGATCATATTTCATTGGCATTTTGGAGTCCAGTGGCTTAATTTGGGGGTGTATGTGAATAATAGGGAATTTTCAGAGACTACAACAGGGCCATTGGATGGGAGGATTTTATGCAGGAGACTTTGCGACACTTTTGAAACTTATCAAGGTCCAGAACGAGTGCTACCTCCTTTGTATAACCTAACCTCAATTAAATCTCTCCTCTCTTTCACCCTGACAGGGCACCCAATCATAGCAGGGAGACAATCTCACTGTGAGAATGCAATTTGTGACCCATACCACAAATGCCAGGTGTGAGAGTGAATGCCAGAATCCCAGTGAAAACATGCTAGTAACTGATGCCATCCCAAGTGCAACAAATGCTGTTGAGAAATGTGCTGGATACCAGGAGGAGTGCTTATCTAGGGCTGGGGTTACGAGGGTCTTGAGTCCCAGGCACAACTAAGCAGAATCCTGGAGCCATGGCTTAACTGACTGAATGAATTTGGTCAAGTTGTTGAACTTTGTTTAAGCCTCACGAAAATCTAAAGTTTCATTTATAAAAAAGGGAAAATAGTGGTACTCGCCTGAAGAGTTGAGAATTTACCATGAAAATCTGTCCAATGATCTATAATGTTGATGTTTTAATCATTGACATTAATCATTGTCATTACCTTTATTTCTGAGTCCCCTAAGGATTAACTCTAATTTTCTGTCAGGTCTTCCCTAAGCCCTTCATGTTTCTTTTCCTGGTGTTTCCACAGCACCTGGTTCCTGGATTCATGTTTGAAGTACTGAATCCTATTCCATACCGATTATTGAATGGCTGAGTGCCCTGTGTGGCATCACATGGGGTCACAAGACATCTGGTAGGTGCCCATGTCTATGGCTGATGGCCAACTATTTTGAACATCACCTCTTTCTGTGACAGGATTTATCACATTTTACTGTGTTTCTCTTCCCATGTCTGGCTCTATCACAGCTCTGAGCTCATCATTTTCACTCATTCATTCAACATGTACTTATTGGGTCCCAGCTCTGTTCTGGTACATTTCTAGGTCCTAGAGATTGAGCAGTGAAAAAGACAAAGTCCCTATCCTCAGGAAGCTATTTTAGTTTGGAAAGACCTATAATAGTTGTTCTTATTGGTTGCCAGAAGAAAAATAAAGCAGGAGGTGAAAAGAATGATGATGATCACTGCATGGATAGGGTGGCTGGAAGAATTCTGAGGTGAAGTGTGGGCAGAGGTGAGGGAGGGAGCCAAGGGAGTGTCTGGGGTGGGGAATGGGAATAACCAGACAAAGGAACCAGCAAGTGTGAAGGCCCTCGGGTTGGAGCAAGCTTGGTATGGGTGAGGAACAGGAGAGACCAGTGTGGCCAGGACATAGTAGTAGCGGAGAGTCTCTTGCTGGTTGGGAAAACTTGCAGGGTTTTCAGGAGGGGAGTGACAGGCTCCTGAGTGGGTTCTCTCTGGTCCCTATATGGAGAAGAGATTGTAAAGATTGGGTAGAATCAGGGAGCCTATTATAAACAGGGAATGGTGGTGACTGGGACTGGAATGGTTATAGTAGAGATGGTGAGAAATCATACATAGGTTATTTATTCACATACTTATTACAGTATGTAGGGTAAGCTTTCAAATTTTCTTCAAAGGTTGTTTTGTACAGTAAATTCTTTTGCAGTGTTGTTTACAATAAAATGCACAGATTAGATTACAATCTGATGACTTCTTTTTCCTCAGTATTAGGGAGTAAACCCAGGGGGGCTTTACCTATGAGCTACATTCCCAGCCATTTTTATATATTAATTTAAGACAAGGTCTCCCTAAATTATTTATGAGCCTCGCTAAGTTGTTGAGGCTGGCTTTGAATTCATGATATTCTTGCCTCAACCTCCTGAGCAGCTGGGATTACAGATAGGCTCTAACGTGTCTGGCTTGAGTCTTTATAAAAGTAAATCACACATGCAAAAAACTATACAATCATAATTGTTCAAATTTTCCTCAAGATGTGCCTATGCATCCAGCACCCAGTGACAGAACATGAGCATTATTTTAGAGACTGTTCATACCTCCTTTCAGATCGCCTCTTCCCCAAGGATAATGATAATCCTGACCTGTAACATCACAGATTTGGCTTGCTGGTTTTGAGCTTTATATGAACAGATAATTTTAGATTCATTTGTGAAGTAGAGATGATAGTTTGGGGTCATGAATTGATGAGGTGTGAAAGAGAAGCCAAAGATTACTCTAGGATTTTGGGATAGGTGACTGGAATGATGGTGATGTCATTTCCTAAGGGGGAAAGTCTAGGTACAAGAGTTCACTTAAATTTTGAGATGCCCATTTTACATACAAATGGATATGTAAAGACATTGGATGTTTGAGTCTGCATTTAGGAGGAAGTTCAGGGTGGAGTTGAGTATTTGAATGTCATTAGCTTGTAGATGTTAGGCTAATGTGAGAAGATGGGTAAGGACTGAGGACCTTCATTGCAACACACAGCATAAGCAGAAATCGCACCCAGCAAAGAAGTATGAAAGGGAGCATCCAGTGAGAGGAGAGCTGGAAAGAGTGGGATGATGTGCTGTGGACTGACTTGGTCATCGCCCATTCTGGCATGCTTTCCTGTTCTGCAGGCTCAGGGAAGCTACAAACAGCAATTCTCCAATTTATAGAGTTCTACATGAAATTATTCCCTTTAGATGTACTAGAAAAGACTTGGTTTCCAGACTGATGTAAGTGATGGGAGACATCCATTTGAAGGCTCAGGTTGGACTGAGACAGGTGGTGCTGTCTTCCTAGTGGTGACAGAGGCCACATTCTAGCTGACAGCTGTGATAACAGGTCCAGGTCCACAGTGTTCTGGTGGTGGCTTAGTTTTATGGTGTGGTTTTGGGAATCTTTTCTGGAAGCTAAGCCTAGAAGCTGTTTTGTGAACCTTACTGGCAATTGTTTGAGTTACCTGTGCCCCTTAGGGGTTCTTTTGTTGCCAGAGTGAATTCTGTTTTCTGCAGCTGAAAACTTTGGCCAAACATGGTTTCGTGGAAGTTAAGTCAAGAAAGTGATGCAGGGAGAAGAGAGATCAGCTGATAACGTGAGGACTGAGGATTTGACAACAAGCCACTGATGGCCGTGGAGTGGTTTTGGTTATTGGTGTGGATAAAAGCTGGAACTGGTTTAAGGAAGCAAGAGGGGAAGGTAGAGGGCACTCTTGAGTTTTGCTGAAACAAGGAGCAGAGAAATGGGGTGACAGCTGGATGGCAATCTGGCACTATGACGGAAGGAATTATTAGGAGTTACATGTGACTCCTGATGAGAGACCTGAAATCCCATGGCTTGAAGCAGACGGTCTATCAGTTTTCTCATGTAAAGGAAGTCCTGAATTTGTTCCACCAAACACCACTTTGCCATTGTTCTTCTCTCATGTCCTTATTGCTTGGCTCTGTGCTTAAGGCCACTTCACAGTTGCTGGATGACAACACCTTTAGCCATCATGCCAGTTTTCTGGGTAGGAAGGGGGTGCTAAGGTGTTACTTAGTGTCTTGAATAAAACTCCTTTAAAATTTTGTAGGAAACCTCAGCCAGTGATTTGATTAACATCTTGGTGCCCTTCCCCTAACCCCTCACTTAGGGAGTAGAAGGAGGAGGTGGTACAGAGGAAGTATTTTTTCTGGCCAGGCATGAGGCTGTCTCTGGCAATGCAGGAATTCTGTATTAAGGTGAGGTGGGTATTAGGTAAGCCACTAGGAGCCTCTCCACAGAGATAATTGCAGGGAATGAGCCAGTAGAAAGGACAATTAATGTAGGATAGGGAGGAGATGGCCGTCAAAGTGAAGTTTGAGAGAGGATGGAATCTTGTATACCTGAGGAAGTGTTGGCTTTTGAAAGCAGGGTGGACATTTGAGAGAAGGCCAGGATAGAGATAGGATGCTGCTTGATAGATCTGGTGTCAGGAGCAAAAGAAAGTCCTGAGGGATTTTGCTGTCTCTGAAATTAGTGGCTCACGCTTGTAATCCCAGCACTTAGGGAGGCTGAGACAGGAGAATCGCGAGTTCAAAGCCAGCCTCAGCAATGGCGAGGCACTAAGCAACTCAGTGAGACCCTGTCTCTACATAAAACACAAAATAGGACTGGGGATGTGGCTCAGTGGTCGAGTGCCCCTGAGTTCAATCCCCAGTACCAAAAAAAAAAAAAAAAATGAAATTAGCAGTCCTCAGTTAAGAGATGGGAGGAGGGGATAGCAGTGTTAGAGCTTTGAGGAAAGAGGAGGTGAGAATAGCCTCTTGAAGGGCAGGTAATCTGAGGCCTTTTGCGATTGTGACCAGAAATATAAAGTGGGTCACTTGGTGGTTTGTATTTACTTCAGCTGCTTGAGTACATGCAGGGTTGTGGAAGGTTGAATTTAGCTGGAATTGGGAAGCTAGGACAAGGGAGCGGACAGTGAGTGTGCTCACAGGTTAGGATGTGTGGAAGATTTTGGAGGTCATGATTATTAGAAAAAACTAGGGGGCCAAAAATATAATTGTAAGTTTCCTAGTAGCCACATTGAAAAAGAAAAAATGGTAGAGCACCTGCCTTGCATGTGCAAGGCTCTGGGTCTGAGATTTGATCCCCAGCAACATACACACAGCAGTGAAATGAACTTTAATATATTGTAACCCAATAAATATAGTGCATTATTCCAACATGTAATCTTTAAAAAAAATTAATGAGGTCATTTCCATTCATTCAGGTATTAAGTCTTCAGAATCTGGTGTATATGTCACACTTACAGCCTATCTGTTCATATTGGCTGCTTCTCAATTGCTCTGTATGGCAGGCAGCTCCTATATTGTGTAGTATAGGTCTGCAGAGTAACTTATGGATGGGTGGTTGGTGTAGGGGAAGGGGGCAAGGTTGCCAGAGATGATGTGGTCCAGTAATGAGCACCGGAAGAGTAGGTACTGGGTGGATGTTGAATGCTGGAGATGTCAGAGGGTATGCTGAATCCTGAATTCTGTTGGTGAATCTCTGGGAATTTCACCTCTTTTTCCGTCAGGACCTCTGTGTTCCTGTGCCTGAATCAGTGGGCATCCTTAAACATGCTCCCCACATGCCTTCACCATTCCTTGGTGGTATTTTTAATTTTATGGTTTTAGTCCTTAAATTCTTTCTTGATCACTCTGATTTTTGTTTTTCTCCTTGTCTGTTTTCTAAGTCATGCGGGTCCCTTTTCCTCTAATTGTATGAGCATATCTAGTTCTGAGAGTGTACTACATATTCCATTTTTAAAAAGCTCTATTTCTAAATTAAGTGACAATAGGATTTGTGATTTTTTAAAAAATAAGGATCTGAGCCACTTTCATAGTTGTCAGCCATTCTAGGTCTTTTCAAAGACTTTTAAAAATTGTATAAATTTAAAATATACAACATGTTTTCACTTACATCTACATTGTGAAATGATTACTACAGGTAAGCAAGTTAACATAACTGTAATTTTATATAGTAAACTTGTGTACATGTGTGTAGCACCTAAGATCTAGTCTCTTGGATAATTTCCAGTAAAAATACAGTATTACCTACAGTCCTTATGTTGTACTTTACATCTTTAGACTTACTCATCTTGTATAACTACAACTTTGTACTTTTTGACTGTCATCTCCTCAGTTCTCTCTCCCTCCCACTCTGTTTAGCCATTGTTCTATTTTGTATTTCCATAATCCACCTTTTTGGTAGATTATTTTCAATCCTGGAGATTGAACTCTGGGATGCTTAACCGCTAAGCTATATCCCCAGCCCTTTTTATTTTCTATTTTGAGATAGGGCCTTGCTAAGTTGCTGAGGCTAGCTTTGAATTTGTGATCTTCCTGCCTCCAGAGTCACTGGGCATGTACCACCATACCTGGTTTATAATCCACTTTTTAAAAAGATTTAATTCTAAGTCTTTTCTTTTTTTTTCTTTTTTTGGTACCAGGGATTGAACTCAGGGGTACGTGACTACTGAGCCACATCCCCAGCCCTGTTTTGTGTTCTATGTAGAGACAGGGTCTCACTGAGTTGCTTAGCACCTCCCTGTTGGTGATGCTGGCTTTGAACTCGCAATTCTCCTGTCTCAGCCTCCCAAAGTGCTGGGATTATAGGCGTGTACCACCACGCCCAGCTTAATGCTTAAAGTCTTGACGCTTTGCTTCTAATGTACATAGCTTTGTGATTTTAGTTTTCATATTTAGTGGAATTTTAAAGAAAGCAAAACCCCTGAAGCAACTTAATATTTTTTAATTAACAGGCTTTTGCATCTTTTTTCTTATTTTTAGTGCACAAGTATTCTTAAGGTCAAATAAAAATATACACTTTTAAGATCACTGTGTTTGTTGTTATTTTTTTTAATAATCTGGGCAGATTGATATTAGTATTCACTAAGAATTTTTTGAAAAAGATGATTGTAGAATCCCTCTGAGAGTTCTTTTAAATGTTATAAAAGTAATGTATACTCATTATGGAAAATTCGGATAATATGGATAAATGGATAGAAGAAAAAAGCAGCACTGAAGACAATCACTGTTTTTGTCATTTCTTTTTTTTTTTTTTGAGATGAGGTATTATGATGTTGCTCAGGCTGGCCTTGAATTTGAGATCTCCTTGCCTCAGCCTCCCAAGTGGCTGAGATTATAGGCAAACACCTTTATGAAAAGATACTTGTATTTTACAGGCAAGCACCATCACCCAGCACTGCTGTGTGGTGGTGGTGGTGTTTTTTTTTTGTATTTTACATATCTATACTCTGGAATGCAACAGTCAAACTAGGCTTTGTGTTCTGATCACCTTTAAGGTAGATGAGGCTAAGCTATGATGTTCAGTAGTTTAGATCTATTAAATACATTTTCAACTTAGGGTATTTCCAATTTAGGATGGATTTATTGGACTATAACCTCAAAAGTCAAGGAGCATCTGTATTTCTACCAACAACAGCAGCTATTTTAGTGTACACCTTCTGGTCATTGACTACAAACCTTATATAATCTGTATTTACACAGATGCATGTTTTTTAAGATTGTACACTGTTAGCGTTTTTCCATGTGCCTGGCCTTCGTAACCATTATTTCTAATGTCTGTAAGTAAATTCCACTATTTTCTTATTCATGTCCCAATTACATAGTTAGGTGTTTCGTAGATGTGAGAGTTTAAGAACTTTTTAAAGAGTGAATTCTGTGTGTTTTTATAGGTCCGTCTCACTCATGAAATTAAACACAAGAATATTGTAACTTTTCACGAATGGTATGAAACCAGCAATCACCTCTGGCTGGTGGTGGAACTCTGCACAGGTAAGGCTGTAGGGCATACTCTGAAGTAGCCACCTGATGTAGTATTGAAACATGTAGTGTACGTTTGTACTTGCCTTTAAAAAAAATTGGTGGGCTGGGGTTATGGCGCAGTGGTAGCGTGCTCGCCTAGCATGCGTGAGGCAGTGGGTCTGATCCTCAGCACCACATAAAAAAATAGAAATAAAGATATTCTGTCCACCTACAACTAAAAAATAAATGTTTAAAAAAAATTGGTGACATTGGGATTGGAACTTAGCCTCATGTACTACCACTGAGCTATATCCCCAGCCCCTGTTACTTTTTAAAAATTATTTATTATGTCAGTTTGAAAAGCTATTGCGTGGTGGACATTAGGGAAAGGCAAAAGATTAAAGATGTTTGGTAAAAGGAAGGATTATATAAAAGTTCACTTGGAGTTAACTTTGTTATTAAATCACCTACATAGAAACTTAACAAATATTTCAGATATTTATTTCAAAGTGATGATTAACTTGTCAAGCAAGTTTTCCCAATAAATAAAAATAAACACTAGATGTTAACTAGTTTTTAATTAGCTAATACATTCACAAAACAATTATCCTTTGGTTTTTTGAAAAGGATACTTGCACTTCACAAAAACTGAAGCAATGTGGGAAAAGTATAAAGATGAACCAACTATTATTACTCCTTGACAATGGAGATGTTGTAGCTGTTTATACAATGTTCTAGGACTATATACAGGGGGAAAGGTGAATGAATACATTTTATCTGGGCTTTTAGCCTCAACATTTTGAGTTTAACCGGGAAAAAAGTAATAAGCATAATCATTAGTGTACTTTATACCTTGATTAATAAAGGATCATTAAATATTGATGTAATGTGATACTTTGCATTATGAATTTTTCCTGCTAACAGTCAGAATTTATAGAACTTAGCCCTAAAAGGAGTAATTTGGTTTAATAATTTGTATTTTATTTTTCTGAATCAGTATGAGGGGTTCATTGTGGGATTACTTTCATAAATATACACACTGGCAAGGTGATCAGGGGATACCCTTAGTATTATTTTGGCTTCAGCTGTTTTTCTGACCCCTGACCAGGTGTAATATCCTTTTTCCTTTTTTGATACCAGGGATTGAAGTCGGGAGTTCTCGACCACTGAGCCACATCCCCAGCCCTATTTTGTGTTTTATGTAGAGACAGGGTCTCACTGAGTTGCTTAGCACCTTGCGCTTGCTAAGGCTGGCTTTGAACTTGCAAGTCTCTTGTCTCAGCCTCCCAAAGTGCTGGGATTACAAGCGTGTGCCACCATGCCCAGATCCTATCTTAATTTATACCCATGTTGGGATTGGTTCCTCACCCACCAAAAGAAAATTAAAAAACCCAGAATACTTTTTCCTTGTATCAATCATTCTAATTTAACTTTTACATATCAACTGAGACGTTCCTTTTTCAGAACTTGGCCCCTGTTATAATCTTGATGCTTTAATTAAAAGTTTGCTCCTGGGGGGTTGGGGTGGGGCTCAGTGGTAGAGCGCTTGCCTAGCAAGCGGCACTGGGTTTGATTCTCAGCACCACATATAAATAAATAAATAAATAAAAAATAAAGGTCCATTGACAACTAAAATATATATATATAAAAAAAAGTTTGCTCCTGGCACTTAGATGATAAGAGGCAGTACTGGCACCTTTGAAGGACAGAAGAATGGAATTCACAATGTGCTTGTCTTTGGCTTTTTGCCTCAATGGTGCACAGTAAGGATTGCGACGGCCACATTAAGGGAGGGTACCATTCTTCCAGGTGCCCTGGGACTGACTCTAGTGTATGGTCACAGACTTTATTTACAGTGCAAAACCACTGTGTCCACAATTAGTCTGTCAGGGTTTATTGTTTTAATGTTCACTGTCACCCAGTATTGAACCTCTCAGACTTTGAGATATTGGTGGGTTAAAATGGGTGATTTTAATCAACTTCTTGCAGGTGGTTCCTTAGAAACAGTTATTGCTCAAGATGAAAACCTCCCAGAAGATGTCGTAAGAGAGTTTGGGATTGACCTGATTACTGGATTACATCATCTTCATAAACTTGGCATTCTCTTTTGTGACATTTCTCCTGGGAAGGTAATTTATGAGTTTTGATTTCCTAATGGCTTATGTCTCAATTTAGAGTGCTTTTTTCAAAGGTGTTATTTTTTTTTAGTTGTAGATGAACACAAATATCTTAATTTTATTTATTTATTTATTTTTATGTGGTGCTGAGGATCGAACCCAGTGCCTCCTGCATGCAAGGCAAGTGCTCTACCACTGAGCTACAATCCCAGCCCTCAAAGGTGTTATTTTTTTTAAATGAAAGGAAATATGTAGTACTACGTTTCAGCTGCCTATTTAGTTTTTGGAATGTAAAGCCTCTCCTCCTTTCAGAGCTCTTTGAGTAAGTGCTTATTGCTTCTGAGGTATATGGTGAATGATGACCCCAATAGGTCTATAAGACTTTTAGCTCTTAAATCATAGTACACATTTATGAACCATTATTTTAGTTTGGCAGTGGTATTCTCACAGTATATAGATGATTCCTTATATCATGGATCAAATACTTTCTTTCTTAGTAAAATTGATTCCCATAACTAAATATGTTTCAATGTGAGCATCATGAAATCTGCTTAGTTTGAGTTGCTGTCAAATTTGACACACAGAAGCTATGTGATCCTGGACAAATCACCCTGCTTCTCTTTGCTTAGTTTCCTTCTTTGTGATACATAGATAAATATTTTCAGGGTGGTTAAGAGGATTACGTACTATATCTAGGTTAAGCTTCTAGGGTGCTTTCTGGTAGGTAGTGTGCTCAAAATCAATGGCATCTATTACTATTTTATGAGTATAGGTCTGAAGGAATTGCACATATTTACAAGTCTGAGGTTTTCTTTATGCTAATGAAGTGAAAAACTGAATATTTCAATTTTAGTTTTATTTTAGTAGGCCATCTGTATAAGATAATTAAATCTGAAAAAGAAAACTTCATAAAACTCTAACATGCATAGAAGTTCTAGTTTGAATTATTCTCTATGCTTACCACAAGCCTGCAGCCACCCAACTGTCATTGTAGTGCTTGAAAACAGCTATAGACAGTGTGCAAATGCATGGGTGTGGCTGTGTTTAAATAACTGTATTTAGAGACTCTGAAATTTGAATTTCATAGAATTTGCACATGTCAAATATTCTTTTTTTTTTTTTCCTCATCCATTTGGAAATGTAAAACTACTTAGTTCATAGCTGTGCAAAAACAGGCAGTGGCTGGATTTGGACCAGAGAATGGGGGTTTAATGAGTTTTGTCATCTGTGGTGATCTAAGAAATTCATCCTTATTTGTTATGTAACTTGTACTCTAGAGTAAGAGTTGGTAAAGTTTGGGCAGTATTGTTTTAAGTTGTGCCTCATGGGTCCACTCGGCAAGTTGGGGTCCCGAGAGACAAGAAAAGGAGGTCCTCGGGGGACGAAGTGGGGTCTCACGGGACGAGGTTTTGGGGTGCCGGTCTGTGGAATCATTCCACCCAGACTCCGGGGTAGGTAAACAGTTCTGCTGGAGCAAGATGCAGAAACACTGTTTATTCCAGAAAGTACAGAAGCTTATATACACTCCTGGACCAATCATGGCCCAAAATTACAAACAATGAGGTGCTGTCTGTCAAGAGCACAGTCCATTAGCATAGAATGGGGAAAGATGGAAGGGAGGGATTGAAGATATGGAGAGTGCTCCTACAGGGCAGGATTCCTGTCTCTGGTGATAAAGTTTTATTGGAACACGACCATACTCTTTGTATTGTTGTAGACAATAATACTAGAATTTAGTAATCAGGACAAAGACTCTGTGGTTTGCCAGTGGTTCTCAAAGTGTGTTTCTTTAACCAGCAGTATATATTATCTGGGACTTGTTAGAGATGCAGGTTCTTGGGCTCTACCCTGGGCTTGAAGAATCAGAACATTTTGGGGGAATGGCTAATAATCTGTACTTTAACAAGTTCTCAGAGGATTCTGATGCTTGAAGTCTAAAAACCACTTTTGTAGACTAATAGACACCTTATGACTAGAAGTTATGAGTTCAAGTTACTTTTTAAAAAACATTTTTGTCAATGGGCCTTTATTTTATTTATTTATATGTGGTACTGAGAATTGAACCTAGAGCCTCATACATGCTAGGCACAACCTCATACCACTGAGCCACAACCCTAGCCCCAAATTACTTTTAAAAAAAGAAGTGACCCAGTCCATTTTGCAACTGCCTAGAAATATTCTTAATGACTTTAGAGGAAACCATGTCACTTTCTAGCATGTTTCTATAAACAAAAGATAACATCTATTCACAATTTATATAAGCAAACCTGAGTACTTACCACATGCCAGTCATAGGTATTAGCCCTTTGCTTGTATAAGTTCAATTAACCCTTACAGTAGTCTGAAGAGTTAGGTGTTTTACATTTTACACATGAAATATTGAATAGCAAGTAAGTGTTGGGCTCAAGTCTAGTTCTCTAAATCTAGAATTCTGGTTTTTATCTTGTATTATATTGTATCTTGAATAAAAAACATCTCAGGCTGATGGATTTTCCAATCCTCTTTTAAATGTCACTGAGGTTGGTAAGTACAGATTGTTATAGTCATTCCTAGATATCCACAGGGGAATTAGTTCCAGGAAACCCCATGGATACCAAAATCCCAAGATGCTAAGTTCCTTATATAAGATGTTACAGTATTTTCACATAAGCTATATTTTTCTGCATATTTTAAATCTCTAGATTACTTACAATACAATATAAGTGCTATGCTATGTAAATAGTTGTTACACTACTTTTAAGGAATGATGACAAGAAAAAAGCTGTACAGGTTTAGTATGGACTGTATTAGTCCACTTTCTGTTGCTGTGATATAATACCTAAGATAAACAATTCAAAAGGAGGAAAGCTTTATTTTGGTTCAGTTGCAGAGGTATCAATCTATGACCACTTGGCTGTATTATTTCTGGACCTGTGGTGAGCCAGAGCATTGTGGTATGAAGCATGTGGTAAAGCAAAACCTCACTTCATGGTAGCTAGTCAGCAAAGAGAGGAAGGGGTTAGGGATAAAATACACCCTTAAGGGAGCACCTTCAGTGACTTACTTCCTCAAGGTAGGCCCCACCTCCTAAAGTTTCCACCACCTCCCAATAACTCATTAAACTATGAATCTGTAAATGGATTGATCCATTCATGAGATCAGAGTCTTATCCACTCAGTTCCCAAAGGCCCACCTATGAAAACTGCACTGGGGAACAAGACTTCAACATATGAGCTTTTGGGAGATATTTAAGATCCAAATCATAGGGGGATTCAAGCTGGTAGATTAGCCAGTTGTGGTGGCGCATGCCTGTAATCCCAGCAGCTTGGGAGGCTGAGATAGGAAGATGGCGAGTTTAAAGCCAGCCTCAGCAATGGAGAGATGCTAAGCAACTCAGTGAGACCCTGTCTCTAAATAAAACACAAAATAGGACTGGGGATGTGGCTCAGTGGTTGAGTGCCCCTGAGTTCAATTCCCGGTACCTCTGTCCCCACCGTCCCCCTCCCCCCCCAAAAAAAAGATTAGAGGAAGACTGTATTCCTAGTTGCTCTGTGGCTCTGGATTCAAGCAGGGAGAGTATTGCTTCACAGTGAAGTCAGTGAAAGAGGGATTTTTACTAAAATTCAATATTGTACAGCAAGAGTGTCTTGGAGGTTCAGAAATTCAGGTGTGTAGAACAAAGAAGGTACATTAGAGCCAAGCTGTTTTCAGCATTGGTGCTGGCTCACCACAGAAAGGTGGGATAGCAGACAAACACAGTGAAGAGATTCGGCACAGAAAAACCTGAGATCAGAAAAGCAGGCTGAACTTGGCTGATCCAGAGGCTATACCATACACTGGTGTTTGAAAAGTGCTCTCTGTTTCTCAGCTGGCCATGGAGAGATGAGACTGGAGCCATCTTGACTTGGCCACTCTGCAGCTGTCTGCTGCAGAGCTCAGGAGATCATAGCAAACAGTGCCGTACTCTCATGGCAAGTGGTTGGGGATGTCCCTGGCGGAAGTGAATGAAAAATGCACAGAAGATCTGTACTCAAGAGTATTCAAATCAGAGAAATGAAGGGGAGTCCAATTCACTTTTCCTTTGAGACTGGCAGCTCATGTGACCACCTGAAGAGGGTTGAGAATCTGATCAAATGAGTGAATATGCTTAGGGACTGGGAAGTCTCTGTTCATGGGCAGCAGCTCTGTTGCCCCACAAGTGGAATTTTTGGGAGACTCTTAGCAGAGATCAGCATCTTCTGGGCCCTACGGGGTATGTTGGTCTAATCTCTCCAAAGAAGATACCACTCAGAAAAGCCCCTAAGGTCTAATTAGACCTAATCCCCAGCTGCTGGAACTGCCCATGTAGAATGCTGCAGCTGCCCCATTCTGAGTGTGCATCAGTCTGTTCATGTAGACAAAACTCTACTTGACAATGCTTCTGAACACTCCATCCTACCTTATACTGGTGAAGAGAAACTGAGAGCTGCTTCAACCAGCTGGTGTCTTACACCACTCTACCTGGCAGCTTGGTGAACAACACAAAAAGAGGAAGGGGTCAACAACCCCCAAACCTTGCTCTCACCCAAGAAGAGATAAGGACAGTTGGGCATAGGCAGTGACCATCCATTTTCACTGACTATTTTGACCACTTCGTTGGAGATGATTTCTTCATTTTTCATTAAGAATCATTTTTTGTTTTTGATCTTATTCTGATTGATTCATGGACATATATGCATATTCATTTTTTGCTTATTTTTAGCATTTTTCAAAAATGTATTTATTTATTTTTTGCCTTGTCTTTTGAGGGTTAGGGTTTTTGGTTTGTTTCTTTCTCTAACAGCCAAATTCTCTTGTTTCTCTTTCCCTTTGTTTTTCCTACTCCCCCCTCTCCCCGACTTTGTAATAAAAATTACCTGCTACATCTCTTCTGCATTCTGTTCGCTTTTTGAACATCTTAAAATCTACCTTCTAATCACATTTTCTCTTGATAAACTATTTTTTCTCATCTCATAGAATTGTCTTATATAACTCCTGCCCTTACCATTCATGTTGTTGGAATTATTACTTGTGGATGACATAGTTGATACCTGCTGTTTGCTTTAATGCTAGATCTAGTTTGTGGATGTTTATTTTTGTTTTTGGCACCTGCTGACCCCACCATTCCTGTTTGTTGTGGTAATTAATGTTGTAGATGTCATAGTAGGAACCAGGTATTTTAATGCTGTATATTGTTTGCGTTGGTTGTTACTATTGTATGTTTCCCCCTATTCTGTGAAGTGCTGGGATCTTTAGGGATATTGAAAGTTTACAAAGTAGAGACTCTGCTGCTAAACTAAACACAATCAAGACAGTGTACCTTGCTCAATACACAAATTAATATTATTCAAACTTCAGTTAAATTTTAATACAAAGAATAGAAGTGATAAAAACCCTAACCAATGACCATGCCCCAAATATTTCTTCTTGTTCAAATATTGAACAATATTATTTTGAATGATGAATGAGTGATAAAAGGAATCAGGTGGAACTAAAGTCTTAGACCCAAATAAGAATAGTGATACAACATACCAGATCCTCTGGGACACTGTGGAGGCAGTTTTAAGAGGAAAGGTTACAATGGCTAAGGGTGAGTCCTTGTGTCCCTCTCATGGATATCCACAGCCACAGTAAAAACAGAATTAACAAAGACTGTGGATACCACACATACAATGGGGTTTCAATGTTGATCATTATAGGCCACTTTGACAAGAGAAAGTTCCCTAAAAAGGCCCACACATGAGTGGAAGGGAAATCTATCCCAACAGATGCATAAAACTAAAATATAAGAAATATGGAAAAAAATGACACCTCCCAAACTTCATAATTCACCAGCAACTGACTCCAAAGATCCTGAAGTGGATGAAGTACCAAATAAAGAATTCCAAAGAATGATTATAAAAATGATCAAGGAATTCCAAGAATCCAGAAAAACCTGAATGTAGTATGAATGAGAAATTCAATAAGGAGAAATATTAAAAAAGAACCAAGCAGATCTTGAAAATGAAAGAGATAATAAAATGTTCATTTGGAAGTCTAATGAATTAGACTATGCTGAAGACAGAATCTCAGAGCTGGAAGATATATTGGCCAGCCTTGAACATTAGCATTAAAGAAAAAAGGTAACCATGATTAGAACATACAATAACTCTGGGACAGCACTGAGATCAAATTTAAGGGTCATTGGCATTGAGGTTTGTGAGATGCAAGGTTAATGGAATGGATAACCTCTTCAGGAAAGTAACAGAAAAAATTTTCAAATTTTGAGAATGAGAGGAACATCCGGATACAGGAGGCACTCAGAACCCCAAACATATAAGAACACCAAAGAACTTCTCCATGACACATTATAATTAAAATATCTAATACACAGAACAAAGATAGAATTTTTAAAGTATCAAGAGAAATAAGTCATAGAGGCAAGCCAATAGAATCATTTCCGTTTTCTGAGCACAAACTCTAAAAGCTCGGAGGGCTTTTATTCAAGAGATGCAATGATGGTTCAACATACACAAACTAATAAATGTAATTCATCACATATAGAATTAAGGACAAAAATCAGCCATCTAAATAGATGCAGAGAAAGCCACTAACAAAATTCAACCTTCAAACATTAAACCTTAAAACCTCCAACATTACAAAGGTTATACATGTAAAACCTAAAGCCAACCTTAAATGAGGAAAAACCAAAAACATTTTCTTTGAAATCTTGAAAAAGACAAGGATGTCCATTATTATTACTCCGATTTAAATACTGCAAGAAATTCTAGCCAGGGCAATTAGGCAAGAAAAGGCAATAAAAGGGATAACAATAGGAAAAAGAGTTAAATTATCACTGTTTACAGGTGATATGATCCTATACTTAGAAGATTCGAAGAACACCAAAAGACTGCTAGAGCTAACAAATTCAGCAAAGTGGCAGGTTACAGAATTGACATGAAAATCAATAGCTTTCCTATATACCAATGATGAATTATGCGAGAATTCAAGAAAATAATTCCATTCACAATAGCCTTAAAAAAAAACCCTAGGAATAAATCTAACCAAGGAGGTGAAACACCTCTACAGTGTAAACTAGGACATTGAAACAAGAAATTGAAGATACATGAAGATAAAGTCTTTCCATGCTCATGGACAGGCAGAGTTAATATTGTTAAAAGGGCCATACACCAAAAGCAATATACAGATTCAATGCAATCTCCATCAAAATACCAATAACATTCTTCACAGAAATAGAAAAAAACAGTCCTAAGATTCATTTGGAAAAATAAGACCTCGAATAGTCAAAGCAGTTCTAAGCCAAAAAAGCAATCTGAGCTATCACAATATCTGACTTGAAAATTATACTACAGAGCTATAGTAATAAAAAAATGCATGGCACTGGCATAAAAGTAGACACGTAGGCCAGTGGTACAGAATAAAAGACAGACAAACCCACATATTTAGTCATTTGATCTTTGACAAAGATGCCCAAAATATACATTGGACAAAAGATGACCAGTTTTCTCAGTACCATTTGTTAAAAAGGCTATGTGTAGAAGAATGAGACTGGACCTTTATATCTCACTATGCACAAAAGTCAACATAAAAAAATCCAAGTCCTAGAAATTAGACTAGAAACTATGCAACTTGTACAGGAAAACAAAGTTAACACTCCAATGTATAGCACAGGGAAGGACTTTCTCAATAGGACATCCAAAGCTCAGGAAACAATGCCGAGTTAATAAATGGGATGGCATCAAATTAAAAAGTTTCTGTATAGCAAGGGAAACAATGTAAAGAATGGGAGAAAAACCTTTGGTATATATTCTTCTGACAGAACATTAGTATCCAGAATATGTAAAGAACTCAAAATGCCCAACATGAAAATAAATGAACAAATGAATTAAACAGACACTTCTTTAAGGAAGAAGTACAAATGGCCAAAAATATATGAAAAAAGTGTTCATTAGCAATTAGGGAAATGCAATTCAAAACTACACTGGGATTTCATATCACACCAGTCCAAATGGCAGTCACCAAGAATAAAAAAAAATGCTGGAGAGAATTTGGAGAAAAAGGAACACTTTTACACTGTTGGTGGGATTGTACATTAGTACAACCATTATGGAAATCAGTATAGAGGTTTTCAAAAGGCCAGGAATGATACTACCATATGCCCCAGCTATACCATTCCTCAGTATTCTAAAGAAATAATCATACGACAGTGCATATCCATGTTAAGCAGCACAATTCACTATAGCCAGACTATGGAACCAGCCTAGGTGTTCATTGATAAATTCATGGATAAACAAAATGTGGTGTATGTACACAGTCAAGTTTTATTCATCCACAAAGAAAAATTGTCATTTGCAGGAAAATGGATGGACTTGAGTCCATGATGTTAAGCAAAATAAGTCAAACTCAGAAGGTCAAGGGTCATATATTTCATGTGGAAGCTAGAGTGGAAAAAATAAAAGGTGAGGAGTGGGCAGATCTCACCAAAAGCAAAGGGAGATCAGCAGAGGAAAGGAACCAGAGGTGGGAGGAGTAGGAGTGGGGAAGTGCTGGGGAGTGATATTGGCCAAATTCTTGTATTGTGTGCATGCACTAATATGTAACAACAAATTCTACCATTATATACATCTGTAATGCACCAATAAATGTGGATTAAAAAACCAAACCATACAGGCAAAAAAATTTTAAAGTGTTTTTGATCCATAGTTGGTTGAATTAATCGATGCAGAACCGGAGTATAAGGAGGGCTAGCTATATATTGTACTTTATTTTCTAATCCACCAATAAATGTGGATTAAAAAACCAAACCATACAGGCAAAAAAATTTTAAAGTATTTTTGATCCATAGTTGGTTGAATTAATCGATGCAGAACCAGAGTATAAGGAGGGCTAGCTATATATTGTACTTTATTTTCTAATAGCCTGAGGTTTCCCCTGTGGTTATAATGTCTGAGAATGGCCAATTTAATTCTGTTTTTAAAATGTTGTATTTTTCAATAGCTTCTTTAAAAAATTTAGCATTTTTGAGTTGTGACGCAGCAAGAAAGCCAACACTGAAAGTCTGTAGTGCAATTGTAAGAGGTATTAATGGATATGCAAAAGAAATTGATCATGTTTCTAAAAATATATTTCAATATTTGTAGATACTCTTGGAAGGGCCTGGCACTTTGAAGTTTAGCAATTTTTGCTTGGCGAAAGTGGAAGGTGAAAATTTGGAAGAGTTCTTTGCCTTGGTGGCAGCAGAAGAAGGAGGAGGTGACAGTGGGGAAAATGTACTGAAGAAAAGCATGAAAAATAGAGTCAAAGGTATGTGGACGTGGAGAGCTTAAAGATCCTAATTTTTGGGCCACTTAAAGCTTGTGTTTAGGAGATGGCATTGGTCTTGTGTTGTAAGCAAATAACATATTGAAAATAGAAACTACTAGAAGAAACCTGGACAAGAGGATTGTTTTGTCTGTGGACTACAGATTTCCCTTTGGGTCTAATATTTTCAGGTGTGAGAAGCCTCTAATGCTATGTGCTAACTGGTGTTACCAGCCACTCATGAGAACAGAGGAGGGACTTTTCCAGCTCCTCCTTCGGAAAAGGCACTGTTCTCTTTGAGAACAGTGCCCCGCACATACTTGTGGTCTGTAGGTATTCCTTTAATATCATTAAATGACTTATCTTCTCTATTTGAGACAGATTTCTATGGGGTACATTCTTGGCAGGTTATTTTGATAATGAAATGAGGCTGGGGTATTAAAATCACTGTACCTAAGGAAGAGTTGAAGTGATATTTCTATTTTTTTTTCCTGTGGCATTAGGGATGAAATGCAGGGCCTCATGCATGCTAGTCAAGTGCTCTACCAGTGATTTACATCTGCGGCCCTTGAAGTGACATTTCCTCTACCTTTTGGTAGAAATGGTAAAGATTTTTTCTCCTCAAATTTCATGTACAGGTACCTGAGATTGGGGACATCGAAGCTCTCTGATACTCGCTGTGCTGTCAGTTTAGTTGGGTGCAGTTGATGGAAGAGGGCACTGCGAGAGAGCAACATCCTTGGGCTTGGCAGCCATGTGCCCTAAGAATGAAAGAGACGAGGGAAAAGGATAGCATGATAATTGTAGTCACCATAAATGTAACCAAAGAAAACTTAACTCTTAGAGCCAGTCTTATATAGGTAACATTTCATACTCAAGATGGCAGCTTCTAGGTACCTCAAGTGGTTTTCCATAGAATGACCAGCATTCTATGAAGATAACTATTGTGGGCTATATTACTGGAATATTGAGTTCTGAGTTATTTCTTAAGATTTTATTATAGAAACCAAGGAAGGCTGGATATTTCAGGAATGTATGTTGGAAATATTCCTCTTTAGTAAGTGGAAGTGGGTTGTATTTGGAGAAGTAGGCAAGAAATTCTAGTAGTGATGTTGGCACAGTCCTTGTGATGGGGCAGGTCAGTGGAGAATGCCTTCATAATCAGCAGGGTAGAATCAGTCCTTGCCTTTGTGAGCCATCCATATCATAGCCAACTCACCTTACCATCCTCTGATAAAAAGCAAAAACACGGGACTGGAGTTGTAGTTCAGTGGTAGAGCACCTGTCTAGCATGTGTGAGGCACTGGGTTTGATTCTCAGCATCACATATAAATAAAATAAAGGTCCATCAATAAGTAAAAAAATATTTTTTAAAAAAAGCAAAACCACTTCTCTTTGGAGCTTTTGAGAATTTACAATTTAAATGTGGTCATGAGCAAGGCCCATTAAATAAACAACTTGCCTTTTGACCTATGCAAGTGATTGGGTATTCTGATGGGCTTGTCAGTTGGTCAGTAATGGTGTATAGCAATCACGAATCTGTTAGGAGTGATGCTGATGTTAATGGTTAATGAAAAGCTTGGATGGTCTGTATAAAGGTAGCATTGCAAAGAGCTTCTGAAAGCACTCATTCTGCCTCGCTCCTCACTGTATAACTTTGAGAATAATGTCATAGCTTCTAGGACTTAATTTCCTGTTGATCATGGGTCCCAAACTTCAGGAACTAGATGGTTATGTGAATGAATGAAGTGGCCTAGTTTAAGAGGGGAAGGAGGTTATGTTGAGCTGGGCTCCCTCAGTTCCACACTGGCTCAGTGTTAATTGATTGAGAGAAGCTGGGAATTTAAGTTGATTGTTGAAATGAATTTCAAGTTTAGAATCTTCTACCGGCGGTTAGAGTTTGGCTTTCCAGATCCGGTGCCTATTTGTTTCTCTATTCTTGTGATGACCCTGAAAGTGTGCCTCGTTCTTCAACTACAGGGAACATGATTGACCAAGGCCTCCTGTTCCTTGAGGGGGAAATTCATCACTGCTTTTGCTCTGAGACCATGCTCCACAGAAGCCACACCCAGCATGGCAGGATACTAAGGCAGGCCTATTGCTGGGAGATGGTCTGATGCCAGTGTTTCTTCAGGGATTCTTGATGATTTTCTGAACCTCTCTAAGACTACATGGTATCTCACTTGGGGTCCATCGTGTACTGTTGTCTGACCACCTACTCCTAACTTTTTTGTTGGAGTTTCCTGTAATACAGTCCTTGCACTGTTGATCTTGGCTTGGTGTCTGCTGTTTGGAAGACCTAAACTGCCCCATGACTCCCTACCTTTATTTTGAGTTGGGGGAGGGGTTGCATGCAGTGCTGGGGACCAAACCCAGGGCCGTGTGCATGTCAGGGCAGCACTTTACTACTGAGCTACATCCCTGGCCCTCCCTACCTTTTGTTTTACATTCCAACAAAACAGCATGTTTATGGTTTTCCTGCACATGTCAGGTTGCTCCATGGGCCCCTTTTCCTTTATTTCCTCCCTGTTCTTCTTTACTGCCTTCAGCCTTTTTCCCAGAGAACTCCTTTACTTCTTTGTCCCCTGGGTTGGCAGGATTTTATTGGACCAAATATTTAAGTATTGATTGTTTTCTTCCATAGTATTCTATGCAGTTTATCATTAAATTTACCCAGTAATAATATATAAAAATAATATATATAATATAATATATATAATATAATAATAATGTATAAATTGTTTACTCATTTGTGAATGTAGGGACTTATATTCCTTTATTTGTTAATGTCTTTAGTTCTACATTTATTTAACATTTAGGCATGTTCTAGGTACTAGGAATATGGATATGAATAAACAGGCAAAAACCTTGGCCCTCACTAAACTTACTTTTCGAGTGGAGAAAGACACACAATCATTCACATTTAACAAATATTAATGAAACACCTATTAAGTGCTGTGCAGGGTGCCTGGGTATCCCAAGCGTCCAATTTTCTTTGTTTCCTCAGCATCTAGAGCAGGCAAATAAGACCTTCATAATGTTTGTTGAGGGACAGCATGCTCAGAGTGTTCCATAGGAGAACTGTAAAACCACTCCTGGGAACACAGAATGCCGCTGATGTGGCTATAGTGGACTGAGGAGGTAGAATGTGATGGAAGGTTTACCTGAGTGGAATTTTGCTTCTGAATAATAGATGATTACTTCATGGGGAGAACGTCCTCACTGGGGATTGGGGAGGTGGAGTGGATAGAATACCCTCCAGGGAGAGACTGTGGGTATTGGTGGTGGTAGTTCTGCCTGCCCAGCTGTGTGACTTATGGGATTGTGAATACCTCTCTAAGCATCTCTCACCAGTGAATAGGGAACTTTCAGGCTCTAACATGCTGTTTCTGTGTAATATTGAACTTGTATGAAGTA
Organism: Xerus rutilus; assembly: GCA_028644305.1. Taxonomy (NCBI): domain Eukaryota; kingdom Metazoa; phylum Chordata; class Mammalia; order Rodentia; family Sciuridae; genus Xerus; species Xerus rutilus. Next base: position 17,674,924 of record CM053413.1, read on the forward strand.
TATGTGGCACACATAAGTGCTATTCACCAGATGTTTCCCATTCTCCTGGATATGTGGTAGGGCTGCATCTTCCTCCTGGTCAAAGCCATCAAGGTTTGAACAGAAGCCAGGTGAGTCACTTGGAGGTGGGAATTTTAAGAGCCAATGCATAATTTGCTAATTCTTTTACCTTGCCTCCATGACTGAGAATGCATGGGTTGAGAGGGAGCCTAGGTCTTTGACTATGAGGATCAGAGTCACTCACTGACTTGTGATGGACAAGGAGTTTAAGTAACAAATAAACTTTCATTGTTAAGCCAGTAGGATTTTGGGTTGTTGCTGCTATCAAACAATCTATTTTAATTATAATGGTATAATGAAGGTTTTTTTTCTTCTGACTATATAAATTATTAAAAAGAGAGTGTGTGTACAAAAGACCAGAAGTTCCACACCTCTCACTTAGGTGGATTTTCAAAATCTGCTTATATTCATATATATATCTTTTGCAAAATATAGTCTTAGAAAACATGGGGCTGTAAGCCAGGCACGGTGGCTCATGCCTGTAATTCCAGCGGCTTGGGAGGCTGAGACAGGAGGATCTTGAGTTCAAAGTCAGCCTCAGCAATGGCAAGGTGCTAAGCAACTCAGATCCCATCTCTAAATAAAATATGAGATAGGGCTGGGGATGTGGCTCAGTGGTTGAGGGCCCCTAAGTTCAATACCGGTACCCTGCCACCGAAGAAAAACCCCATAGGGCTGCAGTTGTAGCTCAGTGGTAGAGTGCTTGCCTAGTATGTGTGAAGGTGGCACTGAGTTCAATCCTCAGCACCACATAAAAATGAATAAAATATAAAGATATTGTGTCTATTTACACTAACACATTTAAAAAAAATCTGTCTACCTAGACTATTGAAAAAAAATTAAAAATGTGAAATACACGTGAAGTTGTATTCATGTATGTTTTCCACCTGTCTTTTTCCATCTCACTAGATCTCTCCCAGGTTGGTAGTATAATACAAATGCCTAATGGAGTTGTTCTTTACACTTTGTTTTTAGGATCTCCTATATATACAGCACCAGAGGTTGTGAGGGGCACTGACTTCTCTGTCACCAGTGATCTCTGGTCTTTGGGCTGCCTGCTTTATGAAATGTTTTCAGGTGATTTCTTTCTGGTTCATATAAAATCAGGGTTAGACTACAACAAATAAATAAAAACCAGGTTAATTCTGTAGTTTGCAAATATTTTACCTATAAGATGTCAAAAAATTGGTTTTGCTGTTTTTGTATATACCCATTTTGGTTGAATTGCTTAATATCTAGGTATATGTAGGTTCTTAGAAATTTTTTGACATGTAGGTAATTGTTCATGATGATAATCTGGAATATCAAAATGTGTCTATTAAAAGCTGCTTATTAGGGCCAGGGTTGTGGCTCAGTGGTAAAGTGCTCACCATGCATATGTGAAGCACTGTGTTCAATCCTCAGTACCACATAAAAATAAATAAATAAAATAGAGGTATTGTGTCCATCTATAACTAAAAATATTTTTAAAAACCTGCTTATTAGTATAAATTCTTGTAAAAAGTACCTTGAGACAGAATTAAGATCTGTTGAGTAGCCCATGAAACTCTTGGATCATTTCTAAAGTATTTGTAGTTGAGATAAGTTTAGAATTAATGATAGCAAACTGTTTAATTTTGCAAGTTTATGTGATTTCAGGAAAACCTCCATTCTTCTCAGAAAGTGTTTCAGAATTAATTGAAAAGATTTTATATGAAGATCCTTTACCACCTATTCCAAAAGGTAAGATTTCTAATAAGTGCAGTTAATTTACACCTTATACTGAGTATACCTTTACTCAAAATCTATTTTATTGATGCATAACTGTCAAAAGTATTTTATAAGTGGTCCCAAGTCAAGTTTTTTCTTTGCCATTTTTGATATTAAAATTGAAAATGAAGTATTACTAAGTTTCATTTAAAAACATGAATTTTGTGCTACTAAAGGAGAACAGGTTTAAAGATTTAAGACTCAAACCTTATATGTATTTCTTGTCTGTACCACTTAGTTTGTGTTCATATCCCATATGGTTATTTCTGTGTAGTGTTTTCATAGAACAAACCAGGTGATTATCAGTCCTTAGTTGGGTGAATAGTAATGCTACCCTGACAAATTTTAAAAATCTTTTAAATTAGGTATAGTTGTATTTAAAAAGTGTTGGAATTTTAATTATACAAATGTGGCTAACATAACAATCTACCATTAATAATTTTAAGAAATGAAAAACAAAAGGGATGAATAGATTATAATATTTGCTGTTCATTATTAAATAGATTGATCTTAGAACATATTTGAAAACAGGATTTGACAAATATTTGTTGAATATTTAAAAGAAAAAAAACTGAAACAATGAATGGAGGAAATAGAAATGCAGAATATTTTTTCTAGAATTATCCTAGGTGGAAAAAATAAAAATCTTGATATTTTGGAAATAGTCTTTCTTAGAAGGTGAACTTTTTAAAATACAGTATTTTCTGGTGTAAGTTATAGGTTTTCATGTAGGGAAGAGAAATCTGAAAAAGTGTTAGGGGTCAGGTCAGGATATCACAGGTGGCCCAAGCTCAATTATGTAGTTGATCTTCATCACACTGGAGCCAGGGTGCCCAGTGGTACTATCTGAATTGATTGCCTTGTGTTAGGTCATATCTTTTTACCATGAACTGATGAATTGGCCACAGTTTAATGTCCATCTAACTAAAAAAGACAAAATTATGAGATTAATGAAACTGGCCATTTTATAAAGTTGAAATGTTAATTATTTTCCTGTTAACAAACTTCAAAATGAAGGAGTCATTACAAGTAGTTTAAGGATAGTGCATTTATAAAGCAAGGTTGGTCAGGTTAGGAGTGCTTCAGAGAATAAGGCTTAACTAATTGCAGAAGGTAGAAGCTCAAGTGTCAGGCTGGTGACCCTTATTGAGATAATTGGTCAAGAGAGAGTTCAGAGGTTACTTAAGACTTAGTTTTTAAGATTGATGGTGTGTGTGTGTGTGCGTGTGTGTGTGTGTGTGTGTGTGAGAGAGAGAGAGAGAGAGAGAGAGAGAGAGAGAGAGAGAGAGAGATCTAGGAGAAGTTTGGTACACTTATGCTGTGCACCTCCTTCATCCTGCCCCATTAAATGGAGGCTGTAATTGTCCTCTTAAAAACACTTTGTATGCTTAAATTACTATTACTTTAAATATTCTGATGTCAGATTAAAACGTTGTGTGTTCATCTACTTACTACTTTTTCTTTTTGGAAATTTGCTTATAGATTCTTCACTTCCTAAAGCATCTTCAGATTTTATTAATTTGCTTAATGGGTTACTTCAAAAAGACCCTCAGAAAAGGTATGAACAGTTTTTAATACAAATGATAGTATAATCTTTTTTTCTTATGTACTTTTAAAATAGTGATCTTAATATTCAAATAACTGTTAAAATTACTTTGTTTTTAAGAAGTCTGACCTTGGATTGATTTTTCTCACTTTATAGGAGTTTTTAATCATGAGGTATTTCTAGTCAGTTTCTCTTTTCATGAATTAAATAGTTGCCAAGGGGTGTAAAGGTAGAGTGCTTGCCTAGCTTGCAGGAGGCCCTGTGTTCCATCACCAGTACCATGTCCCCCCCTAAAAAAAATAAAAATAAAAAGGTTGCCTAGTTAGTTGACACATTTTCTTGTTACTCCCAAATCCAAGGAGCACACTTCTTTCCATTGTACATTTCACGTTAAAAGTGTTATAGACTATAGAACTAGGAATGATGCTGTCAAGAGAGTTAATATACTGTTTATTAACTAAGTGATATTTTAATGTGATGTCTTTTTATAATGATCCTATCATAATGAAGATAACAATGAAAAGGATAATAGGCACATGATGAATTTTTGGTGTTTCAGTGATGTCCAAGAAGTTAGAAATTGTTATAGTACTGGGTCAGGGAGGCTGGGAGTGGGTGGGGAACAGAGAAAGGGATCTCCTTAGTTTAAAAAGTGTATGTGCACGCATATGTGATGCTCAACATGGAACCCAGGGCCTTGTGTGTGCTAGGCAAGCACTGTACCACTGAGCTACATCTCCAGCCCAAGAGCAACTGCTTTTCTGGTTCCTCCACTTGATAGGTCCAGGTTAGGGGAAGGGTTTAGATAAGTATTTGGGCTGTCTCTTTTGGGGTATAAAGTGGAGAATGTTAAGCACAGCATGTAAAATAATTGATTCCCTACTTTTATCAAATGTATGAAAAACACTGTAGGAGGAGATGCAGATTCTTATATAAGCTATACAAAGACTAAACCTCTTTTGCTTATATTAGAATGCTTTAGGATTGGTGTTATTTTGATAGATAATTTTTCAGGCAATTTTTGATAGAATATAAATATAGATGATTTATAGTCAGTGCTCTGTATCTGTAGGTTCTGCATCTACATATCCAACCAAATGCAAATTGAAAATATTCTTTTAAAATGGTATACGTATTAGCTGGGCACGATGGCACATATCTACAGGGATTACATTTCAGTGACTCAGGAGGCTGAGGCAGGAGAATTGCAAGTTCAAAGCCAGCCTTAGCAACTTGGCAAGGCCCTAAGCAACTCAGACCCTGTATCTGAATGAAATATATAAAAAGCGCTGGGGATGTGGCTTAGTGGTTGAGCACCCTGGGTTCAATCCCCAGTACACTCCTCCTCCAGAAAAATTGTGTATTAACCATGTATAGACCTTTTTCTTGTGAGTAGTTTCTAAACAGTACAATATAATTATGTACATAGCATTTATATTTGGTATTACAAATAATCTAGAGATGATTTAAAGTATAGAAGGGGATGTGTGTAAGTGGTATGCAAATATGTCATTTCATAAGAAATTTGAGCATCCTTACATTTTGGTATATGTTATAGGGGGTGGTCCCAAAACCAGTCCCCCGAAGACCTGGGGGACAGCTATATTTAGGATGGTATATCTGCATATGCCTACATTTATGTTATATAATGTTTTTAATATATACCTCTTTTGCTTAAACAGTACTACTCCATAACGAACTATTTTCTCTCATGGTATATTATGGATCTTTCCCCACATTAATAAATATATGTCTGCTTAGTCATTTAAAATGGTTGAAGAACGTATATGCAATAATGTATGATAAAAGTAAACATTTAGGGATGGAGTTGGAGAATATCATTCTAAGCAAAGTACGCCAATCCCGAAAAACTAAAGGCTAAATGTTTTCTCTGATAAGTGGATGCTAATCTATAACTGGGGGGGGGCATGGGATAAGTAGAGGAACTTTGGATTGGGCAAAGGCAAAGGAGGGGAGAGGGGAGGGATATGGGGATAGGAAAGATGGTGGAATGATATGGACATCATTACCCTAGGTACATGTATGATTGCACGAATGGTGTGACCCTACTTCATGTACAACCAGAGCAGTGAAAAATTGTTCTCTATTTGTGTACAGTGAATCAAAGAGCATTCTGCTCGTGTCATGTATAACTGATTAGAACAAATTAGAAAAAGTAGACATTTAGAATGCTTCTTGATTTAGAATATTATATCCATAGCTGGACTATATATCCTTCTGTGGGTTTTTTGAAGGTGTTCACTTGGGCAGTGATCTTTGTATAAATTTCTCAAAGCAGGATTGCTGAGCAAAGGCTGGGAGCCTTAAAAGTTTGGTACCCTTGCTACATTTACATTTACGCTGCCAGCAACAATGTTAGCAAGCTCCTTCCCTGCCACCTTCACCTGTAGTAGGCTTGCTTAATCTTTTAGATATTTGCCAATCTGATGGATGAAAAATAAATTTTACTTTAATGACATTTTTACTTCTCTAGTAAATAAGAACCTTTTGTGTAAAAGGATATTATATGTAATTGTGAATTCTTTTAATATTTTTGTTTTACTTTTAATCAATGATTTTTATTTAAATATTTTGAAAAATTTAAAATTTTGAAAAATTCCTTGTTTTTAAATTTCAGCCAGCCTTAGCTTTTCTTAATCTAGTGAGTTTAAATTAGTAGTAATATTTGATTCTTTGAAATTGAATCTGGGTTTTAGATAAGCCTAAAGTCACTTTAGTGTAAGTGAACAAGCTAGATATGATTTTGATTGGGAGTGTGGCTGTATATAGTTAAGAAATGGATATTACTATTTCCAAATAGGAAAGGTTAAGTTCCCCAACTGAAATGCCTCAAATAGCAGGCTAATTAAAATAATCTTGCTCTTCTTGGGATATAATGGGTGACAGAATTATAGGTAGATATTATCTGACATATTTACTTTAAAATTTCAAATTGTTTCTAGACTCCATTTATAGACTGGTTGGGACACTTGAAATGTTTCCATCAAGCTCAATGGAATGGGAAACCTGAAACTTGTAATTCCTAGTTTCATTATGTACTGTTTAAAGCTTCTGAATTATTTTGTCTAACTTTGTTGTCTAAGAGGTGAATTGAATTCTGAAATAAAATGGTAAAATGTAAAGCAATTTCAAAGGTATATTTGTATGATGTCTACAAATTATGAAATCTGATGTTATATATAATTGGGAAATGGCCTGGGAATTCTCTGTGGTAAATCATGTTAAAATAGAATTTTAATATTTGTTTTATCAAGATTAACTTGGACAGGACTACTGCAGCATTCATTTTGGAAGAATGCTTTCATGAGAGAAGACCAGGAATCAAACATGGAGGGCTTCAACTTCAGGTAGTATAAACTTAATCTTTGTGCATGGAGTATAGTTATTGAACATGTGTGCCCATTATTATTCTAATGATGTAACTTCAGTGACCTGAATTTCTGTGCTTTCATAGAGAAAATACATCATGTGTGTAATTAAGGGTTGCTTAATGAGTTTAAGTCTTATTTTTATGTTCTTGATTTTGCTCATTTTCTGACCAGTTTTTTTTTTCCCCAATCAGTGATGTAGTATAGTAGTTACCAGTCCTGCTCACCAAACCTTCCTAGCTTCCTGACTGCCAAGTACATGGTAGAAAGCCATTTCCCCTTTTAAGTTAGGTGTGGTTGTATGACTTGATTTGGCTAATGTGAGAAGCAGTGATATTACTTCTGTATAGAAACTTCAAGAACTAGTGTGTGATTGGCCACATTTCTTCTGTCTGCTGGTATAATCTGGAAGAAAAAGTTCAACATGAAGTTTCTCTCAGCCTAGTTCTCAATACTGATGGACTTGGCATTCCTGCCAACCTTCAATGATTGCACATTGAAGTGAGATGCAAAGTAGTGAGATTCTAAGCCACCAAGATTTGGTGGTTGGATGTTACCACTGCATCACCTAGCTCATCCTGCCTAATGTAGTTCATGTTTATTATAAAATCCTCTTAGCCTTGGACACTTAGTAATGTGAGGTGTTTGGAAAAGAGCAAGGTGTGAAAAGTAGCTGAAAGGGAGAAAGTCTTAGTTGACTAGCCTCCCCTACCCCCAACTCATTTGCTGGTGAAGGATTGTCTGCTTATTTTTAATCTTGGCAGATTTAGTGTATTGGGCAGAGAAGTGAGAATTGTATTTAAGATATCTCCCAAACTTGAATTTCTGTGATCCAGTGGGCATCAACTATGTTCTCATTATTGTATTAGGCTCTCTGGAGTTACAGCTTCCACCTTCCATTTGCTTATAATCTGGCACAGAGTCAGCATTATAGAAAGAAGAAAGGTGCATCAGTAGACTGGGCTCTGGTCTTTGTTAGTGTCAGTAAGTCCAGGGCACCTTTGACCCTTAATTTGTCATTTCTGAAATGAAAGGATTGTTACTTTACCCAGAGAGTTGTAGAGGAGAAAAATGAGAGACTTAAAGATGAAAACACTTTGAAAAATAAAGACTATGATAATAGCTACTGTTAATGTTCTGCTATATCTTACCATCCTTTTTCATTGAATGAATATTTAGATCTAACTTGAAGAAATAAAATAATGTAACTTATTAAATGTGTTTTATTTTTTTGCATCTATTTAGAAAAGTCTGCTTATCACCAATGAAAGCTTTTGATGTTAATCACAAGTTTCTTATAGAGCCAATCATGTCCTTGCAAATAGTGGTAGTTTTATTTCTTTCTTTTGGATTTTCATGCCTTATTGCATTTGCTAGGACTTTTCCAGTGAGATATTAAATCAGGAATGATGAAAGTGGAAATCTTTGGCTGGCTTTTGGCTTTAGAGTGGAAAGTGTTTGGTCTTTCCCTGATAAGCTGGAAGTTTTTCAAACTGTCCTTTTTCAGTTTAAATGTTGTCAACTACTACTTCTGTGTAATTTCATGATTGTACGGCTTTTCTTTTTGAGGCACTTGCTCTGATGGATTAGATTAGTTGGTCTTCAAATATCTAGCCAGTTTTATACTTCCATAGTAAACCCTATAGTCATGGTGTATTATAGTTTTTATATCTTGCTGGATGTCTTTGGATTTAAGAGGTGGGAGGGCAGTAGTGGGGGAGAGTGAAAGCAGAGTAGGAGGGATTTGCCTCATTTCCTTGGGATCCTAGCTCTCTGGTCAGAGAAAAGGATTCCCCTCTTTTACAGTTTTACGCACTGGCTAGCAGCTGCTTTTGACCCCAACAAGCTGCTGCAGGATAACCTGGAGTGTACGTGGGACACATGGAGAAAAGAGAAAAATAAGTAAACTAGTGGATTTCCTCTGCTGCCTTCTTAGGAATTCCCTTTTCCATTCCTTGGAACAGAAATAGAGGGTTTTTCTTTGTACCTTGCTGCCTTTGAGTCCAGGCCAGGCAACTAAAAAGGAAAAATAATGGGAAATTCATTGTTGGGTTTAGTTACCACTTTAGTGTTACCTTAGTCTGCCTCCTGCCATTCATTTTTCAGGGAAAGGGTTATAGACACCTGGGTACAATGCCTTGTATATAGAAAGTGCCCATTTTAACTACTCAGTGAAAAATATTGCTTTTCTAACTCTGTGGCTGCCAAATGTCATGTGTAATTTAATTGCCTTTTTCAACCTTAAGCTCTACACATAAAACTGAAGAGTTTGAAAATAAGTTTGATTTTTCTCCTCTTGAGTGGCAGAAATGTGATGGAGAGTTCAGAGCCACAAGATTACAAGGAGGTTTTGCAGAATCTTCAGAATGGACAAGCAAAAGGACAGAAAGGTGGTCAACGGCTAAGCCAATCTTTCAGACTCGGTAGGTTTTCATTCCAGCACATTCATATTGCTGTGGATGCTATTTTCCTAATTTAAGTCAGCTTTCTTCTCAAATCTCTGTGTATATTCTGTACTCATGGTAGTTTTGTTCCTTTTGGATAATACATTGTTTTCCTGTTTTAGAAAATCCAACTGAGTTGCGACCTAAGAGTACTATTGGGGGTCAATTGAATGAATCCATATTTCTTCTCAGGTATGTAAAGTCCAAAAACAGGGATTAGTGAGAGATAAGTTTTCTTAAAGCATTTGCTGCCCTAGTGGCAAACTGTTACACAGAGATGAGGGACACGTATATTGATTCCAGATTCCACTTTCACTCTCCATTTTCAAGGTTGTAGTTAAGTGCTGGTCAGGAATCTAGAAATTGCTATGAATTAAAAAAAATAATTTTCCTGTTTGTAAGGATCAAAGCTTTTCCATTTTGTATTTTAACTTCAAATAAAAATTAATTTAAATTTTCAGAAGTCAAGCTATTTTATGTTTTTGGTGGTAGTAGGAATTGAACACAGGGGCCCTTTATGGAAATAAAATTTAATACTTTCCATTCTTTGTAGAATCTTTGACCTATTTTATTATGTTACTCCTGCCTGTACTGGCAGACATTTAAAAATTTATAAAATGAGTGTTTTGAAGTTTTTAGCTAAAACAAAACAAAACAAAAAACAAAAAACTATAGTGCAGAAACTGCAAATGAAAGAAATAATAAATTACCCAGAAATTACTTTAATAACAAAAATTATAGTAGCATATAAACACAAATTAGAGTTTAAAATTTTGGTGAGATCATATATAATCATCATATTCTACCAGTTTTCATGATACTTGTCCCCCACTTCCATAAAATACTAAGCAGCAGATAAATTTTGTGAAATCTGAATAATGTTGAATTATGTGTATTTTCCAGTTCTCGTCCTACTCCAAGAACTAGCACTGCAGTGGGGTTGAGTCCTGGTGAGGATATGACTCAGAACTCACCGCAGAAGACTTCTCCTTCAACCAAAGTGAGCAGTGACAGAATCTTTTTCTATATAAGATATAGAAGCTCAGAAAAAAATAATTACAAATTGATATTTGAACTATGTTCACAATTACGTTGCTTCATAGTTGTTTTTATGGGAATGACTGTGTGTGTGTGTGTGTGTGTGTGTGTGTGTGTGTGGTGGGGGGTGGTACTGGAGATCGAACCTAGGGTGCTCTACCATGGAACTATTTTTAGTTTGGGACAAGGTCTTAACCAAGTTGCCCAAGCTGACTGTGAACTTGGGATCTTTCTGCCTCAGCCTTCCTGGTTACTGGGATAACAGGCGAGGGCCACTCTTGGTAACAGCTTTATTGAGCTAAAATTGACCCAAGATAAAATTAAACTATGTCAAGTGTACAATTCAGGGTCTTTAAGCATATTCACAGAGTTGTGCAGTAAGTTTTAAGAACTGTTTCATCATCCTATGAAGAAATTCTATAGCAGTCTCCCTTACTTCTTCGCCTCTCTCCTCCTAGGAAACTGCTTATGTACCTTTTTTCTAAATGTACTTATTTAGGATATTTTGTATAAATGGAATCATACATATGTAGTCTTTTACTACTTACAAATTACCCCACTTATCACCCCACTTATTAATAGGGTGTTTCCCAGATCTGTCCAAGTTGTACTATATATGAGTACTATATTCCCTTTTATTCTCAAGAAATATTCAAAATATATATAGAGAGTATATACCACATCTTTTTTTCCGTTCACCAGTTTAATGGACGTTTGAGTTGTTTCTATCATTTGGCTATAATAAAAATGCATCTATAGTGGGCAGGGGTTGTGGCTCAGTGATAGAGCGCTTGCCTAGTATATGTGAGGCACTGGGTTCGATTCTGAGTACCACATATAAATGAATAAAATAAAGGTTCATCAACTAAAAAAATATATATAAAATTTAAAAAATGCATCTAAACATTTGTGCACATGTTTTTGTGTATGTATGTATTTTCATTTCTTTTGGGTATATACTGAGGAGTGTAATTGCTATGTCATGGAAACACCTTGTTTTAATTTTTTGAGGAACTTTCAAACTGATTTCCAAAGTACTGTTGGACCATTTTACAGTCTCACAAGCAGTGTATTAGGTTTTCAATTTTTACATATCCTCACCAACATTTCTTGTCTTTTACAAGAAAATGTGGTAGGGCTGAGGTTGTGGTTCAGTGGTAGAGTGCTTGCCTCACATGCGTGGGGCACTGGGTTTGATCCTCAGCACCACATAAGTAAATAAAGGTATTGTGTTATCTACAACTAAAAATTTAAAAAAATGTAGCAGGGGCTTGGAATATAGTTCAGTGATAAAGTGCTTACCTAGCATGCCCAAGGCCCTGGGTTCAATCCACAGCACTACCAAAAAAAAAGTTGTAAAATATACTTTACATATATTTTACTGTTTTAATCATGTCTAAGTGCTGTTAAAAGGCATTATGTTCAAATTTTTGTCATCATCCATCTCTAGAATGTTTTCAAATTCTACCCATTGGACCCCTGAATCTCTGCCTTCAGGGTTCATCCATGTTATAGTATGAGCCAGAATTTCATTCCTTTTTAAGGGTGAGTGGTATTCCCTTGTATGTATTTACCACATTTTACTTACTCTGCATTTGTTGATGGGTACTTGAGTGATTCCACCTTTTCGCTATTGTGACTAGTGCTGTTGTTTCTTTTTGATTATAATCATCCCAGTAGGTATAAAATATCATCTCACTGTTGTTTTGATTTGTGTATTCTTTTTTTTTTTTTAAATATTTTTTAGTTATATATGGACACAGTGTCTTTATTTTGTTTTGTTTATTTTTATGTGGTGCTGAGGATCAAACCCAGTGCCTCACTCATGAGAGGCAAGCACTCTACCACTGAGCCACAACCCCAGCCCTGATTTGTGTATTCTTGATAGTGATGTTGAGAATCTTTTCATGTGGTCATTGCCCATTTGTCTGTCTTCTTAGGAAAAATGTGTATTCAAATCCTTCGTCCATTTTTAATTGGGTTATCTTTATTATTGAGTGTAATTGTTTACATATTCTAGATGTGTGATTTTTAAACTTTTTCATCTATTCTGTAGATGGTCTTTTCACTTTCTTGATAGTATCTTTTTAGTTTTTAATTTTGATGTAGTCCAATTTGTCTTTTTTGTGTATTTATTGCTTGTGCTTTAGATAGCATGTCTAGGAAACCATTGCTTACTCCAGGGTCAGAGAGGTTTATGCTTATGTTGTCTACTAATAACTTTATATCTTCATTATTACATGTAAGTCTTTTATCCATTTGAGTTAATTTTTGTATATGTCAGGAGGTATGTGTCAAGGGAATTCAGTGTCATTGTTTTGCATTTGGATGTCCAGATTTCTTAGCACCATTTGGTTGAGAAATTCTTTTCTTGCATTGTCTTGACACCCTTTGGGAGATCAGTTGACAGCATATCTACAGATTTATTTCTGGACTCTATTCCAGAAATAATGGAATAATTTTCTTGGTTGAATGTGGCAGATAGTTATTGTAGAGAGTCATCATTTTATTGAGAATATTCAAGTAATAATTGTATAAGTATTATAAGATAGCTTGTTTTATGATTTTTAAGTGATGACTTTTTATTCAGATAAAAATTATAGAAAACTTGAAAAATGTCCAAGAACAGAAAAATTACTTAAAATTTTATTATCCAGAGTAAACATAATTGTAATTTCAGTTTTGTACATACATGTGTATTTTCAACAGAACAATGTTGTAACTAAATTTTTTCATACAATGATTTGATCTCATTGCAGTTATTGATCATTTAGTAATAACATTTGTGTATACATTCAGTTTATCTATAGGAAATTAATTTTCACATATAAATGTTCTAATTGGTCTACCTAACAACTTCATATGATTTCTAGTAATTCTTTAGTTGATTTTGGCTTTCTGGATGTTCAATTACAGCATCTACATATAATGATAATTTTGTCACATCTTTTTCAAGTACCAGTCTCTTTGCTCTGTGGACTAGTTATTTCCTAGCAGTTCCTACAAGTGACTGTCAACAGGGATGCCCATCCCTCAGCTCTGGTGGTGACTCCACTCCTTTCCTGCTCCCCAGGCTCACAGGACACCATCCTCTTCATCAGGCTTTTGTTATACCTAATCTCCTAACTGGTCTCCCCAGGTCTTCCTTGCCTTCCTTTGATCCATTCTCTGCTAAAGATGATATGATTTTTAAAAAAGTACTTTATTAATTACAAGTGTTCTCTTTTGAGCAGTGCCAGGCATTGTTATAAATGGTCTACGCTTATTCTTTACAGTCCTGAAAGGTCTATAGTTTTATAAAACAAGGCTTTAACTTTAAGATTTCATAATTAACAAGTGTCCATGTCAGTCAATCCCTGTCTGTCTGGAAAGTCCATGTTCTTTTGTTTTACAACATTCCTTATTCTTCATGCATTTTTATATATCTTTTGTCTAAAACTTGTCAGGGCCAGTCTTGATTTCTAGAAACTTAATTAGCTAGCTATCTGTTCCTTTATCCGTGTCCCTTAGTTTTAGATAATTTCTTTTCCTCACTGATTTAGTTTTCTGTTTTATTCAGTTTTAGTCCTTGTTTCAGTTGAAGTTCATAATGCCTAATCCTCTTTTTTTTTCTCCTCATATTAAACACTAAGTCATAACCCTGGGAATAAAAGTTCTAGTTAAGTAGAGCACAAAGAAACACCTCAGAGGAACTGATGGTGAATGTCTGTCTGCTTATCCATTTTCCTTACGTATCAACTCTACTTTAGGTCTAATAAATATATTGGTGTTTAACACTTCAGTAGCAGATCAGTACTTCAGCCTGAACTACAATTTTAGTTTCACGTGGAATATTAGTAAGATAAATAATTAGCATTTTGTGAAAGATAAAGCCATGCTAGTAATCAAAACCAATTTGCTGCCTCACAGTTTAGAACATCCTACTATAGAAGGTCTATCTTCTAGTCCTAACCAGCCTTGGTGGCAAGGATTTCTTGACATGAACAAGTCAGTTACTTTCTCTGAGCCTTGTGTTTTCCATCTGTAAAATGAGAATAATACACACAGTTCAGGTTTTTTTGTGATGATTACTCAAAACTGTGGCAGTCCTATGAATAGCAATTGAAACCCATCGATACCAATGACCTTTTACAGTGGTGTCTCCCTCAGCATCTTGTTAGATCTCTTAAGCTCTTTGAGTCAAAGTGTAATTTTTGTTCTTGTTTCAGATAACAAATGGACACCTGAGCCAGGAAGCCCTGGAATCCCAGATGAGAGCATTAATCTACACAGACTCAGATCTTGTTGTCACCCCAATTATCGACAACCCCAAGGTGCGGAAAGATGTGTAACCACTGAGGGCTGAGTTTTGGGCTTTACCGAGGGCTGGAATCAGTGATGTTTTTATTCAGAATATTCTTTGCTATTCCTCTTGTCTGCTTCTTTCCTTTGAAAGACACGTCTGCCTTTCCAGCTCCCACCTGGTCTGCAACCCTCTTCTTCACTTCCACCTCACTGGAGTGGTGAGTTTTCTCCTGTTTTTGACATGATTGGTCTGCCTCTCATTACTGCACTCTTGACATGTGAAGGTTGGTTGCAGGCCTCTAGACCACAGACTTTAGCTCTCTGTACCTTTGTTTCTCCATCCATACTTTTGTGAATCACTTCAAATATCCTGGTCACTGAGGTATTAAAAGGTGGCCGTGGGTCAGTGAGTGGTGCTCACCAGGCTGAGGCTAGAGGTGAGCAGGTCATATAGAGACCCCTCCCTCTAGCAGGTTGTCAAGATGCAGGACAGATGTGGGAGGCTCAGCTGGAGCATGGAGAGTCATGGTTCACAGTGCACTTTTAACCCAGGGTGAGCTTTGTTGCTTCATGTGTTTTTGGATGTAATTGTGCATTACTAAGGGATGGCAAGTAATCACCTTTAAAATAATTACTTTCTTTGTACTGCTGTTTTTTTTGCTTTAAATCCAGACCCCTCAACACATTCACACTCTGCTGCCTTGTTGTGTTTTAATTTTCCTGATTTCTTCTTTAAGGATGTCCTTTTCTGTGTTAATTCATGACTATTTCCTCTTTTTGGGAAATGTTAACCATGATTTAGACCAAATGGGTTCTTGGGTGCATATTGATTGCCTAGACAAAACATTTCAGATAGATTTTAAAGTTAGTTTTCATGATGGAACTAATTCTTTTTATGAGTTCAGATGTCTGGCAGAGTAACTGTGCATTACACTAAGTTTGATGGGTAATGGAGCATTTCTCCCAATGAACTTTCTATCATACTATTTGATTACATTTCACCATATTCTGTTTCTTTACTTTTATAACCATACTTTTAAAACCAATTTTAGACATAGAAGAAAGTTTCAAAATTATAGTGCACCTTTTACTGAGCTTCTCCTAGTGTGAGGCATCTTGTAGGACCATAGTACTATAAGCAAATCCAGGAATTAAAGATCAGAACAGGACTATCAGCTGAACTACCAGATTTATTTGCTTTTTTCCACTTGTGCCACTAATGCCCTTTTCTGTTCTAGGTTCATGCATCACAGTTGTTAATGTCTCTTCTGTCTCCTATAGTCTGTCCTCGTGATACTTTCTCAGTCTGTCTTTTAAGACTTTTGTACTTTGAAGAGTAACTGGTCAAGTATTTTGTAGAATGTTCCTCATTCTACAAAATACTTGGTTTTAAGGATTTCTCAGGATTAGAATTTAGAGTGAGATTAGTATATTATACATTTTTATCAAGAGTACTACCAGTAAAGGGTTTTAAAATGCTATATGTAGAGGTTAAGAGAAATTAGACATAGAAATAGTGAAATTTTTAATGGAAAACCTCAGTGTGAGCACCTCAGGTGTTCTGAAGTCATGGATCCAGCTACCAGTTTCTTCACTTTCTTCTTCATGCTGTTTCATCTGCCTGGAATGGCTTTTCTCTAATACATGAGGTCCTACTTGGTCTTTAAGAACACAACATCAGTTATGGAATGTTCTTTTTTTTTTTTTTTTTTTTTTTTTGTGGTGCTGGGAATTGAACCCAGGGCCTTGTGTATGCGAGGCAGGCACTCTACCAATTGAGCTATATCCTCAGCATATACATTGGAGAAAAGATAGCCTCTTCAACAAATGGTGCTGGGAAAACTGGAAATCCACATGCTGTAAAAATGAAACTAAACCCCTATCTCTCACCATACGCAACCCTCAGCTCAAAGTGGATCAAGGACCTAGGAATTAGACCAGAGACCCTGTACCTAATAGAAGAAAAAGTAGGGGGCTGGGGTTGTGGCACAGTGCTAGCGTGCTAGCACGTGGGAGGCACTGGATTCAATCCTCAGCACAACATAAAAATAAAATAAAGATATTGTGTCCACCTACAACTAAAAAATAAATATTTAAAAAAAGAAAAAAAAAAAAAGAAAAAGTAGGCTCCAATTTTCATCATGTCGGGTTAGGCCCGACTTCCTTAACAAGACTCCTATAGTGCAAGAAGTAAAATCAAGAATCAATAAATGGGATGGATTCAAACTAAGAAGCTTCTTCTTAGCAAAAGAAACAATGAAGTGAGCAGAGACCCTACATTCTGGGAACAAATTTTTGCCACAAGCACATCTCATAGAGCACTAATCTCCAGGATATATAAAGAACTCAAAAAACTTAACTCCAAAAAAAAAACAAACAACCCAATCAATAAATGGGCTAAGGAGCTGAACAGACACTTCTGAGAAGAAGATATACAGTTGATCAACAGACATATGAAAAAATGTTCAACATCTCTAGCAAATCAAATTAGAGAAATGCAAATCAAAACTATTCTAAGATTTCATCTCATGCCAGTCAGAATGGCAATTATCAAGAATACAAACAATAAGTGTTGGCGAGGATGTGGGGGGAAAAGGCACACTCACACATTGCTGGTAGGCCTGCAAATTGGTACAACCAATCTGGAAAGCAGTATGGAGATTCCATAGAGAACTTGGAATGGATCCACCATTTGACCCAGTTATCCCACTCTTTGGTCTACCCAAAGGACTTAAAAACAGCATACTACAGTGACACAGCCACTTAAATGTTTATAGCAGCTCAATTCACAATAGCTAAACTATGGAACCAACCTACATGCCCTTCAATATATGAATGGATAAAGAAACTGTGGTGTATGTATACACAATGGGATATTACTCAGCAATAAAAGAGAATAAAATCATAGCATTTGCAGGAAAATGGATGGAGTTGGAGAATATCATGCTAAGTGAAGTAAGCCAATCCCAAAAAACCAAAGGCTGAATGTTCTCTCTGATAAGTGGATGCTGATCTGTAATGAGAGAGGGGACATGGGAAGAATGGAGAAACTTTGGTCAAAGGGGAGGAAGAGGGGAGGAGGCATGGGATCAGTAAAGATGGTGGAATGAGATGGACATCATAGCCCTAGCTTCATGTGTGACCGTATTTATGATGTGATTCTACATTATGTACAACCAGAGAAATGAAAAGTTGTGCTCCATCTGTGTACAATGAATCAAAATGTATTCTGCTATCACGTATACCTATGTAGAATAAATAAATTAAAAAAAACTCAACAATATACCTTCTACCTCTTCCATCAACCCTGTCCTGACAACATTAGCCTAGAAGTTTTTGGTCTGTTCTCTAAATTACTTTAAAACAATTTCTATGAAATGTTTTGTCTATAATTATGTCCTGTCTGTTTTGAATTGCTAAATATTTCATATTATATTGTAGTTTAACAAATGTTTGTCTTATGTTCCCAACTAAAGTATTGGCTTTCTGACAATAAGATTATGTCTTTTATCTTAGTACTCACCTTAGCATTTGAAATAGTCTTTCATCCTGGTAGGTACCCATTATATATTTGCCAAATGCCTGCATTTTAACCTAGACAAATTAGCTAAAGAGTAAGCCAAGATAGAGTGAATCTTTTCTGTGAATGTACATTTTATTGCGAATATCAGTTGAAATGATTTTTAAAAATAAATTGTATTTTATTCTGAAATAGCCCTGTTGAATATTTTTCTTTTTGATGATAGATTTTACAGCATTCATTTTTTCCTCATTGGTTTATATTCTGTAGGGGACATTTTAGGAAACACGTATCTGTCTCAAAATCTCAAAAAGCATCTTAAAAGTTGTTTTTTCTTTTATAACCACAGATTATGAAGCAACCGCCAGTTAAATTTGATCCAAAAATATTGCATCTACCAGCACATTCAGGTAGGCTGTAAATGTCTTATCAAACATGCAGACTTTTGAATTCATATTCAAATATTAAATTTATATGCAAATGAAATTTGTGTAGGAATAAATAAATCCCTATTTTCTTGCTCTTTGGCTATATTTTCGGGGCAGTGTTATGCAAATCATAAACCATCTGCAATCCATTCCTGCCAGCCTTTGACCTTCCTCAGCTGAGTCTGGCTGTCCTGTACTCTTGTGGATGTTTTCCTGTTGAGTGGGTGGAGAGTCTTCTGCAGCCCTTCCCCTTGGAGAGCTAGTAGAATTTCTTTTATTTATGGAGCCCCTCTGGTATACAGGGTTGAGACCATAATGAAGAAATGAAGTCTTACTCAGCTCACGGCTGGAGTATAGTGTTTGAATAGAGATACTTCAAGAATGTTTATTATGTTTCCTTTCAGATAATGAATGTCTTATTTGGAGTGAACACCAGATTTAAATAGTTGGAAAAATTATATTTTAAGTTGTTAAGCTAAATTTGGAGAAAATTCTTCATTATAGCCAAGTAGTACCTTTGATTTGAAGTAAATTCAAAATAAACTATTCAAATTTGAATAAACCAACTAATACTTTATATAGGTCAACTTAATTTTACTAATAAAACCCAAAAATCTCAGAGGGATGTTTTGGAAAGACTAAAGTGAAGCAAAATATTATAGTGCTTTCAGTGCCAAGGATTATTTATGAAATATGAAGTAATATTCTTTCTTCTTTCCCCTTTGAGTTATTTGTGAATTTATTTTTCCAATTTATTTTGCTTAAAGAGATAAGCTAAAAGAATGCACATTTTAGGGGCTGGGGTTGTGGCTCAGTGGTAGAGTGCTTGCCTAGCATGTGTGAGGCACTGGGTTCGAGTCTCAGCACCACATATAAATAAATGAATAAAATAAAGATCCATCAACAACTAAAAATACTTTTAAAAAGCACATTTTAATTTATTAATTAATTTTTTAGTACTGAGATTGAACTTGGGGGTGCTTAATCACTGAGGCATATCCAAGCCCTTTGTATTTATTTTTAGACAAGTCTTACTAAGTTGCTTAGGGCCTCAACTAAGATGCTAAGGCTGGCTTTGAACTTGTGATCCTACTGCCTCGCTTCCCGAGCCACTGGGATTACAGGCATGCACCTCAATGCGTGTCTGCACATTTTAGATGGCATCTCATTTTCTAGTGTTTGCCTTTTGTTTGTATATGGACTAGGAAGTAGGAATTCCAGGTGATTCCAGCAATAGCTGGTTATGGTGAGCAGTAATTTCATGGGAACTTTTTCATAACTGTAGAACCTATGGCTTTTTCAGTATTTTAGGGATAGGCTGATACAAAGACTATCTTGTTTTCTTGAAATACAATTTAATCTAACTTTGCATTTTGTTAAGTCATAGGTTGCAGAACAGTTCTCCTTTAGTCATCTGCTTGCCTTTTTTGAGCAGTTTTCCATTGACGTAGTTAAGAAGTCTCCCTGGGTAGATGAGGACTATAGGACAACTAAAAGTTGTGTCATCTGTGGAGTGTTTTTGGTTTTGACAGTTAAGGTTGTCTTTGTCCTCATCTTTGCTCTCAAAATTCTGTTTACTTCTCATGTCTTCAGCATTACTTTCTTTTCCACATCATACATACTTTTACTACTATTTTTTCCCTATGCAGTTGACAAGTTGTTATTTCTGAAAGACCAAGATTGGAATGACTTTTTGCAACAAGTTTGCTCACAGATTGACTCCACTGAGAAGAGCACGGCGGCCTCCCGAGCCAAGCTGAATCTCCTATGCTATTTATGTGTGGTGGCTGGTCACAAGGAGGTAGCAACCAGGCTGCTCCATTCCCCCCTGGTAGGTACAGTGAGGCAAAAGCCTCTTCAAGAGTCCCACAGCTTGCCTTCATGTGCTTAGCTGTAGTGTTTCAATGGAGATTGAAACAAGGGCTAAAATATCAATTTAATGAAAAAAAATGACTTGTTAAGATCTTAGGTACATGAAAATTATGCTTAATTTAATCTGCAGGTCTAAAAGCACTGGGCAAGTGGTGATTTCAAATTTATTTATTTTTCCCCCACATCTGGAGTGAACTGTCCTGTGGAAAAGGGGCCGCTTCGGCTGGGGCTGTAGCACAGTGGTAGAGCGCTTGTCTAGCATGCGTGAGGCACTGGGTTCGATCCTCAGTACCACATATAAATAATAAATGAATAAAATAAAGATCCATCAACAACAAAAAATATTAAAAAAAAAAAAGGGGGAGGCCACTTGACTGGGCCAGCCTAGTCAACACCAAGGCTTCTCAGGTGACATTGAAGGGAGGCCTCAAGGGTCTAAGACTTATTTTCTGTTGCCCCTGGGAATATTGTTGCTTGGAATGTCTTGGTTCATTGGTAAACCCATAGGGATTTGGCAGAGCTTTTGAAGTCATCTTCTGGGAAGAATTACAGTGGTTTGGAAATGTTTTCTCTAGGAGCCCTCATTTGGGAACTGACTTAAAAAAATTAAGTTCCTTTTGCTTCCAAGAGAGTATTAAAAAATTTTTTTTGATAGTTGGTGTATCTATCAGGTGGGAGTGGAAAATAAAGTGGCATTAAATGGTAGGAGAAACTTAAAGTACTTAGTTTTTGTTTTTACTTTATGTACTCAGTGCTTTTGTATGTTTGTAAATCACTTTCTTGGTACATGATTTACATTTTAGTTGTGTAAAGATCCAGTTTGTTAACTTAGCCATCACTTTCTGTGCTGTTTCATGAATTAAATATACATTTGTTTTCTTTTTAATTTTAGTTCCAGTTGTTAGTCCAGCATTTGCGAATAGCTCCAAACTGGGATATGTAAGTAACATTTATATTTTAAAGTGTTCTTTGTGATTTTATGAAGTTATTACAACATACATATAAAAGTGCTGAGTCTAAATGCAATTTCTGGAGGCATCCTGATTTGTTCATTTAAAAAGCTTTAAAAATAGACATTATCCTACTGTAAACACAAGTCTGGGATTATCTAAGTGACTTCTAGAGACTTTATTGGCTGTTAATCTTGAGTATTCATTGCGAAATGGATCCTGTGTTTCATATTATACTCCTAAGAGTTTTCCCTTTGCTACTTCTTTAGGTACTGTAGCACATAGTTTCCCTGTGATCTGTAAACTCCTGAGGGAAGAAGTGCACTTTTTATGGACTCTGCCTACGGGGTGAAAAGCACGTGTGCATCAAGTGTTAGAGGGCTCAGGGATCTGGTTGCCAGTGAGATGTGGCCAAATGCTGAAACCTTTTTCTGAGTCTCTGCTTCCTGGGGAGTGTGTATAGGACAAGGAAGTAGTAGAGGTTTAGGATTAGAGGCAGACCTGGGTGTGGTGGATCCCAGATTTGGCCCCTGGGCAAATTGCTTTAACTGCTGAGCCTCACATTTTAATCTGTAAAATGGGAATAGTGTAACTACCTGACAGATTTTTTTTTGGTAGTAATTGTCCTGAGATAAATATGTGGAAAATCTTGCACAGTGCCTGCATTTTAGTGGGTGCTTAGTATACATTAGGGGTGTGGAAGTTGTAGTTCTTATTATCATTCATACTTATCTCATGATCGTTAGGAGCAGCACATGAGAAAAAGGAGGTGAAGGGATTTTGTGAATTGTGGTAGTGGCATGATAGTAATTATTTTTCCCTGTTGGCAAAGTACAGGGAAACATGAGTTCACAAAACACTTTAGGGTAATTATTCTAATGCATCTTCCAGTGTTACTCTCCCAAAGTAAAATTTGGTATAAAGAAAAAGATAATGGTTGAGTGTTTAATATGAGAAAGTTTCTTGTATGTTCATTGAAATCTTTATTAAAATGCTTTTATTGAAAGCTTCTATCCTTGAATGGAGTGCCCCCTACTGACATTAAAGCAGACATTAATTCTTTCCAAACACTAAAAACTGTGATTCATTTTTCAAATTGAAGTTTAACTGTAAAACAGTTTTGAGGAAAATGATAAATATTAAGGTAGACAAGTCTTCTGCTAAGAGCCTTCTTTTTCAAGAAGGCAACTGCTGCTTCCAGTTTTGTTCAGTTTTCCAAGTTTTCTGCATATAGGAAAACAAAATTAGAATCACATGATACAATTTTAGAAGTTTCTCCTTCCCCATATTTACACACACACACACACACACACAGAACATGCATGTGTATGTGATAAGTTGTGGGTTGTGTGTGTGTGCATGCATTATAATGGATTCATTATACCATATTGGTACATTCACATGAAAATCTGATTAGTCTCATTCTTGAGTACCTTCCTTTGCCCTCTCCTCCTCTGACCCTGATTGGCTTGCTCTTTTCTACTGATCTTCCTCTGTAATTACAGTTATCATTTTAATTACTGTATTATAATTATATATGATTCCAAAGCCAATGACTATTATATATTTTAAATGTCATTAGTAGAGAGTTTGTTTTTAAGGTATATCTTTTAAAATATGCTATGAATGATAATTTTATTTAATAATTTTGGATGGTATTACAATATTGGAATCAGGGCCTGGGGTTGTGGCGCAGTGGTAGCGTGCTCGCCTAGCACGCGGGAGGCACTGGGTTCGATCCTCAGCACCACATAAAAAATACAATATTGGAATCAATATTTTTGAACATTTTTGTGCTAAATCTTTATGCATCCTTCTTTTCCTCCTTAGGGAAGATCATAGAATTATAAGAAGAGAATTTTTAGTTGGCTGTTACTGTTATGAAATACCTGAGATAACCAACTTATGTAGGAGAAAAGTTTATTTTGTTTACAGTTTTGGAGGTTTTAGTCCATGACTAATGGGCCCTGTTGCTTTGGGCCTGTGGCAGCACATCCTGACAGGAGTGTGTGGCAGAGCAAGCTTCTTGCCTCCTTTTGGCTAGAAAGCAAAGAGAGAGGCCAGAGCCCTAGTATCCCTGTCAAGGGCACGCCCCTAATGACCACAAGACTCTCAGTATGCCCCACCTCTTAAAGTTTCTACCATTTCCCAATAGCACCAAGCTGGGGACTGTCGTAAACACAGGGGCGTTTAAGGGACATTGAAGATCCAGACTATAGCAGTGGTAAATATTTTTGTGGCTTCCATTACATTTCTAAAATGCTCTTCAAAAACAATGTATCAACATACCTCTCATCATTGTGTTTCCAAGTGTTCATTTGTTAGAACTTTTAACATTACTTACCACATTTTATAATCTTTGCCAATCAACTTTATGAGGTAGAATTCACATATGATAAGGCTCTAATATTTGGATTTGAATAGATTTATTAATGACAAGTTAGGCACAGCAAGAAATTGACCATGATAGCCGTTTTTAAGTGTACTACGGCATTGGGGGCGTTCTCATTGTTGTGCAACCATCACCATTATCCATTTCCAGAACTACTTTGCCATCTCAAACAGACACTCTTTACCCATTAAATAATACGTTTCCCAGCCTTGGTACCTCAATTCTACTTTCTATCTCCATGAGTTTGCTTATTGTGTTTACCTCATATGAGTAGAAGTGTAGAATATTTGTCTTTTTTGTATCTGGCTATTTCATTTAGCTTTATGTTCTCAAGGTCCATCCAAGTTATGGCATGTGTTAGAATTTGATTCCTTTTTAAGGCTAAATAATGTTCCAATGTATGTATATTTCACATTTTGTGTATCTTTTTATCTGTTAATGAACACTCATTGTTTCTACCTTTTGGCCATTGTGAATCATATTCTGAACGCTTTATAAATCAAAGATCGCTTTGCTTTATGAACGCTTTGCTTTTTTTTTTTTAATTCTTCCTGAATTAAAAAATTACAGCTCTCCCAGTTGGAGAGCCATACTTCCAGTGGTGTGTTGTGGTTTTGATTTGCACTTCTTCTGTGGCTAGTGAGGTTGAGCATCTTTTCCTGTGTTTGTTGGTTATCTTTATCTTCTTTGGAGAAGTGTCTGTTCAAGTCCTTTGCCCATTTTTGAATGGAGTTATTTTTTTGTTTTGTTCTTTATATATTTTGGGTATTAACCCTTATCACATAAGTGATGTGAAAATATTTTCTTCCAAACTGAGGGTTTTTTGCCTTCTTACTGTGTTGTGATGATCTTTGATTTATAAAGGGTTTTGATTTTGATGAAGCTCGATTCAACTAGTTTTTCTTCAGTTGTCTGTGCTTTTGGTGCCTATCTAGAAAGTCATTGTCAAATCTAACGTTGTAAAGTTTTCTCCTATTTTTTAGTAATAGTTTTATAGTTTTAGCTTTGAAGTTTATGTCTTTGATATGTTTTTGAATTAGTGTTTGTAAATGGTGTAAGTTGAGGGTAAAACTTGATTCCTTTGCACGTGGATGTTGTTTTACTTGTACATTTGTCAAAAAGGTTGGCCTTACCCCATGGAATAGTCTTGGTACCCTTGTTGAAAGTTGTTTACACATACATGTGAGGATTTATTTCTTTGCTCTCTGTTCTGTTCCATTTGTCTATATCTTTGACTTTATGCTAATACCACACTGTCTTGATCATTGTATTTCGTTTTAAGTTTTGAAATTGTTAAAAGTCCAAATTTTTTATTTTTTTTGCGATTGTTTTAGCCATTCAAGTGTCCAGTAAGATGAATTTTGGGAGGGACTTTTCTATTTTTTTTTTTTTTTAGTAATAGCTTTATTCTTAAATAAGATAACGTTAAATGCTTATCTTTTTAGCACATTTCCTCCATTTCAATGATCCAGTTCATGTCTTGGTTGATCAAATTTCATCATTCTGTAGGTTTTTTTTGTTTTGTTTACTTTTTCAAGAAGGCCTCTCAGTGGCTCTGCTTCTGGAGTTAGTCACCTCTTTGGGTCTTTCTGTTAGACCCAGTGGGCTCAGGGAGACTGTCTTGCACCCTGGAGCCACGTTTACCTCTGTGCCTCAGTTTGGACTTGTGCTGTCTCCCCTGTGCTGACGGTAGCCCTGGCAGACCTGAGGCCAACCTTGCCTTTTCTTCCTCTGTGTGCATCTTGTTGAATTTGCTTTATATTGTCTGACCTTTTCTTTTCATTCTAGGACTGGGGAATTTTTACTAGAACATATGTAGGAGTCTGCTTTTACAAATTTGCTATAGCAGTTGCTCTACTAAATTCTTCAGCACCCACCACTCCCTCTGCTTTTTTTTCTGTTTAATACTTTTTCTGCTCCTGAAAATAGGAGCAAAATGGATATGGGATTTGTGTCTTGACTCTTCTCTTAAACTCTTTTGCTTTCTCACTTTGTCCCTTTTATTGTGGTATAATGCACTATAAAGTCAACATAGAATTTGGTGGACTTTAGTATAGGCAAAATTGTGCAACCACCATTGCTATCTAATTTCAGAAGATTTTTATTATTCAATGAAAACCTTGTACCCATTTTCTCCCCCTAGCCTCTGAAAACCAGTTATCTACTTTCTATATTGATTTTTGTCCTATGCTGGACATTGCAAATATAGTATGTGGCCTTTTATGTCTAACTTCTGTCATTGAGCATGCTTTCAAGGTTCATCCATCTTGTACGTATTAGTTCATATTCATATGAATTTCAGTGTTCATCACAAGTGTAACTAGTGGTTGAAATGTTGGGTCACACGTCATTTCAACTTTTCAAAGGACTGCCACGCTCTTTGCTTGGTGTTCCATATCCCTCAGTCATCAAGCTTGGTATTTATCCTGGAATGTTTTTTAGGATTTTCAGTGAATTTTAATTTTGATAATCACTTTTGAAAGTTTTCATTTTCTTGTTGTTTGTTCCTTCTTCCTGCCTACATTTGGTATGAAATATACTTTTGTATTTGGGGATAAATGTTAGGATTGTAAAAAAAAAATCCTTTCTTGGGCTATATTAGGATTAAATATTATAATTAATATTTTAGGTAAGGCATTAGGATTATAAAACTTGTGTTCTTGTCTCTTGTATTCCTTGATTCTTACAACAACTTGATGGAGTACATGTTATTAGTCCTACTTAACTTATAAGGTAATCAAGACCCAGGCACATGAAAGATGAGTAACTACCTAGGGCACTGTTCCCCCCATTATCCTCACTATGGACTGAAAACTAGGCATAGGACATGTGGTTTCTAGTCATCGATACTGTCCTGTACAGTCTTCCATTGAGTAAGAGTGTTCATCTTTTCCCAGGGTGTGGAGTTTGATATATACATCTGTTACATTAGCCTTGTTGGTTTTACAGTGGATGCTTGAATGTGTATATGTTCACTCTTGCTGAGCTTGGGGAAGAAGTAGATTGAAATTTCTTTAAAAAAATTTTTTTTTTCAGTTGTAGATGGACACAAAAATCTTTATTTTTATGTGATGCTGAGGATTGAACCCAGTGCCTCACATGTGAGGCAAGCGCATGGGCAACCCCAGCCCATAGATTGAAATTTCTGACTCCTATTGGCTTTACTTTTCATGCTTTGTTATTTGTTGTATGAGGGCTCATAACTTATATCTTTTGTAGGTTATACTGTTTTCAGTTCAAAAGAAAATTTTCTCATTTAATGCTTTTAGCCTTGAATTCTGCTTTGAGATTTACAATGGAAATCCTACTTCACTTTTGTTTGCAATGGGCAGCCATATCCGCTCCTTTTCTGCTGATGCATGTAGTGACTTAGTTTTTGATGGTGGGATCATTTTTTTTAGCAGACATTTAGAGAGGTCATATTTGTGCTCCAAGTCCTGGTATCAGTGTTCACAATGGTGAGCAGGACAAACCGCTGCCTTCATTGACCTTAAGGGTTGATGGGAGAGATAGATAATAAATGAATGAACAAATGAACAGTAACTACAAACATTTAAATCTGCTCTAAGCGCTAATATGGTACCCACTAACTACATGTAATTTTTAAATTTAAATTCAAATTGAGTAAAATTTTAGTTCCTCGCTTGCACTAGGCATGTTTTGTATGCATGATTAGGGATGTATCTCCAGTGTATACTGCATTGAGCAGTGTGGTCATGGAACAATTCCTGTTACCACATGGAAGTCTGTTGGACACTGCTGCCCCAGATGTTCTTGGGGGGATACAGGATAGTTCTTAGAGACAGTGTGCTGAGTCGGGGAGCAGGGTGGAAACTAGAGTGGGCATATTGAAGAAACCTGAATTCTGAGAAGGACACAGTCTTGTGAGGGTCTTGTATATAAAGTATAGCTGTATTTAAATTTTTGTTATAAACTGAGGACCATTATCGTTATTACTTTAAATAAGTTTGTAATTGAAAAGTATACGGGTGTTTAGGTAGTGTGTTTTCTCTTGTTTGATTAGAAATTATTTTGGGGGAAATTAGAAATATTACCATGTTGTGATATATTTTAGTTGAATAAATCTAGTAGACAATATTTAGTTTTGTAGATTGAGAAATTATTCAGTATCTCATAAATATTTTTGACCTTATCTTGAAAACAGGTTTTGTTTCATATTATCTCATTCATTAGTGAGATTTTTATAGCAAATATTTGATTTACAATTATGAAAAAACCTAGATCTTAATGCAGCTACCCCTTTGAATTGCACACATGTGGAAATGAAGCAAAAGTGACTTGGTTGCAGTCATAGCAACTCAATGGACTTGTTAATCAGCTTTCTGTTGCTGTGACAAATACCTCAGATAAAAAGCTTATAAGGAGGAAAGCTTTATTTTGACCCACAATTTCAGAAGTTTCTGTGCATAGTTGCTTGGCTCCTCAGTGGGCCTGTGGCAGGCAGCACAGCACATCATGATGGGAGCTTGTGGTGGGAAGGTCTATTCACCTCATGGAGCCCGGAAGCAAAGAGAAAGGAATGGGTCAGGAGTTCACTGCCCCTTTCATGGGCATACCCCTGTGACCTAACTTTCTTCCACTAGGGTCCCCTTTTTAAAGGTTCTACAACCTCCCATGCCACAGGCTGAGGACCAAACCTTTTAACTTAGGGCTGTTTGTGGGACAGTTAGGATCTAAGGCTTAACAGTGGCAAACTGGTGTCTGGAAGCTTCTTTTTTTGTAAATTGGTATAATATCTTACCAAATCTTTTTCAAAATGATCACTTTTAAAGTACAATCTTTATATTTAGAGGTGGGATGCTAATCACGAAATGGCTAGGACTTTAAACTGCATATATTAAGAGAATTGAATTCCGTAAGAATTATCTGTCAGAAGTGTCACGGCACACTGTGAAGAATTATCTGTCAGAAGTGTCACGGCACACTGTGCTACTTCTGAGTCTGATTTTTTCCACCCATGGATCCTGGGAATGTTTAAGGAACTGAAAATTAGTACATGCTGATGGGCCAGGAAACATGCAGGTGTCACTAAATGTGGTTCTCATCAACTTACCATTTTCTTTTCCAGTGGAAAAAAAATCTCGATTTCCTGCATTTGAAATCACATTAAGGTCTGAAGTTCAATTTAGTAATTTATCAACTTAATTTTTTGCTGGATGCCAAAGAAAAGCTGCATTAAAGCTAATTAGTATTAAAATACAAATGATCTTTTAAAGATATTTAATTGTAAAATTTTGTTAAAATGAAAATACGCATACATTTAACTGTGCTGATTTTACCACCTATATAGAAACTCACTTGTTGAGTAACAAGTCGAACAGAGACCCTAAACCAAATTCCAGTGTATTCAAATAAAAGGATTAATTAGTATTTCTCTCCTGTCTCAGATTAAGGCCTTTTCAAAAGCTTATTTTCTGTTTCATCATTAATCCACAGCTTATTTAAATTTTGTCATCACAAATAGCACTACATAGGACATGGTGGCTCCTGTTTTTCCTTGCACATGAGGGGTGGTTTCTTTGGGCACTGTATGTGGGGAGTATGGGCCTATGCTATTACATCAAATTTTTATTTCATAATCTTATATCTAAAGCATGTGACAGCTAGTGTTTACTTCCTGGGCCCCCAACTCTTTCAAAATTTGTGTTCTCTCCATTTACAGACGGGCCAAAGTTGCTCGGGTAATTGGTTTGCTGGCTTCGCACACAACTGAGCTCCAGGAAAATACACCTATTATTGAGGTAATTTCTTTCACTACTGACATGTTACGAATGACAAAGATTTTTTACTTCGTAGTTTAGAACATACAGCTTTATGTTGACCTTCTCTTAATTTTTCTTTGTGGAATTGTAGCAATTGTAAAATGAGGATCTGGATAGAATTAAGCTCACTTACAACAACAGTCTGTTACTGAAGACAGACGATGTGGCAGAATTACAAGGCCTGTTTAAAGCATTCTTTGTAATTCAAATTGAAATTCTTTTGGTTTTCACCTTGATTTTGTTTTCATCGTTACCAGTTGTCAATTATTTCTTGACAACTGATCTCAGTATTTAATGGTCATTCATGCACTAAGGATATTTTCTAATATCAGTCATTTCTTTCAAATACTGATACTGGGAATTTTTATTTAGTTAATCAGTAATTCTAAGTTTTGTGAAGTGAATACTACTATTGTGCTGCCTTGAATACTGAGTGTCCTTGAATACTGAAAATGGCTTTCTACCTATCCTGTTAATGTGCATTACAGTTAATTGGTAATGGATTTTTATTCCTTGGACTGGGATAGGCTCAAGAGTCAAAATAGATGCAAAGTACTGAGGCTTTTAGGGTCAAAAATTTGGGGTAAGAAGAGGGGCTTTGGTAGAGCAGAAGCTGCTGGTGTGGTAATGGAGCATTTAGAGGAGTTGTTTGTCTAAGTACTGCCCAAATGAACTTTCTGTAGTGATGCAAACATCTAAGCAGAAGCTTGAAGGAATTGAGGAAATGAACTGAGCTGTCTGGTGGACGAGTGTTTGAGAAAGGGTAAACAGCATTTGTGAAGGACTAGAGGTAAAAGAAGCATGGTTGGCCTGTTTCAAGGAAGAAAGAGAGGTGAATGTAGCTAGGACTGAATGAGATGATCGGTAGGAGGTGAAGTATCAGTAGCTAGATGATGTAGGCTTGTTGTAAGATGTGGTAAAAACTTGGCATTTTATTCAAAACGAGATGAGATGCCACTGGAGGATTGAGAACAGAGGAGTACACTGTTGTGCTTATGCTTGAAAAGGATCACCCTATTTCAGAGATAGGGCAAGGTAGACTCAGACTAGTGTAGGAAATGAGAGGTGATGGTGACTTGCATCAGGTTTTTAATCACCTACACATATTTGCATGTACTTACACACATGCTTATTTCCTGGATAGAGTTTGTAGAGTGACAGATTTGCCAATTGCTATAATATCTGAAGGCAGATTTTAATATCCAAGAAGTCTGGCCAATATAAATTCTATTGTTGAATATTCCAAATGCTGAGTTATCATAGAAATGCAAATGAAAACCACAGTGAAGTGTCAAAATGGTCACCAGAGGGGCAAAAATGAAAAAGTCTCACAATCCTAAATGGTGGTAAAAGTATTGGATAGAAGGAGCTCTCAGAGCTTCCAGGGGGAGTATAAATGAGTACAGCCATTCTGGAAAACTGCTTGGTCATGTCTCCTAAAGCTGAAAATATCTCCACCTGTAACCCAGCGTCTATTACCCTATAACCCAAAGTGCTGTATGACACAAGTAGATACATACTGACAGCATTATTTTTAACAGCCTCACATTTAAAATAACCCATATGTCATCAACAGCAGAATGGGCGAAGTGTGGCACATTCAATGTGCTAGTCAGTGCTGAATAGCATTGAGAATAATGAACAGCAGCATTGGGCAACAGGCCCAAGTGAATCTCATAGACCATTGTTTTAGACACCTGTAGGACATTCATGGGAAAGACCGATAATATATTCAGAACTATCCTGTGGATTATGGTGGTTTCTGCTTAGAGGGGCACCTCCCCTTGAACAGACAACATGGGAGAGAGGTGCGTAGGTGGATGTTGTGGAAGGGGTATGGAGATGGTGGTGCCTTGTGGGTTAATATGGGGAAGACAGGCCAGAATTCAAGGCTGTATTGTGATGCTGCCCTTAACTCCTGTGGCATCTTTGTTCTTGGGACCCTCTGTAAGTGGCTGGGAGATATGTTCTGCAATAGGAATCTTCAAGGCCTTTGCAAGAAGGCCTTTACAAGAACTTGGGACCTGTCCATACCCTGGGTAATGTGAGCTCCTCACCTGTGGCTTGATCATTTTGGTACTTGCTTTTGCTGCTGCCTGAGTGTGTGGCCTGAGTGCTGAACTGCACAGTGATTTGTGCTCTTAGCTGAAGTTCTTGGCTAGTGCTTCCCTCTCTGGACACTGGGTACTTAGTGCTGTGAGTAGTTCTCCAATTCTTATTGCTGTCCCTCTCACATAAATTGTATTCCCCAGTGTTGCCTCTGCTAAGAGGCGAGGCCAGGCACTAGTTCCTGAGGTTCTGTATATTTTAGTCTTGTACTTTTTCCCTCCTGGCAGTTCACTGATATTTTGAAAGCAGACTTGGGAGAAATAATTATTATTTCATTAAAAAATAATATTGTATGTTTATCTAGTGAACTATTTTGAATTAAGCATACTACATAGTGAACAAAATTTTATTTAATAATTAGTTTACATCATAAGTGGAAATCATGCCAGGTGCTCCTTTGTGATGCAATTTTTATTTATTTTTTATGCTGGGGATTGAACCCAGAGCTTTGCTCATGTTAAGTATGTGCCTGACCCCTAAGCTACACCCCCAGGCCCTGTGATGCCCTTTTTAAATTTTATTTTTTAAAGCACTTTTCAGTTCTTTTGTGAGCAATTGGATGTGACAGTTTAACCACTAGATGTCACTCAAACACTGGAAAAATGTTACATAAGTTTAATTTCTCTTTTAACTTGTAGAAGAAGCAGATGCATAGAACTTCAAGTATATAGTGCAGTGTTTTCATTGGCTTCATTCTATTGGTGATTGTTAACATTTCAGGTTAATGAGATTCATGAAAGCCAGGATATCTTCTCCAAAAAAATTCACACAACATCTTGCTCATGATTTGAGGGGACTTGGGGACAATGTGGAGCCACTGGTGAACCTTAGGTTCAGAGCTTTTTAGACCAGGTTTCTGTATAACTCAGTTGGTGTTTGTACATAAATTTTCAGTAAATCATTCATAAAAATTTCAAGTGTTAGATGAATTTTGATTTCTGTAGTCATTTTAATATTCATGAGTAATAGACACTGTGGTTGGAGATTCTGTAATCATTTTAAAGGCACAGGAATCTTACTTTGATACTCCCTTTGTATCCCACAGTGCCAAGCCAGCCAAGTCGCATGTGTATTTCAGGTATGTGGTCAATGCTGAAGGATTAAACAAATGATTAAAAGAATGATAGGAGGGGCGGGGGTTGTGGCTTAGTGGTAGAGCATTTGCCTAGTACATGTGAGGCACTGGGTTTGAACCTCAGCAACATAAAAAAATAAAGATTTTGTGTCCACTTGTAACTAAAAATTTTAAAAAAGAATGATAGGAAAAGTATGGTGAAGTAGTGTTGTTTTTTTTTAAACACACAGAACAAACCAATAAAAAATCTATTTTGCTATCTTTATGATATACTCTAGTTTTCTTTTATCTCTTTATGGCTACAGATAAGAACTGGTCATGATCTTTTCTGTACATTTTTAGCATTTATTGGCTTCTTTTCCATAGAAAAATATGGCCGTCTTCAGTTTATTCTATTAGATAACGCATTTGGCACTCTAATTGCCATGACTCTGAAGTGTAATAATTTGCAGGGGAACATTTCTGGTTGTTTTTACATGTTGTCTCAAGCATGCAGTGAATCTATTTTAGGAAACCAAATATAGACACAGAAAGGTCTAGAATTGAAAGGAATATTAACAGACATTAGATTAACCCCTTCATTAACATTTTTATTGTGGAAAATTTTCATAATATCTATATAAAAGTAGAGTAGAATAATGAAGTATCATTACTCACTTCCAGTAATTATCAACTTTGCAAATCTTGTTTCATATATTTCTTGTTTCCCCTCCCTTTCTCTCATTTCTTTCTCTCTTGCTAGAGTATTTCAAGAAAATCACATTTTTCTCATACTTATTTTTTTCTCATGAAAAAAACTTAAAAAAATATAGCCCTGATTACATTCTCATACTCAACAAGAGCACTATCAAACATTTCCCTGTCTATTTTGTCTGTTTTGTCTACCATTCATTTATTAAAGAGATTTATATTTGTCTTAGCCAAAACTGGAATGTGAAACATTTTGTCCTTTTACACTGTCATTTAACTTGTTCCTCTGTCACCTACATTGCCTGAAAAGACTGCTTAGATGTAGACCCTTGATTAGATCCAAGTTCACTTTTGGGGTGATTTGATGGGGTTACAATAATTCTTAGCTGGTGCTGTGTATTTCCTGTTGCCTCACAAAGACAGGTTGTCTCATTATTAGTATGTTAAGATTACTTACTAATTTCAGATGTTAGTCTTACTATAAATTTATCCCTCATTTGTATTTAAAAATTTTAGCATTGATTATCATTGCCTAGATGCATGAATTTTTAGGGTTGCAAAGTGATAATTTTCTCATTCAGTAACTCCTTTTCCATTGATAGTGGCTCATTTTTCTTACAGAGGAATTTTCCCTGGTCAACCGTTTGATTATTCTAAAATGTGTATAGCAATGCAGGATACATGCTTATTTCCCTGTATAGGCCAATTTTCAAAATAATGACCTTGTGCCAACTTACATATTTATATACTTTGTTGCACACTTACATGCTTATACACATGCACACTTACATGTCTGCATACATGCTTCCACACTTAATGCTTACCTACTCACATACTTGCACATGTACACACTTACATGCTCACATACATGTTTACACATGGCTGTGTACTTGCATGCTTAAATGTACACACTTACATGCTCACACACAATTACTTAAATGCTTGCACACCTACATGCATGTCTGCACACTAACATGCTTACATGCTCATGTTTGCACACTGACATGCTTACATTCTTGCACACTTAAATGCTCACGTTTATATGCTTACATGGCCACACACTTGCACGCTCACACACTTATGCACACACTTACACACACTCACACATGCGTACACACGCACATGCTTACAACGCTTGCACACTTATATGCTCACACAATTACATATTTGCTCACACACATGCAGTTATATACTTCCACACTTACATGCTTACATACTCACACTTGATAACAATAGATAACAATAAAGTATAGATAAAAACAATAAAAACCAACAAAACTAGTAGTATGTATTTTTGTAACTTATTAAACTTTCAGTAAGAGTGATCAAAAGTAAATTTAGTACAAATCACCATTGTTAGGACTGAAAGGGGGATAGCAGTGTAAGTCCAGCATCCATTAAAAGATACTAAAGGGCTGTTTTAGTCAACTTTTTTGCTGCTGTGACCAAAGAACCTTATAAGAACAACTTTAAGGAGGAAAAGTTTATTTGGGGCTCATGGTTTCATAAACAGGTGGCTCCATTCTTTAGGGCTTGACGTGAGGGAGAACATCATGGTGGAAGAGTGTGGTGGAGGAAAGTGGCTCAGGGCATTGCATTTAGAAAGCAAAGAGCCTAAGCTCAGCTCACCAAATATATATCCCAAAGGCATGCCTCCAGTGTCTACCTCCTCCAGCCACACCCTACCAGCCATCAGTTACCACTCAGTTAATCCCTATAAGGGGATTAATATATTAAGTTAAGGCTCTCATCATAATTTTACCTCTGAATGTTCTTGCATTGTCTCACACATGAGATTTTGGGGGACACCTAATATCTAAACCATAATAGTAACCTGAACAACTCTCTGCCTACACACTTGATAGCTCAAGTGAATTAGAGAAGTTGCCTGGATATACAATTTTCTGCATCTGATAGACACAGAAAAATTTGAGGAGCCCTATATCTGTTAATGCTTTGTTAAAAATCTTCCCATAAAACAAGTTCCAGGCTTAGATGACTCCACTGATGAATTCATATTCTCTCTCCCCCCATATATGCATTTCACTATATGAACTGAATATATAGACTACATTAATAGATTTATATTTACGTTCACTGGTTACTAATTTTACTTAACTTTATAAGAAGGTACAAGACAATCAACTTAGCGTGAGTGATAATAGCAGAGGTTTTATGACATAGTTGTAACTAGTGAAAATCCAGGTCACTTTGCAATTGAGAAGGATGTCACAAGAGATATGGCTGAATGGGTGTGGATCAAATGGTCTCGGGGAAACTATTTAAGATTATTTGATCTTTATTGCTAAATTTGAGTGTGATCTACCTTCCCATCTATCTACCTGTGCCTGCCTGCTTGTCTATATCTGAGTTCTTTTTATATTCAGAGTACAAATCTTTGATACAGTGTTTTTCAGTATTTTCTTGTGACTTCTCTTTTCATCATCTTTTTTTAAAATTTTTTTTAGTTGTAGATGGACACAGTATCTTTATTTATTGATTTTTATGTGGTGCTGAGGATCGAACCCTGTGACTCACGCATGCGAGGCAAGCGCTCTACCACTGAGCTACAGCCCCAACCTCTTTTCATTATCTTTTAAAGTTAGTTTTTTAAAAAAGTTATTGGTGCATATTAATTATACAGAATAATAGATTTCATTTGGGTGCATTCATACATGCATATAAAACATAGTCTGGTCAATGTCACTCCCCAATACCTCTCCTTACCGTCCCCTCCTCCCTCTCCCTGCACCACTTTTCCCCTAATGGTCTCCCTTCTACTTTTCTGACATCTCCGCCCCCTCTAGTTTCCACATATGAGGAAAAACACTGTTGTTTCAGAGAAAAGGTAGGCTGCTTACCAGGGAAAGAGAAGAAAACTCTATAAAAACCAAATCTATGATGAGGAACTTGGGGTGAATGAAGCTAGTCTGCCCAGTTGTGTGACGTTCTCCAAGAAGATGGTTCAGCTTCTGGGGCCACTTCCAAACCCTCTTGCATGAGACACTATGGTTTTGAGTCTTACACCCCAGGACCTAGCCTTGTCTGTGAAGGAAGGCTACTGAAGAAAAGCTCTGAGCAGAGGTTGGCTAATTCTTGATCACTGTAAAGAAATATTGCTGAAAGGCACTGAATAATGAAGTTTTAGAATATGTAAGTGGTGATTAGATAATGTTTGAATTTGAAGTGTTAGAGATGTTATAATCTGGAACGTGACTTTGTGGGTGAGTGGCTGAGCTGGGGAGAAGGAAAAGGTGAAGGAATGGAGTGATGGTGGTCAAGAAACTGTGTTCATGGTGCTGGTGTGTCTTTCTTGTGGATGTCCATGGGGCTGAGTGTGAGGACAGGAACACAGTTGGGGAAGAATTTCCTGAACAGGGAGCCACTATCATCAGGTAAGGACAGTGAGCAGGGGTCAAAAGGTTAGGGTTGAGGAGAGGGCCACAATATCACACATTCTTTGGCAAGATGGGGCTTGGAAGCATCAGCATGGGGGAGCACAGCAGCCTCACCTGCCCTCAAAATGCTTTTTTAATTAAGCTCAAGATTACATTTGCTGCTTGGCAGGGAATGGGAATCAAAGACAGGCTTAAGCTTTCAGATGGTTTCTCATTGGGTGGAGTGCTGTCTGAATGCAGCCTTTCATAAGGACTGGGTTCACAACAGTGAAGTGTTATATATCCCAAGAAGAAGCACTAGCCATAATGTTGCAGGCCAGAAGATCTTTTAGTAAATTAGCTGTTCCTGTTAATATTATCTAACCTATATCAAAGTAAAATGTTCTTGTTGGCAATGTGTAGAAATTGAATGCTTTTCTGGAAAAACTTGGTTGTTGGATTTGCAGGTTAAATCTAGTTTACATTTTTTCCCTTTTCATTGTTTTTAATGTTTTCACTAAACATGTTTTAATACTTTGTATCCTGCTGCTGCTTTGGTGTAGTTTTCTCAGTTGGTTTATAGACTGTTGAGGGTCCATAAGGTGCCACATATCACATGAAACACTGTGCATGACAATTTCTGGATTTGTAGCCCTAAACTTTAACTGATATCTGATATCATTTTTAATCATCTGCATAACTAATTTCAGTATATTTTCTGCTAAACAAACTTTGTTTTAAATATGTGTGTATATAAAATTGGTTATATAATTTTTTGTCAATTATACTTCAGTGTGCTGGGGAAAAAACTGTTGAGGAACAAGAAATATCATGAAATAAAGAGAGAGACTTTCCAATTGCTGGATGAAGAGACTAAATTTAAAAAACTGACAGTTTCTTCTACATTAATCCATAAGTTTTAATTTCAGTAACAATCAAAATTCCAATCTTTTCTGTTTCTTTTTAGATAGCACGGGAGACAAATTTGTTGAAAATGATAAAGCAAGAATTGAATAATCATCACATTTTTGTGTAGAATGAAGTGAAACAGTCTCGATTTGTTTCTTATATTAAGCTGTGATGCTCGAGCGCATATCATTTGTGGAACTGCCATATTTAAACCACTTTTGCATAAAATTAAACATCTCATGTAAAATAATTCTTAAAAGGCATGCCTCCTAATTTCTTATAATGATAGTATTCATTTAATTTCTTATCTGACATCTTGTACAACCATTTTTAGCTTCTGTGTTTTCTGGTGTGACTAATTTTGATGCTCATTTTACCTGGGGTGCTATGAATGTACCTTTGCTATATTTTTAGAGCAGCAGTTATGAGGCTTATATATTTGAATGCAATGTAATTTAGTAATCCTTGGGAACCTAGCAAAGCATCACATTTAATTTTCTGTTAGATGAAAGAAACATGGAAAGTGAATTGGTGATGGAAAGAATTGCACAAAACACAACTAATCAGAGTTGATCCCCGAAGCAGAAAAATGCAATTTAAAATAAGCCTCCTCTATAGTGATACTATTTGAGGAGAGTTGGAGATGCAACTTTTAAGAATATAGTAGCAAGTAAATAATATTAGTAATATATAGCAAGCTCAGAATTGTAGTATTGGTATTATGTCCTTCGTGCCATAACTTTTAAATTACTATAGCATCTAAAAGACCCAATTTTAATAAGAGGACAAAGGTAATTTGGCTTCATCAGAAAACATTTATGGAGTGAACACATTTGTGTTCTGTTCCAACATAAAAATGTCTTTTGCTGCTTAATAAACATGTATCAACTATGCCTCTGTAGATGTTTATATTACATACAGAAGAGGGGACCTGCCACAACAGTATGGAAATTTCCTTTCTGCCTGGAATGGTTTCTTCATCTTTGTCAGGTTGTTTGTGGTAGTCAGAAGGCAGCAGAGAAGGATAGATGTTATGTGTCTCTTTCAAGTGTAGCTGCTGGGTCTTGGCCATAGTACTCTATATTGTTAAAAAGGTGCTTGTTTTAAAAAATATTTTGTTAGTGCATATGAATTATACACAATAGTGTGCTTTATTATGGTGTATTCATGCATATACTTTGATCAGTTTAAATCCCCAGTACCTCCCTTTGCTCTCCCTTCTTTTCTCCCCAGCCCTTCCTCTCTACCTAATGATCTCCCTTCTATTTTCATGAGATCCTTTCCCCTGTTTTTTCTCACTAGCTAGAAAACATTTGATACTTGTCTTTGAGTCTGGCTTATTTGATTTAATATGATGCTCTCCAGTTCTATCCATTTTTCTTCATATGACATAATTTTTTTCTTTATGACTGAATAAAACTCCATTTGGTATGCATATCACATTTTCTTTATCCATTCATCTGTTGACAGGTAGGCTGGTTCCATAATTTGGCTACTGTGAATTGTACTGCTAGAAACATGGGAATGCATGTATCTCTAAAGTATGCTTTCTTTCATTCTTTTTGGTAGATGCCAAGGAGTGGTATAGCTGGATTATATGGTAGTTCCAGTTTTAGTTTTACAAAGAACCCCCATACTGATTGATTTCCATAATGGCTATATGAATTGACATTCCAATTGTGTCTAAGGGTCCCCCACAAAGGCACTTGCTTTAACACTTACTGTTAACAATTACTGTTCTCATCATCATTGGTAGGTTTCAGGTTGGGAATGCCTCTACAGAGTGCAGGATCATTCTTTGTACTTCTCTTATGTATAGCTATGTCACTGCCAATGGTGGGCAGTTTTGCTTGGAGAGCAGTCAAGAATAGAGGATTGAATGAAACTAAACCCCTATCTCTCACCATGCACAAAACTCAACTCAAAGTGGTTCAAGGACCTAGGAATTAGACCAGAGACCCTACCTTATTAGAAGAGAAAGTAGGCCCAAACCTTCATCATGTTGGATTAGGCCCCGATTTCCTTAACAAGACTCCTAAAGTGCAAGAAATAAAATCAAGAATCAATAAATGGGGTGGATTCAAACTAAGAAGCTTCTTCTCAGCAAAAGAAATAATCAATGAGGTGAGAAGAGACTCTACATTATGGGAACAAATTTTTGCCACACACACATCTGATAGAGCACTAATCTCCAGGATATATAAAGAACTCAAAAAACTTAACACCAAAAAACAAACAACCCAATCAATAAATGAGCTAAGGAGCTGAACAGACACTTCTAAGAAGATATGCAGTTGATCAACAAATATATGAAAAAATGTTCAACATCTCTAGCAATTAGAGAAATGCAAATCAAAACTACTCTTAAGATTTTATCTCATGCCAGTCAGAATGGCAGTTCTGAATACAAGCAATAATTGTTGGTGAGGATGTGGGAGAAAAAGAACACTCATACGTTGCTGGTGGGACTGCAAATTGGTGCAACCAATCTGGGAAGCAGTATGGAGATTCCTTAGAAAACTTGGAATGGAACCACCATTTGACCCAGCTATCCCACTCCTCGGTCTATACCCAAAGGATTTAAAAACAGTATACTATAGTGACATAGCCACTTCAATGTTTATAGCAGCTAAATTCACAATAGCTAAACTGTGGAAGCAACCTAGATGCCCTTCAATAGATGATAAAGAAACTGTGGTATATATACACTGTATTAAAAGAGAATAGAATCATGGCATTTGCAGGTAAATGGATGGAGTTGAAAAATATCAAAAGTAAGCCAATCCCCAAAAAACCAAAGGCTGAATGTTCTCTCTGACAAGTGGATGCTGATCCATAATGGGGGAGAGGGCATGGGAATAATGGAGGAACTTTGGTTGAAGGGGAGGGGAGGGGACATGGGAGCAGGAAAGATGGTGGAATGAGATGGACATAATTGCTCTAGGTTCATGTGTGACTGCACATATGGTGTAACTCTACATCATGTACAACCAGAGAAATGAAATTTTGTGCTCCATTTGTGTACAATGAATCAAAATGCATTCTGCTATCATGTATACCTAAGTAGAATAAATAAATAAATAAAAAGAATAGGGGATTGGAGGTCTGTTCTCTGATATTGAGATGACATGGTTATATTGTCTCTTGAGATTCCAACAGTTTTTTCTTTTTAAAATTTGAGTATAGTTAATTCAGAAGGATAAATTAATAGTTTGGGAAAGCTTAAAAGGCTGTTACTCAAATGAAGTTTGCTAGATTTTCATTGGTCAATCTAAGTTTATAATATAACATAATACAGGTGTTCACAAGGAAAGGATAAATTCCAGGTATTATGGTAGATTGCTGTTATTTCCAATATTGATTGTACAAGCCAATAAGGGAGAAACTAAAATGTGAACCTTTTCAAAGGGGAATATGCTAGTTTTCAACAGATGGAATACTCAAATTGAGATAATTTGATAGTTAATTTACAAAGAGGTGATATACATCCAGAAATAGTAGTAATAGTGGAGTTGTTCTTTCCTCTTGGCCCAAAGGGAAGGGTAGGATGGGGGATGTTGTTCCTGGAATCACGAAGGAACAGTGTTTGGGAAGCTGATTGAAAGGGGCAGTATCATAGATGGAGTTGGTAGAAGCCCAGGGAGCAGGGATCTCTAATCCATCCCTGGAATAGCCATCTATCTATTCCTATGAGGACCAAATCCTGCCCTCTTCACGATCAGAGGGTTCTGGTGTAATTCATGTGGACCCTGCAGGGTATGAAGCCATGTCAGAGCTTGATGTTGGCTTCTCTTCTTGGCTGGTTGAGTACCAGCAATGTCATTAGCCAAGTCAGCCTTGGTGAGTGGAGGTCCTTGTTGAGCTATTGCCTGACTTCCTTCCTACCTGCCTCTGTTTTGCTTTGTTTGTACATGGTCTTGTTGAGAAATCCACAGGGTAATTGGTGAAAGATGCATAGAGGATGGCTCCATTCTTTCCGCCTACTGTGGATGTCCATTGGTGGGCATTCATATGTGTAAAATACGAATGTCTTTACTGTGTTCTCATTTCAAGCGCCATCTGTGCCTTTCACCCCCAGACTTTGTTTTTCCTTAAGTACAGTTTTGTTCTAAGTTTCTGATCTACTGGCTAGCCTGTAAACCACTGCCTCTGAGCTGCTATGGGTCCATCCTTTGTGTCATCTCTCTCTGCTTAAAGTAAATGTAGATTACCTCCCAAACTTTGGTGAACCTAGGATTTCCTTTTACCATTGTCTTTCTGGGATACCTCTGAGTGAGACTGCAGTGAAGTGGCCATCCACTTTCTGCCGATATTGACATACCATACAGATCACATGTGAACCAGGCCTGTGCTTTTCCCTCTTGAGAGGGACTATAGGACTATGAGGTCTGTGGGTATGGGTTGAGGAAGGAGATGAGGCAGCCGAACAGAGTGAGCAGATACCATGGGAATCTCAGCCACCTGCTTATGCTGTGAGTGAATTTGCTTAGCTTGGTCTCATACATATCAATTTTTTAAAAAAATGAAATGCTGCTGTGCATTACCAATTTTATGGTAATGCTCAGTACAGGATGGGCAGGTCAGTTTCCATAGTATTGCAGGGTCAATCATGCAGTCTCAACCAGGACCTGAAAACAAGCCAAGAGCTACTTTTCAAATGACTAATGATTGTTGGCAGAGGGGAGGGTAAGGCTACATTCCCCAGTCCTAGGCATCTGTGCTATGTTTCTGCTGCTGGAGCTTGTTACAGGCTTTATGCAGCTCTCCTTTTTACCCTAGACAGTTCCAATAGCATTAGGTGTGTGGATCTTAAGACCCAATTGGAAGAGCACTATGCACTTCAGCATGGCTCTGCTACAGGACCTGGTATTGTGCCCCTCTCAAATCTGGCAGCCTTATCAATTATCAGTAAATGGACTGAAGCCTTCAAAATTCAGAGGTTTAATCATTGGACCCCTTTCTATCTTGTTGGGTAGTGCAAGGTGCAGCAACCTGCCTCTCACTTTGGAGGGAATATCTTCATATACTCCAGGATGCTGGGCTCTTAGAAACACCAGCCAGGTGATAGACTAAACTTTTTCAGGATTTATCTCTTACTCTTTGGCTTGTGAATTAGGGTTCTGTTCACCAGGTCCAGTTAACACACTGTCAATATTATTTAGTTCTGCATGTTATTGAGATGATCAGGGTGCCTCTGGGCTGTGTCAAGACATAGCAGGACATTTGATATGGGGTAATTCAACAAGTAGAAACTGCTTCAGATTTTATGTACTGACTGGAATAGAAAAGTAAGCATACTAGGTGCCAGGAGCTGGGTTCATTTGTGTCAGTGAAGACGCTACATTTGAAACAGCAATTACAATAGTCATCATGACCTAATTAGGTTTGCAATAATCTGCAGTCATTCTCGATGACCTCTGTGGTCTCTGCACTGGATAGGCAGTTAGCACAATGTGATGGAAATCACCATCTCTGTACCTCTCTGATCTTTATTGGCACTGATTTCTAAAGTTCCCCTGTGAAAATGGGGTTGCTTGATTTACTGTCATTGACTGGGCAGGCAGAGTAAGTGTAGTTCCAGTGGCTTTTGCCTTGACCCTTCATATGTTAAAAAGTCTCCAACCCACTGGTCAGGGAACCTGTGTGGGAACTCACCAGTTACTAAATGTTTGGGACTAGGAAAATAACTTTGGGTCCCTTGGTTCTTGAGACAGATTTGAGATGATTTTGAGCTAAGATGTAGTATCTGAACTTGATAAACTCCTAATCTGAGAGTTGGACTTTAGTGGCATTTTAGGTTTCCAGCTATCAGTCCAAGTTGAGTCATTATCTTATAACTTCAAAGGATCTGGGTATTTCTTTTTCCCCATTGCCCAGTCACATGATAAATATTAAAGACCTTTTGGGGAAGCCAAATGTAGAGAATTCACCTATGACCTCTTTGTAGAGGTCTCTTTCAAAAGATTTGCCAGCATAGTTGAGGAACTTTATAGTTCTGTGAACTAACGTGGGTCTGAGATCTGGCTAAGAGGAATGATTCTGTGAATCATTGATATAGGAGCTTGAGTTAGGTTTCCTCACTATTTTCTTACTAAATGTCAAGCGACAACTTAGTGAACTAATGTGATGGTCAGTTTACCATTGTGTCAAATTCTTAGGGTCAGAATGATGTGATAACAATGCCCTGTGACTCCATAGGGCAATTGTGCCCACTTTGTCTCTGTAGTTAAGTGCTAATACTGTGACTAGTCCTGAATCCTGTTATCCCCATTTGATCAGGGAACCTAATCCCATTGTTAGTGTTTTTCACTGTTGTCTTTGGCTTATAAAGGATAGCTACCTTGGAGCTCTTAAGGGATGTTATCATCCCTCTCACCAAGACATGTCTTCCAGGCCCACCTAGGAGGGGTGGTTTAGGGGATGGTTGGGCAGGTTACATTTGTTGAACCGTTTCAGCATTTTTAGTTGCCTGAGCGTTCAGATTCTGATTTCTAGCCCAGTGGTTCTCACCCTTAGTGACATACTGGAGTTTTGGAGGCTTGAAAAATTTTGATGTCCAGGCTGTACCTGAAACCTATTAAATCAGAATCTATGGAGGTGGATGCAAGTATCTATAGTTTTGAAAGCCAGTGATTCTAATATGTAGCAATATTGAACACCACAACAGCAATTCTGAAAGTGTGGTGCTAGACCAGTAGTAGCATCTTCTTGGCAGTTTGTTGACAATGTATCATCTCAGGCCTTACTCCATACCTACTAAATGAGAAACTCTGAGGATGGGGCCTGGAAGCCTGGGTTTTTGCAAATTTAGTGATTGTGATGCACCTTAAAATTGGAGAACCACTGTTCTACACTATGCTAGGAATAAAACTAGTATTTTGACTTTTAACTAGAGGCCATGGTTTAGTAGACTAGCCTTGCAGACTCCCAGGTATTTGAATTTGTTTTCCAAACAGAGGTATTATATGAGCTGTAGACCGATTTTTAGGCCTGGTTTGATTCTCTGGGGAGATCTACCCCACCTCCATTATTTCATTTAGTATCAATGACTCAAAATTGATTGCTATACCCTCTTGCAGGCTGGTTCATTTCTT
The DNA here is from genome assembly GCA_028644305.1 of Xerus rutilus. Lineage (NCBI taxonomy): Eukaryota > Metazoa > Chordata > Mammalia > Rodentia > Sciuridae > Xerus > Xerus rutilus. Next base: position 17,719,633 of record CM053413.1, read on the forward strand.
ATTTTATTTTCTGTTTTCCCCTTTTCACTCTTCTTTTAGTCTTTGATGTTTCCTAATTTCTTGCCAGTTCAGCTGTGCATTTTATAAAGATATTTTATCCAACATTTAAAAAATGATTTTCAGTGGGAGATTATTCAGAATATCTTACTGCCATCCATTAGAAATGGACAAAGAATTTTTGAGTAATCTGAGAACTACAGATTTATAGCAATTGATAGCCAATTTTTTAATCTGCATGGCAAGATTAAGTAGTGCATATATGTTTTTAATGAAGAGTTTTTTTGGTAGAGCAGTTTTAGGTTTACAGTATAATTAAGAGACAGAAGCAGAGACAGCCAATATGTCTCCTGCCCCCACACAATGCATATAGCCTTCTCATTATGAGCATCTTGCATCTGAGAGGGACATTGGTACATTTGTTAAAAAAAAATCACTGTATCTCCATTGAAATGCCATTGTCACCCAAAGTTCATAGTTTACATTGTGGTTTGCTCTTGATGTTGAATGTTGCTATGGTTTGAATGTATCCCCCAGAAAACATGTGTTAGAGAGTTACTCCCCATTACGGCAGTTTTGGGGGTAGAGCCCAGTAAGAGATGATTAATGGCATTGTCACTGAGGGGTGAGTGTTATAAAAAGGGCAAGTTTGGTCCCCCTCACTCTCTTCTTCTCTTTCTCCTTTCCTCTTCTCTCTCCTTTCCTCTTTTACCTCCCTCTGTCCTCCTACCTTCGGTGATGCAGCATGAAGGCCCTTACCAGGTGCAAGCCTCTCAGTCTTGAACTTCCCAGCCTCCAGAACTATAAGAAATCTCTGTTCTTTGAGTCATCTATTCTGTGGTATTCTGTTACAGCAGCACAAAACAGACTAAGATGTACATTTATTCTATGGATTTGGAAACATGTATGACATATATCTATCAATATGATAGCATATGGCTATTGTTACTGCCCTAAGAATCTCCTCTGGTTTCCTTGTTAATCTCGCCTTCCCTCGAAACCCCTGGCAACCATTGATTTTTTCACTATCTCCAGAGCTTTGCCTTGTTTGGATTGTGATTTCAGTGTACTTTTCTACTTTTCTAGTGGTTGATGTGTTGCAACCCTAGTATCAGATCCATGACAGAAATTTCAATGGTAGATCTTAGCTGCCAGACAAATCTTCGGTAAGATATGAATGCAATAGTTGACTGATTATTTTGTTGGTGATCCTTTGAAAGTATTAGATTCTTGCATTACTACATAGCACCAGAGTGATTTCCTGGAATGGAATTAGTTCTCTCAGGATACACTAGCTTCTGTTGTGGTGATAAACTATCAAAATCTAAGACTTGTTCTTTAGCTGTTAGCTGAGGGCCAGCTGAATTCAGCATTATATACTACTTCCTTTTTTTTTTTTTTTTTTTTGATACTGGGAATTGAACTCAGGGGCACTCGACCACTGAGCCACATCCCCAGCCCTATTTTGTGTTTTATGTAGAGACAGGGTCTCACTGAGTTGCTTAGTGCCTCGTCATTGCTGAGGCTGGCTTTGAACTTGCGATTCTTCTGTCTCAGCCTTCCTAAGTGCTGGGATTACAGGCTTGCGCCACCGCGCCCGGCTTATATACTACTTCTATCTTATATGGCATCTCCAATCAGCATAGTGCTTTAAATATTTCCAAGGTCAGATGGGGATATGTTATACAATATATTATTTCCAATTTCAGCCAGTTGGCCAGAGCTAGTAACATGCTATCACTCAACTCTAAAGGGTCTAGGAAATGTTTTTGCATCCAGGAAGAGTGAGGAACTAAACAGCGCTAGTACTATCTACCCACTTTTGCAGGGTGACTCTGCCTAACTTACTTGGGTGTCTATGCCTAACTTAGGTACTAGAAGGAAATGAACAAGATCAAAGGCTCCAAAGGGAATTTTACAACAATGAGTACCTGGTAGCTCCAGAGGGTCGTTGGACCAGGATTCTCCTGGAGAATTGCTGGTGGATACTACTAGAGCGAATGAGTGAATTTCAGCCAAATCTTAATTCTGTGTCACTCCATTCAAGGTTTAGATTCCCAAGTCTTTCTGGCTAGAATTGGCCTTGCCCTTGATGGTACCAGACTGTGGGAGGAAAGATGATCCCTGAAGGGAGCCACGGAACCTTTTGGCTTCCGCATTTGGAAGGCAGAATGCCTGGTATGACATCCTACGGAGTAGGGCCAGTACTGGAAAGGGTTTACCTCAAAAGGAGGTTGAGGAGGAGGGACCTGGTAACTAGTGACCAAAAAATAGACTTCTTTTGCAGTTGACATTGGTGGACATCTAATTTTAAAAAAGAGCACAGGAAGTTGATAATTTGTTTTTTTGTTTTGTTTTGTTTTGTTTGGTACTGAGCATTGAACTCAGGGGCACTCGACCACTGAGCCACATCCCCAGCCCTATTTTGTGTTTTATGTAGAGACAGGGTCTCATTGAGCTGCTCAGCCCCTCGCCATTGCTGAGGCTGGCTTTGAACTTGTGATTCTCCTGTCTCAGCCTCCCTAAGTGCTGGGATAATTTGTTTAAATAGCATGTCCACACTTTTTAAATGACTACAAAACTCTGAGATATTTGCTTCTCCTTATTATTATTTTTAAGGAAAGGAATCTGCCAGTTTACAGCTTCACAAAGAACTGACGAGACAGTAGTCCTTACTTCTGCCTGATTATTTAGTTTCAGGAGCTAGATGTAAATTACAGATGCAAATTTTAATGTAGTTAATTAACATGCAGAAAATTAGAGCTAATGTTAAAACTTTGATGTCCAGATGTCACCAAAGAGAGTTTCTTATAACCTCGCCAAGGACACTTTCAGAGTTATTACACACAGAACAGAATTCTCTTCATTTTTATCTTTCTGGCTGTGTCGCCAACCCTTTCTTATCTTTCCAGGGTATTCATCGTCTTTTTATAACCAACACTGTGAAAATGAGAGTGTAAAGAGTGAAGTCCTTAGATGTGATTTTTTTCTTGTTAAGACTTGATGAGATATATAAGATCCAAAGAAATTTTCAGAGTTAATATAAATAAAATTGAACATGAATGGGGGAAAAAAAAAGGAGTGTGAGGCTTACAGAGTTAAGTGCCCAAGGTATGTTTGAGATGCTGAAAGTGATGTTCTAAGATAGAAAAGGCTTGGACAGAGAATTGGCATTCTCTTTTCATTTGAGAAATTTTGGGATGCCTCTTATTTTAGGATTCAGGAAACAGTATTAGACAGTAGATGATTTAAAAGATTGTTTTTGGTATAATCACTACTGCTATCGCTCCCATTGAGAGTAGTTACGCGTGGTTTAAAACTAATCCTTTCGCCTGACCATAAAAGAAAATGCCTGATATGTTTTGGATCTGGAGCTTAATTTAGTTTCTATTTGTAGCTGTTAATTACATATCCATTACCATGGACATTTAACAACTATATATTTTGAGGGTCAAGAGCAAGCAAATTATTTTTGTACAAGTATCAGCAGGTTAGTTTTTAACTACAGAACTTGCAAACCTTTATGATCTTAATTCATCATCTGCCTCTCTTGGCCCTTGATTTAAGAGACTCAGTCCAGGGCAATTCAATATGGAATTGAAGCATATTTGACCTTTCTAAAGCAATTAGATGACTTTTGACAAAGCTAAAAAGATCTGACTTTACTTGGTCAAATTTGTTATAAAATGGGTTTGATTTCAAAGAAGTAGTTTGGGAATGGCTGTACAGTCTTAAGTGGCTATTTGCATACCAGTCAACCAACCAATCATGCCCATGGTTGCAGAAGAATAGTTTTAATTAGATTAATTAAGAATCAAGTGTGGTGTAAATATGCCTCAAAGTGTAATATTAGAAACAAGAACAACAAAACTCCTCATTTTCTTTATTCAGAATTTTTTAAAAAAAGTAGCGCAATGTGTAAATATCTATTTTTAGATCTTTTTAATTTTAAGGTTAGAAGACTAGGATAGGTTTTTAAATAGACTTTCAGAAAAACATGCCTAAGAATAATACCCACATATTAAATGGATTTGAGTTCAAAGAAGAACTAAATCTATTTTATCTATTTAGTATTGGCATTTTAAAAATACCATTGTACCTAGAAAAACATTTTTTTCTCCTTAGTATTTGCCATTTATGTATTATATTTGTTCATTATTCTTACTTTTCCCTTTTAATATTACTATTTCTGTAAATTTTAAAGATAAATGGAAAACTCATACAAATAACATTGCAGGGAGCCATTACCCATTGAATCCTGTTTAATGCTATCCAAAGTTAACTTTTGCAAGTGAGATGAAGGTTGCTGTGGCCTTGCTAGAATAAATTATATGATGTGTGTCTGTTTACAAGACACTGAGCTCCAAAGCAATTTCTATTATGCTAGAGGCAGTTCAGACAGTTTTATCGCTTTAAGGTCTACAGCATTAAAATGTTTTAAATTTCCAGTGATGCTTACTGACAAAAAGTACCAGTGGATTATAAAATGGAAACATGCTGTAAATCCCTGCAACCAACTAACTCTATGAAGCAGAAAGCTGGACCTGAGTTTCTAGTTTAGTATGAGATTCTTTTTAATTAAATTATTTATTTTGGCATAATTGTAGATTCAGGTGCAGTCATAAAAAATAATGCAGATAAGTACTGGGTATGCTATGTCCACTTTCCCTAATGATAGCATCTTGGGGAACGATGGGATGATATTACCACAGGATATTGACACTGAGATGGTTAAAGGAAAGAAGTTTCATCACTGCTAGGATCCTTCAGGATTCCTTTAATGCCCATATTAGTCTCCCTACTGCATGTGATCCCACCCTCCCACAACCTTCAATGTCTTCTCCATTTTTACATTTTTGTCAAGTTTGGAATGTTGTATAAGAGTCACACAGCATGTAACCTTTTGGAATTTCTTTTTCATCCAGCATAATTTTCTGGAGATTCTTCTAGGTAATTGTGTGTATCAATAGTTTATTTTTCCTCCTGAAATTTCCATGGGATGGTTTTACCACAGTTTATTTAACCATTAGCCCATTGAAAGACATCTGGGTCATTTCCAGTTTTGATGTTTACAAATAAAGCTGCTATAAATATCCATTAACATTTTTCTGTGCATGAAAGTCTTCCTTTATCTGAAATAAATGCTTAGGAGTACAGTCATTGATTCTTTCCCCTTAATTTTTAAAAGAAACTACCATACTACTTTTTAGAATGGCTGTACCTTTCTTAATTCCTACTAATAAGGTAGGAGTGATTCAGTTTCTTACCATCCTCAGCAGCTTTTGATGTTTTCTCTATTTTTTATTACTATACATGTGTAGTGATCTTTCCCTTTGGCTTTTGTTCTCATTTCTTATTGAACATTTTTTCACTTATTTGCCAACTGTCTATATTCTCTGGTAAAATGTCTCTGTGCTTTTTTGGTTTTGGGTCTACCTTTTTCCTTAGCCCTAGCCCTACATCCTGAGGATTTATTCTGGTTTTTTTCCCCCATCCCCAGGAAGTTTTATAGTTCTGTGTTTTATATTTGGTCCATTTTGAGTTAACTATTTGTATGACTTGTTAGATTTATGTTAGAGTTTACTTTTTCGTTTTCCTGTGGACATCCAAATACTCCACTATGTTTTTTGATTTTTCTTTATTTGATTGCCTTTGCCTGTTGTCAAAAATCAGTTATCTGTACTTATGTGGAGCTATTTCTGGATTCTCTATTTTGTCCCATTGACCTGTGTGTCTGTCCCACCAAAACTGCCATACTGTTTTGATTACGGTAACTATGAAGTTGTTTTAGTTAGCATTTTTGTTGCTGTGAACAAAAACCTTGACAATAACAACTTAGAGGAGGAAAAGTTTATTTTGGCTCTGTTTCCAAGGATCATCACTCCATGGTCGGCTGACACTATATCTCTGGGCCTGAGGTAATGCAGAATATCGTGGTGGAAGGGTGTGGCAGAGGAGAGTAGCTCAGGATATGGCAACCAGAAAGCACAGAGCTCTGCTCACCAGGGACAAAATAAACCTCAAATGCATACCCCCAGCCTGCCTCCTCCAGCCAAACCCTGTCTGCCTACAGTTACCATCTAATTAATCCATACCAGTGAATTAATTCACTGATGAGGTTCTACTGCTCATGATCTAATCATTCTACCTCTGAAAATTCTTGCATTGTCTCACACATGACCTTTTGGGACATTTCACATCTAAACCCTAACATAAATCTTGAAGTCAAGTAGAATAATTCCAGCCACTTTGTTCTTTTGCACAATGGTTTTTGGATGTTCTAATTCTTTTGAATTTCCATATAAATTTTAAAATCTTGTTGATGCCTATAAAAATTACCAGGATTTTGATAGGAACTGCATTAAGCCTGACTATCAATTTAGGAAGAATTAACATGTTGAACATTATGTTGAGTTTTCCTTTCTGTCAACATAGCATTTTTATTTATTTAGATCTTCTTTTCACTCATTTAGATTTTATTTCTTTAAACAGTATTGTATAGTTTCACATACACATCCTCCACATGTATTGTTAGATTGACACCCAAGTATATTTTTATTGTAAACTACATTGTGTTTTAAATTTCAATTTTCATGTGTTCATTGCTAACATAGAAATACAATTGTTTGAGTATTGATATTGTATCTTGTGACCTTGTTAAACTTTAACTTGGAAAATCACAAGGAATGTGATTTGCAAATAACTCTGTTCCTTATTGAGTGAGTGGTGATAATTTGTGTTTGAGGAATTGGTCCATTTACTTAAGTTATGAAATTTATGTGCATAGAGATCATAGTATTCTATTATCTTTTTGATGTCTGCTCATTTTCTGTCTGGTTATTTTATCAATTTAAAAAAAAATTTTAAATTGACAAATATCTACTTATGACGTATGATGTGAAATTTTAACATGTATACATTGTAAAGTGATTATGTTTAGCAAATTAGCATGTCACCTTCTATAGTTATTTACAATGAGAATATTTAAAATTTACTTTGAACAATTGTGACATACACATTATTAACTATGTCACCATTCTATGCATTAGGTCCTTGTTTCTCCTGTCTGACAGTAACTTTGAACTTTGTACCTTTTAATCAGTAACCCCCATTCTTCTACCTGACCCTGAGCCTCTGGTAACCACCAGAGGTTTTTATTTCTACAAGTCTTACTTTTTAAGATTCCACATAGGATGAGCATGCAGTTTTTTCTCTTTCTGTGCTTGAAAGAAAAGTGTTGAAGTCCACAGCTTTAATTGTGGATTTATCTGTTTCTTGTTCCAGTTCTATTGATTTTTGCTTCATATATTTTGTGACTCTCTTGTTCAGTGATACACATTCATGATTGGCACTTTTTTTGGTGTATGGTGGATTGGCTTGTTTTGTTGTACAGTGTTTCTCTTCTATTGATTTTAACATAGCCATTCCTGCTTTCCTTTGATTACTGCTTCCCTGATTTATTTTTCCATTTTTAAAATTTCAAACTTCCTATATCACTATGTTGGTGTGAATTTCTTGTATGCAGCATGTAGTTGGCCATTTTTAAAATTCCACTCTGTTGAACTGTTTTTTTTTTTTTGGTACTAGGGATTAAACTCAGGGGTACTCAACCACTGAGCCACATCCTCAAACCTATTTTGTGTTTTATGTAGAGACAGGGTCTCACTGAATTGCTTAGCACCTCGCTATTGCTGAGGCTGGCTTTGAACTCGCGATTCTCCTGTCTCAGCCTCCCAAAGTGCTGGTATTACAGGCATGCGCCACCATGCCCAGCTTGAACTGTCTTTTAATTGCTATATTTAGACCATTTGTATTTAATATAATTACTGATATGTTTGAAGTTAAGCCTGCTATTATTTTCTGTTTGCTTTCATTGTTTCTCATTTATTTTCTTTTTACTACCTTCCTGGGGTTACTGAACATTTTTTCAATTCCATTTTGACTTTTTAAAATAATGAGGTGTGTATATCTCTGTGCAGAAATTGTAGTCCTTGCTGTAGGTATTACATACACCTTATCATAGTTCACAGGTGCCATAATTTTACCAGTTCAAGTGAAGTACAGAAAATTTACCTCTTTTCATCCCTTTAGTTTTTCTTATTTTTATATAATTGTCTTAAATATATTTTCTAAATATATTTAGAACCAAATCATAATTTTGGCATAATTTTTGCTTTAACCACGACACAGTGCAGAAAAATTAAAAGGAAAAGGAAAGCCTATTGTATTTATCTATATTTTTGCTTACTGTGTTCTTGATTCCTTTTTTATATTCCAAGCTTCCTTCTTTCATCCTTTCTTCTCTTTCATCTACTTACTTGAGCCATTCTTTTAGGGTACTGTGTTGGTGACAGTTTGTTTTCGTAGGTAAAAAATTGAATACTGGTAAATTTTAGATGATTCACTGTAATCCTAGTGTATGATCAGTAAAGGTCAAAGAAAAGGAAAAGTGTGAAAATGACATACTGAAAGGGATAATGTGATGTCGCATCATTCTTTGTTCATCCTCTGTTTTTTTGTTTTTTGTAAATTTATTTTTTAGTTGTAGGTGGACTGAATATCTTTTATTTTATTTTTATGTGGTGTGGAGAATCGAACCCAGTGCCTCCCGCATGCTAGGCGAGCACTCTACCACTGAGCCATAGTCCCAGCCCCTCATCCTCTGTTTTGATAGGGATTCACTGCATGTTAGTCACTGGGTAGTGAGAGCAACACATTGTGGTGTATCCATGGAATACTACACAGAAATGTTGCTCTGCAACATTTGAAGTGCTTACTTTCAGTTTTTCAACTGTCTTCCAATAGTAAGAAATAGTCTTATCTTTACACCACATCCTTATTTGCACTTTTTAATAGTAATTAGTCCACAATATTTATATGCATTTTTTCCTTCTCAGAACGGGGTCATCCTGTATGTATCATTCTAAAACCATTCTGTCTGACTTCATGATTCGATTAACCTGTGTTCTGATGTATAAATTCAATATGTATGTGATTTTCTTAGTCTGACTCCTAGGAAGTTAAGCTGAATTTTAAAGTAAATTACACTGAAACTTTGGTATAATATTCCCACTCTCAAGCTTTTGAAGGAATCGTAAAGGTTTGCTATACTGTGAGAACATTTCAAACTGTAGTGTGTTGGAGAACAGCAGGATGTGGTGTGTTAAAATCTGTGTCCTGGCTGTCCCAGTGAATTGGATGGCTTGGCTCAAATTGCTGGCATCTCTCTCAACCTCTGTTTACTTCTTTAAAGATGGGGAAACGATTGCCTTGAATTCCTATACTTTGAAAGCAGTTTGGAAACTAGTTCTAAAAAATGGGAGATAACTTTGCGATGTGTTTTGCTTTTAATGTTATAGTTTAAAGAACTAAGAAATACACCTGAACTAATATGCTTTTCTCTTTTCAGGCAATTGCTCTCTTAACTGAATTAATTAGGGAGAACTTCAGGAACAGCAAATTAAAGCAGTGCCTTTTACCTACCCTCGGGGAGCTAATCTATCTGGTAGCCACCCAGGTGAGACTGTCTGATTAACTCCATTGCTGTTTGAGATGTTCTGACACATCCTGGCTGACAAGTGTTAATATCCTATAAAAGTTTTTTTGACTTTCCTCCTTAGAGCATGCCTAAGGAACTTAGGAGAAACGCTACTTCTGAGGAAGAGAGTTTCTCAGTGTCTGTCTCTCCCTGGCTGACCTTGTTTCTCTTTTTTCCTCCCTTCCAGTGCCTATTTTTCCTAAACATGTAGGAGATTCTTACATAGTTTAAAAATAATGGACTAAAAGTCCCCAAATTATTCCCTAAGCTGTTGTCATCTTTAACTCCTTCAGGTAGGAGAAGACCATTGTTTCTTTCAGTATAAAGCCCCTTTTCAGTTTAATTAAGACACTGCTTTGTGCAGGTACAACTTTTAATATGACTAATATGGCATGGTAGGAGTTGGCCTCTTATTTCTAAAGTTACAATATGGAAGTGCTATTGAACTCACCAAGAGAAAATTTAATACTCCACTAATAACGTTTTGTAAAAAATATTATTGAATGGATATTGATAAATTATGAGTTAGTCATATGTGATATTCAGTTTTAAACAGATACTGGTAGGTTTTAAATTAATAAGGAAGTTCTCTCATTGTATTGTTTTTTGTTCTTGAACTTGCTGAAATGTTACATAACCTGAACATTATTAGTGTCTATATTAAACCAACTTTTTCAACAATCATCACTTCGAGGCAACTACCAATTGTTATAAAACATGAGTAGAGTATTTAAAATTGTTTGGTTTCATAATTAGTATTGATAGTATAGCAAAACTCTTGTTCTTCCTTTTCATTAGTGTCTTGGCTATTCCTGGCCCTTTACATGTAATAATAAATTTTCAAATCAGCTTGTCCAATCTGTATCTTTTGAAAACACTGCATTGATTTTGCAGAAGAAATTCGAGAAGGACTGGTATCTTTATGATTTTGAATCTTCCAGTAAATGTTAGGACTGGTACTGAGTTTGTGTGTCAATTAGGAAAATATTGATATCTTTGTGATATTTAGTACTCCATTGCATCAAAAGCAATGTTTTCACATACTTATTATTTAAAAATAATTTCCATTAGCATTATTTCTTTCTATTCAGAAAGCTTTTTGTACATATTTAGTTGAATTTATTTGTATGTAAATTTGTTTTGAAGAGCAAACTCATTTATGAACTAGAAAGCTAGGAAGTAAGGTCAGGTGTACAGGGAAAAGTCTTTCTATTTTAGTACCATATCTGCCTAGCTCTCAAAAAGAAACTTCATGATTACTTTCCTATATTTAGAGTTAATTTTGAAAGTACCAGCAAAAAGAGATGTAGATTCTTATTTCATCTCATTTTATACACAGACAGAAACTTGGTGTTTTCCCTTTAAAGATATGAGTAGTGTATACAGATGGATTGCAAGTTTGAGGCCAACCTCAGCAACTGAGACACTTAGCAACTTAGTGAGACTCTGTCTCAAAATAAAAACTTAAAAGAGCTGGATATATAGTTTATTGGTACAGTACACCTGGGTTGAATCCTCAGCATCAAAAAAAAAAAGTATAAGAATACATGGCGATACTTGCACTGGAGATTTTTCTTAGTCATTAATGTGGTTGCATTTCTTAACTAGCATGTGCAGCTCCCTTCATGCTTCTCTCTTCTTGTAAAGGAACATCTCCCTGTGTGATGTCCTGATGTGCCAAGTTTTTGTGAAAGGCACTTTTCCTTGCAGTTCTTTATGGATGAGGCTGGAGAGTTGATGTCAACTTTGCCATTCCCTAGGACTCTCAAAACCTAGGCATAAAAGCTCAAATTTACCAAGTTTTTCAGGCCCTCAGAGTAAAATCAGACTTTAGTGCTCAGCATATCAATACCATGCTTGGGATTGTTTACATTTTTACTTAATTTGTCTTTATTTTCTTGATGTCAGAATAAAACTATTTACTTTCATTAGAACTTTCATTAGAAGATTAATCAGTTACCTAGTTTGTCATCTTATCAAGAATGGGGGTCTAGGTTTTTTGTCTTTTTTTTCCTACTTATCTCCCAGTTTAATGTATAATGCTATATAATAAAGTGTACATTTTTAAGATTGCAATTTGATAGATTTTTATACATGCACATATATTTGTGAAACTATTGCCACAGTCAAGATAATGTACTTTATCCTGCAAGTTTCCTCAGCATACTTTGATACTGCTGATTTGCTTTCTGTCATATAGACTGTTGTAGGACAGATGAGGCTGGTCACCAAGAAACTAGCAGGAACCAGGTTTATTGGCTGCAGCCAGGTCCAGAAGGGAAAGAAGGTTTTCACTACAATCAATGAATTCTTGTGAACTTCAAGCTCAGAAAGTTTTAGAACTTTATACCCAGTGTGTAGGAGGAGGGGCTCAGAGGCTCACAATCTGCAGAAGTCTACAATAGCAGTAGGTTTTTTCTTTTCCCCCCTATTTTGGGCTCCAACTCAGGTCAAATTTTATGAAAATAACCCCAAGGATGCTTTCTAGGAAAATCATTGCCTGGGAGTGAGATAGCCCCACCCTCCCACCACCAGCTGGCTTCCAAGTACCTATACTGTCCTTTGAAATGCCAACGCCTCTCTGAAGACCTTGAGTTAGTCTTTCTTATTGTAATCTGCTTCTGCGAAAGTACCCCCTGCTTGAAAATTCTTTTGCAGAAATTCTTGCTGAGAGTCTAAGAACAATTATGGTGAGGGTCTTTGGATGAAGCTTAATTGAGGTTTTTTTTTGTGGAGGAGGAGGTGCCACTACAAGACTAGGTGCATTTTCAGGAGTTTTATGTAAATACTCACACAGCATCATACTCCTATTTGTTTTTACAGAAGATCTGGAGAATGATGTTCCTTGGTATCTATTTTAACTGGATGAAGGTAGCCTCTTTTAATAAAGGGATGGTTCTGTGGCCATTACATGACTACATCTGATAGCATACCAGAAAAGGAAGTTAGATCCGTGCATGTATAAAAATAAATAGCTTTTAGTGAGGCAACAGCTTTTGTGGAATTGTCAGGTTTTTGGTTATTTTGGTTTAATCCTTGTCAAATGTAGTTTATAAAAGGGAAAGGTCAAGTGCTTTGTATAGCATATGTAGACACAGCATCACACTTTGGGGCCCACAGGAGGGGCAGCCAGGGGTGCCTTCAACCAGCCCCCTTCTCAGCCTCTGCTTCAGCTCAGGACCTACTTCCTGCCCTACCCTCAGCTCCTTACCAAGAGCTCTATGAGCTAAGACTAGAGAAGGTCATGTCCCTCCGGGCATGTACCCCATGTCTGGGAGAAGAAACGTACACCATTGAACACTGAGCACATGGGAGAGGGAGAGGCAGGCGCCCCAGGAAGTGGATGGGCTGAGACCCCAACCGGCCCTGAAGGAGACACTGCTTCCCGAGGTTCTTTAAAAGAAAATCATACAACCAAAGAGGAGGGGGCAGAGGGCAAAGAGTTGTCTGTGGGAGCTGTATCTCAGGAGCCTTGCCCTGCCTACTCCCCACCCCCACCTTCCTATCTGACCCTGGGAACAGAGGCCTGGTCCCCAGGCTTGGTGGGAGCTAGCAGGCTAGCAGGCAGGGCCTGGGCCTCAGCCTCCACTCTGGTTCCAGAGTCCTGTGTATTCACTTGTGTGTTTGTGTGTATGTGTTTAAGGGAAGAGGGTCACTGTCGCAGAGGCTGGGGCCAGGTGAAGGTGCTCACTCAAGGAAAGGCCTGCCTGGGTGGCTAGCTCATAAGTAGATCCTCTGAAGGTCTCTTGGTGCTGTTATGTACCGAGGTCAGAGCTTCTTGGCACCCAGCGACCTGATTCCTTGCAGCGCATGTGCCAACACAGGATTGATGGGGCATCAAGTATGAGCCCAAGCAGATGAAGCATGTGTATTGGTCTCCCCTAGGTAGCTGCCACTCAAGCTCCCTGCCTCAAGCCCTCAGGGCCTCACACATAGTCACAACTGAATCTTCAGTGAGTTTCTCAATGATGCTCTTATTGCGTGCGGGTCTTCTGCGTGGCCTCCTGCTTGCTGCTTTCACCATTGCTGGTGGGTGGATCCCATTACTGGCCCAGTTAGAGTACTAGGGTGTGATGTGGATGCTGAGAGTGCCACCATTTAGGATCATGTCCTGGAGTGCCTCTCTTTGTGTTTTCACCAGGCTCCTTGCCCTGGGATCATGTCAGCCTCCATGTATAGTGGCATCTTATACTCCAGAGTGTCATCCCCCTCCACATCCAAGTCAGAACTACTGTCCATTTTCTCTTTGCTGCCACACACGAGGAAGCCAGAGCCTCGGAAGCCACCTTCCAGGAGAGTGATGGCCTGCATCTGCCTCTGCATATACCACTTAACTCCTCAAAGTGGTTGCTGTTCACATGCCTGATGTACATGGCATCATCCTTAGCCATTTTAGAAAGGCAGTGTTCCATATACCAACTGAACCCCTACTCCAGTCCTGCTAGGGGCTGGTTGCACAGGGGAGGTACCTGCCCTTCATCTTTTTTTTTTTTTTTTAATATTTTTTAGTTATACATGGACACAACATCCTCATTTTATTTATTTTTATGTGGTGCTGAGAATCGAACCCAGTGCCTCACATGTGCGAGACAAGCGCTCTCCACTGTGCCCCAGCCCCAGCCCACCTGCCCTTCATCTTGCTTCCTCTGTCTCATTTTCCCACTCTAAGCATTCAGGTCTGTCGATTGGCTTGCGTTTGCAGGAAAGATTTCCTCCTCCTGCCAACACTCCTGCGTCACTGGCCAATTGAGGCCCTTGGCATAGCCATTAGGGCTGCTCTAAGAGGACCCCCTGGCCACCATGTGCTGCCGCTCCAGCCTCTGGTGCTCTGGGCTTGTAGCTGCCTAGCTGGCAAAGTGGCAATGCTGGCAAATTCTCCCACATTAAAGGTGGGGATTTTTTGAGTATGTGAACTTCAAGGGAAGGTAGTTATGTTTGGAAATTAAATTTGGTCCTGAATTAGTGAGTTTTGAGTTGGAGTAGCTCTTGATCATAATGTCCAGGTTATGACCATAGGTAGAAGTCTATGATTAAGTATGGGTAGAATTTTAGGAGGCCATAGCTTGCCTGGTGGGCTATAAAATACTTTTGGATTGATAATGTACTATTGATCATTTAGACAATCTTCAATATTTTATTTAAATAGAACTTAATATTTTGTGCTTTAAATTTTTTTTCACCTTTCTGTGTGGCACCTGATTTACTCTGATTTTATTTGATAGGTTGCAGGAGTGTTCTTGTGATGATTATGCTAATTTGGGTTAATCTTCTGTGAGAGAATTGCTGGTGTTATCTTTAAAATCAGTGTACCTGCTAATCACATTTGCTTATTTTTATTTAGCATAGTATCTCATCTGGTAACATACTGTCTTTTACTTGTGCCGATAGATTATCCTCAGATATTATTTCAAGTTGTGTGTTTTCTGCTTTCAAATGATTCCAGTTTCTGTAGTACTTTTTGGGTAGAGTTATTTATGTTATCATCTTCAGTTTTTAATAGAATGAGGGGAATCTCATTAACATCATATGTAAAACAGTGGGAAATAGAGGAACACTCTATATACACTGCAGTAAAAGACCTTTGTCTGATTGTAATTGTCAGGTAGTAAGTATTAAATTAAATAGAATATTAAGAAGTTTTAGATAGTTCATGTATTTAGAACTGTGCCTCTTTCTTGAATGGGTTAATATGTTTTGTGCTGTTAGCTTCACTGTCTTTCCCTCCACTTCATTTTAGGAAGAAAAAAAAAAGAACCCCAGAGAATGCTGGGCTGTTCCCTTGGCTGCTTACACGGTGCTAATGAGGTGCCTTCGGGAAGGGGTAAGGCTCCTTTGTTGTCCTCTGTAGACACGAAATTGTAATAACCCTCCAGGCACTATGTGAGGATCTAGCCTGCAGCAGTGCAGGAGCTTGTCAACCTTGTGTTGCTCCTGAATTTAAATAATCTTGACAAGCCACCCTTAGCAAGTGACCTGCAGTAGAGCAAGTGTAAAAAAGAACTGGCTTTCTCATTCACTTGTTTAATGGCCTGATTTTAAAAAGATAGTAGCAAATATAAGCAACTAACGAGCTTTTAATAGCATGCTGTTAATTATGTGCCCCCCCCCCCCAAGTTTGGTAAGCAAGGTGTATATAGAGAATTCTGTGAGCCTCAGTTGCCCCTTGATTATTTTGTCAGGTTGCCATTTTGAAGTTCAGAAACATGGAAGCTTGCACTAGTATCCACTAATTTTAATATTGAGTAGTATTTGTTACGTGATGTATTTTTTTCAATTTATTCACTTTACTTCTCCTGTTACGGATAATGGTCGAAAGCCAGCCGGCCAGCTAGCTCCCTCATATGCATGTTGCTCCTGTGTGTAACCATGTAAAGGACTTGATAACCCACTAAAAGGTTGGCATTCTGTCTGCTTTATGCTACTTGACATTGTTTCACCCAAGGCAAAGCCATAGGCTAAAAACACTCCTTCAGGAATGAAAAAGACATATCAGGATAAACATCTTCCTTTGGCATTCATTACTTCGTGTATTATATGATGACAGTTACGTTTTCAGTGTGGAGAAGCATTCCAAGGCTGCCCCCTAGTGGTCTGGAAATGAAGGTGGACCACTTCCCAGCCTGTGGTTTTTGAATGCTTAGTCATTTGTCACTATGGGATATATGATTATATGATAAATCATACATTATCAATAATAAAGAAATTAACTCATTTTCACCTGTAGTTAAAAGAAGTTTGGCCTCATCATTCAAGGCCTCAAGCTGGGAACATTTGTGTCAAATACATGACGATGAGATTCCTATCTATATACTGATTCTCACCTGTAGTAGAGATGAGGTAAAAATATAGAGTGGAATATGCCAAATACATAAATGAAAAAGGAAAAGAAAAACAGGAACACAAAGGATAAAGAAGTATTTTAGGGATCCCTTTAGTAGCATAAAATGTCCAACTTTTTTTGTTTAATTTTGTTTAATATTTTTATATTTATTTTTTAGTTGTAGGTGGACAGAATATCTTTATTTTATTTATTTATTTTTTTATAATTTTTTTTTTTTAGTTGTCAATGGACCTTTATTTTATTTATTTATATGTGGTGCTGAGAATCGAACCCAGTGCCTCACACATGCTAGGTGAGTGCTCTACCACTGAGCCACAACTCCAGACCTCTTTATTTTATTTTTATGTGGTGCTGAGGATCGAACCCAGTGCCTCCTGCATGCTAGGCCAGCACACTACCACTGCGCCATAACCCCAGCCCCTTTTGTTTAATTTTTAAAATTTGTCATTGCCTAGTAAAAGATGATTATACTCTTTGAGGTTGTATCTTGTTTCCAATATCTTTCTCCTCCCCTCCCCCTATGTTTTCCATGGATACATAATAGGAAGAATAATCTTTTATGTTCATGTGCATTGTTATTAAACAATTGTTAATTGTGAAATAGCAAAGTAGTTTTATATTTTAGTAACACACTTTCTTTTTATTGTCTTGGTATGTATGAGAAGTTCCTTGTATTTTTGAGAGGGAAAGTCTAAATTGTGTAGTTATGAGAAGTTTACATTTTCTATTTGAAAAGCAGTTAAGTATGCATGTTGGCAAGCATATATGCTAACACTGTCCTTACCAGACAGATAAAAGAGAGGGTGATTATTTTCCCTAATAAAGGATTTCTATCTTTACAAAAAATAATTTGATTATAGCAAATCTTGAAATAACAAATTTGCTAATGCATTGGGGACCTAATTCAAGGTAAAATGATTTTTTTGAATGATTTTTATGCCTTTTATCTTCAACAATTTCCAGTACTACTAGTATTTCTGAATGTAATTTCTTGTGAAATATGGCTCACATACTGAAGAGCACGTGAAATGTATATAGTTGAAAACACTCTCACATACTCACTGTCTTTAAAGAAAAAGGGAGGAGTGCTGGTAGCCTAGAGCACTCTTCTCTCCCTCTTGGATTGCATCTTGTCCTCCTTTCAAGGATAACCACCATCTGACTTTGGTAAACATCCTTAAGTTTTTATGATGTCTTTATTTTTAAAAGTCTTGCTGAACATGAAATTGATTGGTTCTTAATGCTGAACTCTAAATGGAATGGCACCATATTTTTTTTGAGACTTGGTTCTTTTGCTTAAAACTAGTTGAGGTTGATACATGTTGATTGTATAAACTATAGTTCATTTCTACCACTGTATAGTATGTTGTCCTTGGAATATGCCTCAGTATATATACCCAGTATGTATGTATACTCATACCAGTAGAATATGTGAGTACCCATTAATCTATCTCTTCTGAATCATTCAGTATAACCAGACTTTAAATTTTTTGTCAATCTGATGGATGTTGATTTCTTCAAGTAGTTTTAATATGCATCTCTAAATACTAATGAGGACGTTTGTCCTTATTTATCTGCTTCTGTTTCCTGTTTTGAAAAGTGCTTATTACATCTTAAACCAGTAGTTTCCCCTCACCCTGCTACTTTGTAGGACTCTGAACCCTTGCAACCATTTATTATCATAAAGTATTTGAAACTTGAGAAGAGGAAAGAAAACAGAACTGTAAGGATCACCTTCATTTCCATCAGCTAGATTCAATAGTTTAACATTTTGTCCTATTTGCTTTGTTGTAATGTATGTGTGTATGCATTCATAAGCATTCATATACATAATTTGCTTTTTTTTTTCATAGTACTGGAGATTTAATTCAGGGGTGCTCTACCACTAAGCTACATCCCCAGCCCTTTACATTTTTTTTTTTTTAAATTTTTGAGACAGAGTCTTGCTAAGTTCCTTTGGCTATACTCGAACTTGTGATCTTCCGCCTTAGCTTCCTGAGTAGCTGGCATTATGGACATGCACTCCTGCACCTGGTGTGCATACACATTTATTATTTTATTTTTTAAACTGTTCAGAAAAAATGAGATATCTATGGGACTTCACCCTTAGGAATTTTGTACGTATTCTGCATATTCATCTTTTAAGGTTTTGTGTTGCAGATATTTTTATATTTGTGGTCAGTCTTTTCATTTTCTTTATAATATCTGTGACAGGCAGAAGTTTTTCATTTTCTTTATTTTTCTTTTGTTCTAGGGATTGAACTTGGGGTCTCACGCCTGCTAGGCAAGTGTTCCATTATTGAACTATACACCAACCCCAGAATTTCTTTTAATGTCGCTAAATTTATCAATCCATTCCTTTGATGTGTTCTTTTTGTATCTTCACTAATGCTTCCCTACTGTAAACATCAAGATAGTCTATTATATTTTCTCTTAAATTTTATTTTTTCTTTTACCATTTAGGGCTTTCATCTAGTTGTAATTGTATGTGTGTGCGGTGCTGTGTGTGTGTCTAGTTCTCTGTTTTCAAAACGGTATAGGTAATAATCCCATGTCACTTGGTTAAAGTCTGTCCTCTCCCCATTGCTCTGCAGCATCACCTGCATTTTATCAGTGTAAAGTCTCTTCTTGGGCCCTGCTTCGTTCTTGGCCTATATGTTTGTGCCAGAGTGTCAAAATTAATAGCCCTGAATTTTAGAAATGAAAAGACATATATAAGAATTTTCACCCTACCAAGGTCATGTTTTTTCCGAGAATTTCTTAGCTAATTTTTCTTCCTTTTCATTTGTACGTAGAGAATCAACTTTTTGTGTTTGCCTGTTAATATGTTGATTGAGAATACATCTGTAAATTAATTTGAGGAGAATTAGTTCATATTGGCATATAATGGAAGGCATAGACAACGAAAATACTAACAATGACAGATTTTATTTAAAAAATGAATTAAGATGACAGCTGATTGAAGTTTCTTTGAACTCTTGATCACAGTCAACTAATGTATTTATTACTCAGGTTAACTCTGGTATATGTCCAGTTTTTTTTTTTTTTTACAGCTGAATATTTATGGAAACATATTATGCCTTGACTGGATACAGGATAAGGAAAGATAATTGAGACCTTGCCCTGTCTTCATTTATTCATAAATCGAAATGTTATTTTTTAATCCCTAGTTCTGTACGTGGCTTTTAACTAAT
This sequence comes from Xerus rutilus, assembly GCA_028644305.1. NCBI lineage: Eukaryota > Metazoa > Chordata > Mammalia > Rodentia > Sciuridae > Xerus > Xerus rutilus. The sequence goes on from CM053413.1 coordinate 17,739,203, forward strand.
TTATTTTGAAACTTAATTGGCTTTATTTCTTTCTGGTGTTATTACTAAGCCATTTAAGACTGTGAACTCTGCTTAATCTAGAGTTAGTGATAGCCTATTAGTTTTGACATGTATTATTTTTATTTCACTGATAGTCCCTAGTTCTAGTTAAAAATTTTTCCTTCATGTAGAAAAGAGATAGACTAAACTTCTTCAGGTGGTTGGGATGCATCACCTCTGTCTCCCCCTTTGTTTAAAGAAAAAGGTACAAAACCTTAGTCAAGATTGTGTGTGGTCTGTTCCATTTTTCTCTTTAAAATTGTGGTTTTGTGGGACATGGTGATGCATGCTTGTAAGCCTAGTTACTCAGGTGGCTAAGACAGGAGGACTGCAAATTTGTGGTCATCCTCAGCAACTTAGCAAGTCCCTGTCTCATAAATACAAAGCACTCCTGGATTCAATCCTCAGTACCAGAAAAAACAAAACAAATCTGTGATTTTGTCTTCTTCATTAAACTGGCCATTTCAAGCATTAAGTGTACAGTTCTGTGACATCAGTATATTCACATCGTTGTGTTGTTTTTCTTTTGTTTTTACATCTATCGAGATGTTCTTTGGCTTATTTCCTTTTTATTTCATTTAAAACCTAAATGTAATCTTCATAAAGAAACTAGAAAAGTTTAAGGTGATAGATATGCTAGTTACCCTAATTTGATCATTACCCCGTGTATAACAGAGTTGTACTTCACAAAAATGTACATAAAATTATGTGTCAGAATTCGGTACTGGGGGTGTAACTCAATGGTAGCATATTTTGGTTAGCATGCATGAGACCCTGGGTTTCGTCCTCACCACCACAAAATGTGCCTTATTGAACATGAGTCATTGATTCTTGTTTTAACCCTTTTTTCTTCTCTCTAATCTGATTCGGGAGGAAAGTAGCATAGACATTTTTATTGATGCGTAGACCTCTTAGAAAGGTAAAGTTACCTTTAAATTATAACTTACTTTGTTCCTTATTCATAGAGAGCTGTTTTGCCATGTTATATTTATAAGCATTATTTGAGTGAAAGGTTTTCTAGCCAAAGAAGTTGGAGCACATTGGGTTAAGCCAGGCTGGTCATGCTCATTTGTTCTTAGTACTTTTGAGAGCCTTGTACATCTACTCAAGGGCATAGGGGATGCAGTATTTTCAGTTGTTTGGCCACAAACTTTACCTTATCCCGTGCCATATTGTGGGTTCTCTGTGGAGAGGAAGCTGTGGTTTTATCCAGAGACAACAATAAGCAATTCTCAGGAGTTTTTGTGTGTGTGTGTGTGTGTGTGTGTCTAAGACGGCATGACCTTACTTTTCAAATAGATCAGTTTGCCCTATGGTCATGATTTGTGTAACTAACGATGTAATAGAGGTGTTAGATGTTTTTGTCCTTATTAGAAATGCTAAGAAAGGCGGGCAAGTATTCAGAGTGAAAACCTGAACACACAAAAAATCAGGAGATCTGGTCCAACTATTCAAAAGAGTGGGAGCGTGGAGGAAAGGCATCTATGGTGATGCCAACTCAGTTCCACAGCTGCTCTGGCATTTCAGAGACCTAGAACTGGGAATCTACAGATGTGCGGCTTTCTAGAGGTCTGGTATTGGCCATGCCCAGGGGGTTACACTTGGCAGCATTTTCTATTAAAGCAAAACACAACTAACTAAAACTAGCGCACAGTGATCTTCCATGTGCTTCTGACTCAGGCCCTTGAGTCTCAGGACTTTCTCTTCCATTGCCTTGCCTTTCATGTGTGTATACAGTAGCAAAGAACCATTCCCTCCTTGGGCTGATTGCTGCATTGATCTCACGAATATTTGGCAACAGAGGCTGAGAAAATAGGCTTTTTTTTAGGTATTGATTTTGTTTTCTGGGTAGGTAGCAAGTCACTCTACAATGCACATAGAAGCTGAAAATAACTCCTAGAGAATTTCCACATGTTTAGAGTGGGGAGAGTAATTTATACATTTTTTTTATAATCAACCACACTTTTTTCCCCTCTAGCTTGCATAATTATCTGTTTCATGGTAGGTGCCAAACTGACAGCTGGCATATGTTGCATTTAAAATGTGAGGTTCAAAACAAACTTTTGGCTTAATTATTCATTTCTAAACAATATCTTATTAGATAATTTTGATGTAACAAAATTCCTTTAAGAGGAAATTTAATTTTCATTTGTTATTTCAAGCTTTGTTCTTTTTGAGAAAATCAGGGGTAAATTGTTTATGTATTTAATTAGAAGAGACAGGGCTTGAATTAAAAAGATGTACTAGAAATGTTAGTTGTTATATGTATTCACAATGTTTTAGACACTAGTTATCTAAGATAAGGAGAGAAATGAGTTAAAATTCTTGGTTTTAAGTGCTAACATGTATAGTTGTGTATTTTTTATCATTGCAATCTCTTTGTCCTTAAGAAATGTATGTGCCAGGAGTGTCTGGGTTTGTGGTGGGGCCTTTCAGTTCCTCTTGCCTTGTATGTGGAAAAGGTGGGCCATGCACATGCAATAAGATTATTTTTTTCTTCTGAATATTGCTATGAATATGATAATTCAAAGTCATAATTTTCTAATGCAAAATGGCTTACTTACCAGGTGTAGAGTTATCAATTGTGTTTTGAAGTGAACCTTTGAGGATGCTATGTGGCAAACAGTTCTCAGGTAGCACTGAGTGGGGTGGACCAGCTTCCAGAGTCCATGGGAGTGTGGAGCATATAGCACGTGGGCTTCTTGTTGCTAGCCCGAGGTTGTGCCTTCTCTCTTCCTGCAGTGGGACACATATAGGGGAGGCTCCAGAGTTTGGCTTTGCTGGATTTGACATTGAAGAACTGGTGAAATATCAGCAGTGATACTTTTCAGGATTTATATGGGTAGGGGCGCTGTGTAAATTTTCATACTCTTTTGACTCTTTTGCCCATGACATGCCTTGTACTCTTAAAGTCTATTGCTTTTCTGCTTCTCATGTAATACCTGCCCTTCTGGTTTTTCTTGTAATCATTTTATTTCTATTTTTTGCCTAATGGTATTATGGTTAGAGAGAATAATGTATGCATGCTTCCAGTCTTTTGGAATTTATTGAGAGTTCCTTTTGAATTTTGTCATAGTGGGTGATATAGTTTTTTTCTTATTAGGCCAAACTTGTTAACCTTATTAGAAGACAAATCTAGATATTTTATGCTGACTTTTTTGTCTGCTTTATCAGATATTAAGATGTGTGTTTAAATTTTTCCTTTTGGTAGGTGTATTAAGGTTCTGTAGAGGAACAGAACCAATAGAAGATTGTGTGTGTGTATGTGTGTATCTATCTATCTATATATATAGTGTGTGTGTATGCATGTGTATGTATATATGAGATTATAAAAAGAGGATTTATTAGATTAGTTTACATGACCGGAAGCTGGATAATCTCACAATGACTGTCTGCTGGCCATAGAGCTGGAGGAACCAGTAGCTGCTCAGTTTAAGGAGCTGCAGTCTTAGAACAAGAGAGAACAATGATGCCTCCCCATTCTGGAACTGAAGGCCTGGAAACTTCCTGGAGAGTCACTGGGCAGAATCTGCTTTGGAAGAGTAAAGGAGTTGGAGTCTGATGTTCTCAGGCAATTGCAGCAGCAATCAAGAATTGAGCTTGTGTCTGCTACTGCTCTTCCTCCTTCCAACTTTTTGTTCTATCCAGACCTCCTACCTATTGCACTGTGCTGCCCATATTCCCATATTTATGGTAGTTCTGTCTCAGTTCACAGTCCCACATGCCAATCATTTCTAGAAACGCCCTCATTGAGTTACCCAGAAGCATATTAATATTAAACAACTCTTAATTCGTTCAAGTTAACAGTTCAGATTAACCATCACAGGTTTGCAATTTTATCTTATTTCACTTATATGGATTTTGAGTGTTAGTTATTATACATATAGAAAATTTAGGTTACTCTTTGGTTTATTTGGTAATTTTTATCATTATGGTATGACCTTAAAAAAATATCTAATAATGCTTTTTCCTGTTTTATCTGGCATTAATAATAGCTATACCAGCTTTCTTTGGGTTCTGTATAATGGGCATGTCTTCTTCCAGTCTCCCTTTTCATCCTTTCTTTGATTTGTAGATATCTCTTATTGTTCATTAAAGATTGTTTTATAGTTTTATCTTAACTATTTTATTTAATTTACATTTATTATAATTGGTATAATTGTATTTATTGTGTCATCTTATTATTTGTTCCATTTGTTTTGTATTTTATTTCATGTCTTTTGTTTTTTAAAAATTCCTTTTAATCTGTTTATCTTTTTTTTAAGAGTATTTTTTAGTTGTTAATGGATCTTTTTATTTATTTATCTGTATGCAGTGCTGAGGATCAAACCCAGGGTCTCACACTTGCCAGGCAAGCACTCTACCACTGAGCCACAACCCCAGCCCCCTGTTTCTCTTTTGAAATGTGTTTTTTCTGTGAATGTAATTATAGGCTGATGATAATTTTCAGTTAGCAATTACAGATATAATTTCATTGTCTTCTGGCCACATTTATTGCTGCTAAGAGGTCAGCTGTCAGAGCAACCATGGCTGTTCTGAAGTTGATAATCTGCAAATCAAGTGAGGGCTCACTGTGTGTTTAATTTCTTGTGGATTTGCCCTCAACTCCCAACTCAGTTCAACAGGGAGATGGGGGAACTATTTCTTTTCTTTTTTTCCATTACTGAGGATTGAATGTGGGGTCTCTATATATGCTAGGCAAGCACCCTACCACTGAACTGCATTCCACCCCCAGCCCTTTAAAAATTTTTTAAATTTTGAGACAGGGTATTGCTAAGTTTCCCAGGCTGATGTCAAACTTGTGCTCCTGTGAGTAGTTGGGCCAGTGGGTCTGGTGGGAGTTCCTTCTTGTTCACATCTGTTGCACTTGGCTGTGGCCACTGTTGACTACTTGCGATTGGACCTGGGTTGAGGAGTCTTCATTGTGCTTCTTACTTGTGAGGGACTTCAGCTTTGCCCTCACTCCTCTTGTTCACATTGTCAGAGAAATACCTTTGGGACAAATGCCAGGTTGAGTATCTCTGGGCACTACATAATCACTGGCTTAAGAAACTTGGTGATAGTTTACAAATGTTTTTAAGAAAGTATTCTATTATACCTATCATTTTTGTTGCTTTCAGAGAGGTAGTGTCACCAGGTTTCTTACCCACTATATTGCAAGAAATGAAAAATCCTATGTTATTTAAAGTTCAGAGAGTTACTAAAGCTATAATAAACTATGTAAAATAACTCCAGGTACCTTGAAACCTTTAGAGGAAAGATCATAGTTTTACTAAATCTATGAAAGTGAAAATAATGTCAATATTTTAGATGTTAATTTTGGTTCTCTTTATTGGAAAAGTAGGCATGTAATTAAAACTGGCAGCAAAGCTTTCTTTTTTTGTTAAGATTGCATACAATACATTATATCTTTTTAACATCATGAAATAGTACAGCTGTTCATTAGTAACCCTGCTATTTTTCTAATAATCATAGCTTTTATTCTCGTGACATGATGAAACGAGGTCTTTGATTAAATGATAGTTTAGTCTACTTGTCCCTTCCAAAGAGTTAATGAGCAGAAAATAGCACTAGACTTACTGCTTGTGTGACGTCCCACAGGGGATGCCAGAGGGAATAGGACAGCTTATTTCAGGCAGTCATACCTTGAATTGGCCTGATAGCCTCTGAGTTTATAGAGCACAGAGATGACTCAGGACCTCTTTCCAACATAGGTGCTAAAATAGTTGTGGTTTTCTAGGGCTAGGAATGAATCCTCTAGGAATTGACTGACAATAGTGATATAAAGTGTATGTGAAGGTCCCCCGTAAATAGCACCTTTCCTCTCCACATTTGGGGATTTTAGAACATTGTGTGAAAAAGGAGCAAAAGAAAAGACAGAACAAAGTATCCAGAACAAAATGTCATCTTCATATGTGATGTAATGAGGACATAGCTTCTGTCTGAGGGCAAATAGGCTTCCTTATATTAAACTGCCACATGAGGGCAGCTTAGTACCCTTCAGTTAGAGCAACATTAGTGTTTAAGTACCTGTTCTATCTGGGCAAGACACGTATGAGAAGACAACTCAAGTATGAATGGGTCTTCCCCCAAGGGGGAAGCACTTAGGCACATCTAGCTCCTTTTTTCCCCAAATTTGCTAAATGTGACATTTTATTTCTCCTGTAAGTACAGTGAATAAAGGAACAGAGGGAGGCTACAAGTGGCACAAATTTATTCTGCTTGCAAGGAAGGAAATAAATGGAGAGGAAGCATTCTCTCTAGTACACTTGAAATGTGCCAGAAGTTTGAGGAAATCAAAGTATGCTTAAAATTTCTGTTCTGGCAATCAAAAGTACCTGCTGTATGCTATTTGTAGTAATAGGAAGAAATAGATAACGTAGTACTTTCCGTGATCTGGATTATTAAAAATGTTCATATGTGCCATCTGATTGCCTTATCAAACTGCCTTATTTTATCTTCATTTTATAGATGGGGAAACTGAGGCACAGAAGTAGATATGCCTAAAACATATAGCTAGTAGAATGCAAAGCTATGGCTTAGATTTAGATATCACTGAATATTTTCTTTTCTCTTTTTATATGGAAAAAGACATAATATTAAAGTAATGTGCATGTACTATAATAATCCAAACTGTAAAATATGTGTGAAGTAGCACTGGTGGACTCCTTTTCCTGTGACCTACACCTGTTAGAATCACCATTAGCAGTGTGTTATTTTTCTATGCTTTTCCTTTACTTGTGTGTATTTTAAACAATTATGGGATTATATTGTACATATGATTCTCCATTCAATATTTTAAATTAAAATATGCCATGAAATAATATGCTTAGATATTTAATACTAATGTTTTGTAAATTTTCTTCCAGTCTGAGAAACTGTGAGGCTTAATGTTGTCGTTATGAGCAGAAATTTCAAATTTTTTTGAAATTTAATAATTTTTTTATTCTTAGTGCTTCTTTGTCCTAAAAAGCTTTGCCTACTCAAGATAGGGTATTCTTATGATCTTTTGTAGAAGCTTTGTGGTTTTTAAACTGTTACTGTTCATTGAAGTTTGTCATTCATCTCAAAGTCATTTCCGAGCTGAGCCTGGAGTTTGGTGAAGTGTTTTCTATGGCCCAAAAAATGACCTAATCTGGTACTGTTTTGTGTAATCTTGGAAAGGTGTGTTCTTTTGTTGAGCAGAGTATCTGGTGAATGTAAAAGTTGGTTGGTAGTGTTATCCATGTCTTGGCTGTCATGAATAATGCTGCACTGAACATGGGAGAGAAGACATTTGTTTGATACTGACCTCAGTTCCTTTGGGCATGTACCCAGTAGTAAGCTTTCCAAATCATATTATACTTCTACTTTTAGTTTTTTGAGGAACCTCTACAGTGTTTCCAAAAATGGCTAAACTAATTTACAGTGCTTCTGACAGTCTATGAGGGTTCCCTTTTTCCACATCCTTGCTAACAGGTGTGATTTATATCATTTTGCTAGTAGCCAATTTTAACAGATATGGGATTATATCTCATTGTGGTTTTAAATTCTATTTTTCTGATAGAGGCTTTGAGCTCTTTTTCATGTATCTATTGGCCATTTGTTTTTTTTTTTGAGAAATACCTATTAAAGTCCTTTGCCCATGTTTTTAATAGGATTGTTTTCTTGAGTGGTCTGAGTTCCTTGTGTGATGTTGACATAAACTCCGTATCCAACGTATGATTTATAATTATTTTCTCCCAATCTTGGGTTGTCTCTTCACTGTATTAATTGTTGCCTTTGCTGTATAGAAGATTTTAAAAAATTTGATGTGATCCCATTTGTCTGTTTTTCATTGATTTTGTTTATGGGATCATATCTCAGACATATCTTCCTTGACCAATGTCATAGGAGCTCTTCCTCTGTTTTTTTTCCCCTAGTAGTTTTATAATCTCAAGTCTTACATTTAAATCTTGAACCTATGCTGAGTTGACTTCTTTATATAATGGTTGAGGTAAGTAAGGGTCTACTTTTATTCTTTGTGTAGATATACAGTTTTCCCAATACCATTTACTGAAAAGACACTGTCCTTTCCCCATTGTACGTTGTTGACACTTTTGTCAAAAATCAATTGGCAGTGAATGTGTAGGTTTATTTCTGGGCTTTCTGTTGTTTTCTGTTGGTGAATAGACCTGTTTTCATGCTGTATAACTTTATAATACATTTTGAGATTTGGTAGGCTGAAACCTCCAGCTTTGTTCTTTTTGGTCAAGATTTATTCAGCTATTTGGGATCTTTTATGGTTACATAGGAATTTTAAGAATTGTTCTATTTCTTTGAGAAATGACATTGAGATTTTGATGGGAATATTATTAAATTTTTGGATCTCATTGAGTAGTTTGAACATTTAAACAATATTTTTCCAATCCATGAACACAGAATAACTTTCCATTTGTGTCATTTTCAATTTCTTTCATCAGGGTTTTATAATTTTCAGTATACAGATCTTTCATTATCTTGGTTAAATTTACTCATAAGCGTATATTTTGATGCATTGCAAATGAGATTATTTTTCAGATAGTTTCAAATATATAGAAATAATACTGATTTTGGTTGAGGGATGTGACTCAGTGGTAGAGTACTTGTCTAGCATGTGCAAGACCTAGGTTCAATCCCCAGCACTACCCTCATATACCCCAAAAAGAAAAAAGGTACTGACTTTTATGTTTATTTTTGTATCCTGCTACTTTACTGAATATATCAGTTCTAACAGTTTTGGGTTTTAACTTTGGTTTTGAAAGATTTTATTATTATTGTGTAAAGATTTATCTGAAGAAATGACATGCATGTATTTCTAATACTAAATAATCGTCTCTGGCTTTCTCCTTGTTTGGTCTCTCTAGGAAGAACGTGTTGTGAATCACATGGCTGCAAAGATCATTGAGAATGTCTGCACAACTTTTTCAGCTCAAGCGCAGGGCTTTATTACAGGAGAAGTTGGACCTGTTTTATGGTACCTATTCAGACATTCCACCGTTGATTCTCTTAGGATAACAGCAATATCGGTAAGATGGAGCAATGTTTGGAGATAGATCTTTAAATGCCAAGTTTGAAGACATGTATCAGAGGAAGAGTAAATTTAATTCAATAGGTAGGAAACAGAAATCTCAGAGTGATAATGGTGACCACAATAACTTGATTTTTTTTTTCCTGAAGCAGAATTTTAAAAACAGGAGCTGGAAACTTGGAGCTATGAGGAAATTCCAGTAGGACTTTGTAGGACCATGACATTATTTAAAAAACTATTTGGAGGTGATAGTGGACAACTGTGGCAGCATGGCACAGGATTGCGTTTGTTATATTTTTAGTGTCTCCTGCTTTTTCTTGTTAGTACCCTCGCTCAGATTTTGTGTTAAATGTTTTTATCTTATGTGGTTCAGATAAGCTAATTTTAATGTTCAGGCATCTGTGGTTTGAGTTTTTATGTTTTGATTGGGTGTTTGCTCTTCTATGCACATGGTTATATAATGACAGTATAAAGGACATTTATGTATGAAGATGTGTTCACATGGTTGTATCAATTTAATAGTCTGTTGAACAAATGCAAGCCTTTTCATATGATTTATTTAAATACTCCTTTTGGTTACCAGTCTCATCTGGCTTTGAACACTGAGTGGCACTCTTACTGTACTTCTCTTGTCAGCTTCTTCTCTGTGGCAGTTTCGTACCTTCTTTCCTTGAACTTCCAATCCCACATTTCATCCTGTGTCCTCACTGAATGAAGTGTCTTTACTGCCCAGAGAAAAATGGAGACATCTGGTGAAAATTATTCCTTCTCCATATCAGTTGACTTATTTATGTGTACACCTCTCAATTCTTTCCCTCACAGTACAACTGATGAGTTGTCCTTGTGTAGTAGGGACAGAAGAAGCAGGGCACCAGATAGGAAACAGGAAGCAGGTTTATTTGGCTGTAGCTGGTTGAGAGGGTAAAGCTTTCACTGTAATCAATTAATTCCCCTGAACCCCGAGTTCAGGCAGTTTCAAAACTTTATACCCAGTGTGTAGAGGGAGGGGCTCAGAAGTTCACAGTCTGCAGAAGTTCACACAAAAGCAGCTTTTTCTTTCACTGTTCTGAGCAAGTTAACCCTTTAAAGACAGCACCTGAGAAGGGCAGAGCTGCTTCAGTTCTTTCCTCCCCCTGCCAGCTGTTCTTTTCTCTTTGAAATGTAAGCATCTCTGTGAAGCTCCAGCTCAAGGCCAGAGGCCTTGTTAAGGAGCTGTCTTTCCTACCACACTTTGCATTTGCAAACACACTTTTATAACCTATTATATTGTTACTATACTAGATAGTCCATAAATGTTTGAGAAAAAACTAGTGAAGGGGCATTCAGTACCTGGAGTGGTGATCTCTTCCAGGCTGGTGGCCAAGTAAGATAGAGCAATAGGAAATAAGAAGTTTAACTACATTAAACTCTTTGGTAGAGACTCTTTTTTGCTGATAGTCCTAAGATCAATTATGGTGCAGATTTCTGGAGAAGCTTAGTTAAGATTTTCTGTGGAGGAGGGGGTGCTACTACACTTGCTCCTGTCAGGGACAAACTTCTTCATGTTTCTCCAAATCGTCTTCTTGGTTTCTCCTTGGAAACCTCACGTATATGGCTATTTTTGTTCTTTTCCTAAGTCTTGAATCTTACCTTGTAGTCAGGATTCAAGTATTATTTAATATGTGCCCCCCACATCCTTTAAAGCAAAAATGCGCACAGCAAAAAGTACCTCCACAAACATACTTTTCACAAACACACCGCTTTAGAGTTTCTGCAACACAGTGTTGTTCCTTTCTGGCCCGTGCTTCCTCTTCAGTATCTGGTGACTATCATAAATGCTTCTGAACCTGATCTTGCCGAGGTCACCAGTGACTTCTGTTTCTAAAACTTGTGGATGTTTATGATTTCTTTTCAGTTCTTATGTCACTTGTATAATCTTGAAGATCAAGGGCTAAAAATGCTGCTCCTTGGACATAGTTAAGAAAGGATATGTATTATCCATTCATCTCTCTCTCCCCTTGTCCCTCCTCCCTCCCTCTTCACACACACACACATTCCAGCACCTATGTGTTTTAAAAATTAAAAAACTATCAGAAGGAGTTGGAGTACAGTAGTGAATTTCCTCAAGGCATCTTTGAACTATAGTTTAAGGGGTTTACGTTAGCTTTTCATCTTTGCTCAGCATACTTTCTTTTCTTGGCCAAGTTTTTCCAAGTGTTCCCACCAAAATTTATACCTTCTGGCGCTTCCTTTCTTCATCTGAGACATCAAGCTTGATTCTTTCATCTTGTGCTTCTCATACTTTGTTCTTAACATTCATCTGAATCATTAAGGTTTCGGTGATTTTGCAAGTTGTCCCAACAGTCTCCTTGTACTTTTCTGCTCCAGGATACTATTCAGGATCATGTGTTGTATTTTGTTTTCATAGTACTTTGGTCTCTGCAGTCTGAAGCAGTTCTTCAGACTGTGTATTGCATGATATTTATAATTTTAAGGAGTGCATAGCTTTTATTTTGTAGCATGAAGCTCAGTTTTAGTCTATCTGGAATTTCCTCATTATACCTCTGTAGTATCCTTTGATGACTCCTAACTGTCCAGCTGCCTCTGTGATAGTTGCCACATGATGGACATTCATTTGTATCATTTCTTTTACATCAAGTATTGGTAAATACTTTCTATAACAGAGCAGATAATAAATGTTATGAGTTTTTTCCCCCCATATGCAGTCCCTAATGCACATTCTTTTTGTTTTGTATTCAATAGTCCTTTAAAAATGCAAAAACCACTTTTTGTACTGGTCATGAACTATATAAAAATGGGCCTTAGGCGTTAGTTGGTATTCTATTTCAAGGCACCACTGCCCCTTCTCTGGTGTGTGTGCATGTGTGAACATATGTATCTGTATCATTTATGGACTCCTGGATTGCCACTTTTATTCAGTACATTGCAATGTAATACTCCTATGAGTACTGGTACTGATGCTTCTCCGTTTAATCTGATACTTTAGGATTCTTTCTAGCCTTTCCTCTTGCCATGTTTGCAAATCCAGAGAAACCTGGCTCCAGTTATTCTTGACGTATTTGCTGATATGTTTGGTCAGTTAATTTACTCCCTTAGTGTAATAAGCTGCCACCACTCTGGCCCCCTACTCAGTGTTACTCCCCTTCCTCCTGGCCACTGCTACTGTCTCCTCCGCTCCTCCTTGGCTCAGCACTCTGTTCCTTTGTTGTCCTACTTCCTTACAAAGTGTAGCTTGAAACTGGGAGGAGAAGGATAAGGTTAAGAAGGATAGGTTAAGGAGAGTGAAGGGTTAGCAGTCATTTTTAATGCCTTCCCTTCTCTTGGCTCCTCCTGCGTCACTGTTAATAGCCTGCTAGTCAATTTGCCCCGTGATTTTAATGCAGATCTGTCTACCTCCCTCTGCAGTTACTTTGCTATCTCATAATTCATGTCAGCACTGTCTCTCACCTGGACCATTGGACTAGCTTCTTAAATGGTCTTCCAAAGGCCAATTTTATGCTTCACCAGTTCCGTTCTCCACACACAGTGAACTTCATGAAGTCGTATCTCCTTTTCTGCTTAAATTCAAACAGCTTTCCTTTTTCCTTCCAGAAGGATTCACAGTACCTTATTTAAAGTAATAGGTAGAAGTTATGAATTTATAAGTGCTTTCAGTTTTAGGGTAATATGTAATGTTTAAAGCAGTGAGCATATGTTGCTTAGAAAACTAGTTATGTTAGTTTATTTTATTATAATGTGTTATAGATTATGAATTCCTTGAAATCCAGAATTTTGTTTTTGTTCATCTTTCAGTTTGATGCCAGGCCTATTGACTGCAAGTTAGGGCTTTTCCTGCAGAAATTGAGCGAGCCTCCTCTCCCACGTGTGAGTAGAGGGCAGGAGATTACTTACATTAACTCTTCCTCTTTACTGGGAGGGGGAAAAAAGAGAAAATAATAGAAGGGGAGAGAATAGAACATGAGATTGGGGATACTAAAAGTGATCCTAACATCATAATCTTAAGAATATTACACCTGTACTGTGAGCAGATTTACATGAGAATTAAAGACAGGTTATAGAAACTGGGAATGTATATTCTGAAGATACTTCACATTTCTGGCAAGTTGCTTTCTCCCTAGGGGGCCTTACTAGAGGTGAACTTTCTTCTCAATAATTTTTTTCCACATTCACCTTTGAAGAATGTGCCTTGGAGTTTAATGTACCTAGCTGGTGACAAAATTGAGAGTTCTTAGCATGATTTTCAAGATCTTGCATGGTTTGGCCATTGCATATCTACTTTATCCCATGTTGTAATACTAGTTCCCGTACTTACCATGCCTCAATCAAGCTTTTAATTGGATATTTTCTAGGATTTTCATACATTTTTCAGTCCTGAGGCTTTTCCCCTTTCTGTTCCCTTTACCTGGGGTTTTCTGCTGGGTTTTCACATGGCAGCTCATCTTTCAAGTCTCACCTTATGTGTCACCTCCTCAGTTAGGATATACCTGGCTCCTCTTCCTTCCCATTGTGATTGATTCTCTTATTTTCCCTCACAGAAATGAACACAGCTCTATTCCACTTATTTATACATGGTGTTTGCTATTAATGTCAAGTCTGGAAAGATAGGAGTCCTGTTCTTCCTCTCCTGAGCACATGGAAGGTGCGCAGGAGTGGTTATGTTGATTGAATAAATGAGCATTGGGCAGGGGATAGCATTGCTTAGCACTGAGGCATGAACCTGCTCCTTGATCTACTTGTAACTGTCCACATTTGCTGCCTCTCACTGATTTTCTGAGTCATTTCTCCTAGTAAGGTCTGGCACTGTAGACCTACATTGGTGTGGTCCCCAGACAAGCAGCATCAACATCAGTTTTTGGGGCCCCAATCTGCACTTGCTAAATCAGAATCTCTTAAGGGAATAGGGGTAGGGGTGGGTGGGCATGGAATGAGGCCCAGTAATCTGCACTTCAGTGATCCTCCAGGTAATTTTTAACCTGTTGAAGTTCGAGAACCAGTGCCATGGGAGGGTACTAAAGACTGGGAAGGTTTCTGAGACCTTCAAGCCCTTAGAAAACATCAGTGTGGTTTAGAGTGAAAGATGACTTATATCTCCTCCTCCTTAGTGGAGAAATCATTCATAGGTATTGGTAGTTGGAGAGAGTGGACCTGAGCTGGGGAATGTGTTGAATAAAGTGAATCTTAGAATTATTGGGATTATCAGGAATCTCTTTATAGAAATCACAGTGGGAACCTGAGAAACCTGAAGAGTTAGATTGAATAAAGTGGCTCCTATCAGGGAGATAACTGGTGTAATCAGTATAATTATTGAAGTGCTGAGATGAAAAGATATAAAAAAATAATATGTAGGGCAGTGGTTCTCACTACCCTCACTAGAGTTGTGGATAGAATGGACACTTTTCAAGCAATATTAACTACTTCCTCTTTTCTCTCTTCACCTTGAATTTATTCTGATATATCTTAAGATCTTTCAGGGCTCAGATGAGAGTGTGTATAGTTTGAAAAAGCTAATATCATATGATGTTGAGAAATCATTTCAAAGACCAAAAGGAAATGGTTGTTAAAATTTTCTTCCCTTGGTGACTCTGTTCATGTTTGTAATAAATATGCCACCTTCGCTTCTGATTTAGTCTATTTCTTAGAAATTATTTTATTAAAAAGACTAACAAAATTCAAATTCTGGGTTGTGTCAGATGTTCTTTTTGAAGAAAAATTTGAAGAGAACTTTGAATTGGAACAGTTATTTACTGTTATAGAATATATTTTCAAATTCTATTTCATGAAGTATTTAAAAACCAAATAACCGAAGATTTTACTTGACATTTGATTTTTTTTTTTAAATTCAGAAAGTACAAACACTAGTGTGCTTAAACTCCACATCATCTTTGGTACTCTGAAGCATTCAACTGAATTTGATATTCAGAAGTGACTGAAGATTGTCTTCTGCATGAGCTTTTCAAAGTGGAAAATCCTTTAAGCTTTTGAGCAACATTCTGAAGAGGAGACATTGAGATTTTCCTCATGTTGCTTTGAATGCTACTTAGAAATAATATGGGCAAATCTTTTATCAGGAAATTTCTCCGTTATAATCAGGGATTTTTATATCAGTTGAAAGTCAGTTTTGCTGTGTCAGCTTCTCCAAGAATGATAACAGTGCTAATGAGATTGTTTTGTTGCATTGAATCACTGTTGGGAGAATCCTAATTCTCTTGAAACATTTTGGTTGCAGTGTGATCTTTAGGGACATTATTTAAAATGGTCTTTAAAAAATAATTGGATTAAAAATAATGAAATAATTGTTTTGGTTTTATCAATAGCAATTTTCTTACATTCATTACAAGTGAGCTTTTTAATTGGAACGTGTTAGTTACATGGAATATTGGATTTAATTGTGGCATATTTATATATGGATATAATTTGATCGTTCACTCCTCAGTACCTCCCCTTCCTTTCCCCAACTCTGTCCTCCTACTCCATCCCCTGATCCCATTCCTAAACCCTAATGGTCTCCTTTCTGCTGTCATGCTATCCCCACTCCTTTTTTTCCTTTTTCCCCACTAACTTCCACATATGAGAGAAAACATGTGGTACTTGTCTTTGAGTCTGACTTATTTCACTTAACATGATGCTCTCCAGTTCCTACAAATAACATAATTTTGTTCTTTATGGCTGAATAGAATTCCATCGTGTATGTGTTTGTGTTTGTGACACACAAACACACACACACACACACATACTTTATCCATTCATCTGTTGATTACTTGGCTTTTATAAATTGTGCTGTGATAAACATGGATATGCTTGTGTCCCTAAAATGTGCTTTCTTTTGGATACATACCAAGGAGTGCTGTAGCTGGGTCCTATGGTAGTTTTAATCTCAGCTTTGTGAGGAACCTCCATACTGATTTCTATAGTGGCTATACTAACTTACTTTACCACAAACAGTGCATAAGAATTTGTTTTTCTCTACATCCTGGCCAGCATATATTATTTTTTGTATTGATTGTTGCTATCCTATGTGGAGTGAGGTAGAATCTCAATGTGGTTTTGCTGTGCATTTCCTTGGTGGCTAAGGAATATTTTTTGAGAAAATTGTTGGACATTTGTTCTTCTTTTGAGAAGTGTCTATTCACTTCATTTGCCCATTTATTTTTTAAATTTTTATTTTTTTGGTGGTGGTTTTGAATTCTTTTATGTATTCTGGGTATTAATTTTCTGCCAAAAGAATAGCTGGAATAGATTTTCTCCCATTCCATAGGCTGTTTCTTCATGCTATTAAATGTTTCCTTTGCTGTGTCAAAGCTTCTTAATTTGATGCTCTCTCATATATTCATTTTTGTTATTATTTCCTGAGCTATAAGAGTTCTAATCAGAATAGGAAGCCATTGCCTGTGCCTATATGAAGTGTTTTCCCTGTGTTTTCGTCTAACAGTTACAAAGTTTCTCATCTTAGGCCTAGATCTTTAATCCATTTTGAGTTGACTTCTACAGAGTCAGAAGGAAGGATCTAGTTTCATTCTTTTTTTTTTTCATATTTTATTTACTTGTTCTATTTAGGCTTACATGTTAACAGAGTGCAATTTGATTTATTGTACATAGCTAGAGGATAACATATCAATTCTCTAGTTGAGTTGTATAGAATCACAACATATATGCAGTCATACATAAAGTTAGGGCTATGATGACCATCATATTCCACCATCTTTACTGTCCCCATGCCCCCTCCTGCTTACACCCCTGTGAACAGAGATCCACCATTATTCCCATATCCTTCCCCACATTATGGATCAGCATCCACTTATCAACGAGTACATTCGGCATTTGGTTTTCTGAGATTGGCTTACTTCACTTATAGCATGATATTCTCCAA
>CM053413.1:17756636-17771645 GCA_028644305.1 Xerus rutilus
CGTTAATTGATTTCCGTATGTTGAACCAACCTTGCATCCCTGGAATGAACCCCACTTGATCATGGTGCACTATTTTTTTGATATGTTTTTGTATGTGATTTGCCAGAATTTTATTGAGAATTTTTGCATTTATGTTCATCAGGGATATTGGTCTGAAGTTTTCTTTCTTTGATGTGTCTCTGTCTGGTTTTGGAATTAGGGTGATACTTGCCTCATAGAATGAGTTTGGAAGGGTTTTCTCCTTTTCTATTTTATGAAATAGTTTGAGGAGAATTGGTATTAATTCTTCTTTGAAAGTCTTGTAGAACTCTGCTGAGAATCCATCTGGACCTGGGCTTTTCTTAGTTGGAAGGCTCTTGATGGCATCTTCTATTTCCTTGCTTGAAATTGATCTGTTTAAGTTGTGTATGTCCTCTTTGTTCAGTTTGTGTAGGTCATATGCCTCTAGAAATTTGTCTGCGTCTTCAGGGTTTTCTATTTTACTGGAGTACAAATTTTTTCCTAGCACCATTTTTAAAAGAGACTGTCTTTTCTCCAAAATGTTTTTAGCACCTTTGTCAAGAATCAAATGACTGTATTTGTATTTTTCTCTGCTTTTGTTCTATTCTATTGGGTTATGTGCCTGTTTTTATGCCACTGCTGGACTATTTTTGTTCCTATGGTTCTGTGGTATAATTTGAAATTGGGTGTTGTGATGCCTCCAGCATTGCTCATTTTGCTCAGGATTACTTTGGCAATTTGAGGTCTTTTGCTCTTTCATCTGCATTTTAGGATTGCTTTTACTATTTCTGTGAAGAATGTCATGGCATTTTGTCATGGCATGGGGATTGCATTGAATCTCTAGATCATTTTTGGTAATCTGGCAGTTTTAACAATATTCTGCCTGTCCATGAACATGGGACATCTTTCCATCTTCCAGTATGTTCTTCAATTTTTTTTTTCAGTATTCTGTAAATTTCCTTGTGGAGGTTTTTCACCTCCTTGGTTAGATTTGTTCCTAGGTGTATATATATTTATTTTGGGAGTTACTGTGAAGGGAATTGTTTTCCCGATGTTTTTTTTCATGGGTTCATTATTGAAGTATATAAATTCTATTGATTTTTGTATGTTGATTTTTTTTTAATTCTACTTTGCTGAATTTGTTGATCAGATCTAGACATCTTCTGGTAGAGGCATTAGGGTTTCTAAGTATAAGATTATATCATCTCCAAATGGGCATGGTTTGACTTCTTCCTTTTCTGTTTGTGTCTCTTGTATTTCTTTCTCTTACCTAATTGTTCTAAAATTTTGAGAACTGTATTGAATAGAAGAATCTTAGTTCTTGATTTTAGAATAAATGCTTTGTGCAATGTGATGTTGGCTTTGTCATGTATAGCCTTTACTGTGTTGAGTTATTTGTATTCCTGATTTCTTAAGGATTTTGTTTCCTATCATGAAGTGGTTTTGTATTTTGTCAAAGGCCTTTTCTACATCCATTGAGATGATTGTGATTTTTGTCCTTGATTCTATTTGTGTTATATTAATTTATTGATTTGTGTATGTTGAATCATCCTTAACATCCCAGGAATGAAATCAACTTGATCATTTGTGTGTGATGTTTTTAAATATGTTATCAACTAGTTTGCTAATATTTTATTAAGGAGTTTTGCATCTATGCTCATCAAAGATATTGGTCTGAAACTTAATATGTCCATTTTGGTGTTGGTATCAGGATGATGCCATTTTTATAGAATGATTTTGGATGTGTTCCCATCCTTTATATTTCATGGAATAATTTGAGGAGCATTATTAAATATTCTATAAACATTTGGTAAAATTCAGCTGTGAACCATGTGGTACTGGGCTTTTCTTTTTTGGGAGGCTTTTTTTTTTTTTTTTTTTTTTTTTGGTACTGGGGATTGAACTCAGGGGCACTCGACCACTGAGCCACATCCCCACCCCTATTTTGTGTTTTATGTAGAGACAGGGTCTCACTGAGTTGCTTAGTGCCTTGCCATTGCTGAAGCTGGCTTTGAACTCGCGATTCTCCTGTCTCAGCCTCCCTAAGTGCTGGGATTACAAGCGTGAGCCACCGCGCCCGGCTCCTTTTTGGGAGGCTTTTTATTACTGCTTTCATATTCTTGTTAGTTATTGGTTTCTTTAGGTTTTTCATATTCTTGTATGTGCTGGAAATTGGTCCATTTCTTCTAGATTTTCCCATTTGTCAGCATATTTTTTTAAATATTCCTAATGATTCTGTGAATATCTGAAGTATCAATGGTAATATCTCCTTTCTCATTTCTACTTTTATTAATTTGGATTTGCTATCTCTTTTGGTTTGTTTGAGGGTTTATCAATCTTTATAAAGAACCAACTCTTTCATTGATCCTTTGTATTCTTCTCTAATTCATTAATTTTTGCTCTGATCTTTATTGTTTCTTTCCTTCTATTAGTTTTGGGATTGATTTTTTTTCTTGTTTTTCTAAGATCTTGAGGTGTATTACTAGGTTACTTACTTGAGCTCCTTATGATTTGTTTTTAAAATGTGGGCACTCCTAACTTTTCTCTTAGAACTGCTTTTGCTTTCTCCTACAGGTTCTGTTATGTTGTTTCTATTCTCAACTTGATTCTAACAATTTTAATATTTATCCCCAGATTTGTTCAATGACACACTCATTATTAAGAAGTGTACTGTTTGGTTTGCATGTGTTTTTATAATTTATGTACTTTTTCTTGATTTTATTTTTGAATTTCATTCCATTATTATAATCTGATAAAGTACAAGGAATTATCTATTTTTTTCTTGCCAAGACTTGCTTTTTGGCCTAATATATGATCTCTTTTGGAGAAAGTTCCATGAGCAACTGAAAAGAAAGTGTATTCAGCTGTTGTTGGATGAAATATCCTGTACATGTCTGTTAAGTCCATTTGATATAAAGTATAGTTCAACTCTGTAGTATCATTGTAGATTTTCTGTGTGGATGACTTATTAGCATGGTACATTGAGATCACTCCTATATTTATTGGGGCCTAGCTATCCTATGAAGTAGTTTGATGAAATTGGATGCACTGAGATTTTGGGGCATAAATACTTAGAATTTTTATATTTTTGTTCAGTTGTTCCCTTTACTAATATATAGTGACCTTCTTTGTTTCTTCTAATTTGACTCAGTGTCTGCTTTTTTAATACAAGAATAGTTACTTCTGCTAGGTTTTGGATTACATTTGCATGGAATATCATTTTCTCTTCTTTGAATTTCAGTTTGTGAATATTTTCACTGGTAAGGTATATTTCCTGCACATAACATAAGTAGGTCTTGTTTTTAAATCACATCTGTCAGTCTGTTTCTTCATTGGGAAATTAAGATCATTTACATTTAGGGGGTTACAGAGAGATGTATTACTTCCCATCATTTTGTTTTATTTATAATGTTTGATTCATTCCTAATTCTTATTTGATTGTCTGTTCTTTAATGTGTTTTATTTTTCCTAGGCTCTCTTGTTGGTTTTTTTCTTCTTCAGTATGTAAGATTTCTTTAAGTATTTTCTGCAGTACTGGCTTAGTGGTCATGAATTCCTTCAACTTATGCTTATCTTTGAAGGGTTTTTATTATTTGATTTTGAAGGATAGCTTTGCTGGATATCATTGTCTAAGCTGGCAGTTATTTTTTTTTTGTTATTTTGAGGCTTGACATCCATCATCACTTGCCCTCTTGGTGTTTAGAGTTTCTGCTAAGAAA
Organism: Xerus rutilus; assembly: GCA_028644305.1. Classification (NCBI taxonomy): domain Eukaryota; kingdom Metazoa; phylum Chordata; class Mammalia; order Rodentia; family Sciuridae; genus Xerus; species Xerus rutilus. The sequence goes on from CM053413.1 coordinate 17,760,356, forward strand.
TCTACAATGATTCTGATTGTTTTGCCTTTATAAGTGACTTGGTGCTTCTGCAGTTTTAAAAATCCTTTCTTTGGCCTGAATTTTTTGCATTTTAGCTATAATGTGTCATAAAGAAGTTCTTTTCAATTCATGTCTACTTGAAGTTCTAAATGTCTTTAGTACCTGCATGTCCATCTCATTCTCAAGATTAGGGAAATTCTCTGTCATTAATTCACTGAATTAGTTTTCTATGTAATTATTCTGTATTTGCACCCCTTCCTCCTGGCCTATGAATCATAAGTTTGGTGTTTAAATGTCTCAGGCTCTTGTATATTCTGTTCATTGTTGTTTCTCCTCCTCCTCTTTCCCCTTTTCCTCCTCTTTTTCTCCTTCCTCTCCTCTTCCCCCTCCCGCTCTCCATACTTCTTCTTCTCCTTTTTCTTTCTTGGTATTGTGAATTTGACCCAGGGACACTTTAGCACTGAGCTACATTCCCAACCCTTTTTTGTTTTTACTTTGAGATAGGTTCTCACTAAATTGTTTAGGGACTTGCTAACTTGCTGAGGCAGGCCTTAAACTTGCAATCCTCCTGTCTCAAACTTCTGAGTTGCTGGGATTATGGACTGTGTGCCCAGGTCACTGATCATTTTTATCACCATTTAAAAAAATCTTTGGCATTTACTCCGCATTAGTATTTATGGATTTTGTTATTGGAGAATTTTGAACTTTTGGAGGCATCTTACTACCTAATGTTCTCATGTTATCTATGTTTCTATGTTGAAACTTCCTTTTCTTTTGGGATAATACACATATACATATACATATATGTGGTGTATGTGTATATATGTATGTGTGTGTGCGCGCGCGTGTGTGTATATATAAATACACTGTTACATCAGTATATTTTTAGTGAGTTGCTTTCTCTTTTCAATCTATTCTGTGCTAGACATTTATCTCAGTCTCAGTGGATCCACACAGTATGTTCAAATTGCTGGGTTTGAGCCCCAGCACCACTTTGATAGAATCATGTGATTCTTTAAGTCTGTTGATGTGATGGATTACGTGTATTGATTTCCATATGTTGAACCAACCTTGCATCCCTGGAATGAACCTCACTTGATCATGGTACACTCTTTTTTTAATATGCTTTTGTATGTGATTTGCCAAAATTTTATTGAGAATTTTGGCATCTATATTCATCAGGGATATTGGTCTGAAATTTTCCTTTTTTGACATGTCTCTGTCTGGTTTGGGAATCAAGGTGATACTAGCCTCATAGAATGAGTTTGGAAGGGTTCCTTCTCTTTCTATTTTGTGGAATCATTTGAGGAGTATTGGAGTTAGTTCTTCTTTTTAGGTCTTGTAGAACTCGGCTGAGAATCCATCTGGTCTAGGGCTTTTCTTGGATGGAAGGCTCTTGATGGCCTCTTCTATTTCTTTGCATGTAATTGATTTGTTTAAGTCATGTATGTCCTCCTGGTTCAGTTTGGTAGGTCATATGTCTCTAGGAATTTGTCGGTGTCCTCAGGGTTTTCTATTTTACTGGAATATAAGTTTTCAAAATGGTTTCTGATTATCCTCTGAATTTCAGCAGGGTCTGTCGTGATATTTCCTTTTTCATCACAAATTTGGTAATTTGGGTTTTCTCTCTCCTTTTTGTTAGAGTGGCTAAGGGTTTGTCAATTTTGCTTATTTTTTTGAAGAACAAGCTTTTTGTTTTATCAATTTTTTGAATTGTTTCTTGTGTTTCAATTTCATTGATTTCAGCTCTGATTCTAATTATTTCCTGTATTCTATTTTTTTTGGTGTTACTTTGTTCTTCTTTTTCTAGGGCTTTGAGTTGTAGTGTCAAGTCATTGATTTGTTGACTTTTACATCTTTGAATATGTGAGCTTAATGCAATGAACTTTCTTCTTAGCATTGCCTTCATAGTGTCCCAGAGATTTTGGTATGTTGTATTGGAGTTCTCATTTACCTCCAAGAATTTTTTTTATCTCTTCCCTGATGTCTTCAGTTACCCATGCATTGTTCAATAGCAAATTATTGAGTCTCCAAGTGTTGTAGTGGCATCTTTTTTTTAAACTGTCATTAATTTCTAGTTTCAGTCCATTATGGTGAGATAGAATGCAGGGTAGTATCTCTATTTTTTTTTGTATTTACTAAGACTTGCTTTGTGGCACAGCATATGATCTGTTTTGGAGAAGGACCCATGTGCTGCTGAGAAAAATGTGTATTTGCTTGTTGAAGGATGGAATATTCTATAAATATCCATTAAGTCTAGACCATTGATTGTTCTGTTTAGTCTTGTAGATTCTTTGTTTAGTTTTTGTTTGGAAGATCTGTCCAGTGGTGAGAGAGTTGTGTTAAAGTCACCCAATACTATTGCGTTGGGATCTATTTGGTTCTTGAATTTGAGAAGAGTTTGTTTGACAAACATGGCTGCCCCATTGTTTGGGGCATAGATATTTAGGATTGTTATGTCTCGTTGATGTATGATTCCCCTGAGCAGTATGAAATGACCTTCTTTATCCATTTTCACTAACTTTGGTTTGAAGTCTACTTTATCTGAAATGAGGATGGAAACTCCTGCTTGTTTACGCAGTCCATGTGAGTGATAAATTTTTTTCCATCCTTTCACCTTCAATCTGTGAGTATCTCTTTCTACGAGATGAGTCTCTTGGAGGCAGCATATTGTTGGGTCTTTTTTTTTAATCTAATCTGCCAGTCTGTGTCTTCTAATTGCTGACTTTAGGCCATTGACATTCAATGTTATTATAGAGATATGGTTTGTATTTTCAGACATTTTGGTTTATTCTTAGGTTTTTAACTTGACTGGTTTTCTCCTTTGTTTGGCCTTTAATGTAGCTTCTCCTTCTGCAGATTTTCATTGTTGTTTTTGATTTCCTCCTCTTGGAATATTTTACTGAGAATGTTCTGTAGTGCTGGCTTTCTTGCTGTGAATTCTTTTAATTTTTGTTTATCTTGGAAGGTTTTTATTTCATCATCAAACCTAAAACTTAATTTTGCTGGATATAAGATTCTTGGTTGGCATCCGCTGTCTTTTAGTGCTTGGTATATGCTTTGCCATGATCTTCTTGCTCTCAGGGTCTGGGTTGAGAAGTCTGCAGTGATCCTAATTGGCTTCCCCCTATATGTAATCTGATTCCTTTCTCTTGTGGCTTTTAAGATTCTCTCCTTATTCTGAATGTTAGGCATTTTCATTATGATGTGCCTTGGTGAAGGTCTGTTGTAGTTTTGTACATTTGGTGTCCTGTAAGCCTCTTGAATTTTAATATCCAATTCATTCTTCATATTTGGAAAGTTTTCTGATATTATTTCATTGAATAGATTGTTCATTCCTTTGGTTTGGAGTTCTATGCCTTCCTCTATCCCAATAATTCTTAAATTTGGTCTTTTAATGTTATCCCAAAGTTCTTGAATGTTCTGTTCATGGCTTCTTACTGTCTTCACTGTGTGGTCAACTCTATTCTCAAGGTTAAAAATTTTGTCTTCAGTATCTGAGGTTCTGTCTTCCAGGTGGTTTAATCTGTTGGTGATGCTTTCCATTGAGTTTTTCATTTGGTTCATTGTTTCCTTCATTTCAAGGATTTCTGTTTGGTTCCTTTTCAGAATCCCTATCTCCTTATTGAAGTTATCTTTTACTTCCTGTATTTGCCTATGTATCTCTTTATCGAAATGGTCTTTTTTTGACTGGGCTTGCTCTCTTATATCATTCTTTAAGTCACAGAGCATTTTAATTATGTACATCCTGAATTCCTATTCTGTCATTTCTTCTGCCATACTGACCATGGATTCTAATAGTGTGTTATCTTGGTTTGTTTGAGTCACTTTCTTCCCTTGTTTTTTCATGTTGATTGCATGTCTTTCCTTCTAGCACTGCTGATCCAAGTTGTTACAGTTTTTACTCCTATACGGGTATAGTTTCCCTACAGGGTTTCAATACCTCTCTTTTAAGGGGGAGACCAATATTGATTGACCTCAATACAAGCAATATATAGTTTCAAACCAAGTAGTTCCTAATATCTCCCAAATACATTTACAGTTTAGTCACGATATATATCAATTATGGATTCCTTTACAATCTATTATGTAAACAATAAGTTTGCACAAGGTTCTATAGTTTCTGTTGGTGGGCTAAGGAAGCTTGATGGTGGGGTGCAGGATAGAATGTTGGGGTAGTAGGAAGTGAAGATATGGTTATTGTATCTTAGAAAGCATGAAAAAGGAATCCAAGAGAAGTTGGCTATTACTAGAAAGAGCGACCGAGAGTTGGGGAAGACCAATAAGAAAGAAGAAAAGAGAGTACAGTGAGGAGAGATGCTAGCAAGAAAAATAAAACATATGCAAGTGGGGGTTACAAAATTATATACTACCACTCTAGTATACAGTTTGTAAATCCCAGTCTACCATGTCCCACTGTATAACAAATACTTGGTTTCACAACTGTTGGGGATTAGAGGGTAGGAAAAGAGTGAGATAGAAAAGAGTGAAGGAAAAAGAAAGAAAGGAAAGAAGAAAAGAGCAGTGAAATAAAACAAAAAGATGAAACAATAGAAATATTAGGAGAAAAAGATAAAGGATAAAATAAAAAATAAGAATAAAAAAGTAATAAAAAAAAGTCTCAATGTAAACAAACAGGTATGGTTCCTTTCACTTCCAGTAGGTGGCATTGTCTGTTGCTTGCTGGACTTTCCTGCTGGTGTCCTGGGTGTGGGTTTCGCAGCAGGGTGTAACTCTGGGCCGGGCCACTGGTGGAATTGCCGCGGGTTTACGGTGTTCTGTGTTGAGTTCAGTTTGTTTCCAGGGGCTGTCCCACGCCCCCTCATGTAGAAGCAGGCCCTGGCCAAGCCGAAACCTGGGCTGGGGCTCCGAGCCGCGACAGCGGAGCTGCCGGCAGAGGAGCTCCGCCGCCTTTTGCTGCTGAAGTCACGCTGCTTGTGGCAATCACTGCTGCCTGGTGGCCGTGTGTACAAGCCCAAGTGAAATTCCTGCGGAGGTAGCTGTAGGATGATGTCCAGAAGCTGGCTGGGAGATGATATTTCCACAACTTCAATCTCCAGTTCTGGAGAGACTGACCGCAGCGTCTGTCTAGGTTGCCATCTTGGAACTGCCCCCAACACTACCTTTCTTATGTGTTCTTGGAAGAATTAAATGAGATGATTTTCTGATATTCTGAGATAGTGTTCCATATAGTAAACAGTGTTAAATATTAATTTTTATTAGTAGTTTTCAGAACTTAGCTTAGTGCACAAGGAATAATTTGTTAATTGTTTGTTTACCCCCTTTGCCATTAATTTTTTTGAGTTCTTTGTATATCCTGGGGATTAATGCTCTCTCTGAGGTGCATGTGGCAAGGATTTTCTCCCATTCTGTAGGCTCGTTCTTCATGCTGTTGTTTCCTTTGCTATGAAGAACCTTTATAGTTTGGTATCATTCCATTTATTCTTGGTTTTACTTCTTGCACTTTAGGAATCTTGTTGAGGAAGTCGGTTCCTAAGCTAATATGATGGAGCGTTGGGCCTATATTTTTTCCTAGTAGAGGAATGTTGTCTGGTCTAATATCTAGATCTTTGATCCACTTTGAGTTTTGTGCAGAGTGAGAGATAGGGGTTAAATTTCATTCTGCTACATACGGATTTCCAGTTTTTCTAGCACCATTTGTTGAAGAGATTATCTTTTCTCCAAAGTGTGTTATGGCACCTTTGTCTAGTATGAGATAACTATATTTTATGTGAGTTTTTCTCCATGTTTTATATTCTGTTCCATTGGTCTTCACTTCTGTTTTGGTACCAATACTATGCTATTTTTGTTATTTTAGCTCTGTAGTATAATTTAAGGTTTGGTTAATTAATAAATGATCAAAGGAATTGAACAGATGTTTCACAGAAGAAGAAATACCAATGGTCAAAAAAAAAACTATGAAAAAAATGCCCAATATCTCTAGCAATTAGAGAAATGAAAATTAAAACTACACTGAAATTTCATCTCACTCCATTTGGAATGGTGACAATCAAAAATACAAGTGATAATAAATGTTGGCAAGGATGTGGGGAAAAGGGTACACACTCTTACGTTGCTGGTGGGACTGCAAATTGGAAAGAAGTATATGAAGATTCCTCAGAAAACTTGGAATGGAACTACCATTTGACCCATCTGTCCCACTGCTCAGTATATACCCAAAGGACTTAAAATCAGCATAGTACAGTGACTCAGTTGCATCAGTGTTACAGCAGCTCAGTTTACAATAGCTAAGCTATGGAACTAGGTGCCCAACAATATATGAATCAATAAAGAAAATGTGGTATATGTACACAATGGAATATTATTGGGCCATTAAAAAGAATGACTTTATGACATTTGCTCAAAAATGGGATGGATCTATAGACTTTTATGTTAAGCGAAATAAGCCAATACTCCCCCCCTCAAAAAAAAACAAAGGTTAAATGTTCTCTCTGATATGTGGATGCTAACACACAAGAAAGGGAAGGGGAAGAATAGAAGTTCAGTAGATTAGACAAAGGGAATTGAAGGGAAGGAAAGGTGGACAGGAAATAGGAGTGACAGTGGAGTGAATCTGACTTAAGTTTCCTATGTGCATATATAAATACACTGTAGTGAATCTCTACATCACGCACAACCATACGACTGGGATCCTAATTAGAATAAATGTACTCCATGTTTGTATAAATATGTCAAATTATACTGTACTGTTATGTATAACTAAAAAGAACAAAATATACATATACTGTTTATTACTTAAAAGGATGTTTTCCTATATAGACTTGTGAATTAGTTAACTTATCAATTTAGTGATTATTGTTATAATACTGTCTAATGTTTTAAAACAACTTTAAATTTTATTGCCAGCTGGACTACTGTTCTCCTTTTAAGTTTGTTTAAATTTTCTTTCTTGTGCCAAAATAAGTAATATAGTAGCAAGGTTAGTACCTCCTGCCTTTGCACAGGATTGTATGTTATCTTTTGGGGTAATGGTTAATACACTTCGAGTTGTCTGACAGGTCTGCACTCCTGTCTCTGCAGGCTTTGTGTAGAATCACACGCCAGTCTCCTACCGCCTTCCAGAATGTTATTGAGAAGGTGGGACTGAACTCCATAATAAACTCCCTGGCCTCTGCCATCTGCAAAGTTCAGCAGTACCTGTTGACCTTATTTACTGCCATGTTGTCCTGTGGGATTCATCTTCAGAGACTAATCCAAGAAAAGGTTTGAATTGACTTCAATTTCACCTATTATTCTACTTTTAAAAATTGTTTTCTTATACAGTTTTATTGGTTCAACAGATAATGTCATCTCTATACTTTATTTTTCATCCCAGGGGATCTTTCTGAATTTTTGAAACCTTTGTACCATAGAGTATTCATCTGAAGATATTATGAGAGTATTTTGGTGATTAAAATAGAAATCCAGTAAATGGATTCTGCCTGCCTGCCCCATTTTAGTAATGAAAAATGAAAAAAATTTGAGTCATTCCTATATGCTGTAATTTATGCCTCATGCACTTCAGCCCTATTTTTTCCATGGCTTTTGCCTGCTTTGGGAGGAATCCCTTCACATTCTCTGCTTACTCTGACCCATTTTTATTCCTTTCCTTGTTTAATACTCTGCCAAACCAAAGCACTTTTGAAAGCCTCCTTTCTCCATTTTTGTCTCTTCCTACTCCTTTGATGTTGTATTATATATAGTACAATTTGTAAGTATTACATTCTTTTTAAAAATCAGTTCAATCAACTAGATTTGTTTTTCTATAGGGTTTCTATCACATAAGTTTATTTTGAACAGCAAAATGTTTTTTCTTTTGAGATGTCTGTTCAATCCATTTGTCTATTTACTGAATGGATTATGTGTATGTGTATGTGTTGAGTTTTTTTGAGTTCTTTGTATATTCTGGGCATTAATCCTCTATTGTAAGAGTAGCTGGCAAAGATTTTCTCCCATTTAATAGTCTTTCTTCATGCTGGTGTTTCCTTTACTGTGCCAAATACTTTTAATTTGATGCTATTCCATTTATTGATTCTTGCTATCATTTCCTGAACTATAAAAGTCCTATTCAAGAGTCATTGCCTGTGCCTATATGTTGAAATGTTTCCCCTATGTTCTTCTCTTGCAGTTGCAAAATTTTTGGTCCTATGCTTAGAACTTGGATCCATTCTGAGTTGACTTTTTAAAAAAAAATTTTTTTTAGTTGCTGATGGACCTTTATTTAATTAATTTATTAATATGTGGTGCTGAGGATCAAACCCAGTGCCCTACACATGCTAGGCAAGCATTCCACCACTGAGCCACAACCCCAGCCCCCCTGAGTTGACTTTCATATAGGGTCTGTTTACATTCTTCTACGTGTGGATGTTTCCCCAGGACCATTTGTTAAAATGGCCATTTTTCTCCAACATAATGTTTTTGGCACCTTTGTCAAGAATCAGATGACTGTAACTATGTGGGTTTGTCTCTGTATCTGTTGTGTTGATCTACATGTCTATTTTTATGATAGTAGTGATATGGTTTGGGTATGAGGTTTGTGTCCCCCTAAAACTCCTATGTTAATGTGGGAATGTTCAGGGGTGAAATGATTAGATTTTGAGAGCTGTAACCTAATCGACTGGGTTAATCAATTGGATTAATAAATTGAATGAAATAAGTGAGTGGTAACTGTAGGCAGGTAGGGTATGGCTGGAAGAAATAGGTCATCAGGAGTGTGCCTTGTGGGTTTATATTTTCCTGGTGGCTACCATGAGGTGAGCAACTTTCCTCCACTGTGCCTTGCTGCCATGATATTCTTCACGTCAGGCCCAGAAGATGAAGTAAGCCAACCATGAACTAAACCTCTGGAACCATGAGCTCAAAAGAATCTTTACCTGCTGTAAGTTTTTTTTTGTCAGGTATTTTGATCACAGTGATAAAAACCTAACAAATACAATGCTTTTTTTTTTTTTCCTCTCTGTAGTATCATTCGAAATTGGATATAGTGGTGCCTCTAGCATTGCTCATTTTTCTCAGGATTTTTTTGTATATTTGAAGTCTTGTTTCATTTTAATTGTAGGATTATTTCTTCTTGTTCAGTAAAGAATGGCATTAGTATTTTGATGGGTTTTTTTTTGACTCTGTAGGTCATTTTTGGTAATATGGCCACTTTAATAATATTTATTATTTCTATGCATGGTTGTGGGGTTAGTATTACATTCTTATCATAGGGCCATAAATGAGTCTCTATAGTATTCTTGTACCAAGTATCTTCTCTCACCCCTTGTTAAAGAGTGATGCCTGGACCAGTAGTAGTATCAGCATCATTAGGAAGTGTTAAAAATGCAGATTCTCAGGCTTGTGACAGATCTGCTGGATCAGAATCGACATTTTAATGACATCTCTAAGTGATTCATTTGAGCTTTATGGTTTGAAAAGTCCTTTCTGAGAACATTGGTGTTCAGTGAGGTGTATAAACAGGTGAAAAAAGTGACTGATGGCTATACATAAATTGGAAGGCAATGAGTTGAAGATATTTTAAGTTTTGGAAAACATGGTAGAAGTAACACTGTTGAGTCTAGAATGGGACCACTTGAATACACATTTTATGAAATCAGTCTCAAATGGAGTTTTATTTAGTCATAAAGAAGAATGGTATTATATCATATATATTATATCAGTTGCAGGAAAATGGATGGAACTGGAAAGCATCTTGTTAAACAAAATAAGCCAGACTCAGAAATTCAAGTATTACGTTTTTTCTAATGTGGAAACTCGTGGGGATTAAAGAAAGAATAAAAAGGACATTGTGAAAGCAGAAGGGAAACCAATAGGGCAGAAGGGGATGGGGGCAGGGGAGAGTAAGGGGAGTTATTGAGGAGTGACATTGGTGAAATTAAATGTTATGTGCATGTACCAATATGCCACCATGAAATGTACCATTCTGCACAATTAATTTGCATCAATAAATCACACAAAAATGCAGTTTGCTGACTACAATGTTAAATTTTGGATTTACAATGAAATTTAAAATCTCTAACATTAATAACTCAGATTTAGATGGTAAACTTTCCAAATAGATAGCAAACCACTTCTAGCCTTTATTCTAATTTAGATTCTTAGAAGTTTGTACCTTAGAGAAAAAGTATTTTTTTCCAAAAATCGAGTGTATCTAGTTTTTGCTATTAAATTTTCCCAGTTATTAAGTGTTATTTAAAAAAGTAACACTCAAGTAGTTTTAATGCACGAATTGTGGTAAGAGGCTCAGTTTTGGAAGTTTGTTATTTTAATTCTTAGCACAGATGGGAATTTATTACCTAAGGTATAATATTTCCCAAAGGCAGTAAAATAAGATGTATTAATTAATATGATTTTGTCTTATAATCAGTAACTGCTTTTTCATGTTCTTAAATGTATGAATGAGCAATTAAATGTATGGAATGATAAGGAACAATTTGCTTTTGATTACTATTGACAATTTCTAAAGTTTTTTTTTTATTGTGGAAGAAAACCTGAAAAATTTATTACCTTAACCATTTTTAAGTTTGGAGCTCAGTATTAAGAATATTCATATTTGTGTAAAACAAACCTCCGGAAGTTTTTCATCTTGCAAAACTGCAACTCTACAGTTGGGTGGTATTGTTATAAGTCTCTGGATTTTATTTAAATCTATTTTATTAGCCCCACTCTGATACCAAACTGGCTGGGCAGAAGAGGGCACTGCCTTGTTACTACTGGGTTGGGGCAGAATTCCAGGTCCCCAGTGGGTTTGCTTTGATACCTGAACTGGTGGAAGAGCTGTCCACTGTTGTTGAGTAAGAGGGAGAGTTGAGGTTTCCGTCAAACCTCCTTTCTTGCTAGCTTACCCTGGCTGGCACTGGCTTACTGCTTCTATTGACATTGGTGGGGTGGGAATGACTCAGTCCTGGTGAAAGGCCAATGTGCAGGCTTGCCATTGTGCCTTTCCTGATACTGGCAGGGAGAGGGAAGGGAATCATGTTGTTTTGTGTGGTTAGAGATCTAGGGTTCTCATGCAGTCTACACTGACACCATAGTTGGGGGAGAGGGACCCAGCTATTACTGGGATGCAAGTCCCACATCTCTGCTTGGTCTTTTCTGACACTGCTTTGGAGGGGGATAGTGTTGGGGTGACTTGTTATGGTCATGTGAGGATGGAAGTTGAAGCACCCTACTTATCCTTTGCTGATGGAGCTAAGGGTGTAGATTTTCCATGGTGTTGAACTTTAGCAGAGTAACTATTGCCTAAAGTTTTCTGTCTTTCCTGGCTGCCCCTTTCTAGGTCCTTTTGCTT
>CM053413.1:17772145-17839213 GCA_028644305.1 Xerus rutilus
ATTGGGTGAGCATAAAAAGACTGGTGGGGTAGGAGTAGGCAAGATTAACTCAAGGCTTTTAGGAACACCCAACAAAAACTCCCCCCTTGAAGACAGCATCTCATCCTGGAAAAAACAGAATACATATTAAATATGGTGGGAACCCTGAGAGTAACGGTGTGGAGTGGACTGGGAAAGGAGGCACTGAGAAGGTACTGAGGACCTGGCTCTGAGAGGCCATATTTGTATTTAATGGTAACAGAGAAAAGAGCCTTAGCATCATAAAAATTAGGAAGTTATCCAGGTCTATCCCTCCTTTCTGTGTTAGAACCTCCTTCCCAAAAGTATTATAAAATTGATGTCATTTAAGCACCAATAATAAATTGGTTTTGGTTGAGCCCATAAAAAGATAGTGTAAAAAAGTATAAGAAATGGTTTTAAAAACATTCTAATGGACAATGAAGGATTATTAGATGAAATATGACCATATAGCATTTGAAAACTATAACCTAATATTTTAAAAAGAACTGAAATTAAGAAATTAATGGAAGCTATTAAGTACACAAATCAGGAATAGAAAAGAAATGGCTATACCTATAGAAAGATACTGAGAGAGAAACGGCATCTCTCAGGAGTTGAGGAAATAAAAGGAAAAAACCAAAATGAAGACAGTTTTATAAAGGAATACACAAGAAAAATGACCCTGTAATACTTGTGAATTTGTAGTGGAGTATCTTTTTTTTTTTTTTTGGGGTACTAGGGATTGAACCCAGGAGTGCTCAACAACTAAGCCACATTCCCAGCCCTTTTGGTTTTATTTTGTGACAGGGTCTTGCTAAGTTACTGAGGCTGGTCTTGGACTTGCAATTCTCTTGCCTCAGCCTCCTAAGCTGCTGAGATTACAGGTGCAGTGCCACAATGCCTGAGTTAGGTGGAGTATCTCTTATCCAAAATGCTAGAGACCAGAAATAGATTTTAAACTTCCTTGAATTTTGAAATATTTGCATATATAAGTAATGAGATACATTGGGGATGGGACTCAAGTCTAAACATGAAATTCATTGATCTTCCACCTATACCTTATACACATAGTCTGAAAGTAATTATATATAATATATATATATTTTTTAACCCACTGAAACTCTTTATTACCAAACTAATTTATTTCTCAGAGTCCAAAACTTTTTGTGAGCAGCCTCCCTGGCCTGGGTGAAGATCCAGTTTCTTAAGCTTCAAACTCAAATTCAAAGTACTGTGGGTCAAAGTAGTGAATGCGGACATACCCATCTTCACCGCCGCTGCTGTAGCTCTTGCCATCAGGATGGAAGGCAACACTGTTGATAGGTCCAAAGTGGCCCTTGACTCTTCCAAACTCTTCTTCAAAGGCCAAATGGAAGAACCTGGCCTCAAACTTGCCAATCCTGGTGGAGGTTGTAGTTACATCCATGGCTTCTTGACCACCACCCAGAACCACATGGTCATAGTTGGGAGATAAGGCAGCTGAGTTGACAGGACGTTCTGTCCGGAAAGTCTTCTGATGTTCAAGGGTTGTAGAGTCAAAGAGCTTGGCTGTGTTGTCTTTGGATGCCGTGACAAACATGGTCATGTCCCTGGATAACTGGATATCATTGATCTGCCGGGAGTGCTCCTTAACATTCACCAATACATCTCCAGACTTGGCACTATACTGGTTGAGCTCTCCACTTTTGTGGCCTGCAATGATGCACTCTCCCAGAGGTCCCCAAACTGCACTGGTGATCTTGGAGTCATTGCAAGGGATCTTCATGTAGGACTTGTTGTTGTCAATCTGGCTTGGATCCCGCAGGTCAAAGAAGCTCACGAAGCACTGATAGCCCATCTGCTTATCCGTGGAGAACATGATGATGTTGCCCCCAAAGTCAAAACCACAGGTGCGGACGGCTGAATTGGTCTTGAGTAGGGCCAGCTGCTTCCCTGTTTCACAGTCCCAGAGATGACAGCTGTTGTCAGCTGAGCCAGTGAGGACATGCTTGGTGTCCCAGTCAGCATCTACACACCACACAGCACCAGTATGGCCCATGTAGGTGCCCAGCCTCTCGCCGTTCACAGAGTACCATACATTGACAATAGGGTCCTTGGCCACGGTGAAGAGGAGGTCTCCCTCGCGGTTATACTTAATCTGCGTAATGGACCGCTCATGGCCCTGCAGCAGGATCGGCTTTATCCCAGCAGTGACGCGAGGAGAGGAGAGCGTGAGCAGTATATATATTTTGAATGTGACACTTCACATGAAGTCAGGTGTGAAATTTTACACTTGCAGCATCATGTCAGTGTGCACAAAGTTTGTGATTTTGAAGCATTTCTGATTTTTGGATTAAGAGTGTTCAACTATATATTAGGAATAGAAGAAAGAACAAGTGCAAATCAAGGGAGAGAATTAGAAGCATTAAAGTGAGTCTTAGAGGGCTGGAGTTGTGGCTCAGTGGTAAAGGACTTGCCTTGTATATGTGAAGCACTGGATTCGATACTCAGCACCACATAAAAATAAATAAAGGTATCACATCCATCTACAACTAAAAAAATATTTTAAAAAGTGAGTCTTAGAGAATAAAAAGTGAACCCAACATATAAAGAAATCTAATTGAAATGGAACAAATACTGAAATCCATAATCCACTAAGTATTATCCTGAAGTAAGAAGAAATTTATTCTCTCACAGCAACACTGAGGTATTCTAGAGAAAAGCCTTTTGGACCTCTAAGCAAAAGAACTGAGTCACGTGGAAAATTTAAAAAAAATTATAGTCATCAGACTTTTCTACAACAATACTTGATGACAGAATTCAATGGAGAAAAGTATTTAAGATTGCTAGGAAAAAAGATATGAGTCAAGGATTTTGTATTTGATCATTTTATGTCTTGTTTTAGTCAGCTTTTTCACTGCTGTGACTAAAAGACCTGACCAGAACAATTGTAGAGGAGGAAAAGTTTATTTCAGGACTCAGTTTCAGAGGTCTCAGTGGTCTCAGTCCATAGACAACCTGCTCCATTCCTCAGGGCTCCAGGTGATGCAGAACAACATGACAGAAGAGCATGGTGGAGGGAAGCAGCTCACATGATGATCAGAAAGCAGAAATCTTCACTTGCCAGATACAAAATATTTACATAAGACAAGCTCCCAATGACTTGCCTTCTCCAGCCATACCCCATCTACCTTCAGTTAACACTCAGTCCCATCAGGTAATTAATTCACTGATTGGGTTAAGGCTCTCATAACCTAATTTCTTCTCTGAACCTTCATGCATTGTCTCACACATGAGCTTTTGGGGGACACCTCACATTCAAACCATAACATGTCTTATGTTGCAGAGATCACATACAGATGTATGAATGGAAGGGATCCATTCCTCTGAGCTCTTTCTGAGGAATCAGCCAGAAAATGAGCTTCAGATAACCAAGAAACATTTGAAAAAGCTAAGACCAATAAATGAGAATAGCATGCCAATCTAAACTTGTGGTGAGATGTATGTTAACACATACAAGAAGGGGGGAAATACATGAAAATTACAACAAACTAGTAAACTGCTTTGTAAATAAATCTCTGATATGGCTTTAAAAAATGAAAGATGTTATCTCACAACAGAGTGCCACATTCTCAATGTTAGAAAATAATATGTAAAACTCCTGGAACTCAGTTCTGCTTTATTTCAGCTTATTGAAATTAGAAAACTCACATCAACTTGTTTAAACTACATGGATTCATTTTTTCCTTAAGACATGTGACCTTGTAATGTACTTCATAGCTGAATAATCAGTAATGCACTTTGTAGCTGAATAATCAGTACTGTATACTTTAGACTTGATGTGCTTTGGAGGTCACTTAAAGACTTCAGTTTTAATTTTTAAAGTGATTGTATTTCACAGGTGAATTTGTTGATACACATTAGTAAGATAGCGTCCTTGTGAGTGTTATTGACATTGGCTGGTAACTCTATACCACTCTTTATATTTTTTGCTTTGCTTATTAATTTTGACACTAGCTATTGTCCATTTTAATTTTAACAGTCTAGTTTTGGCTACTTAGCCAATCATAACAGTGATTAATAACTGTGAAATCATGGATCTCTGTATTTGGAAGTACTGTGGAAGGTCACCAGGAAATTTCATGCATGTAAAATTCTTTTGTGAAAAATTTGTATGTTAAATATACTCAGTTTTTTGTCCTTGCAAAATTACTAGTCATGCACACTTAGTGATTGATAAGCAAGCATTTGCAATATGGAAATTATGAATTTTAATTAGACTGAGCTTATATCATGTTTTTAGTCTACATTAATGTATGGTCTCTAAAAGACATTTTGCTTGGGTAAACTCCTTTAAGGAAAGCATTATCAGAAATTGTTTCATATTTAATCAGTGTGGTTTTCATCCCATCAATATTAAATAGGAAAGTAGTATCAGTGTAGTTATCTACATGATGCTCATTGTTTTTTCTTGAGGCTATTATCAGTGGATGGCCAGGCTATCCTTTTTTTTTTTTTTTAGCTGATAGAGGATTGAAGAACATCAGTTTTACCTCTTGAAATTTGCAGGAGATAACTTTGGAGATTTCTGCCTCATTGTTAGTTTTTTTCATCTAGTAATTTTTTTATGATATGTATAAGAGGAATTTTTTTAACAGTCTGCTTAATTTTGATTAATTTTTTTGTTGATGAATGTTTCATATATTTTGGACAAACTCCTAACATGTTGAATATTTCACCATGTCATCTGTAGTTAGAATAGATGCTGATTCTGAAATCACTGGTGAGCACCACTCACTACTGGTGGTGAATGTTGGACATATACTTGTGCTGTGATTTGGGTTATAGAACTCAACAGCTTCTACTGTGGTTGAGCAGTGGTAATGATCTAAGTATTACTGTTCTCACTATATGTAATATTTAGGTATGTTGAGCTGTATGACAAGGTAAATTTAAATCAAAGCTGGATGCATAGTGGATTGCAAGCTGTAGTGACCTGAGGTCATTTTTTGGTTCTGTGAAGGTAGTTGTGATTAGTCATCCTTGACTCTAAGTCTTAGCCTGCAGCCTCTAATCTTCCTTCCTCAAATGTTATAAGAGGAACACTGTTCTAGAAGTATGGTGCCTGTTGTTGAAGATTAAACATGGAGCTCTGGTCAATTCATTGTAGAGGGTCAAAGTCATTACTCTTTATTCAGTTTTTAAAAAATGATTGAGAATTTGTTTAGGGTATAAACATTTAAAATTGTACTGTATCACCTTAAGTGTCTCAGAGTTATGACTAAATTTCATGTCATTCTTTTACTTCTGATATTAGTTTTTTTGAGGGGTTACTCAAAAGTATAAGTATATTACTATAATTATGCAAGATTTAGTAATGGTTGAATAATACTACACTAATAAAAATATGATAATAGACATCATCACTGCTTATTGGACCTTTCTGTGTTTTAAAATCTATTGCTGTATGAAATTTTTTTGTGCCTAGAAAAATTCCCTTTTTCTTTATATGCTTAAGTTATATTTCATTCAGTTATTGCTGTGTTATCTAACTACTGTGAAATGTAGTGGCTTAGATAGGAACAATGAGCTGTTATGTTCATGATTCTGTAACCCATGCAAGACTCTGATAGCTGAGGTGATACTGGAGAACTTTCCTAATGGCTCATTTATGACGTACAAGTTGGTGCTAGGTATTCGGTGGGAACTACCTTGAAGTTGTGGGTTGGGAGCTGTGTGCATTCAGTATGGACCACCACAGGCTGTTTGGGGTACCTCACAGCATGGTGACTAGGTTCTAAGACAGTGTCCTAAGAAAACCAGGTGCAGCTGCATAGCCCTTTCGGGCCTATCTGTGGTATCATGTAGCATCACTCCTACCACTTCCTTTTCTTCCTTCTCTCCTTTGAGATATATCTTTCACTTTTTTTTGTGAGGAACACTAGTCTGGGTATTAGGTAGATTTTGTATTAGTTACAATTAAGACTTAACAAGTCACCTATTTTTAGATGGTAAAATTGTTTTCTTTTTGTCTTATAACAATACTACTATGAGCATTTTTTAACATAAAGCTCATTTGTCCTCACTTTGTTAGCATTTTTTCAGCTACAATAGCTATGTCAGAAGAAAATAACATTTGTATGGTGCCAGTACCATGCCATTTTTGTTACTATAGCTTTGTATTATAGTTCAAGGTCTGGTATTGTGATGCCTCTTCTTCTTGCTAAGGATTGCTTTGACTATTCTGGGTCTCTTATTCTTCCAAATGAATTTCATGATTGCCTTTTCTATTTCTATAAGGAATGATGTTGGGATTTTTTTTTTTAAATTATGAAATGTTCTTAACTTTTTTTTTTATAGCTTTATTTTTTTATTGCTTTGTATGTGGTGCTGAGGATCGAACCCAGGGCCCCACGTATGCGAGGCAAGCGCTCTACCGCTGAGCCACAATCCTAGCCCCTGATGTTGGGATTTTAATTGGAATTGCATTGAATCTATATAGAGTTTTGGGTAGTATGACCATTTTGACAATATTGATTCTGCCTATCCAACAGCATGGGAGGTTTTCCCATCTTCTAAGGTCTTCAGTTTCTTTCTTTAGTGTTCTAGTTTTCACTGTAGAGGTCTTTCACCTCTTTTGTTAAATTGATTCCCAAGTATTTTATTTTATTTTTTTGAGGCTATTGTAAATGGAGTAGTTTTCCTTATTTCTCTTTCAGAGGGCTTATCACTGATGTATAGAAATGCAATTGATTTATGGGTGTTGATTTGATAGCCTGCTATTTTGCTGAATTCATTTATTAATTCTAGAAGTTTTCTGGTGGAATTTTCTGGATCCTTTAAGTATAGAATGAATCATGTTGTCGGCAAATAACAATAGCTTCTTCTTTTCCTATTCGCATCTCTTTAATTTCTTTTATCTGTCTAATTGGTCTGGCTAGTGTTTCAAGGACTATGTTGAATAGCAGTGGTGAAATAGCATCCCTGTCTTGTTCCTGTTTTTAGAGGAAATGCTTCCAATATTTCTCCATTTAGGATGATGTTGGCCTTGGGTTTAGCATAGATAACTTTTACAAAGTTGAGGTATGTTCCTACTATCCCTCGTTTTTCTAGTGTTTTGAACATAAAAGGGTGCTGTATTTTGTCAAATGCTTTCTCTGCATTGATTAATAAAATCATATGACTCTTATCTTTAAGTCTATTGATGCGATGGATTATGTTAATTGATTTCCATATGTTGACCCAACCTTGCATCCCTGGAATGAACCCCACTTGATCATGGTGCACTATTTTTTTGATATGTTTTTGTATGCGATTTGCCAGAATTTTATTGAGAATTTTTGCATCTATGTTCATAAGGGATATTGGTCCAAAATTTTCTTTCTTTGATGTGTCTTTGGTTTTGGTATCAGGGTGATACTCGGCTTATAGAATGAGTTTGGAAGGGTTTCCTCCTTTTCCATTTCTTGAAATAGTTTGAGGAGTATTGGTATTAATTCTTCTTTGTAGGTCTTGTAGAACTCGGCTGAGAATCCATGTGGTCCCAGGCTTTTCTTGGTTGGCAGGCTCTTGATGGAATCTTCTATTTCCTTGCTTGAAATTGATCTGTTTAAGTTGTGTATGACCTCCTGGTTCAGTTTGGGTAGGTCATATGCCTCTAGAAATTTGTTGGTGTCTTCAGGGTTTTCTATTTTACTGGAGTATAAATTTTCAAAATAGTTTCTAATTATCCTCTGTATTTTAGTAGTGTCTGCCATGATATTTCCTTTTTCATCACAAATTTTAGTAATTTGGGTTTTCTCTCTCCTTTTCATTAGGATGGCTAAGGGTTTGTCAATTCTGTTTATTTTTTCAAAGAACTAGTTTTTTGTTTTGTCATTTTTTTGAATTGTTTCTTTTGTTTCAATTGCATTGATTTCAGCTCTGATTTTAATTATTTCTTCTGTTCTACTTCTTTTGGTGTTGGTTTGTTCTTTTTCTAGGGCTTTGAGATGTAGAGTCAGGTCATTTATTTGTTGACTTTTTCTTCTTTTAATAAATGAGCTTAATGCAATGAACTTTCCTCTTAGCACTGCCTTCATGGTGTCCCAGAGATTTTGATATGTTGCAGCAGAGTTTTCATTTACCTCTAAGAATTTTTTTTATCTCTTCCCTGATGTCTTCTGTTACCCAATCATCATTCAATAGCATATTATTTAGTTTCCACGTGTTGGAGTAGTTTCTATTTTTTAATCTGTCGTTGATTTCTAATTTTATTCCATTGTGGTCAGATAGGATGCAGGGTAGTATCTCTATATTTTTGTATTTGCTAAGACTTGCTTTGTGGCATAACATATGATCTGTTTGGAGAAGGATCCGTGTGCTGCTGAGAAAAAAGAGTATTCTCTTCTTCTTTTTTTTTTTTTTTTTTTTTTTAGTTGTAGATGGACACAATGTCTTTATTTTATTGCTTTGTATGTGATGCTGAGGATCGAACCCAGGGCCTCACGCATGCAAGGCAAGCACTGTACCGCTGAGCTACAGTCCTAGCCCCGAGTATTCTCTTCTTGATGGATGGAATACTCTATATATGTCTGTTAAATCTAAATTGTTGATTGTCTTATTGAGTTCTGTGGTTTCTTTGTTTAGTTTTTGTTTGGAAGATTTATCCAGTGGTGAGAGAGCTCTGTTAAAGTCACCAAGTATTATTGTGTTGTGGTCTATTTGATTCTTGCAGTTGAGAAGGGTTTGTTTGATATATGTAGATGCCCCATTGTATGGGACATAGATATTTATGATTGTTATGTCCAGTTGATGTATGATTCCCTTAAGTGTGAAATGTCCTTCTTTATCCTTTTTCACTAACTTTGGTTTGAAGTCCACTTTATCTGATATGAGAATGGAAACCTTTGCTTGTTTATGTGGTCCATGTGAGAGATGTGTTTTTTCCCACCCTTTCACTTTCAGTCTGTGGATGTCTTTTCCTGTGAGATGAGTCTCTTGAAGGCAATATATATATATATACATATATATATGTATATATATATATATATGTATATACATATATGTATATTGTATATACATATATACATATATGTATATACATATATATATATATATACATATATATATATGTATATATATATGTTTTAATTTAGTCTGTCAGTCTATGTCTTTTAATCAATGAGTTTAGGCCATTCACATTCAGGGTTATTATTGAAATGTGATTTTTAATCCTGGTCATTTTGGTTTATTTTTGATTTTTAACTTGACTTGGTTTCTCTTTTGATTGGCCTTTCCTTTGGTGTAGTTCCTCTCTTTGTATATTTTCATTGTTGGTTATCATTTCCACCTCATGGAATATTTTGCCAAGAATGCTATGTAGTGCAGGCTTTCTTGCTGTAAATTCTTTTAACTTTTGTTTATCATGGAAGGTTTTTGTTTCATCATCAAATATGAAGCTCAATTTTGCTGGATGTAAGACTCTTATTTGTCATCTATTTTCTTTCAGAGCTTGGTATATGTTGTTCCATGATCTCTTGGCTTTTAGGGTCTGGGTTGAAAAATTAGCTGAGATCCGAATTGGTCTTCCCCTACATGTAATCTAATTCCTCTCTCTTGTGGCCTTTAAAATTCTATCTTTATTCTGTATGCTAGACATTTTCATTATAATGTGCCTTGGTGTAGATCTTTTGTAATTTTGTACATTTAGTGTCCTGTAAGCCTCTTGTATTTGATTTCCCAATCCATTCTTCATGTTTGGGAAATTTTCTGATATTATTTCATTGAAAAGATTGTGCATTCCTTTGGTTTGAAATTCTGTGCCTTCTTCTATCCCGATAAATCTTAGAGTTGGTTTTTTGATGCTATCCCATAATTCTTGTATGTTCTGTTCATGATTTCTTACCATCTTCACTGTATGGTTAACTTTATTTTCAAGATTGTATATTTTGTCTTCATTATCTGAGGTTCTGTCTTCAAAGTGATCTAGTCTGCTGGTTATGCTTTCTATAGAGTTTTTTATTTGGTTTATTATTTTCTTCATTTCAAGAATTTCTAATTTTTTTCCCCACTATCTCTAGCTCTTTTTTAAAGTAATCTTTTGCTACCTATATTTGTTCCCTTATCTCTATGTTGGTGTGATTGATGGTTGCCTTTATTTGCTCTCTTATCTCTTTGTTGGAGTGATCAATGGTTGCCTTTATTTGCTCTTCTATTTCTTTGTTGGATTGATCAATTTTTGCCTGTATTTGCTCACTTAAGTCATTTTTTAATTCACAGATCATTTTAATTATGTACATTCTGTATTCTTTCTCTGACATTTCATCAACTGTGCTGTCAATGATTTCTCTTATTGTAGCATCTTGGTTTATTTGTGGCACTTTCTTCCCTTGTTTTTTCATGTTGGTTATGTCTCTTCCTTTCTTGTAATGCTGATCTGAGGTATTGCAGTTTCTATCCTATAATCTTGTAGTGACACTATAGATTACCTGTATCTCACCTTGGAGTTCACTTCCAGTCCCCAGCAGATGTCCCCAGATGTACTCTACTGCCACTAAAGATGGTGGCAGTGTAGTGGAAGTAACTCAAGATGGCAGTGGGAATGGCCTTGGCTGGGCTCCCATAGAGGTCCCTGAAGGTGGTCTTGGGCCTTGGCCTGTGATCCCCCTGGTTGGCAGGAATTCTGGTGCAGAACTGGGTATGGTCCTGAGCCTCACTTAGGCCAGGTCTCTTACAGGGGTCCTCAGAGGCAGTCCTTCCCCTGAGTCTGGGTTCCCCTGTGACTGACAGCTATCCGTCTTGGGGGTCTGACCTTGGCTGGGCTCCCGAGGTGGTCCTTGAAGGTGGTCCTGGGCCTTGGTCTGTGCTCCCATTAGTCAGAACTCTGCGGTGGAACTAGGGGTGGTCTTAGGCCTCACTTAGGCCAGGTCTCCTGCAGGAGTCCTTGGAGGCAGTCTTTACCCTGGGTCTGGGTTCCCTTTTGACTGGCGGCTAGCAGTCTTGTGTCTGACCTTGGCTGGGCTCCCATGGTGGTCCCTGAAGCTGGTCCTGGGCCACCTTATATGAATCTTTTCCACTCTGTTCTGTACTTTTTGAAATGTGTTGATAAGATTCTATGTAGGAAAAATTAGAGGTTACAATTTTCTAGAGTTCAATTTTGTAGTTTCTTTTAGTTTTTTTGTTACATTATTGATACTTATGTCAAGAAAATTATCCCTTTACTAATTTTTACTAATATACTGCAAGTATATTCACTAGTTTGGTGTGGTTCTATTTTTCATTTACTGCATTTTATTTCCATATGGAATTCAACACTCTCTTTACTCACATTTCTGACACTTTTCCTATTTATTTATTTATTTATTTATTTATTTAATTTTTTGATTTTGTTTTGGTTATAGATGAACACATCTTTATTTTATTTATTTTTATGTGGGGCTGAGAATTGAACCCAGTGCCTCACATGTGTGAGGCAAGCGCTCTGCCACTGAGCCACAACCCCAGCCCCCACTTTTTCTATTTAAATAATTAATTTATGAACATGTTCTCCACTCTGATAGAGCTATGAATCTTTTTCTTTCTGCCCTTCCACTTCCTGTACCACACCCATGCCTTTTTTTAATTAGAGCATTATAGTAATACATAGCAGTTGGATTCATTCTGACAAATCGTACATGCAAGGAATTTGTTTTCAATTCCTGTTTCCCAGATTCCTTCCCCCTCTCTTCTCTTAGGCTTCTACTTCTACTCTACTGATCTTCGTTTTGCTCTTTGTTTTTTTTAAAATTTGTTTTTGATTGGTACTTTATAAATATACAGAAAAGGGTGAAATTCCCTGTGGCATTTCTATTATTTTTATATAATGTTGAAGTTGTTAAATTCATTCCATATTTCCTCCCCTTTCCTATCTCTCCTCTCCTCAATCTCTCCTGCTCCACTAATCTTCCCTATATCTTTATGATATCTCTACTAGGAAAGACTGATGTTTTTGTTTGTTTTTGTTTGGGACTGGGAATTGTAACCAGAGGTACTTTATCACTGAACTACATCCCAAGCCCTTTTTACTTGTATTTTTTTTTTTTTTTAATTTTAAGAAGGGGTCTAAGTTATTTAGAAACACATACATGATTGTAAATTTTTCCCACCTGGCAATAGACTATTCGGTGTTAAGGGACCATGGCATGGCAGGAAAAAAAAAAAATTGAACTCCTGGAGTCTTCCTTCAGAAGCCAGTATTTATATTCCTGGCCTTTTCTATTTATTGATACTGTGTGTGTCTGTGTGTCTTTCATATTTGTGTATCAATAGAGCATATGAAATAGTAACACAGTTGCCTGTGAAAAGGGTTAAGTATTACTCTTTTTTTTTTTTAAATATTTTTTAGTTGTTGATGGACACAATGTCTTTATTTTATTGGTTTGTATGTGGTGCTGAGGATTGAACCCAGGGCCTCACGCATGCGAGGCAAGCGCTCTACTGCTGAGCTACAATCCCAGCCCTAAGTATTACTCTTAATAGCTATTCTAAGTTCTGTTGTGTCTTATGTTACAAAAGTAAGTTTTTCTTTTTTGCCCTGTATTGGGTATCACTTTAATTTTGTGTTTAAGATCTCAGATATGTGGACTAGAGATATAATCTCTGCATGTGCAGGTTTGCTCAGATTGACATCTGAATGCAGTTGTGACTGCCAGCTGCTTTAGTCCTTCATTGCCACACATTGAGTTGTATGGTTGACTAGTGGAGAGATGGGCTTTGTTACTCAGCTGGCATAGATTCAAATCCAAGTCTGAATTTGGGCACATTGCTTACCTCTTCAAGATTATTTTTTTATTTATAAAATAGGGATAATAGTGTCAAATTTTATGGCAAAATTTTAGGCTTAAATGAGAGAAAACATCATATACACTTAGGATGGGGTCTGGAATAAATTAAATGTACAAACAGTAGCTAATACTTTATTTCTTCTTGTCTATTTATTATTATGATCTATTTACTCTGGGAATTGTGACTGCCCTGGATTTTTCACATTTTCTCAAAAAGATTTTTCAAATGTCTTCCACAGGATTTTGTCTCCACAATTATTCGTCTACTTGACAGCCCCTCAACTTCCATTAGAGCAAAAGCCTTCCTTGTGCTTTTGTATATTGTGATGCACAATCGAGAGATGTTGCTGCTCAGCTGCCAAGCAAGGTATGATTTTTCTCTGATGGCTTCATCAATAACTTCAATTTAGTTCTTGTTTTACTAGTAGTTTTATATGCATTTTACAGGATATTTCTTGGCCTTTATGCATCTGGTATTGAAAACTTTTTTCTAAAATTTTTCAAGAGTTTAATATATGTCTTATAATCTCAGCTTAGAAACACAGAGGACCTTAGAAAACTCTGAATCTGAAGTAGGGTGTGGAAGTGCCTGGGGGTTCTCTAAGCACACTCCAAGGCAAGGTGTTAAAGTTGGTTCTGGTTTGTACCTTAGGGAGTCATTTTAGAACAAATGGTTTGCTCTTTTTTTTTTTTTTTTTTTTTGGTTATTGTAAGATTCTGGAATGAGTAGTGAAGATTCTGGAATGAAGAGAAGCCTTGTGAGGTAGGAAGAAGAGCTGAGTGGGAGTTCAGGGACTTGTTCTGGGCTGGGGCTTGGGTTTTTTTTTTTTTCCTCTTTCTCTGCATTTTAATTCCTTCCTCTAAAGGGAAGAACTAACCCTGTGTGTCTCTCAAGTTTCCTTCTAGCTCTGATGATTTATGATTTAGTTTGAATAATCTGATCCATCATCTGTTGAAGCCTAGAGGTTTTCTGAAAATTCTGTTTAATGTCCATTTCTTCATTTAGAGTTTTACTTGTTCTAGAATAAGAAGAGTGTTTGCAAAGCTGAGATTGATCTAGATTAGGAATTGGCACACTTTTTTTTCCTGTAAATATCCAGAGAATTCATATTTAGGCTTTGTGGGCAAAATGGGAAAATTGCAGCTATTATGTTGATATTTATATAACAAGACAAATTCCAACATGTCTTCTAACTGACAGAAAAAAAACCATAATAATTGAGTATGTTTTTAATTTTTTTTTGTAATTCAGGTCTACTAAAGAAAAAAATTCCTTTTATTGGGGAGATAACATTTAGCTTAACTGGTGTTACTGATCTTTAGTGTGATCTTTGGCTAGCCTTTGAGAATGTCTTTTCACACAGATAAGTGCTGGCAAATACTAAATATCAATTCACGAGTATGGTTATAATTGAACATACTCTTCACATGGAAGGCATTTGTACAATTATGTGATTTTCTCTTGATATTTGCCTTTTAGCATGTCATTATATTATAGTTTATCACTTGTAATATAAGGGTATTTAGAGCTCCTAACAAGCTTTGTTTTTCATCTCTGGGGGATTACTTTGTATATCCGTTATTTTCTGCTTCTTATCTTTAAAATTGATGTTTTGTATATTTTGTTTGTTTTGATTGGAAGGTAAATCCTGTTTCTGTTAGTCCATTATAGCTGGAAGTGCAGGTCACTTGTGTCCATTACTTTTCAATGGCCTTAACAGTGACTCTGATGCCTTTGATCTCTCCTTGTATCTACCATCATTTTCTACCAGATGAACTAAGTTTCTCAACTTGTATTCTTATGTCATTTCTCATACTCAAGTCTGGTCTCTATAGAGCAGCTGAAGTGTCTACACATGACTCATCTTTTGTTTCTTCCCTGCTCAGACTCTTCTAGTGTCACCCAGTCACAATGAAACAGTACCCAGGATCTTTACCAGGACCCACTCTGCCCCGCCTCATCCAGTCCCTGCCTATCTCTTCGCCCTTGCTTTGTATAGTATTTTTGCTCCTTTGCTTCCATTATGCAGTTTTTCTTGTTACTCTTTGAATACACTGAGCCCGTTGTACTGCTCTTAATTCTTCCCCCAATTGTGTTCCCTGTGGCTGTGATCTCTTCCCCCAGGTATTTGCATGGCTAGCTGCCTTGGGTCATTCAGGTCACTCTATCTAAAATACTTCCTGTAACCTCAACTCTAAAGACTGTTTAACTGGGAGGAATACAACCACTCCTACGTTCAGAGCCTGAGGACTCACGGCAGATCCAGTCCTCCCAGGGAACTGCTGTGACTTCTGTGTCTCTGGATGAATATTTAGAAACTTTACAAGTGGTGGGAAATAGGTGGCCTGAAAGCACATCCTGACCCTGACTCCACTGTTGGTTCTCTGGAGCAACACAGCAGGGTAAGTGTAGAGAGAGGATCTCACAGGTGAGATAAGGTGGGGTACATTCTTCCTGCGCTGTGTAGCAGAGATGACACTCCTGTTCTTGGGTCCCTAAAGGTGAATATTGACCTTGGAGCTTCTGCAGGGTCCGAAATGCAGATGCTTTCTGTGTGCGATGATTGGGGTCTGCGTCCTATTCCCAGGACATCTGGAGTAGGACTGAAAGAGTTGGTGGGCCAGTCTGCCCCAGACGAGGAGGCTCTGGGAAGACCATCTTATCTGCTTCCCTTTCCCTTTTCTCACCTTCTGCTTTGGCGCAGCTGTCCTGATCTGATGCTGAGTGGGGGAAGAAATTAGTAGGTCAAGGTTTGTCTCAGGCAATTTTGCAAGACATAGTTCTTAAAGGAGAAAGAATAGGAAGACCAGGCAGCTCTTACTGAGGCAGAACTAATGGAATAGACAGAAAAGAATTTTTTAAATTAATGAAACCTCTATGAAGAGGCAGTTTCTTTTTTTTTTGGTAAATCAGCAGAAGAACTAAGAGACAGTGGCCTCTGCTGGGGATGCCATTGTGGCTTTGAAAGTCCATATGAAAGAACACATTGAACCATATTGAGCCAATGACAAAGACATGGAAAATCCATGTGAAAACAATAAGAAAGATGGAGTGTGGGTCCAGGAGGCCTCACATGCAAAGCACCAGGAATTCCAAGAGGAGGAGGAACAGATGGCAGACAGTTTCTAATCAAGGTAGTTTTAGTAGCCATCTTCTGGTTCAACATTCTGTCTTCTGATACTGTGTGTGAATGAGAGTAAAGGAGTTAAAAAGGCACAAAACAACAATGGCAGAGAGAAAGATGACTAAAAGTGGATGAGTGTTGTTTCCTCCTAACTTTGTATTTTGGATGCTGGAAAGCTGACAGATGAATGTTCACTCATTTAGTGGGAAGAATACTGAAATCTCTTGTCTGCAAGTGAAGAGGCCAACATTAGACTTGATTACTACCCAATAGAATTCTGGAAAGGTTAGGAGTTGGGGCTACCAGCTACTTTGAAGGCAGAGGTGAGAAATTGCTATGGAAATTTGAGCCCCAGCTTTCATCCCATACTGAAAATCTAGGAAGCTCATCCTCTCCTGCTCTAGCAGGGCTCTTGAGAGGTCTTCTGCATAGTGTGGATTGGAGAGACTGCCCATGGTTAGGGTAGGGGACAAGGGATCCTGATACTGCCAAAAGAGGATGAGGAGCTTGTGGAAAATGAGATGACAGTATGAAAGCTGAGGTTCTCAGCTACTTTCCCATTTTAACTCAGACTGCTTGCAGCTTGGCTTACCTACTGTTGGCTAGAGGTTAGAGAGTTGTCCCTGGGCTCTGATAAAAGCCCCATAATGGCTGACATTTGAGTGTTCCCTACTGCAGTCAGTGGAATTTTGTCCTACACTGGAGGCCATCTGTCATAAGCCCTATTCCAACCACACTTCAGTTTTTTGTTAAAAAACAAAAAACAAACAAAAAAAACCCCAGAAATTTGAGGGAAACCTGTCATATGGAGCACAGAAACCCAAACTCACCAGTAGATTAAAAGGACTAGACAGGAATAGACAAGAGTCCATGAACAGCTAGTTAATGTAAACTTATGAGTAAATGCTAAAGCTTCTTTATTATAATTGCAATGCCAATTAAAACTACACCAGGATACCATTTATCACGTAATGCATTCACAATATTTGACTATGTATTCTCTTGGCAAAGCTCTGGAAACGGGCGCTCTTTTACACTGCTGGTGGGGATGCACAGTATTATAACTACTGTGAAGAAGAATTCAGCAATAGAGGTTGAATATCCCTTATCTGAAATTCTTGGGACCAGAAGCACTTTTTTTGTTTATTTTTTTGATTTTTGGATATTTGCATATACATAATGAGATATCTTGGGGATAGGATCCAAGTCTGAACATGAAATTCATTTGTTTCCTATGCATCTTACACACATTGACTGAAGGTAATTTTATGCAATATTGTTAGTGTGCCTGCATTTTGGCTATGACCAGGCACGTGAGACAAGTGTGGCAATATCACTATTTCCCTTGTGGTATTATGTTAGTGCTCAAAAATTGCAGATTTTGGAGCATTTCAGATTTTGGATTTCCAGAGTAGGGATGCTTGACCTCTACAAAGAAAAATTATGTATTTATTTACCTTTGGACCTAGCTATCTTACTTATAGGAGAGTGCATACAAAGTGAAATGACACAGAGATAAACTACCCAAGTATCCAACACCAGGAGATCAGCTGGAGAACTGTGTCATCTCCGTGTTAGTTTTCTATTTCTTGTTATAACAAATTGCCATAATCTCAGTGATATTAGATAATGCCTATTTATTGATCTCTTGGTTTCTTGGGTTAGGAGGGTGGGTACCCTGTTACTGCTTACCTCCCAGGCTTGAAGTCATAGATCTTGGCCGGTGCTGTGGTTCTCATCCAAGGCTCCATGTTCTCTTCAAAGTTCACTGGTGATTGGTAGAATTCATTTCTTTCAGCTGTAGGACTAAAGTCCCCATTTTCTTGCTGGTTTTTGACTGGGCTTCACTCTCAGCATTTAGAGGCCATCCTCCTCCTTCTAGATTAGAAGTTCATGATGTAGGGTGTTAGTTAGCTTTCTTCTCGGCAAGATCGTTTCTCATGCCCTGAATTTCCTTCATGGTTCAAACATCTTTGACTCCCCAGTTCTGCCACCAGTCAGAGAAAATAATCTGCTTTCAAAGGTCACACCTGATTAGATTAGGCTTACCCAGATGTTCTACATATCTTAAGGTTAACCGAACTGGAACTTCACACCTTCCAACTCTGTTCTCAGCTGTGCCTAGATTACTGTTTGGTTGAGTAGCTAGGAGTGGAACTCTTGGAGAAGGAGCATCTTTAGAAATCTGTGCACCCCAGTTCCCATAATGGAGGGTATACAGCTGTGAATAGGAACAGGCGAGTTCCCTAACCACAGCCATAGTCATCTCCAAGATATATTATCCCCCCAAAAAAGCAAGGTGCAGAGCAGCACTTACCATACTACATGTTATCTAGGAAAAGGAGCGAAAACAGGAATAATAGGTGCACTTACTAACGTTTTCAAAGAGGAAAAAATGGAATGTTAAATAAAATATTAGCAACAATGGTAAATTATTTGGTGGGAAGAGAATAGGAGGCAGGGCCAGCGATGAGCAATACATCTCTGAATGTATCTGTTTTATGGCCCAAATTTAATAAACATATACATGTTTTATATAATTGAAAAAAACACAAGATAAAAATAAAGTAAACTCTAAAAATTGAAAACAATGTATATATCAAGTTAGTGGTATAATTCCCTAGAGAATAGATATTTAAGCTGCCTTTAAATCAGTGTTATCAGTATGTTTCTTTTTTTTATTATAGTTATATATAGTAGTTGGTTTCATTTTGACAAAAAGCATATATGCAAGGAGTTTGATTTCAATCACCATCTTCCCTTTTCCTCTTCTCCTCCCTTCCGCTCTTTTCCATTCTTTACTGATCTTCCTTTCACTCCTTGTTTTAATCTATATATCTATCATCTATCTATTGTCTATCTATCTATCTATCTATCTATCTATCTATCTATCTATCTATCTATCTATCTATGTATTTTTGTGTATGAGAGATTGAACTCAGGGGTGCTCAACCACTGAATCACAGCCCCAGCCCTATTTTGTATTTTATTTAGAGACAGAGTCTCACTGAGTTGCTTAGCACCTTGCTGTCATCGAGGCTGGCTTTGAACACGTGATCCTCCTGCCTCAGACTCCAAGCCACTGGAATTATAGGCATGTGCCACTGCGCTTGGCTTCACTCCTTTATTTTTGATTAGTACTTTCTGCATGTACATGAAGGTCAAATTCCCTTTAGTGCATTTATATATGCACATAACATGATTTTGTTAAATTCATTCCCACTTCCTCCCTTTTCCCGTCCTCTTCCCTCCCTGTCGTTCTCTACCTTCTGCTCTCTGAACTGTCTCTAGGTATTTGATATCTGATCTCCCTCCCCGCTTCCTTATTTCCCTTAGTTTGCTCTAGCTTCCACATTAGACCTTTGATTTTTCTGAGTCTGGCTTATTTCACTAAACATGATGTTCTCCACTTCCATCTATTTACCAGCAAATGTCATTTCATTCTTCTTTTCAGCTGAGTAAAACTCCATTGTGTATATATGTCACATTTTCTTGATCAATTCATCTGTTGACAGGTATCTAAGGTGATTCCAAAATTTGGCTACTGTGAATTGTGTTGCTACAGACATTGAAGTGTCTGTGTTGTATAGATGATTTTAGTTCTTTTAGATAAATATCAAGGAATGAGATACCTGGGTCATGTGGTGATTCCAGGCCTAACCTTTTGGGGAATCTCCATACAATCTTCCAGAGTGGTTGCATTAATTTTCAATACCACCAACAATGTATGAGTGTACCTTTTCCCTCACATCGTCACTATCATTTATTATTATTTGTGTTCTTGATAATTGCCATTCTGACTGGAGCAAGCTGAAATCTTGGTGTAGTTTTGATTTGCATTTTCCTGATTGTGAAGAGATGTTGAACTTTTAAAAATATATTTGCTGACCATTTTGTGTTTCTGCTTTTGAGAATTGTCTGTTTAGTTCTTTGCCCATTTATTTGATTTGGGTTATTTGATTTTGTTGTTGTTGAATGTTTTGAATACTTAATATATTCTGGGATATTAGTCCTTTCTGAGGAGCTGCTGGCAAAGATTTTTCTTCCATTCTGTAGGGTCTCTTTACTATTTCCTTTGCTGTGTAGAAGCTATTTTTAATTTGATGGCATCACATTTATTTATTGGTTTTATTTCTCGAGCTTTAGGGTTCTTGTTAAGGCATTCAGTGCCTGCATTTACATGATGGAGTGTTGACCCTATATTTTCTTCTAGCAGTTGTAAGGTTTCTGGTCTAATTCTTAAGTTTTTGACTCATTTTAACTTGACTTTTGGACAGGATGAGATACAGGGATCTAATCTAATTCTTCTGCATACGGATATCTGGTTTTCCTAGCGCCATTTGTTAAAAAGGCTGTCTTACTCCAACATATATTTTTGGCACCTTTGTACACTATCAGATGGCTATAAGTATGTGAGTTTGTCTCTGTGTTTTCTATTCCATTAATGTTCGTGTCTGTTTTAATGACAATATTATGCTGTTTCTGTAACTGTAGCTCTGTACTATAATTTGAGATCTGGTATTATAATGTCTCCTCCATCACTCTTCTTGCTTAGAATTGCTGTGAATATTCTGGATCTCTTATTCTTCCAAGTGAATTTAAGGACTGTTTTTTCCAGTTCTGTGAAGAATGATATTAGTAACAATCCCTGTCGAAACAAGGATTACATTGCATCTTTATTTTGCTTTTGGTAGTATGGCTATTTGGACAATATTAATTATGCCTATCCAAGAACATGGAAGGTCTTGCCATCTTCTAAGGTCTTCAGTTTTTTTAGTGTTTATGGTTTTCATTGTACAAATATTTCACCTCCTTGGTTAATTCCCAGTTGTTTTTTTTTTTTTTTTTTTTTAATCTTTAAGGTCATTGTGATAGGGATGTTTTTCCTGAGTTCTTTCTCAGCTGGATCACTGTTATAGGAGTATAGGAAAGCTATTGATTTATGAGTGTTGATCCTGTATCCCATGGTAGTATATTTCTGTTGATGTATTTCAAGGGACTAAAAACTCCAAACTGCCCCCTCCCAATGTTCTTGTCAGTGTTAATATTTGTATTGTTTTGAGACCATTATGAGAAAACTAATAATTATTCTAATTTCAATCATGCTGATGTTTACCATTAAAGAAAACAACAATTATAAAGTAAAATCCTGTAATCCTTAATTTTAATCAAAAGTATTATGAATTTATGATTTACTTTTCCACCTTTTAAAAGAAAGTATGTATTTCATATTTATATCTGCCTATATGAGCATAGCTGGGGCTATCATCATGGAATTCCACAGGCTGGGTGGCTTAAACAACATAAATTTATTTTCTCACTGTTCTGAGACTACAAATTCAAGATCAAGATTTCTACCAGTTTGGTTTCTCCAGAGGACTCCTCCTACACTTATAGAGGTCTGACTAAACATGGCCTTTCATGAGTTCATACTCTAGTTGTTGTCTTTATGTAAGAACACCAGTACAGTTGGAATAGGACCCCGCCCTATGACCTTATTTATCCTTAATCCTCAAGGCCCTCTCAACAAATATAGTCACGTTGGAGGTTAGGGCTTCAACTTACGAATCTTACTTGGTCATAGTGTATAATAATTTTTATTTTTGAGGTATTGGTTATTGAAGCCAGGGACACCCTACCACTGAGCTACATCCCCAGTCCTTTTTGAGACAGGGTCTCACTAAGTTGCCCAGGATGGCTTTGAACTTGTGATCCTCCTGCCTCATCCTCTCAAGTTGTTGGGACTATAGGTGTGTGCCACTTTCGCTGGTGTATATAATTTTTTTTGTATGTCTAGATTTGATTTACTAATTTGTTCAGGATTTTTGCATTTTAAAGTTTATAAAAGAAATTGGTCTGTAGTTTGCTTGCTTGATAGCTGCTTCTGTACTTCTTTGCCTTTTAGTATAATGCCAGCCTCATGAAATGAGTTGGGATGTATATCCTCTGTTTTCTGGAAGAGGTTATATAAATTTTTAAAAAATAAATGTTTGGTAGATTTCTTCACTAAACCATCTTGCCTTGAAGATTTGTTTTTGGGAGATTTTAAATGACAAATTCAATATCTTTAATGGTTACAAAGCTGTCTTTCTAATTTTCTTTTGTCGAGTTTTGGTAGTTTATAACTTTTTGAGGAATTGACTTATTGTTTCTAACTTCTTGAGTTACATATTTTTCTTGTATTTCTTAATTATCTTGTTGACTGCTGAATGGTTTGTAGCAATGCCCTTTTTTATTGTATCTTTTTATGAATCTTAATTAGAGATGTATCAATTATCATGGTTTAAGCAACTAGCTTTTGTTTCATTAAAATTTTCTCTATTTGTCACTATGTTCTCTGATTTGTATGATTTCTTTTCTTTTGCTTGTTTTGCTTTTCTTTTTCTAGTTTCTCAAAATAGAAAATGAGATTGGTTTCAGAACTTGGCCCTTTATAAAAGGTATCACTTAGTGTTCAATGCTATAAATTTCCCTCTCAATAATGCTTTTACTGCCTTTGCACAGATTTAGATAAAAAAAAAAAAACCACTTTTGTTCCATGAATCGTTTAAAATTTTACTTTGAAATTTCCTTTTGGATCCATGTATTTATTATTTAGATATATATTGTATAATTTGCTTGTATTCAGAGGTTTTTCTGTTGTCAGTCTTTATTGATTTCTAGCTTAATTTCATTATGGTCAGAAATGTCCTCCCTTTTTCAGGCATTTTAGATTTTTTAAAGTGTGCTTCAGAGTTTAGTGTATGATTAGTTTTGGTGATCATGGGCACTTCAAAAGGATATGTTTTCTGTTTTGGTACTTTTTTGGTGGAGTATTCTTTATATGTAAATTAGATCTTATAGTTTTCACTGTAATGTTTAGATATTCTATATTCTTACTGTTTTTTCCTAGTATTTCAGTTTCTGAAAGTAGAATGTTGGCATCTGCATTTATGATTGTATCTTTGGTATTTATCCTTTCAGCTCTAACAATTTTCACTTTATGAATTTGGAGACTTCATTGCTGTGTACATATTTAGGGTATTATATAGTCTTGGAATACAGATTCTTTTTTCATTATATAAATACTTCTTTGTCTTTAATAATTTTCCTTCCTCTGAAGCTTAATTCAGATATTAAAAGATAGTCACTTCTGCCTCTTTTAAATTGTTTGCATTTTATACCTATTTAATTTTTCTTTATTTTTATTAACTCATTAATTGCATGTATTAATGAGATTCAGTGTGATATTTCTACACATGCATATTCTGTACATTGGTCTTATTCATCACCCTTTTTCACCATTACCTCTCTACCCCTTGATCTCCTTCTCAGTTTCTAGTAATCACTCTTCTATCAGGTCCACTTTTTCATTCATACGTATGGGAAAGAGAGAGAGAGAGAGAGATCATGTGATACTTACCTTTCCCGTCTGGCTTATTTCTCTCAACAAGATGTCCTGCAGTTACATCCATTTTGCTGTAAATGACAGGATTTCATTTTTCTTTATGGCTGGATAATAATCCATTGTGTATATATACCGTATTTTCCTTATTTATTCATCTGTTGATGGGCACCTAGGGTAATTCCATATTTTAGTTGTTGTGAGTAGTGCCATAGTAAACACTGGCATGCAGATATCTCTTCTGTATGCTGACATTATTTTCTTTGGATATACACCCAGAAGTGGGATGGCTGGATCCATATGGTAGTTTCCTTTTTAGTTTTTTGAGGAACCTCCATATTTTTCTCCATAATGGCTATACTAATTTATATCCCCACTAACAGTGTGGGAGCATATTGTTGGATTTTGTTGTTTATTTTTTAAAATAATAGACATTCTAATTGGAAGTCAAACCAATTGTAATTTTGATTTGCTTATGGCTAATGTGAACATTTAAAAATATATCATCAGGTTATTTGGTTTTGTTTTGAGAAGTGTATTCAGATCATTTGTTCATTTTTAATTGGATGTTTCTTTTTCTTTTCTTTTCTTTTCTTTCGTACTGGGGATGGAAACCAGGAGTGCTTTACCACTAAGCTACATCTTCAGTCCTTTTTACTTTTTATTTTGAGATAGGGTCTGAGTAAGTAGCTGAGGGTCTCACTAAATTGCTGAGGTTGGACATGAACTTGTGATCCTCTTGCATTAGCCTTTTGAGTTGCTAGGATTACAAGTGTATGCCACCATGCCCAGCTTGGATTACATTTGCATTGTTTTTGAAATTCTTTATATATTCTGGCACTAACCCTCTGGCAAGTATTGAAGTAAATGGGGTATTCTCTGACTATGTAGGTTTTCTTTTCACTCTGTTTCCTTTGCTACTCAGGAGCTGTTTAGTTTAATGTAATCGCATTTGTCAATTTTTCCTTTTGTTTCATGTGCTTTTGGGGTCCAGTTAAGAAAATGATTGCCTATACAAAATAAATTAAGAAAATGATTGCCTGTATAAATAAGTTGAAGTATATCTCCTGTGTTTTCTTTTAGTAGTTTTGGAATTTCAGATTTCACACATACACACACATATATATTTATATTTAAAATATTTTTTAGTTGTTAATGGACCTTTTATTTTATTTATTTATATGTAGTGCTGAGAATCAAACCCAGTGCCTCATGCATGCTAGGCAGGTGTTCTACCACTGAGCCACACCCCAGCCCCTCAGGTCTTATATTAAGGTAATGTATGATAGTGAAGGTTATGTTTCTCTTAAACATTTGAGTTTTAAAGTCTATTTTGTCTGACATAGGTATAGCTATTCCTGCTTAGGATTCCATTTGCTTGGAATTTATATTTTCATTCTTTCACTTTTGCAGCCTGTGTGTGTCTTTATTGGTGAAGCAAGTTTCTTATAGGGAACACATTGTTGTATTTTGTTATTTTCCTTTATCCATTCCAGTGTGTACCTTTTAGTTGGAGAATTAAGTCCATTTGTATTCAGGGTTATTATTGAAACGATTGAATTATGTCTGCCATTTTTTTTTATTCTAGTTGTTTTGAATGTTCTTTGGTCTTTTGACTTATTCATCTTTATTGTTTGATGATTTATTGTAGTGATACTGTCTGATCATTTTTCACTTCTCTTCTGTGTTATCTGTTCTTCTAGTGGGAATGACAGTTTCACATGCTACCTTTCACTTTTGGATGTACTGCTCCCTTAAGCATGTTTGTAAGGCTAGTCTGGTGGTTATGAATTCCCTCAGTTTTTGGTTTTCTTGGAAGTTTTTAATTTTTCCATTCTTCTGAAGAAAGAATTATACCCAGTCTTGCTGGGTATAATAATATAGTAGTCATTTTATTATTTAGGACTGTAAGGGAAAGATGAAAGAATAACTGAAAGTCCAAGAAAGCAAAGACTAAAACTTTTTGAGGACTTGGAATATGTTCATTCCATTTCTTTCTGCTGAGAAATCTCTTAGTCTAACAGAGTTGCCTTTTAATGTAATGTGGGGCTTTTCTTTTATAGATTAGTCTGTTGCTGAGACTTTCAACTGAATTTATTTGGCTTATTGAGCTCCTCATTTCTAAGAATTCTCTTTAGTGCTTTTTTCACAAGCTCTGCTGGATTTTTCATTCATATTCTGCATTGTTTTCCTAATTTCATTTAACTGTTTATCTGTATTCACTTGGATCTCATTGAGAGTTTAAAAAATCATTCTTTTGAATTATTAAGCATTTTATACATTCTGATTTTGTTGGAATCTCTTACCAGAGTAAGCTTTTGGAGATGTCATGTTATTTTGTTTCTTCATTGATTTCTAGCATCTGGTGGAACATATTTCTACACATCCTGAAAATGTGTTTGGAGGTTTTGGTTTGTTATCTAATGCTGGCTTTGATTCTAGCTAGGCACCATAGTGTGGGTTCCCAATAGTTTCTTT
The DNA here is from genome assembly GCA_028644305.1 of Xerus rutilus. NCBI lineage: Eukaryota > Metazoa > Chordata > Mammalia > Rodentia > Sciuridae > Xerus > Xerus rutilus. Next base: position 17,797,915 of record CM053413.1, read on the forward strand.
GGCTGTGATTAATGACTTTGGCTGTAGCATTTGTTGTGGTAGATTTGAAGAGACCTATTGCCTCTTTGGGTCATGCAAGAGTGGCGACATTTTTGCTTATAGGATTTAGAAATTTAATTGGGATGTATCTTTGGTATGGATTCCATGGAATTCTCCTATTTGGCGTTTGCTCACTTTCTTGAATCTGTGGATCTATATCATCTGATGATTTTCAGGCATTATTTGTTTGAATATTTTTTCAATTCCATTTGCCCACTCCTTTTGAAACCTGCTAATACAAATGTAGTGTTTTGTTATTCTACAGGTTCCTGGGACCCTGTCTTTTCTTTGTCTATTTTATCTCTACTTTTTACATTTTACAAATTAAATTTATCTGATCTTTTATCTGCACTCATTATTGAGCCTATCCAGTGAGGTTTTTAAATTTTGGTTATTTTTCAGTTATATTTCTTATGTTTGGTTTGTTTTTATGACCTCTCTTTTTCCTTCAGAGATTTTAAGTTTCTTCATTCGTTGTTCACATTGCATGGAAATGTGAATTGCTGTGACTTTTTGGAAAGTGTTTTGGAAACATATATTTCTATTAACAATACCCATCACTTTGGTTTAACAGGCTTGCATTTGATATTTAGCTGCTAAAATCAAACTATTGATTTTTTCCAGACATATGCATGAAGGTATCCAATGCAGCTTTGTTTCTAGTGGTGAATACGTGGAAATGTAATTAACATCCATTAGTATTGAACTGGCTCAGTGAATAATGGCATAGCTGTAACAGAAATGATTTATTTGATTAACTTAGAAAAGTATTCATTAGATGAGTGAAAAAAATGACGGGGCAGAATTCTGTATTAATTGTTTAAAACAACAAATGTACATGGTTCTGTTGCATGTATTTGTATAAAAGTCCATTTAAAAAAAAAGAGGCAAAGAAAAATAATACCAAATTTATTATTTGAAGAGGGTGGGAAAGACAAATTATTTATCTCTCTTCACTTGTGTGTTTAGACTGTTATACAATAAGCTGTTTCACTCTTATAATTAAAGAAAAACTAATAAGAAGAGAAAAATAACTAAATGTTAGCAATAGGCGCCAGTTGGTTTTAAAGGTTAAGTGGATCTCTAAGTCAGTGAGTGACAGGTCAAAATTTTTCATACTTTCAGATTTACTTCAGTAACATAAATTATTGCCAGAAACAAATATTGGTACAGACAGTGGAAAATGATTGGTTTTTGTTTCTTTGTGTTTTGTAGCCCAGGTATTATATTAGTGTGCATATAAGATGCAAGGTTGAATATAAAGGTATGCAAAAGAGAGCAAGCCTGCAGGCTAGAGAGTTGTTAAAATCCTCTGTGATGAGTTTGTATGGAAACGTGTACTCTTTCTTGTCCCTTGAAACTCCACTAGCAGCTGGCTTTCTGAGCAAATCATGATGCTGCCCATCTGCCTGACAACTGAAGCCCTACATCAGGAGACCATGATAACCTTTGCCACATTATGCAGATGTATTTTCCTAGTTACCATCATCACCAGTAGTCTTTTATGGATTAGATTTCAGCACATTTTCTATGATGTCAGCTCTCAAATCCATCTAGTGTGAGACAAGCAGTGAAATTGAGCTGTCAGGATCAGATAAAAATGATATGATAGCCCCCAAATGTCCACCTATTTCTTCAAATGGCTTCATACTCATATTGAATATGACAGGTGATAAAATAGGGCCTTATGTGTCTCTAGAAATGATAACCCTTTTAGAGGATGAATAATCTTGTAAATTCATTGTATAGGTTTGCTGTGAGCCTGAAATGTCAGTGCCTCCTGATGAATCAGGTTTTCCTAGAGTTTTTTCTCTCCCTTTCCCCATGGCATTGCTATTAATATGATAATCAGTGAAATAAAAGAAAATCTGCTTTGATCTTGAAAGATTTTTTTTAAGAAGAAATATTTACTCTGGCTAATTGGTTAACTGTGTGGGAAAAATTATTTTCTCTGCTTATACCATACAAAAGTCAATTCCAGATGGATTAAAGAATTATATACCCCAAAGAAACCATAAACATCTGGAAGAAAATATGTTTAAATATGGGCAAAGAAGGCTGCTCTGAGTAGAAAAACAATGAAAGAAACCATAAAAGGAAATACTGATTGTTTGGCTACATATAAATTAGAAACTTTATTCCCTAAGAATCATAAATAAAACTTACATGCTAACAAAACCCATAAGTTTTTGCATCCTACATAATAATCTCTGTACTGTAGAGAGATTCATGATTGGAATAGCTATTCAGCCTCATTAATAATCATAAATACAAATTAAAATGATAACAAAATACTGTTTCTACTCCATCATATTGTCAAAGTAATAAAAATACTACTATCTTATATCCAAAGTGCAGAAGGACAACTTTTCATCTACCTGGTGAGGCTTTTTGAGGGTGTTTTTGTGATGTGTAGGAGAAATATCTATGATCAACTATTTCTAGTTTTGTAAATAAACTTGAATCATAGGTTTGTACTGTGCTAGGGATATAAATTACTTCAAAGATCTGAATCCTCAGTGAACGTGGCTTTTCTTGGTGCTGAGGTTTTCACTCAGTTCAGCTATCTGATTTTATGGTCATACTGAGAGTTTGAGAGAACCCTTTTGTTCTAGTTGCCCATTTGCACTGTGAAGCAGCAACCTAGTTTCCCTTGGTAATCAAAATAATGCACTCCAGCCAGTAGAGTAACCCTCCTGTCTCCGCAGATTGACCTTCTAGTTTAATCTTTGTATCTTCTGTTGGAACCTTTCCTTCCTAGGAAGCAGTCCAGCCAAGCTCAGAGTCATGGCGACTGTAAGCAAAGGTATAATCATGAGAGAGGATCACTTCTGCTTATTGTTTCTCAGAACTGTGTAGGGTGATGATGGCATTTTTTTTGGTTCCAGTTCAAAACATATACTTCATGTTTTAAATCCTTCATGTTTTTTCTCAGTTGACACCAAGACTGAATTCTCCGTAAGCCATTCCTCTTTTCTCTTAAGAGTTGTGGATGTGGTAGTAGCAGCCAAGACTATGAATTTCATGGGCTTGAGCTCATTGCCAAGTTCTTTGATCTGAGGCATTGCTATTTTGATTAACATGATGGTATGTAAAGCATTTCTTAAGTCTGTACTTCATGGTTTTGGTGAAGCTTGTGTATAGGGAATATGTGTTTATTCTAGTGAGAATAGTTTGCTGCCCCTTCCACAAGTCAACCTGTTTTAGGTAACCAGTTGTTTTCCCCAGGAAATGGGACTGCACTGGTTGGTCAGCATTGGTTCTCTTGTTGATTGGAGGGACAGTATCTGGACAATCATTGATGAGCATTTCTTTTGTGGAGCCCATGCATACACTCCATATTTGCCCCTCTTAGCCTCTTAATACATGGTGAGCAAGCACTGGAATGACTGGAGAAGGAGTCTTGGCTGCCATTTGCAGAATATATCATCTACCTGATTATTGAGACCCTCCTCTGAAATGGATGCTCTTTAATGAATATCCACATCATATACAAATGTCTTCATGCTTTCTTCCCATTCTCAGGTCTACCTGCAAACTTCTTTTCTAGAACTTCTTGCCACCAATCTGAAGTCCCTGACCATCTTACTAAACTGTTAGTGAACCATATCTCAATTTAAACATAGAGTCCAACAGAATTTGTTGTTTTGAACTTTGGCTCACTGGAGGGTATTCTTTTTAGGTACATTTTTGATTAGTTTTGATCAGAGCCGTTGCTATTTTGACAATATCATGTGACAGTCCTCTTTCATTTGGTGCCAGCATATTGTATTGAACCATTTGCTAACTAGATTTAGTATTTTTCTTTTTTTAGTCAGCTGGTCACAAATAATTCCTTAAAAGATTTTTTTTTTGTAGTTGTAAACGGATAGTATGCCTTTATTTCATTTGTTTATTTTTATGTGGTGCTAGAGGTGGAACCCAGTGCCTCACACATGCTAGCCAAGTGCTGTGCCACTGAGCTACAGCTCCAGCCCACAAATTATTCACAGTCAGGATTAAGAGGAGGCGGTTCAGAGGAGTATGTTGGAGAAATTGGAACCATCTCCTCATGTAGCGTGTATACCTATCCAAGCTCAGTCTCATATATTGATCAACCTACTTGATGTTGGTTTACTTATGTGTATGCAAAACCTAGTGGCTTGGTGAGGTGAGGTTAATGATAGGTAGCTCAGATCACATGCTCATTTGATCATGTGTTTATTTTCTATGAGAAGCTGTTTCTAAAACCATAGACTAGAATGTGGTTCTGCTTGAAAAGCACAGAGATGTATGTTGTAATTGACCTATTGATACTTTCCTGGAGTTACATTTGCCACAGCCACTCAGCAGCCATAGATGTGTTGGATTGTAAGGTCTCTGTGGCAGAGCCACTTACACAGCAGTTTAGAATTGCTGCAGAGCCTTTAATCCAACTCCTTTCAAAAGTAGCTACTTTAAGGGTCCTCATAAAAGTGAGCAAAAGGAATAGATCCAAAAGTGGTATGTATTGCCTTATGAATTCATGAAATCACATCCCATATTGTGTCTCCTTTTTGGTTAATAATCAGTAGCTGGGACAATAACTGGCTTTTGGTCTGAGAGGATGTCCCAACATGCTCTAGACCACTGACTCCCAGAAACTTTACTGAGATGTTAAGCCCCTGGATTTTTAATGAGGTTTCTCTTTCTCTTAAGTGACTTGCTAAGCCCTCCAGAGTACTTGCTGCTCACTCTTCCTTACATCATCGAAACAATGTGTATGTATGATGTTTGAGAATAGATCTTTGTAAGCTGTTTTATGGTCAAGAGCAGGAGAGTTGGCACCGCGAGGCAGCAAGACAGTTAATATGATCCATTTGCCTTGATGAATAAAAACAAATACATACTAGTGTTTCTTCCACTTGTTGGTGTGTTCTCTTGATTGAGGCTAGGGGTTGAATTTGCCAGGTCTATGTTGATTTGCTCCAGTGGAGATATTACATGTTAAATTGTAGCTGCATTTGTAGTTCCAACATGTTTACATTTTGGATAATTCACTGTCATTTTACAAGGTCCATTGCAAACATTTCCCAAGATTTTATACTGGGTGAATAAATTATTTAAATGAAGATGTAATAGATATTATCATCCCTGCACCTCTTAAATTTTTGTTGTTGGCACTAATTTCTATAGTTTGTTTTTCTGTTGATATGATTTACTATCTTGGCAGAGAAGGGACATTCTATACTTGAATTTTCTCTTCTTATAATACTAGTCCTCATGTGAAAGGTCACATAGTCAATGTCTGGATTCTGCTAGTTGCTAAGTATGTCTCTTCCAGTTATATATTTAGGAAGTAAAGAACTAATCCAAGTAGGCCTGTAGATATATTAGGGTCGCTGTAATTTGAATTTGTGCCAAAACTATTTATCACTTGGCTGCCATAAGCTGAGAGACAAAAACTTTAATTACAAACAGAGGTATTGAATTGGACAATGGATTTGCTGAGGAATCTGGCAGGGAAATGGAAGAGAGGAAAAATGCATCCCATATTTAAAGCAAATTGTTTCTGCTTGGAGGAAAAACAGTTGGAAGTCAAAGAATGTGTAGTAGACAGATAAAAAATGGACTTAGAATGGAGTATAACACCAGTGGGATGTTTTGATTCTTTGAAAATAGTTTACGGCTCAGCAAGAAACTAGTAACCTGTGGTGAAGTTATCTAGTGTGAATGTAAACAGGATGGATATCTACAATTTATATCTTATTCCAGTAACCTACTGCCAACGGGAAGATCTGCAGTAATAATAGGCAATGGGGCAGTTCATTGATAGGTACATAGAGCTCAGTGGAACTTGAAGGGAGTAGGAATGTTCCAGAAGGATAGAATTGGGAGAGCAGTGGTGATGGTGTCCTTGTGGAGGATCCCAGGTTAAGCTAAAGCAAGGAGGCTGAACTCTCCATTTCTGAAACCCATATAATTTAATTCTCATGATGAAAATGTGCCATTCTCTCCATAATGAACTACTGGAATTATATCTTCTACTCAATCATTTCCAGGCAGCCCATTGCTCTTTTCTCTTGTGTTCTTTCTCTTTTCCCCCCTACTTATAACACGTAGTTGTCTGTCTTGCTTATTCCCCATCTCATCCATGAACTGTGCTGCTCTCAGATGAATGTTCTCAAAGTACAATTTCACCAATTCGTTAATTCACTGTTTCTTAGTGCTTTCTTGCTCTCATGCGCTCTTGCACTCTTGCACTCTCTCACTCTCTCTCTCTCTCTCTCTCTCTTTCACAATTACCTTTGTGCAGTTTCCTGATATCTCGTTTCTTTAAAAAATTGTTCACAGAGTTGAGAAACTTTCTCTTTTTATTAGCCCTCAAGTCTAAACTTGTCCTGTTTAGGGATCAGGGTGGAGCTGGGATTCTCCCTGTTCCCTAGGGGAGTTTTTCCTTCATGTGTGCTTTTGTCATCCCTTGATTTTCTTAATCTATACTCTCACCTTTAAGAGATTCTTTGAAAGCTCTGGCTGTGAATGGTACAGTTTCCTGTTTTTAGCACTGATAGAACTTTCCAAGGAGAATATGTAAAAAAGGGGCAATAAAGTGTTCAGATTCAACTTGCCAACTTGAACTAGAATTTACCTCCATAGCTTTAGGCCTTTTAGTAGCAACTTAACATATATCACTTGCTGTCTTCTAATGTAGTCTCTTAGCTGTTTCTCCATTTTTTGCTTTATCTCAGATTCTTTGTCTCTCTCTCTCTTTTTATCTCTTTGATTACTAACCAAATGCAAGAATCATTGGGATAGAAGAGAACATGGAGATACAAACTAAAGGCATAAAGAATATTTTCATTGAAATAGTTACAGAACACTTCTCCCATATCAGAAATGACATAGACATTCACATACAGGAGGCTTACAGGACCCCAAATAGACTTGGTCAAATACAAAGCTCTCTGAGACATACCATGATCAAAATAAGGAAAGAATATTAAAAGCTGCAAGGACCGTTCAGAGGTAAACCAATAAGGCTCACTTCTGATTTCTCAACTCAGACCTTAAAATTAAGGAGAGCCTGGAATGAGAAAAGAAAACAAGTGCCAGCCTGGATACTATACCCAGCAAAACTCAGTTTCAGATTTGAGCGGGAAATAAAAATTTTCCAAATCAAGAATAAACTAAAAGAACTCATGGGTAGTAAGCCAACACTATAGGGAATATTCACACACAGAGGAACCAAAAAATAATTCCCAGAGTTCCCAAACAAAAGTTCCCAGAGTTCCCAAACAAAAGAAGTTCAATAGAATAATTCACTACATGAGAATCAAGGCAGGATAAACTATAACAAAATAAACAAAAAAACTCCAAATATCAAGAAACCTCAAACACAAATCCATACTAATGCTAAATGTTAATGGTTTCAACTCCCCAGTTAAAAGACACAGATTAGCAGAATACATCAAAAACCAAGATCCATCCTTATGCTGTTTACAAGAGATTCATCTTATATAGGTAAAGACTTCCATAGGCTGAAAGTAAAAGGATGGCAAAAAATACTCTAGTCACATGGTTCAGTAAAACAAGGAGTAGCTATTCTCATATCTGACAAAGCAGATGTCAAGAAAAGATTAATCAGAAGAGACACAGAAGTCCACTATATCCTAGTAAAGAGAATACTCCCAACAAGAAGACATAACAATAGTAAACATTTATGCTCCAGATGTTCAAGTGCCCAATTACATGAAAAAAACACTCCATGACATTCAATTCCACATATACCCCAACATAATAATATTGGATGATCTCAGTACAGCCATATCATCAATAGACAGGTCATGAAAACATAAAATCATAAATATATCTCCAACCTAAACAACACCATAAATCAAATGGACCAAATGGACACCTACAGAATATTCCACTTCTTCTCAGCTGTGCTTGGAACTTTTCCAAAAATAGGTGATATTCTAGACTACCAAGCAAATCTTAGCAAATACAAAAAAAAAAATCTGTATAATACCATGTATCCTATCAGATCATGATGGAATGAAGCTAGAATTCAATAGAAACTTCACAAATACATGGAGATTGAATAGTACTCTTAAATGAAGAATGGATCAAAGAAGAAATGAGAATAGAAATCAAGAAATTCTTAGAAATGAATGAGAACAGATACAACATCAGAATCTCTGGGAGAGTATGAAAGCAGTTCTAAGAGGAAAATTTGTAGCACTGAGTACCTACATTAAAAAATAAGATCCCAAATAAATGATCTTATGCTCCATCTCATGGCCTTAGGAAAAGAACAAACACTTCCCAAACAGTAGATGACAGGAACTAATTAAGATTAGAACTGAAATCAATGAAATTTAGAATAAGAAAACAATACACAAGATCAATGTAATGAGGAGTTGGTTCTTTGAAAAGGTAAAAAAGACTGATAAACCCTTTTGATAAACCCAAAAGAAAAATGAGAAGATGAAAATAAACAAGATCACAGATGAAAAAAGAGATATCGCCACAGACCCTTCTGAAATCCAGAGGATTATCAGAACCTATTTTGAAAATTTATACTTCAATAAAATGGAAAATCTGGAAGACACTGACACGTTTCTATACACATTTGACCTGCCCAGTTGAATCAGGAAGATAAAGAAGACCTAAACAGACCAATATCAAATGATGAAATTGAAAAAGCAGTTAAAAGCTTTCCAAAAAAAGAAAACCTCAGGACCTGATGGATTCTCAGTTGAGTTCTACCAGATCATTACAGAATAACTAGCATCAGTCTTTTTCAATTCATTCCGCAGAATTGAAAGGGAGAGAACACTCCCAAATACTTTTTTATGAAGCCATTATAACTCTGATAGTAGAACCAGAGAAAGACACATCAAGAAAACTGCAGACTGATAAGATATCCTTGATGCACATACATGTGAAAATTCTTAAGAAAATATTAGCAGACCATTCAGAAACACATCAAAACGATAATTCACCATGATCAAGTGGGTTTCATTACAGGGATGCAAGGTTAGTTCAACATATGTAAATCAGTAAATGTGATTTATAACTGAAACAGAAAAATCATATGATCACCTCAAGAGATGCAGAAAAGGCCTTTAACAAAATCCAATACCCATTCATGTTAAAAACACTGGAAAAGCTAGAGATCAAAGGAACTTACCTCAACTTCATGAAGGCCATTTATGATAAACCCAAAGCTAACATCATACTAAATGGAAAAAAAACTACAAACATTTTCTCTAAATTCAGAAACAAGACAAGGCTGTCTACTCTTATCACTCCTATTCAAAACAGTCCTCAAAACATGAGCCAGAATGATCAGGCTCGAGATAGCTTTTCTTTCTGTGACAAAATGCCTGAGATAATCAGCTTATATGGAGGACAGTATTTTGGCTCACAATTCTGAGGTTTCAGCCCTAGTTGTTGGCCCATTGCCTTTGGGCCTGTGCCTAGGCACTGCCTCATGGTGGGAGCATGTGTTTGAGCAAAGCTACTCACCTCATGTCAACTAAGAAACAGACAAGAAGGAGCTGGAGTTCCAGTATCTCTTTCAAGGGCACATCCTCAGTCACCCAACTTCTTTCCACTAGGTCTCACCCACAAAAGGCTTTACCACCTTCCAATAGTGCAGAGACTCAGGACCAAGCCTCAATACCTGGGCCTTGGGGGGATGTTCAAGGTTCAGACTACAACACTCCCCATGGGATTTGTACCTGCTTGTTTCCAACAGTGAATTGCTAGAGTATTAGTACCTCAGAGTCTCCATGGGAGTCTGTTACTGAACTTCCTGAGTTGTGGGCATATATGACAAGAAAAGATGTCATTTTCATGTATAGTTCTCTTATGAGAAAAGTGGAATATCTTTTTGCTTGAGTCATTTGTATTTTCTTCTGGGTGTATTGCCTTTTAAAATTCTGCATTCACTATATATATTTTTTTTGCCTTTAATCTTTTTTCTAATTGAGATGTGTGTGTGTGTACATATACAGTAACCCTTTGTGATATGAAATGGGAAAAATTGCCCCAGTTTATTTACCTTTTGATTTTTCTCCTAGAATTTTTTTCTAAGCAGAATTGTTTGGGTTTTTTTCCTTTAATCTTTTATATAATTCAGTAGTATAAATTTTAAGCAAACATACCTCAAATAGTAGAATTAACAAAAGGGCCTAAGGAATAATAAAGACCAAGCAATTGCTATAGAGAGCTAGAGAAAACCATAAGACCATTTCAACAGCTGTATTTACCTATTCATTTAATATTTATTGAGTACTTAATTCATGTCAGAAACTGTGCCCAGAAGTGGAAAGATGTGATGATCAGAATCAGATACAGTCCTTTAAAGTTTACAAGGATGATGAACATTGTCAAGTAATCAAAAAATATGTATTAGAAAATTGTGCTTGGGTAAGACTTTAATGCATTCTCTTCTATGATATATAGGAATTTTATTTAGGGAAATGAGTGGAAATTGTAGGGAATTTTGGCATATAGATATGAATTCATTAGCAAGAAGGGGAGAGAAGAGCCATCTAAGCTAAGGTAATAGCCTGTCTCTGAGAGAGGTACTGAGTTTAAGGAACTGAAAGAAGGACGTTGCGACTAGAGGAGAGAAAAAGCATGATGAAGTGGAGAGGTAGTTGGGGGGCCAGACTTTGTAGGCCTCGTAGGTAATGATAAGGAGTTTTGAGAACTGTCATGTTAAGAACAATGAGAGGCCATTGAAGGGTTTGTAATAGGGGAGTGACTGGATGGATGAGATTAGTTTAGATGTAGTGTGTGCAGGGACTAGTTTGACAGAAACAAGCAGATGACTTACCTGGATGGCTGTGTGGTAGTCCAGGACAAGGGAATATGGTAGTTTGCACTTGGCTGAGAGGGGAGAACTATAAGGGTTTGAGGAACATTTCAAGACTGACTTGATATGGAAAGTGAAAGAAAGTGAGATGTTAAGAATGACTCTCCTGGGTTTCTGGTTTCCTTTATAGGCTAGAGAATGATGCTATAGAGTAGGATATCAGACCTAAGATATAAGACCTAGGATATAAGACAAGCAGTTTTGGTGAGATAATGATGTTTGTTTTGGTTACATAGTGTTTGAAGTGCGGTTGAGGCAAATGAAGACAGGTGTCATGTCAATGGTTGAATATATTGGCTTAGGTTTTAGCTCCAGATATATAATTGGAAGATATCTGTTTATATAGCAGGTAATTAAAGTGGGTGGCCTGGGTCAAAAGGATAGAAAGAGGAAAGTAATGGCCTAGAAGTTATTTTTTATAAACTTGAAGATTTAGGAGCACACACTAGTGAAAGAACAACCAGAGAAACTGGAGAAGAAAACTAGGAAAGTGTATTGTCATGATGAATAAAGAAAGAGGAGGCATGAGAACAGTATCGAATAATGCTGACTTGTCAAGATAGGTAAAGGCAGACTAATGCCCATAGGATTTGTGGTGACCTGAGAGAGTGATGGGAGTGAAGGGCAGACAGAGCAAGATTGAAGAACAAATATATAGAACAGTAGAGGTAGTACATATAGATTTTCCTCTTAAGAGACTTGACAGAAAATGATGAGACAGAAGGGCAGTTGCTAGAAGACCATGAAAGGGTCAGAATAGATGGAAGAAGAGATGGATTGATTGTTGTGAAAGGAAGGGTTTCTGTATGTTTTCTTTGTGTGTTTATACTTTGGGAGGCACAACATTCAATCTCATGAGAATATGGAAATATGGTGGTTTGAATAGAAGAAAAATTTGAAAATAGACTTTGGGAATAAGGTGACCAAGGTGACCACTTGAATCATTGGTACCATTCTGGGTCATTCAATAGTAGAGTTATGCATTTATAGTTGAGTACATGTACTCCATCAGTTTACTTTAGCATCTTTCTCTGTAGGCATACGGAATATAGATGGTCAGATGCATTCAGAGTTCACTTGGCTTTGTGAGTACAAAGAAAAGAGCATCAAGAGTGTAGTCAAATAATAGATGGTGGGAGATAACTGGCTATGGTTTGGATATAGTTTTGGTATTCTCCAAGGTTTCATGTGTTGAATAATTACTATTGTGAGGTATTAAAAGCGAAAACTTAAACTGATCATAGTGTTTAGAGGTGGGTCCTTTGGAAGTGATTGGAATTAGATAAATTGATTAGGATGGAGCCCCCATGGTTGAGTCCTGGTGTCTTTATAAGAAGAGGGAGAAACCACACAGCACACGAGGGCGTTCTATCTCTTGATGCATGATGCTGTGTCGTGCCCCATCAATCTGCCAGCAGGAAGATCATTCACAGATTTGAGGCCTTAAATCTCCAGAACTGTGAGATTTTAATAACCTTTTCTTCATAAGTAGTCTGTCTCAGGTATTTCATTATATTCATGAAAAACTGAGTAATCTGCAGTCCAATCATGAAGAAAGTGAGAATAGCAAGGGCTAATGGATTGAGAGGAAATGTCACAGATTAAATTAATGAGTTCCCAGGAAGTTGAGGAATGATCACAGTGGAAGTGCTTGAAAAAGCAAGTAGAAACAAGAGCAGGTGTAGTCAGGGGGGTTTTGGAAAAACCTATCTTGAAAAGTAATGTAGTTAAATGTCATCTTTAATTTTGGAAAACCTGTCCTGCACCTGGCAAAGCTTAGCAGGGAGATGTCAAGCAACCCATATTGGGAAACAAAACAGGAAGAATTAGGGCTCTCATTGCCCTAGTCTTTTCTGGTCTTGCTCCTTGGTTGGGCTGATGGAACAGGTCCCAACTAATTAAGAGGTTTTTAGAGGCAATGCCGTTCTCTTGGAAGCTGGGAGCCACGATGATTCTTCAAGACTGGGAGCTCCAAGCCAGCTCCATTCAGTACATGACAACTCACATGACTAATGTTTTTTATAGTCCATCTATTGTGAAAGGGAGGGGTCTTGCTCTTCTATGATTTACTCATTATCAGAAAGTTTTATGCTCCTACTTTCAAAAAGTATTGAGACCTTCCTACTGATGCATCAATATTCTCTCTGCTTTCTAACCAGTGTCATGCGTTTGTTAGAGTGTAGAAAGGGCTATAATCAGTGACTAGAACAGAAGATGCTAACTGATACAGAATCTAGACTAATTTTCTGTGTGTTTACTTACAGAGTTCTAAATAGTAATAAACAAAGACAAATGCATGGATAAATCTGTTGAGAGTCACTTGAATGCTGTGTCAAGATTTCAGTAGGCCTTATGTTTCTGTATTATGTTTCCAGTTTTAGTGGGAATTGGTTCATTGAGAACCAATTTGAGAAGCAAAAGTTCATTGGGATGAGTAAGAACAACAGAAATGAAGAGATGGATAACTCAGAAATTGTTGCAAAAGGGACTTTTGCATGATGAAATCAGTGAACTCATCTTTTAGAGAGTTGAGGGGAATGAGAACTTGTGAAAATGACTGAATACAGCAAACTCATTTGAGAAAAAGTGAGGAGGGTCTAAACCTGCAATAGCATCCTAAATATTTAAGATCATGGTTCATTATGTTCCCTAGTTCTAGTTTTGAAATACTTGATTTAGATACTAATGTGGTTTGCTGTGGTTAAAAGATATTATAAAACTAGTAGACATGTAAAATCCAGATGTTTAGACAGTACCTATTATCTGTATAACCCAGTGTAAAATGAAATCTTTCCTTTGCATTTATGCATACAGTTTACTGAAGAATAGGAATCCTTGTAAATTACCTGGTGTTTCAAACAAATTTTATGCTGATAACCACCAAAAGTGCAGGTCAATTTTTGGTCATGCTTTGAATCTTTGGAACACTAAAAGGTCTCTTATGTGCAGACATCTTTATTTGCCTTTCATTTATCATCTGGAGAATAATGTTTTTTTCTCGTTGGCCAAAGGCAAATGAAATTAGGGTATTGTTTTGTAATACCCTGGTAGATTCAAAGTTGCCTTATTTTCTTCATAAGCGTTTTGAACTTTCTAAGGCAGAAATGGACTCTGCTTGAAAAGTTGGTGAATCTAAATGTCCACATGATTGGGACCAGGTCCTCTGGAAACCCTTGCCTTGGCTGCATTTTGGGACAGATGCTATTAACTGTCTTATCATGAGAGGTGATCTGGCACTTTACTGTTTGTAGGTTGGTGATGTACATCGAGAGGGACAGCAGAAAGACCACTCCTGGCAAGGAGCAGCAAGGCAGCGGTGAATACCTGTCTAGATGCCTGGATCTTCTCATCCGTCACATCGTGCAGGAACTGCCAAGAATCCTCTGTAAATTGGAGTTTTGTCCTTAGGCCCTCTTGCTGCTTACCCGTTTGTGACTTAGCTTTTAGGCACCATCTTTCTTATTCTTACTGTTTTTGCAGGAGAGTACAACGACATTCTCCTTAAATGAAACTACTTTCAAGATTTATCTGTCTTTATAATTATTTTACATCAGTGATGCATTTGAGATGTGAGCAAGCTAAATGTTATATTGAGGTGTTATCTGAATTTCAGAAATAAACAGAAGGGAAACATATTAATTGCTTAAAATTGGAGTTATATGATTATTTTGGGTAACTTCTCAAAAGTTCTCCCTGCCTAAATCTGAAGAGAGTAATGTTCTCTTAAGACTAGAGCCATAGCTGGGCACAGTGGCTCTTGCCTGTAATCCCAGCAGCTCAGGAGGCTGAGGCAGGAAGATTGCCCAAAGTCAGCCTCAGCAACTTAGTGAGGCTCCAAGCAACTCAGCGAGACCTGTCTCTAAATAAATTATAAAATATGGCTGGGAATGTGGCTTAGTGGTAAAGTGTTCCTGGGTTCAATCTCTGGTACCAAAAACAAAACAAAACAAAAAAACACAAAAAATTTGAGCTGCAAATTAAAATTGTTAAAAGAACTTGAACATGTGTAGAATTTAATTTAAAAAACAAATGTCAAAATTTAATATTAAAGAATCTTGACAGTATTGGTTTAAAGTTCAATGACTGAAAGTTTCTTTGGTATGAAAAACTATCCTTAAGGTAAAAATATCTAATAATGATTTGCAAAGGAGGTTTATTACAATTAAATCACTTATTATTTGAAGAAATTAAAATAAGAAAAGTATACATGTAGCTTAAATCCCTTTCCATGATTTTCCAGCAGATGTAGCTATAAACTAGAGGTATTTAAAATATTGTTTGATTCAAACTGTCAATAAAGTCTACTTAAGAATTAAAAATTCAGGGGCTGGGATTGTAGCTCAGCGGTAGAGCGCTTGCCTCGCATGCGTGAGGCCCTGGGTTCGATCCTCAGCACCACATACAAAGCAATAAAATAAGGAAAAAAAAAAAAGAATTAGAAATTCAGAACATCAAAATAATGAAAATATCTTTATGATCAACTGATAATAACTTTATGCTCCTTACTAAAACATTAGGAGAGTGTTTTATTTTTTCTTTTTCCTGCTAACAATCAAAAACAGAACACTTCAAAATTTATTTTTTTAACCTCCAACCTGAAGGCTATTTTCTGGTCAATTGGTAGCTGAGTTCCTTATTATCAGACTTATTTTGTTTAAGGATATGAAGATAAGATTCTCATGTTCACAAAGCAAATTTTAATTTTTACTGGATTTATCATTCAGTGAAGTGTTTGGAAACTGATCTCTTTTTACTTCCATACTACTTTGGTTTTTTAAAGTCATGATCCATTATCTGTTCACTTAAAATTTAAAAATTTTTCCTGTTTGTAAGAGTAATAAGTGATCATAGGTGAAGTTTAGAAAATACAAAAAGATTTTCTAGAACTAGTGTATAATAATTATTTGTAAATTCTATTTTTTTTTTTAAATATTTATTTTTTTTTAGATGTAGGTGGACAGAATATCTTTATTTTATTTTTTTTTTATGTGGTGCTGAGGATCGAACCCAGTTCCTCACGCGTGCTAGGCAAGCACGCTACCACTGCGCCATAACCTCAGCCCCTGTAAATTCTATTTTTAATTCTAGATGAGAGGTTGAGTTAATTGGTAGCTTCTATGCAGAATATTACATTCTGTCACCAGAGGCCACAGTGTCTTAGTACTTGTGAATAAAAAGAACACAGCTCATACCATTTAGACCCATTATTTGGAAATTAATTAGTAATCAAGCAATGACCAGTGGTACCTACACATGTGTGGTCTTTAACCTCTGCTCCTGCTCTGGGGTGCTTCACAGGTGACATTCTAAATGCCTTGGCTAATGTCTCTGGTCGTAAACACCCATCCACAGTTCAAGCAAAACAGTTGAAGATGTGTCTCCCCCTGATGCCTGTAGTACTTCACCTCGTCACTTCTCAGGTACTATCATTTTAGGGGGAAAATAAGATAAATTGGCTCACTGCTTTATATACTGAAGCTGAGAAATATCAATTCAGATAAAGCATTTTTATTTGTGTCTTTTTCTTGAACAAAATCTGTTCATGGTTGTCGGGATTTAATCTGTGGAAAACTCTCATCACACAGGTATTTCGACCTCAAGTTGTAACAGAAGAGTTTCTTTTCAGTTACGGAACTATTCTTGTGAGTAGCACTTAAGTTTTTCATGTTCTTACTAAAAATGTCGTATTCTTCTGATGGTGGAATTTGATGTCAATATGAGGTAATTTAAAAATTCTTGTGGCATTTATTTGTCTCTAGGAGAGTGACCTTTTTATATTTTCATCTGTTGACTGTAATAAAATTTGACATTTGGAGAAAAATACATTTTTTCCTGATAATGTATTTTGTTCAGAGATCACCCCAAAATAGGGTAAGTTAGTCCACAGAAATACTTTCATTGATTTTGGTATTAAACATCATGACCAAACTTAAAAAAAAAAAAAACGGTGAACATCGAATGTTAAGAATATGTTCTCATTGTTATTCATTTAGGCTTACATTGTCCAGTTGTGTCACATCTTTTTGTGTTGGCATTTCTCTAGGTTAAACTCAGCTGGGTTTTTCTTTAATTTTGATGACAAGGGTAGAAATGAGAACCAACTCACTGTACTATGTTTTTGTTTAGGATATAGTTCGTGAGTTATCGTTTCCCTTGCCTGTTGTATTTACAGTATGTATTGTTGAATAAAATAAGAAAGCTGTACACAAAGGAAAAGCCAAGGCACTTGTCAGATAGCATCTCCAGTCTTACTTTGATATCTATAATAAACTGAACTGAGATTTTCAAAATGACACAGAAGGATCTAGTTAAAATGAAGTAGGCATCTCAGCTTTATTGTCATTTTGGAATGAGGAAATTATTGCCACCCACAAGTGAGAATATGGTTTTCTAGAGGTTCATCGTATGGTGAAGTATCATGTTTTTAAGTACAAGTGTTGAATGGAGATTACTGTTTGGAAACAGTGGGTTCCAGCAATGTAGTAGGGATCCTTTTGTGTTCAATTTCAAATCTTTATCATTGTAGTCCCTCAAATCCCAGATTCTGCAAAGTATGTGATTTTGGTAGTTCATTGATGAATTTGAAAATTATTAATTAGAGTTGTCATCTATAGACCACTAGCTTTAACTTACTTTTATTGGCTTTTCTTAAGTAGAATATGGTATCATATTAGCATGATTATAATTCTATATTTATAATCTGATTGCACCAGCACATCAATATCTGTAAAGAATAATTTTTTTCTTTGTAGCTTATTTTGGAGTATTTTGGCATTATGTTTGTTCAGTCATAATTATCCTGAGTTCTTTCTTTTTCATGGGTAGTTCTTTTTTCTGCCCATAGTAAGTATGCTTTAGATTCTCAAGGAACTAACAAGTGTCTCCAACATAAAAGTCTGTATGGACTTTCAGGTATTAGATATGCTCCTTGCAATACTGTTCAGAGAAAAGGGAGTTGGCCACCTTGAGGAAGGGAAGTGTGGGAGTACTCTATGAGTATTCTGTAGGGTCTTAATATGCACTTTTAGGGTATGGAAAATAACTTTCCTTGTTCAAAGATCCCATCATGATTTTGAAAAAAAAATCTTTAGCTCTTTTTTTTTTCTTTCCTCTTTGTAATCTCATACAAGTAGAGGCAATTTAGAGAAATGAAATGGAGATGGGATGGGTCTTTTGGTTCTTTTCAGGTCATTTTCCTGTTTGAATTATGGCTAGTTCCAGAGTTTTTTCGTTGTTTTTCTTATTAGCTTTCATTGTTTTTCTTGTTAGCATTACCTGTGTTTTCACCTTTCTTATACTCTGTGTTGATGACATTGATGAAATACTACTACAGAGAGTAAATTATTGATGGAAATTCAGGACCTGGATTTATTTTTCCTTAGATTTCTTGTGAACTCATTATAAACTCTTGAGTGTTGGACGTTGCTTCTATGAGTTAATCCATAATCTTTCCAGAAGTCTTCAAAATTTTTAAGTTCCCATGCCCTGCCCATGTCATAAGACATGGGCAACTCATTGGACACCCTACTAGAAATAATACCTCTGGAGTTTTCTGCGTTGGAACAATTCTTTTTACTTTTGGTTAAGCAAAGGATTCCTAAACCTATCTTTAAATTGGGAAGTCGGGGTTGGGAGGGTTGTACAACTCTGAATGTTTTGTTATCAAGTCCTCAGCCCAGTGGCTTGAAGCTTTCCAGAGCACAGTGTTTCTTTGGGGCTGGTGACAGGAGGAAGTAGTCCATTCATGTTTGTATCCTTAGCATTGTATTTTGAAGGCCTTATTAGTCCATCTGGAGACAAAATATATTTTTAGTATTTTTTAAAATAAAAGTGGTAGTTACCGTATTGTAGCAGGTATATTAGCATTTTATATTTTAAAAACATGCCTTGATTTGAGGTCTTCAGTCCTAGTCTACCTTAAGATCTGTGTGCAAAGCTGCTTCCACTGAAGCAGCTGTGCAGGAGCTGCTGGCCTGCATTAGGGTGGGTGGAGAAAAGCCATCAATGTTGGTGTGATCTCTACTCATTCAAGGGTCCAGGAGGAGCAGGCTAGAGGGGGCATTGGAATTGTGCTTCCCATTGGGTTCAGTTTGCATAATGGCAACGGAGCATGGTATGCCTGTTTGACTTGAAGGCATTTGTTTTTGAGTTTTACGGGTTTTTTTTGGGGGGGCGGGGGGCAGAAAAATTCTGTACTGTTACATAGAGATATGAGTATAGAAATTAGCTTTTTGTAGACTTGTTTTACCCCCTTAAGTGAAACAAGGTTTTGGTCATCTTATATTTTAGTGAGACTTCTGTTTGGAAATGGTTTATGAGGGTGCTCTTAAACCAATATCAAGCTTTCAAAGATTCCAGGCTAAAGAGAACTACTTAGCTGATAATTGCTGTTTTCACTTCTTATTCGTAGAAGCAAACAATCATCACACCTGGCTTCCTCTCCAAGTTTTAGCAGTCAGATCTTTGTGGAGGTGCTAGGGGAGTATGCATACCATACTTCTTTTGGGCCTCCATTTAAATGGGTTAGGAAATTGAAGATAATGGCAGCCAGAAAATAGGGAACTCACCATGTATATTAACTTAGTGTTCATTGCATTTCTTGTGTCCTTTTGAAAACACACTTGATTAATGAGCTAAAGAAGAGGACTTTGTTGTGTTTTCTTCAGTTTTAGCCTTATTAGTATATAAAAGTACAACGAGTGTGTGATAATTGTATATTTCTACAAAAAAAAAAATGAGGACACACTTTGTGACCTCTGCAGTTTTTTATTGTCTGTGAAAGCTGGTTTGTTGATAGCTTTTGGCTTCTGTTGTAGATAAAGCAGAGATAGTGCACTTTTTTAAAAAATATTTTTATTTTCTTAGTTGTAGGTGAACAGAATATCTTTATTTTTATGTGGTGCTGAGGATCGAACCCAGTGCCTCACGCATGCTAGGCGAGCACGCTACCACTGCGCCACAATCCCACCCCGAGATAGTGCACTATTAAAAGAGATGATAATGCTGCTTGTCACTATTCTCACCCTAAATTCATGATTATTTATTTTAATTGAGCTCCCCTTGGACTTGTATATCTAGTTTATTTTCTTAGTGTATATACTTTCACGCCCACCTCAATAACTGTTCATATCTTCTCTCTTGGAATCTTCAGTGCCTCCTAACCCATTCTCCCTTACCATTTTACTTTCTGTTATACTAAGAATGAGGAAATATATTTAAAAAACATGAAAATTGATACATCAATGAAATATCCAGTAGGGATACTTTTAATGAAATAGGGGAAGTATAAAGAAGTTATTAGAAGCCCATAATATCACCATCTTGATAACCCTCATTGACATTAAGCAAAAAAAAAAGTGTGCTTAGAAAATCCCAAGAGTACAGAAAGGCAGAAAAGGAAAAGTGGCAACACACCTCCTATCTCAGACTCTGAAAGAAACTGATGCCTGTCCTTTCTGTGATCTCTGCCTGGAAAAAAGTAACCAGTGTTTGCATATTATCTATACATTCTTTCAAAATAATTACACAGGAAGGATCATGGCATTGCCACTGCTCTGTGCCTGCTCTCTCTGGTAAGCCATAGACCACTGAGTAGGTTTATTAAAGCCAAAGATACCTCCAAATTTTTTATTTAGCATCAAATTCATATTTATTCAACAAAAGTTGTATCCCATTTTGGAATTTTATTAAACTCTTTTAGCCACATTATGATGAATAGCTTACATATACTATCCCCTTTTAAAGAGAATTCAGAGTATCTGGATTTCAGGTTTCAAATAGCTTTCATTTCCTAGACTATGATTTTCTTTAACCTAGAAAGTAAATATATCTTTCAGATTTTTTCTTATTTTAAGGGTAATTTATGCTTATTTAAAATATAAAGTGCAGGCTTGTTAGAGAAAATGTGGAATGTTATAGTGAAATTTGAAAAAAATAAAATCACTGACAACTCCACACCCAGAAACAACCTCTGTTAACGTGTTGTTTCCTTAATATTTTATTCATATATATGCATTTGTTTGTAGAAGAAATTATATCTGTGACATGTGTGTGATTCAGACTATGCTGTGTATATATGTATATAGGTTTCTAATCTACCTTTTGAATTTAACATAGGTATTCAACATTTATCCATATTTTTTAAAAATTATTTTTTTCTGAGCATTTTAATGGCTATGTACTGTCCCATTTGTATGAAATGGATGCAGTTTGATAAAATGCCCAAACCAATAATATACTAGTACACTATTTAGGGATATGTGTACATGCAGCAGATGTTTAAAAACACTAACAATATCAGTTTGGGAGAGTGGTTATCTGGGGGAGAACCAGGCAGGTGGGATGGAGGAGCTCATGCAAGAAATTGGGTGGTGTTCTTATTAATATCCCAGGTACTAAGAGTAAGTGTGGCATACCACTAGAAAGGATTATGTATCAATTGGATTATTCTAACCTTTTCAGGTGCTTATATTACTATTGAATTTCTTCCGGTATTAAATCTCATTGACAATGATTTGTATATTTGAAAATGATTATGGGCTGGGGTTGTAGCTCAGTGGTACAGTGCTTGCCTAGCATGTGTGAGGCATTGGGTTCAATCCTCAGCACCACATAAAAGAAGGTATTATTTCTATCTACAACTAAAAAGTTTTGAAAAGATTATAGTTTATAATTTATAGTATTATAGTAGTATTTTTAAACTATGATTATAGTGTTTATAATATGTAGAGAGAGTAATTTTTTACAAGTTATTTTATTAAGAATGGTAGATGCAGTTTGGGGAAGAGTATTAACTACTTAAATTTCATTTCAAAGTTATATTAAAACTTCCATTTATTAAAAATTTTTATTTTTTTCAGAGTCATATTAAATCAATAGACTCAGGAGAAACTAACATAGATGGAGCCATAGGTGAGTAGACCATGCGACATAACGATGTTTGAGGTATTTCAATTTAGAAAATAAACACCTTTACTAATAACAATTAACTGTGTTCCTAGGACTGACAGCATCAGAAGAATTTATCAAGATCACGTTGTCGGCTTTTGAAGCAATAATACAATATCCTGCTTTATTAAAAGATTATCGCTCTACGGTCAGTTTTTTCACCTTTTGAAAAAAACTCATTTCCTTCTTAATTCTGCATAAAGGGACCTGCTTTACAGATCCTTAGCTCATATGGGTTCCTCGTATGAAACAACCATTCAGAAAAGCAGGACAGACCTAGGAAATCTGTTCCTTTTTAAAAAATTATTATTGTTGTTGACTTTCCCGGGGATTTTCTTGTCATGTTCTTCTGGTTATGTCTTTATCCCAGCCTTTTCTTCCTCCTTGCCTTATTATTTGTTGTCACCAAATATAAACCTTTACAAGAGAGTTTCTCAGCTTGGGCACTTGGGCATTTTGGGATGGACAGTTTGTTGTGGGGGTCGTCCTGTGTCTTGTAGGATGTTTAGCAGCCTTTAGGGCCTCTGCTTACCAGGGGCCAGTAGCTTTCATTCCATGTTTCCTCAGTTGTGACCACCAAAAATGTCTCTAAATTCTGACATATGTCCTCTCAGTGCCAAAGTTGCCCCCAGTAGAGAACCTCTCCTAAGGACCTTAGGGAGATCCTTAGGAGAGCTGGGTGGGACATTAGCAGAGGGAGGGAAGGCTGCCTCTACCTTTTTTCAGAAAGCACCCTCATAAGACTAACCAGCTAGGCGGTAGTGCAAGGAGCAATAGCAGTTTTTTCAGGAAGTGGCTGTTCTTGGAAGCTGCCTTAGAGCAGAGACATGGTCTCATCCTCCCCTTCCTGTCCCTCCCGCCCCTTCCACTGTAGCACTGATAAATTGCACAGGGACCCAAACCCTAGTGACTGCTTTTGGATAATAGAGTATACCCTGGGCAAAACCCAGCAAAGGGTTTGATTTGCAAATGTTTCTCAAATTTCAGACAACCCTATTGGCAAAATTTTAGACGTCAGTCACTTCCAAGTTAGGGACTGCCTGTAATGAGGATGAATTAAAGTACTAAACTTAGAAATTAAAATTATATCAAAGAAATTAAAAAGAAACATTATTTTTGACACCTTCAGAGTCACATGGATAGCAATGTAGGACTTAATTCTGAAATTTATTTCCTCACATTATTCTTCCTTCTCTCTCTCTCTGACACACACACACACACACACACACACCCCTCCCTTTTTGCATTGGATACTTGATTTAAATAGTGACGTCCTTGGCTTGTGATGTCTTAGAATGAGCTCATTTCCAGTTTTGGCTTACAGTATATGCATATTACAAATCCAGTTTTTAAGATGTGGCTTAGAATGTTAGAAGAGGAGTCTGTATTTTGCTTTCCTAACTACGAATTATTGTTAAATTCAGTGCAAGAATGTTATTTTGGAATTTTAGTTGTCGGTTAACATACAGTTATTGTGGAACAGTATTGAGAAGAGTGTGTTAACTCTCCAAATGTTGTAATGTGGAGATGGTGACACCACCAGCTTCCCAGGCTTCTAAAGTGAACAGTGTGTGTCTGCGTTTGTGTCTGTGTTTTGGTGTGGAGGATTGACCTCAGGGGCACTCAACCACTGAGCCACATCCCCAGCCCTATTTTATATTTTATTTAGAGACGGGGTTTCACCAAATTGCTTAGGACCTCCTCACATTTGCTAAGGCTGGCTTTGAACTTGTGATCCTCCTACCTCAGCCTCTCAAGCTGCTGGGATTATAGGCATGTGCCACTGTGCCTGACGAAAGTGAACAGTGTGTATTTCTTATGTTCAGTAAGTTTTTCACAACTCCTTCATGGAGTTTGTTCATTCTTTTATAGTTTTTATTCAATATTTTCCTTCAAATTGTGGGTTTTTTTGCATATTAAAGAATTTTCCTCAACATTTTAACAAGTTTGCATGTACTTTAGTGGTGGTTATAGTGAGTTCAAGGGTGGTGGTGGTTTGAAATATCGAGCATTTCTGTGTCTGAAATTTTAAGGCTTGATTAGATGTGTTTGAACTGACTGTCTTAGAGAAAGTTGTTAAAAGATCATCTGGAAATGCCTGCATCATAATCGTTTTTTTGTTTTTTTGCTATTGGAGATTGAACCCAGGGGTACTTAACCACTGAGCTACCTCCCAGCCCTTTTTATTTTATATTTTGAGACAGGGCCTTGCTGAATTGCTGAGGGTGGCTTTGAACTCCTGATCCTCCTGTCTCAGCCTCCTGAGCCACTGGGATTACAGGTGTGTGTCGCAGCACCTGGCTGTAATCTTTACTCTCCATTTTCCTTTTTCTTATCTTAGCCCCAAGAAGGAAGTATAGAATCATGACCAAGATGGAAAATATAAAGTTCAGTGAATTTTTTAAACTCTTTTTTTGGGGGCGTGATTTAAGTTAAAGCTCTGAGGATCAAGTTTTATTATATTCACATTTAATATCTTTAACTGTTTTGAGTGATCCTTCAGTATTCATTGATTGCCTTCCCTTACTAAGGACTACCCTAGGCACTGGGCAAAAATAGAAATGAAACAAAGTAGTTGCCTCCATAGAGCCTATAAATAGAGGGATGAAAAACATTCGAATAAATTATAATATACCAAGTGGTAGGATATCCTATGAAGAAATATGAGGGTGTAAGTGGGTGAGTGAGTGAAGTAATGTTTTATAAATGATGATTTTCTCTTCAATAATGGATGTTTGGATAGACACTTGATCAATCTGGGGGAGGAAGTTTCTAGGCAGAGGGAGTAAGCAAGCACAGAAACACAGAAGGGGCTGTGTCCAAGGACTAGTAACTTGGCTGGTGATTCAGCCTTCTAGAAGATGAGAGCAGACCAATGGGGCTGGGAGTAGTAATGCACTCCATAAGGAACTGGGCCATTGTAACAGATGATTAATCAATAATCAGAGATTACTGATTATTGACTCTTGGTTCTTAAATGGTCCCATTGCTATTTCACAAAGATTTTCAAATGATAGGAAGGAATAACAATTTCTTTCCTGTGGGTTTAGGTGTAGTTTTTGATTGGTGTATAGTATTCCATTGTATGAATATACACACACACAAATATATTAAAATATCCTTGTTATTCTGGATAGGCATTAAGCTGTTTCTAGTTTTGGCACTTGTAGATGGTATTTTGTGGATATTGTTATTTATTTTGGTGTACTTAAGCACATGTTACTTCTAGGATATATACTCAGTGGTTATGGGGTACATGTGAACTCAGTTCTTCCTATGGGTGGTGCTGTTTACCTTCAGCAGCATAGTACCTGATGCTTCTTATCCTGCCTAACTCTGGTTATTTCAGACTTTTTTTAAACAGATCTGTATATTGATATTTCACCATAGTTTTGAGTTTTCTTTCTTCAGGACTTAATGAAGGCTTTCAACATGTTTAATGATCATTTGGATAAACATTGAAGTATTCACCCAAGTATTCTCTTGAGCTGTTTTTTTTTTTTTTATCACAAAATCCTTTATACTTTCTGTCCTCTGAAGATTATTACACTAATAATATACTAGTACTATGAAGATTGTTGCTTTTGTCAGGTGGTTAGGGGAAAAAAAAGGGACATGACAGTAGAAGGAAAGGGACGTGGGGTCTGGGATGACGAGTAAGAGAGGGTAGTGGGGTGAATACGATCGGAGGACGTTATATGCATGTGTGAAACTGTCACCATGAAACCCATATTATTGTACAATTAATATGTGCTAATAATTATAAAAAATAAGCTAGGGTGTGTGTCCCTTCTTTTTCTATCCTCTAAGAGTTGGAATTATTTCATTTTCCAATATTGGTAGCATTTTCCTGTGAAGCTTTATTAAGACTTTTTTTTTTAAGGGAAGAAGAGGGTCCTCTTTATAGAATACTTTTCTTTTCTTTTTTTTTTTTTTTTGGTACCAGGGATTGAACCCAGGGGCACTTGACCACTGAACCACACCCCCAGCCCTATTTTGTGTTTTATGTAGAGACAGGGTCTCACTGAGTTGCTTAGCGCCTCGCCATTGCTGAGGTTGGCTTTGAACTCGCGATTCTCCTGTCTCAGCCTCCCTAAGTGCTGGGATTACAAGCGTGAGCCACCACGCCCGGCTTAGACTATTTTTCTTTTAAATCAATTTTTTTTTGGTACTGGGGATTAAACTCAGTGGTACTCGACCACTGAGCCCCATCCCCAGCCCTATTTTGTGTTTTATGTAGAGACAGGGCCTCACTGAGTTGCTTACCACCTCACACTTGCTGAGGCTGGCTTCGAACTCGTGATTCTCCTGTCTCAGCCTCCCAAAGTGCTGGGATTACAGGTGTGTGCCACTGTGCCCGGCTTGTTTCTCTATTTTTTAATCTAGTATTTAAAATTTATCAGCATGAAGAGGTTCATGTTTTCTCTTTGTCTTTACTTTAGTGGCAGTGCAATCTAGCATCACTCTGGGTTTTGTTTTTTGTTTTTGAATATTTATTGTTTTTTCTATTTTATTTCCTGGACAGTCTAACTAGAGTTTTAGAGTTTTGTTAGCTTTATTAACTGTGTGTAAGAGCCACGTTTCAGTTTTGCCAGTCTCTTCTTATATTTCTTTTCTATTTCATTAAATTAATTTCTACTCTAATAATCCTTATTTCTTTTTCTTAGGTCTTTTATTCATTATTTTTCAGACTTATTGAGATTATTTGTTTTCTATATGTATTTAAGATGGCTTCTCTTTAAATACTGTTCTTGTGGCATCTCATAAGCTTTGATATAGAATTGTTGTTTTCTTTTGGTTAAAATATTTTCTATTTTTTTCTTTGGCTCACGGTGTGTGCCCATGTAAAATATACATAATGTATTTGAAAATTTTCAAATATATCGGCACTTTATAGTTATTTCTGTATATCTCATTTCTAGCTTAACTATTTGAAGTTAGAGAATATGCTCTAACTTCAAATTCAATTTGTTCATATTTTTTAAGATTTTCTAGCCCATCATATTTCTGTAGATATTCTGTATGAGAAGAATGAGTATTTTGCAGGTATTCAGTGCAATATTCAATACATGTCCATTAGGTCATATTTAGCTCATCTTGTTTAAATCCTTCCTCTCTGTGTTTTCAGCTTTTTGTCACTGTGACAAAATATCTGAGAAAGACAACTCAGAAGAGGAAAGATTTGACACACAGTTCCAGAGGTTTCAGTGCAGTCAGCTGGCCCCATTGCTGTTGAGCCTGAGGTGGGGCAGAAACAACACGGCAGAGGGTACAGTGAAGGGAAACCCCTCACCTCATACAGCCAGAGTGCAGAGAGGGCACGAGGAGGGTGGGTCTAGGTATGAAATATACCCTTTAAGGCACTCCCCCAGTGGCTCACCTCCTACAATTTCCACCACCTTCTAATAGCACCAGCAGGTGGAGAGCAAACCTTCAACACGTGAGCCTTTGGGGATGTTCTAGATTGAAACTTTAACACTCTCCTTACTAACGTTGATCTGCTTATATTAAAAACTATTGAGAGAAGTGTATATAAATCTCATTACTATGATTTGTTCTTGTAGTTGTGAAAGTTTTTGTTTTATATATTTTGAGGCCATATTAGATATATGCAGATTTGCAATTATGTCATCTTGTATCATTGCAAAGCGACCTTCTTGATCTCTACTAATGCATTTTGTCTTAAGTCTTTGTCCCATCCTAATATGATCATACAAGCTTTCTTTTGGTTAATATTTGCCTGATAAATCCTTTTTCATTTTATTTCCAATATTTATTTTTATATACATTTTATATCATTTTTAAGAAAGTTAATTTATGTAATTGTTGACTCATAACTGAGTACTCCATTTACACAGTGTAATTATTAGTATATTTGAATTAATCCTACTCTCTTCTTTAGCACTTTTGTCATACATATTTTCTTTTGTCCCACCTCTACTTTCCAGTCCTATTGACATTTTCCCCCCTTGTGAGGTAGTATTTATACACTGTTATTTTATTGCTTACCCTAAAATAGTATCATGTGGATGAACTTATTACTAAAACCTGAATTAAAACAAAATTTATTTTCCTTAATTAATACACCCTCAACTACTTACCTTCAGTGAGTTCCCTCACATTTGTTATTGTTATCTGGCATTTCCAAGTGTATCTTTCAAGCACTCTCATCAAACCTTAGCATCACCACTTTAATACGAAGCTCAGTTACTCTTGCTGCTTTCTTTGTTCTTCACTCTCACTTTGTTTTTTCCCCTGATTTCTGACTGAAGTATACCCTTTACCATTTTGTTTTTTTACCTCTGGTGAGTTGCTGCCAAACTGTGTCTGATGTAGTCACTATTTCTTGAGGGATATTTTTGCTGAGTTTTAAGTTCGAAGTTTGCAGCTATTTTTGCCATTATTGTTAAGCATTGCACAGATACTATTTTATTATCTTCTGCTCTGGGCTGTTGAAGAGGATCAGCTGTAGTCTTCAGTTTTTCCTTTGAAGAAATCTTTGTCTCCTTGGTCTCATTTTAAAACTTTTCTTGTAGTGGGAGGTATCTTAGGTGTTCCTTAGATTGACTACGTTGTAGCTAAATGTTAACTTTTCTTTTTTTTAATTGTTTTTTTAGTTGTTGATGGATCTGATTTTATTCATTTATTATTTATATGTGGTGCTGAGGATCAAACCCAGTGCCTCATGCATGCAAGGCAAGTGCTCTGTCACTGAGCTACACACCCGGCCCTAAATGTGAATTTCTTTTTAAAATTTATTCTAAGATTCTCTGTGCCTCCTGACTCTGTGGATTGTTCTTCTGGAAAGTTCTCTGCCATTAACTCTGCTTATTTCCTCTTTTGTTCTATTTTCATCAATTCAGATTACATGTACATTAAACATTTTCTATTTTCTAAATTTCTTACTGTCTTTCTGCATATTTCGTCTTCTCTTTCAGTGGTATATTCTAAAGGATCTCATTGGTCCTGTTTCTACGTTCAAATGTAGCCATTCAGTTTTTAATTTTGATTATTTTTCACTGGTAGTTCTGTCATCTCTAGAAATTCTGCTTGTCTTTTTTTCTTTTTGAATCTATACTACATTTTATAGTTTCCTATTCCCTGGAGATATTTGTAATTTATTTATTTACATTTTAAAACTGTAGCTTTCCTATGCAGCATGTCTGATATAAGACAGCAAAAGTCTTGTGTAGTCTGTGGTGTCTGTTACATCTTGTTTATGCCAAATCATTGTATATACATGGTGGCTTGATGGCTCACTCCTTGCTGGTCATTATCCTTGAAAGTCCATTTTTGGACATTCCCTGAAACCTAGTATGGATGTTCCTTCCTCCAGAAAGGCTTCAAGTTTGCTTCTGCAAGCCACCTAAGTGTTCTACCAGTTGAGACCTTGCCTCACACTCAGGTTATCTGAGTAAATTCCTGAGAATCCAGCTCTGAGACCATAATTCCCTAGGGCACACTTTTGTTTTGGACTGTGTGTTCAGGGATTGGTCCTTTACTCTGAGAGCCTAATCTTTCCTCTGTAGGTGCTCACTCAAAGCTCCTGTCCTGGGAGGAGTTGGCCCCAGTGACCCCACTGCAGCCCTTGTGTTAGTATTGTTGGCAAGTACCTCCTCACACCATCATGCCAGGCTCTGCTTAAGCCTTTTGTCCAGAAATTGGTCTGAAAGTTCCCTCACTTTTTTCACACCAACTATTTTTAGAGTTTTGGCATTTTATATTTTATCTGGCAGTCTTCATTGTTTTCAGTGAGTGTTAATCCAAGTAATCATACCCACCATAATTAGAAACCCTGTTTGACGTCATTTTCACAGCAATGAATTTTAAGTCTACGATTGAGACATCAGTTGCTGAGATGTTGCTATTGATTCTTTTGCTTAATGAACAGTAACCTCATGGCTAATTTGTTAAGATCCAGTGTTTATAAATATCTGTATTGCATTTAAATAGAAATTTAATTAGTTTATTTTCTACTCATTAAATGCAAGTATACTAATTATTGAAACTGCAACCTCTAGTATGATTAAAAAAGGTCTCATTACAATTTACAGTTTCATAAAAGTATTTTTTAATGCCATAACTCATGGGACATCTTCTAATTACCTCTTTTTGAGCATGACTGGAATACATGAAGATCCACACCCCAAGGAGCATAACATTGTTTGAAAATTTTAGCACATGCTGTCTTCAAGGTTCCTAATCAATACTTTATTATATAGAAGTGGCTGAATGCATTTAATTCTCCCTAAGCACAAGTGTTTAACTCAGATTTTTCTGAATTTCTAGACCAGTTAGTACCTGAGAGTTAGAAGTCATTAGTCTGGCCTAGAGAGTAGTCAGTAAACTATAGGGATTTGATTTATACAGAGAATGTTTTCCCACTCATAGTGGTTTCAAAAACATTAAATAGCAATGAAAGAAATAAAGGTTTCTTTATTAGAAAAGTCAAGCAATGATATAATTTGCCTAAGATATCATTCTGTTTCTTTAACATTAAAATACAAGCTAAACCTTAATATATATCATTAAAAATTTTTAAACTAAAAGGTGGAGTTTAATGTTAAGTCATTTAAGCCAAATGTTTGAGTTCATAGTAAGTATTAATGGAGATGTAGAAAAAACAACTCTTAGAAACTGCTAGTCAGAGTATAAATTGGTACAACCAGTTTGGAAACTGTTTGGCAGAAGCTGAACATTTGTATATACTGTGACTCAATAATTCAGCAGTTTTACTTCTAAATATGCATTTAACAGAAATGTGAACCTAGGTTCACCAAAATATGTATGCAGGAATGTTCAGCTCCAAAATTGGAAACTCTCAAATGTGCCCATCAACAGTCTATGAAGAAATATGTTATGGGACTGTCATAAGACAGAATACTGTGTAGAAGAAAAAAACAAAGAATGATTGTGTAGCTACTCTTACCAACATGGGTAAATCTCACCAACTTAATATGGAACTGAAATTGTACAAAGTTTAAAAACAGATAAAATCTTTCAAGTCAAGATAGTTGTTATCTTCCAGTCATCATTGTTTAGTTGGTGACTGGAAGGGGCTACAGGAGGGTTTGTGATACCCTGTTTCTTCATCTGGGTGCCACTTACCTGAGTGTGTTCATGTTGTGAAGATGAATTGCATGTTAGTATCATATATATATATATATTTGTTTTGTTTTTTGTTTTGGTACTGGAGATTGAACTCAGGGGCACTTGACCACTGAGCCACATCCCCAGCCCTATTTTGTGTTTTATGTAGAGACAGGGTCTCACTGAGTTGCTTAGCACCTCGCTGTTGTTAAGGCTGGCTTTGAACTCATAATTCCCCTGTCTCAGCCTCCCTAAGTGCTGGGATTACAGGCTTGCGCCACTGCGCCCGGCTTAGTACCTTATATTTGAATTTAAAAGTTTTCATAAATATGAAAAGAGTTATTTCAAACTTGGTAAATGTGAGCCTATATAGTCATATGTATATTTCATTTTTTTCTTCTGCAAAGTTAGCTAGTATGAATACACATCTCTGTCTTTCACTGGTATGAACTCATGTTAGTTTCCTATTATTGCTATAATTACCACAAATTTAGTGACTTTAAACAACACAAATTTATTATCTTACAGGTCTGAAGGTCAGAGCCTGAAGTGAGTCTTTGGGGCTAAAATCAAATTGTCAGTGTAGCTGTGTTCTCTCTGGAGGTTTTAAGGCAAGAATCTATTTCATTCCCTTTCCAGACTCTAGAGGCCACCTCCAGTCTTCCATTCTTGGCTTTTTCCATCTTCAAGCCAGTAGAGTAGCATCTTCACATCTCTGTGTCTACCTCCACTTTCATTGTTAAATCCTCTCTGATTCTGACTTTTCTAGACCCTCTTATAAGAGTCCTAATAAGGATAATCTAAGATAATCTCCCTCTCAAGATCCTTAACTTAAATCTCCAAAGGCCCTGCTGTTATGTAAAGTAAGAAATTAAAATGTTCTGGGGATTTGGATGTAGATCTCTTTTGGACGGGGCAACATTCTATCTACCACTCTTCCCTATATTTATCAGTGGCTTCGTTATTGTTTAAATTATTTTGGTGCAAAAATTCACTAGATTTCATCAGTGTAAGCCCATTTGAATTGGCTTCTGTGTCCTTGTGACACTGCCTGTCTTTTTTTTTTTTTTAAAGCATTTTCTTTTTTTTGGGCACAGTAAGATACTGTGGCCTCAATTTGTTATTCTGTCCTGGCCTTAGAATTACATTTCTCTAAGAAGCCCTGGTTTCCTGTAGTGGGAAAAACATTACAGACTCAGATCAGGACACTAAGGAACTGCATGTTAGTATCTTATATTTGAATTTAAAATATCCAGTCTCTTTACTAGAATGTCTTATCTTCTAGACTTTTCTAAGAAACAGAGCTATGAAGGATATGTATGCATAAAATGCTATATTTGATAATGCTTTCAATTTTAAATGTGCTTTCCCCCTTCTTTCTTGTTGATTTTAATATTTTAAAATGTGTAGAACATTAACAAAGTTTGAAAAGTCAAAACTATGTAAAAGATATATTCAGAGGAGTATCACACCCTTCCCTTGGGTATATAGCCTTTGTACACAATCGCTGCTCTTTCATGTTCTTCCTACCCTTGTGGGTAACCGCCTTTGTTGATTTCTGGCTTATTTGCCAGTGTTTCTTTTTGTAAAGTGAATGTATATGTTCTTATTTTCCTTATAGAGAGGGTAACATATTGTTTTCTATGTTATGCTTTTTCAAATAATAGTGAATGTTGAAAGTTATTCCAAATCAGTTCATATTGATCTTCCTCTTTATTAGAGCAGTATAGCACTCCAATTTGTATTCATACCATAGCCTATTCAACTAGTGTATGTTTAGAACTTTAGGTAGTTTCTAGTATTTTGCAGTTACAAATAATAAATGACTTTGTTCATACACAGTTTCCTATTGTTGGAGGTATATCTTCAGGGTAAATTCCTTGACAAAAATTTTGCATCCAAATAAAAAGATAAATGTGTATGTACTTTTCTTAGATACTGCCAGCATCCCTTACATTGTAGTTTATTGATTACACTTTCCCACCAGAAATAGATGAGAATGCCCTTTTTTCCATAGTCTTGCCAGGAATCACTTTTTCGAATTTTTGTCAACCTGATGTCTTGGGAATTCTGTCTTGATATCTATTAGCTGTTTAATATTATAAAGAAGATTGTTTAACCAATGTTTTATCTGGTTTTCTTAGCTGCTTGAGATTGTTTTTCTGAGGAACCTCTTCTAGAAGCAGAGGTAGATGTCATGTCTTTGGTACCTCATCCTGTGTATCTGAGGTAGTCTCTGCCGAGAGGAGGCTGACAGTTGAGGTGTCCATGTTAGTGATGGTGCTGCCAGGTGTTCCAGGTTGATTGGGGTTTGCTTAAAGGGAACCAGTGACAAGTAATTTTCAAATGTAGAATAAGAATTTTGGTTGAGTACTTAGAAAACTTTTCAAGCAATTTACTTTCATCAATAAAATCAACATAAAATAAACATGTTTATAAAAATAATGTATAAAATACTTTCATTGTAAATGATTAACTTCTAGAAGTACACTTTTCCATAAGTTATAAGATTATTGCTTTTTTCTTTAAGAGAAGGTAACTTGAATAGGGTTGCATTTTTTTTTATAGCTTAAAGCTGCTGAACTTCTAATATCATAAACATTTCAAAAAATGGAAAATGTTAAATTATAAACAAAGAAATCATCTTGTGTATCAATAGCTCGTTGAAGAAAAAATGAAGTTTAGTGATACAAGTGTTTACATATTCCACATGAATTTGTTATTTTCTAGGTTAAGTGTTCTAGAGCCATCTTTAGTGTCCCTAAATCACAGGCATTCATCTCATTTGGGACATGCCATTGAGGATCATTAACAATAACTATTGTGTGTGCACTTTCTTTTTTAAATGGTGGTTCTAGTTTTTGACTAAAGAAATAAAAAATTCCCTTGTTGCAGTAGTTCTCATCTTTAAAAAGAATTCAGTAGTACTTTGTTTTTAGGACATGTTCTCAAATTAACTTTGGCATTGCCGAATGTCTTTAAGAAATTGCTAACACTAGCATTAATTATTAGCATTCCTTATGTTACTCTCTATAGGGGTATTATCCTTTAAGCTAAAACAAGTAATGATGGAATTTTGATGCAACAGACTCTCATTAGGATTTCAGTGGTTCATGGCATATGTATTTATGAATTCTGTGGAATAATTTGGAATGGCAAAACATTGGTAAAAAAAATTTTTCTAACCCAGCCAAAGGGTGCTCCAGTCTCTCCTTTTTGATAAGGAGACCTGTTACCAACAGGCAAAGCCATGCCAATTTGAAGGTCTAGAGCATTCTCTCTGCCATATCCTGTGTGAGATTTTGTCATCATGGTTTCCTCACTGTCACTCAAAAGCGATTTGGCACTGTTTTTAGGGTTGCATCCTCTTCTGTGAGGGAGGTTCTCCTTTTATGCCATATTGAATTGGTTTCCTATTAAAACATACCATTTTTATGTGCCTTTTAAAAATACCAGTTGAAGTTCATCACAAATCGCTCATTATTTTTTTTAGAACAAGAAACATCTGCAACATGATTAATCAGTAAGTGTAGTATTCATTTATTGTGTTGATATGATAACAGATTTTGAGATTTCCCAGATCCTAAAGGAACTTAGCCACAGTTTTAAGGTGAAAAATCAGTGGCTATTGAAGGAAGAAAATAAATACCTAATGTTTAAAAGTGTGTTTGGAAGAGAATGTCCTCCATCTCTAGGAGAAGATGTAGACTTGGATCCCATGGGGCTGACAGGTGCTGCTCCCAGGAGGATGGTCTGGTGGAAGGCAGAATAAAGCTGCTACTATGAAACACCTGCCTGGCCTTTTTGTAGCCATCAGGCCTACATGGGTCTGAACTAGGCTTCTATTTCTTTTATAGAGAGGACTAGGGAGTGGCTGAGAAGACAGAAAGTATCTAAAATTTGTCTTCTTAGGAAATGAACAGCTATTCCTTGGTGGGGGAAATAAGTGAGGAAAGGAGGCAAGAACAAAGGAGGCAACAACAAACTTGTTGACTCTTAGAAGCCAACAAGTCAGGCAGTGGGGCACAGAGCTGCTAGAGAAATGCTGGTGGAAAAACGTTAAGTTTTTGCAGGTAATTCGAGATGATTAAAAATAAGGATAGTTAACATTCAACTTTAAATTGCTGGTGTTGCTGTTATCTGCATCACTCCAAGCTCTCAGTAAATTCTAGTATACATGGCAAGACCTTATGAAACATTTGTGCTTAATCCTTAAAAAGAAACTATTTTATGTCTACATAAAATAGTTGGGTGGAATTCAGCAAAGACCAGCCAAATGGAAACTATTTATTTAGAGCTTGCTAAAGCAAGGGAATCAGCCATCTCTTGCATTCGACAGATACTCAGAGAAGTAGAGAAGTGGGCAAGCTGTACGGAGAAAAAAGGGAAAACTTCAGGTATGCCCTGATTGGGGGCTATTGGCATGGGAAGTCTAGAGGTGGGCTATGTAGATGTGGGCCGTCTTATGTGACTGGTTTAGGGGAGTTTATTGGCTTTCTCTGTTGGGCCCTAAGTTGGAGGAGAAGTAGGTACAAAGCATAGAGCAGACTAATGGCTGCAGGGCTTGTGGTTTGGCTTCCCTCTGGTTCCTCAGGGGATGTGGGCCAGAGTTCTGTTGCTGTCCATGACAGTGGCTCGCTGTACCTTTTTATATTTAGTCTCTCAGAAGTAAAGAGCAAGAGAAGGTGAAAAACAAGTATAAGAGTACGTAAGGTAGAAACAGAGTTGGCAGTGAGCCGTGGGAAAGTAGAATAAGCCTCTGCAAGTTCCCAGAAAACTTGGGGAGGACACTAGATTGCTTACAGCATTCAGAGCTGAGAGTTTTATTTAAACCGCAGAGTTTAGAGTGACTTCAGCTGATAACTAGGACACAAAAGCAAATTGGCACCCTACAGAACAAACACTTTTATAGATTTCAATATTGTCTATTTTATTCATGGTAAAGAGTTATAGCAGTGATCTAAAAACTGGCCTCAAGAAAAATTTTTAAGGATTTGGTTTGCTTATGTATTCATTATTTATATTTTCTGTTAAAACTGTAGCTATTACGTTTGAATAATGTAGGTGATAGAATTCCCTTACCTCTATCCTGTCAGCTCATTTGAATAATTCTGTGTGTGTGTGTGCTTGAGCATGTGTGCACACGCACATGAGCTAATGTGGCCCTACATGGAGTTCATATTGGCATAAATGTTAAGACATATTAGTTGGGCTGGTGATGTGGCTCAGTGGTAAAGCGCTTGCCTCGTATGTGTGAGGCACTGGGTTTGATCCTCAGCACGACATAAAAAAAATAAATGTATTGGGTCCATCTACAACTAAAAAATAAAAATAAAAAAGATAGTTATACACATTTTCCCCCTATATTTTCTTGAGAGTTGAGAAAGTATCCCTTGAGATTTGTATGGTCATATGTTGACATATTTTCTTTGTTGAATTTTCTTGTTGAATTTATTTATTTTGCCTGAAACTACTCCAAGAACGAAAGGTTTCTTTTTCTATATCTCAAATCCCTGAGGTAACTAACATTTAAATTTTTGTTTTCATGTCTTTTTTGCTAGAATCTTTTTAAGTACACATTTTGCCAGAAGACATGTGATCTCCTTTTTCTTATTAGAGTCTTATAAACCATAATCTTTTCTTGAAAACCATCTATCATTTTGATCTATGTAGTTATTGAATGGAATATGAAAAATACCGATTAGTTTTTTCAGTTTTTATGTTCTTCACCTAGCTCAACTTTTGTTTCTCGATTTATTTCTTACTGGTTAGCCTTCTTTTGATAAAGTAATCAACTGTCATTACTCAACAAATATGAGCTAAAGATAGCCAATCTTCTAAACTTTTTCTGTTCACTTATGTATTTAAAAATCATTTAATTCCCACACTACCATCTTTCACTTGTTATTCCTAAAGAATTTTCACTTGTAATGATTAATTTATATTACCTGAAGTGGGTACCATTTTAACTGTCTTGAGTTATTCAAAGAAGAACTGTTAGTTGAAAAGTTAAACAATGATGTAATTATATTTCTTCTTTGAAAATGTAGAGAATGTTGACACAGAAGTTTACATTTGGTGTGTATTGAAGGTTACATGTATTTACTACTTAGATCAGGTCCAAAATGAATATCTGAAAGTGTCATGTGGCACACAAAGTTGAATTGCCGAGTTGGAGGATATGTGAATCTTCAGCTTTGTTGGTACCATGGAACTGGGTTTCCAACTTGTTATACTGATTTATATAGTGTATGAGTGTCCGTTTCCACACCATCTTGCAGGCACTTACTATGTTTTATCTTATTTTTAAATTGGTTATGTACAAAGTGGCATTTCAGTGTTCTGTTTCTTCTTTCTCTGATTATTGGTAGGGTAGAGTAGTTCTCATGTTTATTGGTTACGTGGGTATTCCCTTTTGGGGGTGTTCTGTTCATATATTTTGTTCAGTTTTTGGACTTATCGTTGATTTTTAAAAAAAATTTTTTTTAGTTGTAGATGGACACAATATCTTTATTTATGTATTTTTACGTGATGCTGAGGCTCGAACCCAGTGCCTCACACACGTGAGGCAAGCACTGTACCACTGAGCCACAACCTCAGCCCTATCATTGATGTTTTTTAAAATAATTTATTTAGAGATAGGATCTTGCCAAGTGTCCCAGGCTGGCTTTAAAATTGTAATGCTTCTGTCTCAGCCTCATGAGTAGCTGGAATTATAGGCTTACATCATTGCACCAGGATTGTTGATTTGTTTTTATGTCTTCTGTATATAAATCCATTGTGAGCTACAGGGATTGGAAAGCTTCATCCTTCCCAATGGCTTTTCTGCTAATTTTATTTATGACAACTCATGTGACATATATGGCTTTTTAAAAAATTTGAATATAGTCAAATTTATTAGTACTGTTAGCCATTTATATCTGAAAATTCTGCATCTATGGGTTCAACCAACCATGGATTGAAAACATTAGGAAAAAATGGCATCTGTAGTGAACATGCGCAGACTTTATTCTTGTCATTATTCATCAAATAGTACAGTGTTAAAAGTTTAGGTAGAATTTATGTTGTATTATTATAAATCTAGAGATGATGGAAAAATGTATGGGAAGATGCACAGAGGTTTTATACACAAATATTGTATCATTTTATGTAAGGGACTAAAGCATCAGTAGATTTGAATATCTGCATGGGATCCTGGAACCAATCTACTTTGGATGTCAAGGGATGATAACACTATGGTTTGGATATGGTTTGAGCGTGAAACCAAAGATTAATGTGCTGGAAACTTGATTCTCGGTTTCTGGAGGGATGATGTTGAGAAGTGGGAACTAGTAGAATGTGGTTGGGTCATTGAAGGTGCTGCCTTTGGAAGAGATTAATGTGGTTCTTTTAGGACCCCAATCAATTTCCAAGAGAGTAAGTTGTTATAAAAAGAGAGAGCATGGCCCTGGAATCATTCCGACTTTTTGCTGTGTTTGTGCCATTGTGATGCCATCTGCCTTGAGGCACTCACCATAGACTGTACAGATTGGGCCAAAACAGAGCTAAACAAACCTTTTGTCTTTCTATATGACTCAATCTCAAGTATTTTGTTACAGCAACTAAAAGCTAAGATGATATTTGCCTTTTAATTTTGTCCTTTTTAGATGTCAATTAAAAATTAATTTCCCACTCTAATATGCAAGTTTATTCCATATTTTCCTATAAAAGCTTTCTTTTTGCCATTAAATCTTTAAGCTCCCTGTAATTTTTAAAGAACATTCTCTGAATTTTAAAAATAAAGTAGATGGTTAATTGTACTTATGCCCTTCAAGAAATAGCCCCCTCCTATTGGTAGTACTGTCTCAGCCACTTATGAAATTTTTATGTTTTATGATTTAGATGTGAGGTGTCCCCCAAAATCTCATATGTGAGACAATGCAAGAAAGTTTAGAGTGAAATGATAGGGTTATGAGATCTTTAACCTAATCAGTGATTAACTGGGTGATAACTGTAGGCAGGTAGGGTGTGGTTGGAGGAGATGAGTCCTGGGGGGTATGTCTTTGGGGTTTATATTTTGTCCTTATTGAGCAGAGCTCTCTCTGCTTCCTGAACATCATGTTCTGAGCCTCTTTCCTTCCACCTGCCATGATGTTCTGCCTCATCTCAAGCCCAGAGACATGGAGCTGGCCTTCTATGGACTGAGATCTTTGAAACCATGAGCCTCAAAATAAACTTGTCCTCCTGTAATTGTTCTTGTCAGATTTTTTGGTCATGGAAGCAAAAAACTAAAACATCATGTGTATTTCACTGACCTCTTTGCCTAGACCTGTGTTTGTACCACTTCATTTCCATTTACACTCAGAAATTTGGTAGGCTTAGCCATGCTTACTCCATGCTTTCTTGATAATATTCTGTTATTTTTGACCTTTTACTTTCCACATATATTATGGATTCAATATGAGGAGTTCCTAAAAACCTTGTTAGAATTTTGACTTTTGTTGCATTGGAATTACAGAATAATATGCTGGGAATTGATCTTCATTAATTTACTTATCTACTGTTCTTCTTTATGTAGGTGTGAGTTTCTGCCCTATTTCTGTTCTCTGTGAAGAACATCTTTTGACATATTTTTATAAGCCAAGTCGATTGACAAAAACATTCTTCACTTTTTGTTTGTGTGATAATTAACCTTGGTATGAGATTCTAGGTTGATTTTTTTTCTTTCAACACTGAATATTTCATTCCAACATCATGTATTAGACAAAATGAACTGAGGAAAATGGGCCTTTTGTGTGTAATTTTATGGTTATCGAAGGCCAAGAGCTAGTCTGTTTACTGTCTATAATATCTGTTGGTTTCTCTGTTTACTGTCTATAATATCTGTTGGTTTCAGAAGCTAACATTTCCTGTAGTGTCCTTGATTTTGTTTTCCTGTTGTCTTTTGGATTTCTAAGAACATCTTCTTTAAATGAAGTCTTTGTCTTGGAGCTTTTCTCAGTTGTAATGCTGTTTTTATACAAGAGCCCAGTAAGATGTTGGGTTAAAGGAAGTATTCTTTAATTCTTGGACTAGGTGTCACTTTTTTGGTGAGCATGTATTCCTGGGTTGTGGCTTTCACAAGGGTTTCTCTGCTTTCCTACTCTGTAGAAAAGACAAAAAGGCTCCCTTACATCAGTTAAGTTCTAGCAAAACCTGGAAGGCTTGGCTCTGGTAAAAGAGTCCCCTTGAGTCTGGGTCTTTGTTAAGGAGAAAAGAGTGTTCTGGGCACATTTCAAACTCCCCTACCCACTGCCAGAAGCTACAGGGGATTTTTACCTGGTCTTTACCCTGAGAACTTAGTGGAGCTTTAGAGGTTAGGCTCCCCGAAGTGTGAGGGCTTCCATAAAACTATTTTTTCTCTCTGAAGCTAGCCTCTAGTAATGCACAGTCTCCAGCAACTAGTCAGTTGCCCTTTAATTTTCCATTGAGGCTCCAGTGTTTGTTCTGCCCTGCAAGCTTTGGTTCTCCCTTTTTGCCTGCCCCTCCTGTTTTAGGGATGAAAGTTTGCCCTATGACTTCAGTTGTCTGGTATATCTAAGAAAAGTTGATTTTCAGCTTTTCCCCGCCCCTCATCGTAAGGATAGGCATGATGATTTCCAAGCTCTTTACATGTCAGACTGGCACCCAGAAATCCACAGTGTCTGCATATTGTACCTGTCGATGTTTATTTTTTTGTGTTTGTGTTTTTCTATGAAGGTTATATCATAGGTGCCTGTTTTAGTCAGCTTTTTCACTGCTATGACCAATAAGGCCTGGCAAGAATAATTTTAGAGGAAAAGTTTATTTGAGGGCTCATGGTTTCAGAGGTCTCAGTCCATAGATAGTTGACTCCATTGCTCTGAGTCCAAGATGAGGCAGAACATCATGGCAGAAAGGTGTGGAGGAAGAAAGCAGTTCAGGACATGGCAAACAGGATGCAGAGAGAGAGCGCTGCTCTCCAGGAACATAATATATAACCCAAAGACATGCACCCAGTGACCTACCTCCTCCAGCTACAACCTACATGCCTATAGTTACCACCCAGTAAATCCCCTTCATGGGTTAATCCACTCATTAGGTTAAGCCTCTCATTACCCAGTCATTTCACGTCTAGTATTGTCTCATACATGAGCTTTTGGGGGACACTTCATATCTAAACTGAAACAGTACCTGAGAATTCTGTTGTTGTAAATGGTATGTTTTCCCCAGTTATTTTGTTTGCTGTAGGTAAACAGGAAACTTACTTTCTGTATATTGATTTTTTTGTCTGACAATCTTGCTTTTTTGATCATAATTGTTCTTCAAACTTTGAGATGGATACTTCTATCACTTATTTTAGTTCCACTCTTCTCTCAGTAAATATTCTTAAACTTTCAA
>CM053413.1:17839713-17899523 GCA_028644305.1 Xerus rutilus
AACCTAGATGCCCTTCGATAGATGACTGGATAAAGAAACTGTGGTATATATACACAATGGAATATTACTCAGCAATAAGACAGAATAAAATTATGGCATTTGCAGGTAAATGGATGGAGTTGGAGAATATCATGCTAAGTGAAGTAAGCCTCAGAATCTCAGAAAACCAAATGCCGAATGTACTTGTTGATAAGTGGATGCTGATCCATAATGTGGGGAAGGACTTGGGAACAATGGTGGATCTCTGTTCACAGGGATTTAGGGGGAGGGGGCACGGGGACAGTAAAGTTGTTGGCATATGATGGTCATCATAGCCCTAACTTTATGTATGACTGCATATATGTTGTGATTCTATACAACTTACAACTAGAGAATTGATATGTTATCCTCTATCTATGTACAATGAATCAAATTGCACTCTGTTAACATGTAAGCCTAAATAGAACAAATAAGATATGAAAAAAATATATAAACATGAAGACCAGAAATAAACAATATATATACATTGTAGCAATCTAAACTGAAAGACAACCTTCCTTCCTGACTCTTGTTTTTTGAGGTGATAAAAATGTTTTGGAATTACATAATAAAGATAGCTGTACAACCTTGAAAATATTCAAAAAATTTGAATTAAACCTTTTAAAAGGGTGGAATTTATTATATGTACAGTATCGATAAAAACTGTACGTTAAACAAATGTAATTTCACTAAACATAAAAGAATAAAAATATACTTAAAAAGTCCTAAAACTCAGTCCTTCCACATCATCACAATTCTATGCAAGGAGAACAAAAGCACAAAAGTTAGGTATAACAGGGCATTTGAGAAAATGGGGGTTCAGAAAACTGAGGTGAGACTCCTCAGGCCATCAGGGAAATTAAGTCAAGACCATGATGCAGTCACACTGGGCCCTTGCATCTGACAGGTAACATGAATACTTTGGTAGCACTGACCACGGCCAGTGAGTGCATTTAAGGCTGTGTAGGATTTCAACCAGAACTAAGCACAATTATACTAGAACCTTCCTTTACTGGGATCCACAGGCAGTTCTCCAACTTAAGCAATTTGTTATGTAATACTGTTACAGCCCAGCCCACAGCTGAGAATAACAGATGAGTTTTGCCTCAGTTCAGAGTTATTGGTGGCTTACAATTCAACAATAGCTGAAACAACTTGAAAACAATGGGAGTTGAGATATGTATAAATGAATTCTCCTGAACAAAGGATGAAGTAAAATGAACAGTAAAACCAAGAAACATTAACCATTTTAGCAGATGTGTTAACAAGGAAAACTATAATCAGTTATACCACATAGTAAAGAACCAAATGTCTCATCGATAGTTACCAAAAACAACAATAAAACACTTCTAATATCCTAAACATAAGATACTATAAAATTCTAATCATAATAATGCTACATTGTAAATTTTACTTGCACATTTACTATTTTAAAGTATTTTCTTCCTTCTACAAGTAAACTGAAATAACAAATGTTGTCTGTGTCATTCCAAAGGGGAAAACCAGAATCAAATGGGGCAGATATTATAGAGAAGCCAATTTCTGCTCCATATAGAGATAATTTATAACAATTAGAATTTTTTAAAAGGTAGTGTGTTTCTGCGTGTGATAAAGGGCTCTCTAACCCCAGACTCATCCACTCCATAATCTCAAAACATGTTATTCCAGTCCTAGAGGGGACCAAGTTTACTGTACTGCTTTTTTAAAATAATTTTTTAGTTATCAATAGACTTTATTTAGTTAGATGTGGTGCTGAGAATTGAACCCAGTGCCTCACACATGCTAGGCAAGCGCTCTGCTACTAAGCCACAACTCCAGCCTTAATATACTGGTTTTTTAACCTGCCTACCATCAGCTTTGCCTGGGAAGATCCTAGGCCCTCTTCTGAGTCCATTTGCCAATCTTCATGAGTTAGCCTCCACAGATGAGTAGGTAGTTATAAGCTTCCAGATGACGTTAACACTTTAAATTGCTTTTAACAAAAATGATGCTGTACACCCTGAAGCCACTAACGTGTTCTGGTTTCTCCTACTGCTCTATTCTCAGCATCTACTCTTCTGCAGCCACCCTGACTTCCTTGACGATGCCCTGACATGCCAGGCACACTCCCTTCCTGGGCTTCTGCACTTATTCTCTGGCCACCTTCCCCAGATGCATGACTCTCTTCTGCTATGCTTCAAGCTTTTGCTTAACAGTCACCTTCATGGTGAGGCCTTCCCTGGATACTCAAGGTAGAATTTTAACTTCCAGTTCTATCCAGATACTTCATATACACCTCCTTGTTACTTTGGTCTTCAGTATTTACCATCACCTAATACAGCATTCCCTAACATAAACTTCTTGTTAACTTATTGTCTGTTTTTCCCCGCCAGAAATAAAAGCTCCATAAAATTAGAGACTGGTGTCAGTTTTATCCATTGCTGTATTGCTTCTGCCTAAAATACTGCCTAGCACACAAATATTTGTTCAATGACTTAACGAACCAGACCTGGAGCATGGCTAATTACCTATCTTTATAAAGTTTGACTGGAATACAGTCATACTCATTCATTTGCATATTGTCAATAAGCAAAATAATCCTGTTAGCCTCTCCTGATATAAGGATCCAGGGTGAGACCATCACGACCTTTACTTAATTTCCCTGATGGTCCCAAGAATCTCCTTAGTTTTCTGAGCCTCCATTTTTTTCTGAATGCCATATTCTAATAGTTGTGTTTTTGTTCCTGCAGAGTTGTGCTGATATTGAAGGTCGATTTTAAGGATTCTTTTTATTTTTTAACGTTTATTTGTGCTATAACAGTATATCTGAGTAACTGAAACAAAGAATACATGACCCACAAAGCTTTAAATATTTACTGTCTGGCCATTTTCAGAATAAAGTTTACTGATCCCTGAACTTGATGCACCAATTATAGAAAGTGATATAAAAAGTACTGATTCCAAATTTCTAGGCAAGCTTGGTAGATTAAAAAGGGTCACATATGTTTTGCAATTGTCATAGACAGGTGGCATCATTTTCCCTAACCTTGATCCAGGCTGGCTTAGTGATTTCCTTCAACAAATTAGATGCTATGGAAGCAAAATGAGATTGCCAAGGCTACAAAGCAAGAGGCTTTGCAGCTTCCACTCAGACCCTCTTTGAATGCTTCCACTGTGTCAAACAGCCTGAGTGAGCCTCTTTGAGAATGAGTGGCCATGTGGAGAGGGAGGGCCTCAATCCCCACCAAGGCTCCAGCCACGTGTGAG
Organism: Xerus rutilus; assembly: GCA_028644305.1. Taxonomy (NCBI): domain Eukaryota; kingdom Metazoa; phylum Chordata; class Mammalia; order Rodentia; family Sciuridae; genus Xerus; species Xerus rutilus. Next base: position 17,842,978 of record CM053413.1, read on the forward strand.
AGAGGGTCTGGCTGACACCAGTAGAACCCAGCCTGAGGGCCAATCCTCAGAAGTGAGAGCAAATGAGGGCATGAAACTTTTAAGTCACAAGTAGTCTTATGTGGCTTATAATCTGGCAAAGACTAATTGACCAATAAAATTTATTGATTGAAGTCTAATTAATGAAAACCTTTGTTCATATATCTTCCTACTACAAGGGCAGCAGGCTCACTGTTATTATTTTATATTGTAATGTCTGTTATTTCTTGAGTTGAGTCACAGTTTAATAACTACATTTTACATGTTGACTTGTGAGAATTGAGAGATTTTGAGTTAGCTATCAGACAGGGTTGACAAACCATGGCTTGCAGATTGACCACTAATTTTGTAAATAGAACTTATTGAAACAGTCTTGCCCATTCCTCTGTAGATATTTACAGCTTCTTTTCAGTCTATGTTGGCAGCACTGACTCATACCAACAAATACCTTATGGCCTCCAAACCTAAAATATTTAGCATTCGGTCCTTTGTAGGAAAAGTTTGTCAGTCCTTGATGTACAACCTCATTTTGAAAGACATTCTTAAAAAGTAAAGGAATCTAAGAGCTATTGCGCGTGCCTTCTTAATTCTTAAAACTTACACAACTCTTGGTGATTTTCTGGTTTTCTGAGTAAACACCAATTTAGATACTTTAATAAAAAAATTGGAGGAAATGATTATATTAATTTGACACTTTGTAAACCAATGGAGATAAACATAATTGCTTTAAATGTTTCTTTGGAGGTGCTGCAGTTTTTTTGGTGCAACATTGTGTCATGTAAATCCACAGTCCTGACAGCTCTGCTGGTAAAACTGAAGCTGGAATTAATATCCATAATTGAAAGGTCAATGCACAGGGATGAGGCAGCAGCCAGATTTAAAATGTTAATAACTCTGATATTTTTCAAATACAAACAAAAGGTTCTACTTTGTTTTATAATTATTTCCTCAAATGTTTCATTTAAAAATGAAAATGTTTGGGCTGGGGTTGTGGCTCAGTGGTAGAGCACTTGCCTAGCATGTGTGAGGCACTGGGTTCGATTCTCAACACTGCATATAAATAAAAATAAAATAAAGGTCCATTGACAACTAAAAAATATTTTAAAAAACAAAAATGAAAATGTTTAAGGAAAAAAAAAACTGAGTTATGTACTATAGTTGCATGCTGTTGATAATGTCAGTACATCTACACATCAGTATTAGTGTACTGAGACAGGCCTACCAGGCAGCAGGCATGGTACCAAGGCTCTCCTGTGTTATCTGCCATGCTTCACTGATTCTAAATACCATAACCAATAACTTTCTCATTTATATATGAATACATGGCCAGTGAAACTCCACATCGTGTTATAACCACAAAAATGGGATCCTAATTAGGATAAGTTATACTCCATGTGTATATAATATGTCAAAATACACTCTACTGTCACACGTGTGTCTAAAAAGAATTAAAAAATTATGAGCACCATTATTTTATATATCACCATGAAAGAAGGTTTTTTTTTTTTTTTGAAGGAGTGGATACCAGAATGCAGGGGCACTTGGCCACTAAGCCACATCCCCATCCCTATTTTGTATTTTATTTAGAGACAGGGTCTCATTGAGCTGCTTAGTGCCTCGTTTTTGCTGAGGCTGGCTTTGAACTCATGATCCTTCTGCCTCAGCCTTCCGAGCCACTGGGATTACAGGCATGTGCCACTGTGCCCAGCCAAGAATGTCTTTTACTGTATATTTATGTCACCTGTTTTGTCACTTGGCACTTCTTCAACTTATGCTCAATACAAATTTTCTTTGAGACTTCCTTTGATAGAAGTTTTTTTCATATGTTGCCTTTATATTGACATACATGAGTAAAATTAGTTGGCTAAATAGTTCTAGAAAGCATTTCCCATTTGGAGCTTGATGCTTCTCATTTTCAACTCAGAACCATCAATGTTCATATCTTCCCACATCTTTTGTTTCTCCAGACTAAAAAACATTTCCAGAGTACTCTAATGTCTCCAGGTTTCTTACGCCATTCTGCAAGGTTCAATGTGCATGTTCTAGAAGCAGTAGCTATGAAAGGACCACCATATGGGCTACAGCAGTTGAGGTACTGATTTCCGAAATACCTCAATATAAGGTGGGATAACATGTGCCTTAGAACTCATCCTTGTGACTACTTGTCATTTGCTGTTGGTGTATAGTCTGAGGATGAAACTCAGTTGGACAGTGGCTAATACAATATTGTAATGAGACATTTAAATCCAGGGAATAATCATTCCTCCTCCTTTATATTACAGTTCACTTACATTGTGGTGATTTTTAGAATATCAGAATTAGTCTTGTAGGTTTGAAATAGGAAATTTAATTCTGTGAAAAATGTAATACATATATAAATCAATGATGAAGCCAGAATTGATCAAAAACAAAGATTCACAAAAAGACTTCATTCAAATGCATATGGTAGCAAAATATCTGAGACTCATGTGGCCATGCTCCACTGAATCCTCACATACTCAGGGTTTACAAACACTCATAGGATCTTTCACCAACTTTGGAAAAATAAGCCCTCACTTTTGGCAGCTAGGGGGTCCTGAGAGCAGGATAGCGTGATGCCAAGTCAGATCTGGGCACTTTGGGGACTAGGATCAGGTAGTTTTTAAGGCCACAGAGTCCTCCCATTTCCTCCCCTCCTTGAGTCAGCAAGCAGGAGGCAGGATGGAGTTCCTGGCCTCTCTGGAACCCCAGAAGCCTCTACTCTTCCTTGTTCCACTATACTCACAGCCCCACCACCCTACTCAGGCTCAAGATCATCTGTGCTCATCATGACTTTTGTCTCTCTACTTGTGCTGAGGCAGGAGGTCGGGATTCCCAAGTCATCTTTTCTCTCTCTCCTGTAGTCTAAGCAGCAAGAGGATTTGCACATTCCCTCTCAAATACCACATCCCACTCACTCCAACTTCTGGACCCCTCCACTATGGCTTTTAGAGTTCATAGTCAGTTATCAGGAAAATCCCTCAGATTGCCCACTTATCTTCATATCCCTTTACCTTCTAACTTTATATAAAACCTGCCTTGAGGAGAACCTTATCTTCGCTGCAGCCCTTCAAGTGACTACTTTTTACCACAGGGCTTTCATGGTATTGCTTTCTTCCACACTGGTGCTATTAGACAAGGGGTCAGCAAACTTTCTCAAAAGGCCATCTGGTAAATATTTTAGCATTTGTGGATCACATAGATTTTCATTAACCAATACTGCCATTACAGCACAAAACTAGCCACAGTCAATGCAAACATGAAGAGATATATATATATGTCCCAATAAAACTTCATTTGTAAAAGTAAGCAGACAGTGGTAGGCTGTAGTTTACTGAACCTCAGATCACCAATTTGCATCACCTACTTCATCCCCAATTGCCAACATCCCAGACTACTACATCACTTCACCGATTCCCTGAAGGTCACTGTTACCCTTTCCAATGCTACTCCTGCCATAATTATTTTTCTGATTTCCACTTTATACTCCAGGTTTTGAGATTAAAATGTATTATGATTAGGGCAAGGGGAAGGACTACAAGAAGAAAACAGAATTTGTGAATGTAAAGTTGTCCCTGTGCAAATAAGGGCCTCTGAGCCCTAAGCTTCACTGTTGCAGGGTAAACTCACTTCTGTTCCCCTTGGTGCTCTGATTCTAAAACTCCATTCCATACAAATGTCATGAGCCACCTAGCTCACCCTACAGACAATCCTTCCTGACACAATTCCCTAAGCTCCTGCCCTCAGAGTTTTCTCTTCTGTCCCACCTCAGCCATGTGATCCTATGCTTTCATGGGCCAATAGCTTCACACCTCAGTAAGCTCACTTTCAGCCATCTGATCCCTCATACACTGTCTCAGCTAAGCAGCAGAGCCACTCAGAATCTAAATAGCACTATTCTGCATATCATGCTTCTGTGACAGAGTCAGAGTGAAGAATGTTTTGAAGATCATGGTGATCTTCTTGTTTATTAGAGTGGCCATAAGTGATCTACAGGAAACTAATATTATTAGTAGGACTATACTGTCCAAAGCATCACCAGCTGGCACTAAAAAGGAATTTAGAACTCCTCAAAAACTCCCAATCCGGGGCTGGGATTGTAACTCAGCGGTAGAGCGCTTGCCTTGCATGCGTGAGGCCCTGGGTTCGATCCTCAGCACCACATACAGAGTAATAAAATAAAGACATTGTGTCCATCTACAACTAAAAAAATATTTAAAAAAAAAAAAAAAACTCCCAATCCAGGGCATTGCCACATTTCGATCTACCTCAAACCTCCCATGTCAAGGTTGGGGCGGGAGGGGGAAGCCCATTCAGAGGATACTGTCATTACTTGATTTGACTTGGAGCTCATCCAAGAGAAAAAGTCCATGGCATATGTTACAACAATCATTGGCAATATGTTTTTGAGTATCAGTTGCCGAGGCTCAAATATCAGTTGAGGCAAAAAAAAAAAAACTTATTTAGAAGCTTAAAAGCAAGATCTGGGGAAAGAAATATCTATAGGAGGCTTTGAAACACTTGGATATATTCTTAGGGGAATCTACAAGGCTGTGTGCATGCATAGCACTACACATATGACCAGGAAAGACCAGAATCAGTCTCTTTCCTCTGGCTGATGCCCTCCACAGACATGTAAATTGCCTTAATGTTGAAGGCATGTCCCCAACACATAGTCTTCTGGTAAAGATTTGGAGACTGATTTAAGAAAATATCTGTCCAGTCATTAGCTGACCACTGAATTAAATGAATAGAAACTTCTACAGCCAGGTACTACAGGGCATATAAACTTTACGCGATTAACACCAAAATGTCATTATGCAAACAAACAATAAAAAGACAATAACAAAATAGCCTTATGGAAGGATCTGCTTTTCAGAATTGACACATTATATCATCTAAGACATTCACTGTTCAACAAAAAAAGTATAAAATATTCTCAAAAACAAAACTAGGTAATGGCCCACACACAGGAAAAAGCAGTTCATAAAAAAGTTTTTATGGAGGACTCACATGTTAAACTCACTAGACAAAGATTTTAAAACAGCTATGTATAAAGAACTACAGGAAACCATATCTAAACTCTTAAGGGAAAGAATAAAAATGATGTCTCATTAAATAGAAAGTAGCAACAAAGGGAAATTATGAAAGAGAATCAAATGGAAATTCTAAAGTTGAACAGCACAATAACTAGAATGAAAAATTTTCTAATGGGATTTGACAGCAGATCTGAATGACAGAAAAAAGAATCAGCTAATGTAATGACAGGCCATCATTGACCTTAGAAATAAAATGAAATACAAGTGCATGCCAATAAATTAGTTAAAATAGATGGATTTTTATAAAGACAAACTATTAAAACTGATTCAAGAAGAAATAGAAAATATAAATAGACTTATGACCAAGAGATTGGCTTTGTAATTACAAACAACCCACAAACCATAAGGATATAAGCAAGTATGGTTTACTGACTGTAATAACACAGGGGCCATCTTTAAATATTAGAAACTAGAGTATGTTCTCTAGCCCCTAAAAATTCTATCCTTCTCACACTGAAAATATAGTTACATTGTCCTAATATTATCCAAAATCTCATATGACAAAGGATCAGTTTCAGGGTTCATGATAAGAATCTTGTCATCTAAGTGTCTAGACATACATGAGGTTCATTGGGTATATTTCTCCCAGTGCAGCTTCTTGAATAGTTTCTTTCAATCTTGAAGTCCTGTGAACTTAGGACACAAACCATCTGCTCCTCTACATTCCCAGACTGTAATGATGAGACACAGAAAGAAGAAAATACCACAGACTCTCTCATTTAAAAAAAAATTTTTAAAAGGAGGAGACTACTAGCAGCTGAAATCTTGGTGGACACATTTTCTCAGTTCTCTTTGTGCCGGGGGAGGGGGGTGGAGGAGTGTGAATATTTTTTGCTTTGGACAAAATTCTGCTCCCTGAGAATGTTCCTTTCTGGCTCTTGCCTCTACCATCTGGATCATTCCCCCCTTTTTCCATAAGAGTGAACTCTATCTGTAGATGAGGAGATTACTCAGCCTGATTCTGTTCATAGAAGTCTGAGAGGCTCTGAGATCTCTTTACATTCTGAAATGCATTGTCCCTGTCTTTAGTCACCACTGGCTGTACTTCTGATAATATGATTCTATTAAAAACATTGTTAATTCCTGTAAGTCATTGATGTTCACTCCAATAAACAAAAGTCAACCTGTTAAGTCATTCAAACATTGTCCATGATAACTTTGGCAGAGAATCAGGTTACTATGTGAAAAATGCTGTTAAAATACTGAATATCCTTGGTGGCTAGCTGAGATAGTATATGAGGAGTCAGATACCTGCAGACAAGACTGTGGAGATGTGAAGCTACTGACCCACAAAAACATGGGATGACATGGCTGAGCAGGGGCAGAGGACAAAAACCCTAGAGGACAGGAGCTTAGGGAACTAAGAAGTCAGGCATGGAAGGATTAGCTATAAGGTAATCTAGGTGGCTACTGACAATTTGTGTTCAAAATAAAGTACTGTTAGTGTGGGAAGCTGTCATGAGGCTATATTGAAGTGACTTAACTGGGAAATTAAGTATACACTAAAATGAATTTGTTCAGCCATTTACATTAATGATTGTAATTTCAATATTATCAGATATCATTTCAGATGACTCAACATGGATGAATAAAAGTCACGCTACTAGGTGAAAAAATATTACATTCAATGACTTGTTAGAGTTGGAGCATAGGTAGATATGCCCTGAAGCTAATGAAGCTTGTGTGTCAGAGGTCCTCCATACTTGAACTGTTCCAAAAGCATAAAAAGTAGAAAAAAAATTTTGTGTATGCTTTTTAAAATAAAAATTAAATAAGGCATCATTAAGGTAAAACATGGGAAAGAATGTATTCTCCCCATCAAAAGCAAACCAAACACTACAACCAGTCACACTTAGGAATGGCAATGGGAAATTCTGCACAAAGCATGAGCAAAGAACTTAAATAGCACAATTAGAGAACAACACATCAACAAGTGCTAGGATTGGTTAAATATTAGGTTATCTGTTAAATATAACTCATCCAATGAATAGATTCAGGAAAAATTATTTGATCATTTCCATAGAGGCCAAAAAAGATTTTGAGAGAAGTCATTATTTATTCTTGATTACAAAAGAAAACAAAGATAAATTTAAAATGGATGAGTATTCTTGAGCCAAAAAAAAAAAAAAAAGATTCTGAGATAAAACCTCTATCCCGCTTTCATTGTTTCTTGCAATTAGATGACAGGAAAACATGGAGTTAGAAAAAATGAGGGAAAAACCATCATTATTAACAATTATGATGATCATGTAACTGGAAAACTAAAAGAACAATCTAATAACTATTATGGCTAAGATTCTAAAATTAGGTACAAAATCCAATGCACAGAAACCAAAAACTTTCAAACACACATTTTTTTAAATTGAAAGACATAATAGAAAAAAATTTCTAATTTCAAATAACACACTTATAAAAGATAAAATACCTAACAAGAAATTAACATAAGAAATGCTCAAAGCCTAAATAAAGAAAACAATAAAACAATCACTGAACACACACAGATGTTTTGAATAAACAGGGAAATGTAACTTGCTTTTAGAATCAATATGGCCTGATGGAAGCATAAATTGGCACAGTTACATTACCTGTAACTATTGCCAAGAATTACAAATGCACATACCCTTTGATCTAATAATTCCAATCTCAGGAATTTACCCTAGACATCATCTTGCTCCTATGTGAAAGGATGTACATATAAGATTTTCATTGCAGAACTGTCTGTAATAGCAAAAGATTGGAGATTACCCAATTAGGCAAATTATGCTGTACCCATAAAACAGAATAAGATGCTGCATTGTAAAAGAATAAAGATATCTATGAATCAAAACTCCACAATTGTTGGCAATGTTTATTACTGGAAATAAGTGCATAGTTCTCTTAGGGAAGAAAAAAAATTACCAGCATTTAAGTAAAATGCCTACATAGAAATAAAACTCTAAATTCTTATGGGAAAATATCCAGAGTGATTTGATCATTTTATTCAGTGACAGATTTGTCCGAGTTTTATTATTGTGAATGATTGTAATAAAAATCTTTTATTAATAAAAAAGCGAATCATGCCCATGATTTAAAATATTGTACAGATTTGCATAAGATGTAAAGCAAACACACTCTTAATCCATCCAGTCTCATTTTTGAAGGTTCTTTTGATTGACAGAAGTAAATCTAAAGACTATGTTTACATTTCTATTTCTTGGTTTATCACCTTTAAGCAGTGCCTAAGGACTTTGTTCCAAGAGTGGTATTCCTATCCAACCCCACTTTAAATCTTTGTTGGTCATATCATTATTATTTCTAGATACTTATCATGTATTTTAACTTACCAGCTTTAAATAGTGCTTCTTGATGCTCTGCTGTGGAAGAGGAAGAAACTTACCAATAGACAAAATTCAGCAGAATTAGAGACTAATCTAAGAAGCATTTACCTTGTTCATAAAGTAGCTTCATATTGGAATCTTTGCAGGCAACCAGATTGCTGAGTAGGGCAATCACACTTTGCATGGTGTTACCCAGAATGCTCTCCTGATGTTCCTGTAATAAATTATAGTTTCCATCATAACCAAACAGAAATACAATTACATCATCATAAAGACAAATGAGCTCAATCCCTTCATTATTTTTTGCATTATAATGACTCTCTGGGTTAAGACATTTGCCATCAGGAAGTTAAGTGAACTTAAGTTAAGTTAAGTTAAGATGCCAAATAAATCACTCAGACACCAGCATAGAGGCACGCATGCCATCCTTGTCCAAGAGCTGACCAGCAGCCACATGATCCTTTGTGCTTTAGGTAGGTAACAAGTGACCAGAAATCAAGTGTGTGGAATTTAGAAGACCATACTTGAAAGTGAGTTTGAGATCACAAAATAAAATTACATGTGATGAGCAGTGACTAAGATTGGGGGTTCTCTGATGACCTCATGGCTGTCGTGTGCCTGGTGCCTGGGAATGTTTCTGTGCAAAGGCACAGGAGGCCTAGCTGCTATGTTAATGCCCTGCATGAAGAGGCTCTGCAGAAGAGTCTTATCAGCTTCAACCTTGATCACAGGCACATAGCTCCCTGGGATAAAGGAATTCTCATGCTAAGCAACCACAATGGTTCACCAGCTCTGCTACTCCTGAGTCTACCCACTTATCAGTAACTTTAAACAATGGACCTCCTGAGCACTACACAAAGCTCCTAATATTGCATACTACAACTGTGGATTACAACTGAGCAAAAGCTGTGTGGTTGTTTCTAGTTTCTGTAACTTTCTGAGTACAAAGAATAATGCTTTCATAGACTTTAAACTTATAATGAGATATATATAAATAAAGATTGCTGGCATAACTCTTTAGATCTGCTACTCCATCAGAGAGCAGCACTCCACCTGATCCCAGCTATTTGTCTTCAAAATCTGTGTGTGTGAGTCTATTTTCTAATTCACCATCAGCCCTCTTCAGAACTGCGAGTTTGGCCGTGCTGGTCACAGCAATTACTCAAAAAAGTATGTCCATGTTTTCCAGATTATCCTGGTACTGATAAATGCCCACTTCAGTTTTGTACATCCATGTTGGATATGACTTATTTTATTACTGCTTCAGTGAAATAAACTATAATTGAGACCTAAAGAGATTTTTCTTTCCTCACTACGCTTTCTCTACACTGCAGAGAATAATTTAGATTCTAAAGAGAAAGTGGACATTGAGTAATTCTTCAGTTTCTACTCATTTTAAGGAAAATATGGTAATTTCTTTGTAGTTTGTCAAGTCACAAAAAATAACTTGCTTTTTTTTTGTTCCTTTTTTCATTCCTCTGACTTTTTTAAGAATTCAAAGAAGATAATTGAAATTTTTCATATAATTCAAAAATGGAGAAAAAGTCTTTAAGATCCAGGAGTAGAGTGAGGATGAGATGCACTGAGAGGCACCAGATGCAAAAGGAAGGAGGCCCTCACTTTCAGGTTCACACAAGTGAGAACTTCTGGAAGCCTAGATGGCCAACACCAGCCTGGTCACAGCCCCTACCCTGTGACCCCTCTACTGACACCTAAGCCCTTCCCAAGAAGTAACAAGTATGCTGGGGTTGGCTCTGTTTAGGCCTTTTCCTATTTTTCTCTTTCTCATACACACACAGAGAAACGTATGGTTTACTCTGCTGTTTAAAAATATAAATCACATTTGTTAATTCATTTAATTAATTAATTAATAGCTATTTGGGGCCAGGTACTGTTCTAGGAACTGTTCTAGGAGGTATACCAGTGAACAAAACAAAGTCCCCTGTTCTCACATAAACAGACCACAACAACGATATGATAAATAAAGCATCTACTATGTGAGAAGGTAACAATGCTCTGGCAGAAAAGGGACAGCAGAAACATAGGCTTGAAAGGGCAGTGGGCCAGTCCATGATTTTAAATTGAGTGGTCAGGATGAGCCTCATTGAGAAAAAGTCATTTGAACACAAAATTTTATTTTTATACATGCTAAAACATTGTGGAAGTCCTTGGATTAATTAATTATGCTAAATAAACTTGTCTTTCAAAATAACTTTATAATAATGCTACAAAGCTAGAATGCAGTTTCCACAGATCTTCATGTAGATTTCCCTGATACAAGTCAGTGTTATCATCTTACTTATCTATAAAACCAAGAAATTAACCTACAGTACTAATAACTAAATTACAGACTTTATTTAAATTTTACCATTTTCCATCTGATGTCCTTTTCTGTTCTGGGATCCATTTCAGGATTCCATGTTGCCTCTGGGTTAATTCATTTTTGCAGCAAATATTTACTAGTTGCCAACTGTTCTAGATACTTGGCTTATACCAGTAAACAAAATAGAAAACAAAACACCAAAATCTGTCCCCTATCATATTTACCTTATAGCAGAAACAGAAGACAACAAACAACAAACATCATAATTACATGACATGTCAGAAGGTAATAGGTGCTATGAGAGAAAGAAGAACAGAAAAAGGAATTTGGGAAAAGGTGGTTTGAGGAGAAGCTTACAATGTTAAGAATACAGCAAACAAGTACAGTTCCTTCAGAGGAGGGCATCTGGGTCAAGATTTGAAGGGAAGGATGGTGCTTTTCTTTTAATACATGACTAGGTCTATTAACTAATTTGTTTTAGGATTGTATTCATAAGTGACACTGACCTATGAGTGACATTCTTTTCTGATTTTAGTATCAATGTCATGACTGCCTTGTCAATCCATTTATGGCATAAATATTTATTGTACACCTAGTCTGAGAGATTTGGTAGAACTCATTCATGAAAGCTCCGTATATGTTTGCCAGTAGATATTTACAAAATTTTAGTTCTACGTGGGTTATCTACACCTTGCCCCAATTTGGGTTATGTCTATTTTCCTCAAAAATCCTTTCTCTCTCTCTCTTTCTGATCACCATGATGTGAGCTGCTTCCCTCTGCCACACTCTTCTGCCATGATGTTCTGCCTTACCTCGAGCCCTGAGGAATGGAGCCAGTCTTCTATGGACTCTAAAACCATGAGCCTTCAAATAAACTTTTTCTCCCCTAAAATTGTTCTGGTCAGATCCTTTAGTCACAGCAGGAAAAACAACCTGACTAAAACACAGAGTCTCCAACAGCCTGGTTCTCAAAGTAAGAACATGAAGCAGCCCAGGAGCCCCTTGATGGACACATGGTTTCCAGAGCTTACAAAAACACCAATACTGCATATGGCTCTGAACCTGTTCTCTCAACTGATTCGTACCTCCCACTGATGAGACCTACTTGATTTCATATGGGTTTTACCACCTGCATCTTTGTTTAATATAAGACCAGGGGATTGCTTTCCAAACACCACTTCCTAGAAATTTCTAGCTTGAGAAGCACCCACTTAAGAGCACTTTTATGGTGGATGTTAATGTTTGAATGTTTCTCTGAGACCAGCTTAAGAAGATTAATGTGAAAGCAATGGTCTGCCACCAGTTTCATCTAATAATTCTCACAGTTGGTTGGAAGGGGTGATTAATAAGCACCAAGATGACACTACAAGTTATTCATGATAAAGTAACTAATGATACATAGGAAACTTATACTTGTGAAGAAAAATAAAGCTAATAAATCTTTTATTTTTGGTCTTGTTTGGTAAAGTGACATATGCTGCTCCTCATACAAAGGCCCTCTGTCAGAAAACATGGGTCAGACTCAGTGGAGATAAATCCATTTGACAACCATGTTTTTATGACTAAATGTACCTCTTCAATGATACTCCTAATATTTTCACTCATTCTGAAGCCAATTCTTGAGCTTTTCCTGTATTTTGGGGGTAAGTGCCACATGTTGATACAGGTATTTTCCTTTGGTATAAAAGCCCTTGAAAGCTGTTGCCTTCAAACACTAAGAACCCAGGATCAGATCCTAGCAACCAGGTCCTGGGATGCTGGCCTGAACATCTTGGGAGTGACTACAGACAGAAGGCCTCTGTCAGCCCCACCACTCGATCTGCAGAGGTGTGCGACACTGAGGCACACCCTGGTCATCCAGCATCCCTGCTAGCATTATTACTAGGAGTATTCTATGTATCAAATAGCAAAAAATATCAATTTATACATTAGTCTTGTCTGCATTTGATGGACAGAATAAAGAAGAAATTAATCATCCTGCAACCACATTCATTTCTATTCCAGACATTATTTAAAACATCATTATTTTTCATTTTCTTTGCTGTTGGGTTTCAAACCATTTATAGATCCTGGATTTTGTTCAGCATAAAGTCAGCACTAAAAAAAATTACAGAATTACCTTTACTTGCTTTTCCTCTTATAGGTATCCATGATTCTAAACAGTACAGATGAGGGAGACTTCAGAACACAGTAACTGTTCATGCTCAGGATGAGGACATGGTCCTCTAGGGGAACTAAGACAGCTATTGCTATGGACTAGACCATAATTTCACCAGCAAGAATGCTAAATACATGTGAAGAGCAGTTGAGAAGGTGTAAATGTGAATTAAGCACACTTCTATTAACTTTTATCAAATTGAGTTATTTCATCTCTCTTAGCAACTTTAATAAGATTTGTTCTTGTTCACAACCATATTAGCCTACAAGGGATAAATTATGCATTGAAAAGCACCACATTTACTTGTTAAAGTCAGAGTGGAAGATTATACGAAGGGAGAAACATGAGAGTAAATATATGGGCCAGAGTTCCTCTTGGGCACGTCTGAGAGACTGGTGGAAGGAGATAAGGGACACATAAGTTTGGTTCAAAGACTGCAGGCTAGTGTTGGAGGGGAGGGATGATTCTGATCAAAGACTGTGTCATCATTAGATGCTCCTCTGGGACACCCCCTTCCCCTCCCCCAAATTTATGCATGAGTCCCAGGGTAAAGGACAATAACAGAAGGATGAGTAAAATCCTGTTTTTTATTTCCCCCTCCAGTCCCCATAGCTCACTAATAAAGCATGGAGTCTACAGTGCTGGTATCCTGATATATGTAAGGAGAGTTGCAGGGAGGGGGAGGATCTTTGGAACCTACAACAGGATCTTTGGAACAAGGCCAGAAGTTCAGGCACTGGCAGCATAGGATCATTCTTGTCAGATGGCAGCAGAGCAGTTACATGGGCCTGGGTGAAGACAAGACAGCACTGAAAATGCACTGAGAACCTCCTGAGCACCACGGCTTGTACCCCAGCACTTCCCTACATCATCTCAGTTCATCCTTACAAAAGCAAGGGCAAGGCCACAGTTCTCCTCATTTTACAGACAGGGACTAAGGTTGTCAGGACAAGTAAAACCTGTGAAGCTCTGTAGGGGCAATGCTGGGATTTTGTCTGTGGGATCACCACAGAGCACAGCCTCATGATTCCAGGACTGAGGATAGGGGGAAGGGTCACCAGGCCGACCAGCACACTCAGGTAACCAAAACCACTTGTGGATCCACAAGGTTATTTGGGATGAATTAAAAGGAGTTTGGAGTAAAGGGGTGGAAAGGACCCAGGAAGTATTGATTTCAGGCTGCTGTGATAACACCACAGTTAACACTTGTCTTTCTTCCTTTCATGCCACAGTATGCCCTGCCCTATGCCATTACCACTGGGATCTCCTGGTTTCAAAAGAGTCCTTATTGTTTATCACTATGATGGAAGACATACAACCCAAGAAGCACAATATAGGTACTAGCAACTGTAGTAAAGGAAAGAATGAGCATATTACCCAAAAGAATAAAAACACACACTAGAGCCACCATCAATAGCACAATTTTCAAGCATCCATATTAGCACTGGCTGATGGAAACTCTTGCATCTTCTATGAGGTGAACTCACAGAAAGGGAATTATTGATATCCCAGAAAAGGCAATCCTGCTGTTCTTCATGATGAAAATATTTAACCCACAATGTCTCAAGTTTTCAATTCTGCTAACACTTCAACGAAATTGACAGATGCATTAAAATAGGTTGGAAATCGTAATCTAGAGTTTTACTATATTAATTAATAATACATGTTAATATATTATTACATAATTATAGTATATATTTTACGATATTTAAGTCTTTATAGATGTTCCACAACTGGGACGATAAGACAAAATGGATTAACTCCTTTATCCATAACCCATCAATAAGCACAGCTGACCTAATTTGTGTGCCTACCACCATAGTGTGGGGACATTTAATAAACAGAACACTTGAGAGCTCTAATAAAATATAGCATTTGCCAGCTGAGATAATTAGAATTGAAGCAGCAAAATTCTAGTGTTTGGCAACACAGATGAAACAACTTCATTAAAATGTACAGCTTCAGCAAATGAAAGGCAAGAGAGCACTGGACCCTGAAGAATCAGCCTTCTCAACACTAATTGCTTCAGTGCTTAAAGAGGACAGTTCTGAAACACCAAGGGCGCAGCAAGGAAATACCAGTAAAAAATGCCCAGCCCTTCCAAAGTGGCTTCACTGTAGACAGGGCTGTATGCTTCATTCTAATACCTGATAATGTAAGTGCCACTGAAAGACCTCACGTGTCTCAATTTGAAAGTATGCAAACTCGTTGCAGCATAACTCACAATAGCTAAGATAAAGAAACAACCCGGGGCTGGGGTTGTGGCTCAGTGGTAGAGTGCTTGCCTAGCATGTGTGAGGCAATGAGTTCGATTCTCAGCACCACATGTAAGTAAATAAAGTCCATTAACAACTAAAAAATATTAAAAAAAAAGAAACAACCCATGTGTGTGTCCATGGACAAATGGACAAAGAAAAAGATATAAAAATATAGAAGTAAATATAGGATATTAATGTGACATGATATAAATGTGATATACAGATAGTGAGTATATAACAGATAAATGTGGTACATATATAGTGACTATATATAATGGAATATTATTCAGTCTTTAAAGAGACAATCTGCCGTTTTCCATAATACAGATGAACCTGGAGGACAATATGCTAAGTAAAATGTCAGGTACAAAAAGAAAAATACTGCATGATACCATTTCTACATGAAATCTTTAAAAATTAAAGGCTGTACAGAAATAGAAGATAGAATAATGGTTACCACAGATGGAGATGGTAGGGAGAAAATACAGAGATGTAGGTCAAAGGAGACCAAATAGCAAATATGTACTACACACACAAGGACTACAATTGATAATACTGTATCATATTGGGGATTTTTGTGAAATAACTAAATTTGTTATTGTTGCTGCTTGGGATTAAAGTCAGTGCCCTATGCATGATAAGAACATGCACTACCACTGAGCTACCTCTCCAGCTAAGTACATTTTGGCTGCTTTTGTTATATAAGAAACAGATAATATGTTAAACTAATTCACTACAGTAATCAGTTTACAATCAATGTGTATCCCATATAACATCATGCTATAAAATTCAAGTATATAAAATAAAATTTATTTTTTTTTTAAATTTGGTACAAGTTCTAAATAGTCAAGGTAGAAAAACTTTCATCAATTGAAACTAACAATGAACCATGGTCACTCTCTTCTGTCTTTGGTGTAGATCAGAATCTAAAAGAAAACAACTAAAAACTACAACTAAGCCTAGGGATAAGGATCCAGACAGAATGAAGAGCAAAAACTCATTGAAGTATTATGCACATAAACATCTATGATCACCTAGACAGAAACACATAACACTCTCTATGTAGCACATATTTAGATTACATTTCCTGGGGCGGGGGGTGGGGATATTTTTCTAAGAATGCTAATGTACTACCCACACACTTGTACAACAGTACCAAAGTGCCACTCCAGGATGTGATGGTGTGCCCCTCACTGTCCTTTGCAAATAATCTATTTGGCTAGATTCCAAAATATAGGAATACCAAGCTCACAAAAGAGTCTTCACAGAATTCAAGTGAAATGAATATATTTCATGGAAAGAGGACTCTTGTGTATATTACTGATTTCTCACAAGGCTGTTCCATAGCAGCTCACAATCAGGGGATCTAGATTGAGCTCATTGCCTCCTTTACACATTCTTTTTTGATTCCTTCTTCAGCGAAAAGCCCTGCAGCCTCCCCAGCCACTCAGGCATAGATGTGGGAATCACGGGGACTACTAAATCATTTGGATTTCTGCCTCTTGTTGTCTCACTCCTACAATTAGCCATAACATTCCCACTGTCACTATCTGAGCTTGGGTGATCATCATTGTTTGCTGGTACCATCACAACCCCTGAAGAGAGTCCCTACTTCCCACCACACCTCCTCAACTGGACTCTTCTTTCTAAAGCAGCAGAGACTGTTCCCATTCCTGGAGCTTAAATCTGGGAGGCTGCAGGCCAAGTGGGGGTGGAGGATGGAGAAGATTTATAGTAGGCTCAAGATCACTGTTCCCATAGTCCACTTTGTGTTTAAACTCCTGGTGTAAGGGGCTTTAAAGTCCTGAAAAAAGGGGAGGCCACAAGAGTCATGGGGTGGCAGAAACAAAGATACTGTTGCCCTAATGTTTTCAGTCCCATAGAGGTATCATGTTATGGTTTTAGAAATAGTCTCATGACTTATTGGGCCTAGGGGTAAAGAACAGGGAAAGGAGTAAGCTGAATTCAACTGAAAGAACACAGAGTAATTTAAATTGATTTAGTTATTCATCCCATAAATACATATGTGGGACTTCTTGGGAAGAAAGGTCAGAGAATTTGAGGATCCCAAGTGGGACTATTTGGGCTAGATGATGTTGAGGCTGGGGCAATCGCCACTGGGCATTTGCTATACCAGTTGCAAAGTAGTGTTTGAGCTCCTCTGCCAACATGATCTGGTGCCTGAGCAGACTCTGGCATGGGCTGAGGAGGCTAAGCGAGAATCTAGTCACATGTTTTTCTCTCATCTGGAGCCAAAAATGCATGGTGCTACCCCCCAAGAGTCTCTGGGTACAGGATTAAGTCTCTTCTTTCATATGGGGCATCATCATTTGAAGGTCTCTCTCCACCTTTCTAATTAAAGACACAAGGGAATTTTAAATTATTTTAAAATTTGACTGACAGAGGCCCTCTAGCAGCAGATAATACAAGTTATAATTAGTGATACATTCCAGCTGGCACAGCAGGAAGGGTTTGGATCAACTGGCACCATTTGCCAATCAGTATGCTGAGCTCACCTTTACAATCCCAGTCCTCCATCAACGGCAACAGCAATGTGCTGTGGATGCCCTCCTGGCAGGTTAATTGTGTCACTTGGCTTTCCCAGCCCGACTCTTTCATGTTACTTAGGCTTCTAGCAGGAAACTTCCATCCTCTTGGCTCCTGACAGGGCCCTATGCCTCAAGGCAGGCTCACTAGGCCAGAGTCAATGCTGCTCAGACAGGAGAGCCTGGTAACACAGCCAAAGGGAGGCTGCCAGCACAAGCATCCCTAGGGATGGATTGTGCACCTTTTGTGTGTCTGCCTGAAGTGTTGAAAGACAGACCAAACTGCTGAATAATACCCTATCTGAGCTAAGAACCAGCCCAAAGTAGAAAGGACAAATGAGAAAATACAAATGTGCATCCTGACACAAAATTCCCACACCCTTCTCCTTATATCCCTGCCACAATCCAAAAGTAAAACAATAATGGTAAATAATAATAAAGTCTTAAACTAAAAATGACTCTAAAACAGTCAGGCCAAATGTCATTTCTGGAGGGCATGGGAAGGTTGCCCCTCTTGTGTGGGATTGGGTTT
The DNA here is from genome assembly GCA_028644305.1 of Xerus rutilus. Taxonomy (NCBI): domain Eukaryota; kingdom Metazoa; phylum Chordata; class Mammalia; order Rodentia; family Sciuridae; genus Xerus; species Xerus rutilus. Next base: position 17,861,247 of record CM053413.1, read on the forward strand.
TCATCACCTCCCTGGGCCTGCCTTCAGTGCAGCCCTTCCCGTGAGTACAGTAAGTGTTACCCAATGCTGAACCCCATGATAGCAGACTCAACCATGTCCCCAGGGCCTAGGCACAATGGCCTTAGAAAATTTAAAAATTAAAAATTAAAGAACAATCTTGCTCAAAGTTGCTTAGGCCAATAGAGCTCGGGGAGGGACACAGACAGCTTGTGAGAGGCTCCTTCGGGAAATTAACTAGGCAGTAAGCAGAAATTGCCTTCAATTCAGCAATTGATATGTATTGCATACCTAAATTTCCCACATAATAGTGTGAAACAGAACTACAAAAGGATAAAAATGCCTTTCTCAAAGTTTTCAAACAGTATATATTTACTTTTGAATAGTATGTGCAAATGATAAATTCAGCTATTTTTACTTGAAACATGTAAAAATCACTCACACGCTAAAAACATGTACTCATGAAGCACTTTTATCAGCATGGGAAAATGCACTCTCAAAATTCTGAAAAACTGACACAATTTTAATGTGACTCTCTGTAAAAGGCAACTGGCTCACAAAGAAGTGTTTCTTCCTAACAAAATACTATAAATGGTGTGAAAATGAATGAAAAGACAATACCTAGAACTATCATAAGACAGTTGTCAATCAAAGGGGCCTTTTGACTGTGGGCATGTACAACATTTGGCAATGGGAGTATCCCCGGGATCCGTGCTTATACAGCTCCCTTCTGGAAGAGGCCCTGGTAAATTCTGCAGAAAGACCACCTCAGTGGGCACTGGCTAGAAGTTTATTTAAACCTGAGGTTTTGATGAGCATAAAGGAATAATGCAGTAGAGTAACACTGGGCTGAAGAGCTCCAAGCTGTGGCTTGCCCCAAACCAGCTGAAAAACAAGGAGCAAAGCAAGAATCATAAACTACCAGACCTGAAAGAATTGTAGAGACCTGTGTAGTTCACATCTTTGATTTGGAAGATAAAGAAATTGAAATTCTGACAAAGGAATGTAAGGAATAAGAGCCAGGACTAAATCTCAAACTCAAAAGTGTATATTCCTTTCTCATTATCTCACAGTCCCCCACTGTTCATTACCTAAAAATCACATCAGGACATATAGAGCCAAGGACATAACTTTAGAAATGATTTTTTAAAAATTTCCCCACACTGGAATAATACTGTAAATGCTGTTCACTGAAACTGTAGATTTGGTTGTCCTTAACACCTACTCCAGTAGGTCAGCTCTTACCCCGCAACAGAAAGAGATCATTCAGCTATCTCTGAGTAAATGGGAACACCTCATTGTAATGCCCACTGAACTCCATGCCCTACAAGAAATACTTTTTGGATCTGATAGGATTTCTGAAACAGTTTTTGCAGAAAAGGGCTGTTTCTAAGGAAGTGACAGCCATCTTCCAGTCAGAGATGAAATCTTAAACAAGGAGCACCTTTTTCCAATAAATAATTCTGAAAAGATGACAAATCAGACTCTAGGGGAGCTGCATGCACATACATTGTATCTTCAAAAATCAGCAGTGTAAGGCAGCATGGATCTTTGTCACTCATCCTGGAATTTGCTGCACTTGGTATTTTCTGCATGATCACATTTCTGTTCTTAATCTCCATAACTGATGGCAATCATTTTTTTTATTTTCTTAGGCTCTACTTAGATAATAACAGTAATATTTGTAATAATTACTCTTTGAAACATTCAATAAGCTCATTTTTGACCACACAATGACAGTAACTACACCATCTTGAAGAATAAATTGAGTGTGACAAGATAAAATGATTCCAGGAATTTCTCAACTCCCAGATAATCTTTTATCTTTATTGACATATTTTTATTATTAACTGGAATTAGAAAACAGCCTAAATGTAAGTATAAACTGAGCAGTGTTAATGTGGGTCAATAAAAATTTTCAAAGTTTCATGCTGGACAACCAGGGAGGGGATGAAGGAGTCCTGTGATGTGAAATGGTTTGGGAGAAAGAATTAATAAACCCAGACCTTGTTCATAAGCCAGGTATTTGCTGGGTAAACAAGAAGCACCAGGAGATTCCAGGAGTCAGGAGACTCATCAGCCTCACCAAGAAAGAAAGTGACCATACAGTGGCCTGTTCCCATTTCTCAAGTCCAGAAGAGAACTTGAAAGAGCTTTAATTATTTAGGCCAAGCCAGGATAGGAGTCTCCTAAGAGTTTTGAGACATCAGCTGAAATCCAACTATGCTCTTCAATATCTACCCTGGGTCAAATACCTATGAATATCATAGTTCCATGCTAAGCATCCAAGACTTATCTAAGTGTCCATTTGTTCATATCCACTGCTTCTACATAAAAGCAGCAGTTCTACTAGTCCATGAGAATTCTCTTGGCCTTAGAAATTGGGAGGAGGAAAAAAAGGCTTTAGTGTTTTCATATTTTTAACTGCTATATCCCCCCAAAACAAGCTTCAGCTTTAAGAGCTTAGATTTCTAGAAGGTTTGATTAAACTTTCTTCATGTCAATCAAAGAGAAGATCAGAAATAAAAACAAGTGTTAAGAATGAAGAGACAATGGAAAAATGGAAGCAAGAAAGGATGAGACAGAAGGAGGATAGGACAGACAGCTTTCTCTAGTAAAGAAAACTAAACTTAGTGAGGCTGAGCTCAGGTATAGTGCATGTTGTGCACAGGTGCTAAATCACAAGATCTCCAATCACAAGGCATTTATTCACCAATTCTGGAGCTGCATTTCTTACTAAGCATGATTTGACAGACCTAGTGTGTCCAGCCACTGGGCAACTCCAATTGCTGAACATCATGCAAAGAAAGGTGCACAGAAACAGCAGCTCTCGTCCCTATGCTTTAGCACTGCTTAGTGCCTCCCCAATGTGACCCACACCATTCTCCATAGGCAGGCATCAGAAAAGCAAGCACAGTCTTTCTGATTCTCTTTGCCTTCAGACACCAAGTTGTTTCTTGATTCATGGAGTACACATATTGGGATTGCTTTCTTACTACCACTCTCACTTGGCTGGCCCCTGTGAGTACACAGGGTCATAATGTCACAGGTCCTTCTGCACATGAATTTTGATGAGCTGCTGATGACTAAACATGTGGTCCTCTCAGGCTGACTGGCTGGCACAGAATCCTGCTACTGTGCATGACAAAGGAAAGGTACAAGTGATGGTTTCCATGAGCTTGTATTGTGTGGAGTGAGCAAAGAAGGGATGCTGGCCTTTAACAGATGTCTCTGAGCTTCAGGAATACACACATACCATTTATGGAGAACTAGACTTTAGTATTAGCTAGTGTTATCAAATCATCTTAAAATTTCATCTCTCAGGGTACAAGAAAGAAGTCAAATAAATCACACAAAAAACCCCACCTGTTTTGGAGATGCAAGAAATAATATATGTATCCAAATTAATACAGTTTCAATGCTGAACCATTTCACCATGCTTAGAAGTTCAGCACAATGCAGGTTCTGCTATACCAAGCTGTACAATTCACCAGAGAGAAAGCAAAGACTTGAGCTATAGCATCCACATTTAGATTATCACCAGATCCATGAGGGGCAGAGAAAGGGGTACACACTCAGGTAGCTGGAAACATGTTGTTTCAAACTCTGCAGATGATAGACAGCCTTTCCCCTGCAGCAACTGACAGCACACATCTGCATCATTTTGCATCAGCTGCATCATCCAGTTGCACAGCTGAGAGCTCAAAGCAGACACAAGCAGTAGAAAATGCTGCAGTTTATATATGGAGAAATGATGCCTAGTGAGAAGTGATCTGTTGGGGCCTCAAGGCAATTTCCAAAGTACTTTTTTGTACTAATGTACTTTGATGCTAAATCCAATGCTATGTCTTTCCAACTACTCCCAGGAAAGACAAAGGGAGAATATCTGAATAAGGTTTAAAAATGTTAAATTATAATTAAAGCTTTGTGACTATATTCAAATTTTAAAAATTTTTATAAAATGTTATGGTTTGGATATAAGGTATCACCCCAAAACTCCTGTGTTAATGCAGGAATATTGAGAGGTAAAATGAACAGATTATGAAAGCTGTAACCTAATCAATCCACATTAGTTTGAGTGGGCTAACTGGGTGGTTCATTGTAGGCAGGTCGAGCACTGGAGGAGGCGGGCATGGCCTGGAGAGTTCATCTTTCCTGCAGCCTTTCCCCTTTGTTTCTGCTCTGCTTCTGGGCCACCATGATTAGAGCAGAACTCCTCTATCATGCCCTTCTGTCATGATGTTTTGCCTCACATTGGGCCCAGAACAATGGAGTCGGTTCAGTGAATTGAACCTCAAAGTATGAATCCCAAATAAACTTCTCCTCTAGGTTGTTCTTGTCAGGTAGTTTGGTCACAGCAACGAAAAGATAACTAATACATACAGTCTCATTTATTTGTGGACTGTGGCAAAGATTAAATGCAAGTTTTAGCACAAGCTGACATTCCCCCACTCATTTCTAAGAATATACACTAATTGACCTAAGAACAATATAAAGTTGTGTTATTAAGACAAAAAAAATCCTCAGAAGCCTGCCTTTCTTCAACACCCAGAGACTATCTCTCACATTCACAACTATGGCAGATTCAAAGAGCACAAATGACTCCAGGCAGGGTCTTCTCAGTGTTTCTTCCTAAGCAGGTATAGCCCTGCATTCCTGGCAAGGACACCAGGACTCTGCTGGGCTCCCTTCAGTGCATCCCTCAGGAGGAACAGGAGACCAAGACCTACACCCACACCCACAACACTAGTGACCTCCATCTAATAATAGCAAAACACTTCCTTATAAGTGTAAGCCTCACCATGTCATTCTGCTGGCCTTAGAATCAGGACCATAGGACTGACGGTGGCATTCAGAACCTGAGTGCTCCTGCTTACTGCCTGCTAGAATTCAATCCACCCCAGTGGCCCAGTCACACAATACAACTGAGTTAGTCCAAATTCACTGAACAAATACTGACCAAGAGCGGGCAGAGAGAAGAGAGTGTGTTTATGAGTCATTGCCCTTCCAATCACAGGGATTTATAATATGGAAAACAGAACCATTTTGAACATAGTGAATGAATTGTAGTTAAGCTCTCACATTAAAAGAGGCTTTATTTAATGTGAGATTACATACATTTCAAAAACAAATACACATGGACACCCAGATCCACAATAAGACTTTGCAAAATAATATCTGAACAATATGTTCACATATTCATCATTTTGGGTAGTCTTCCCTAATATCTTTGTCTTTATAGAAAATAGACTATTTTCTAAAAAGAAAATAAGTTTCTCTGTGCATAATTGAATATGTATAAATAGCAGTATGTGCCAGGCCTACCCAAGATTCTATAGTGTCCAAAATCTGCACCCACATACCAGCCCTTTGGGGAGCTTTCCATCCAAGGGGTGGACAGGCCACACAAACATCTCAGGGTAAGAGGTGGTTTAGAGTGTTAAACAAGGCAGACCAGAGGGTGAGGTCTGATTGAGATGAAACTCAGAAAGGAGATGAGAATGGAGTTGGGCAGAAGGCAGCAGCAGATTGGGGAGAGGTGGAGATTGTGGGATAGAGATCATGGCTTCCAAAGACCACAGGAGACTTGGGAGCATGTCTGCTGAGGGGACAGGAAATGGGACATTGCAAAGGATTACTCTGAATTCCTGGCTAAGATTTTTGTAATCCACACTAAATCTTGGTCATAAACAAGGACTTGGGAAATTAATTTTGTTGGGGTTTAGTGTAGTGAAAACAAACTGGAAGTATATTATGATCAAGTCACAGAGATATCAACTATGTCATATCTTCAGAGTGGGTGGGGCAGAGCTGCACAGCCTCAAGGAGGAACACTACAGGGCCTTGCTCCTGCCAGCTTCTCTGAGCATCTCAAGTCATCTCTGACAAGGCTGTCATCCCCTCACCTCCATACTTTCCCTTTCTGCTTTCAGTGGCTCTGTGGGCCTCTGGACACTGAATTTAGACTGAACCTAAATGAAGTAGGCTATACTTTTGGCTGGGAAGGTCAGCACCCTCTCTCGAGCTACATTAAAGCAAAGGGGCAATGTTTTCTGAAGTTTCTAAGAACTTAGATTCTTAACTATTCTGATCTACCCAGTTCTGCAAAATGTAAAGAGCTAGTGCTATTACTGATTGTCGATTTTATTCTTATCTCCAAATATCATTTAGCAACTGTGGATATGCTTGAAAGCAAAGGGACTAACTAGATGAGTTCTGAAGTACCCTCAGAGCCTCTGCACTTCAGAGACATTCGTCAATACAACTCAGTTTTGTTTTCAACTTTAGAATCTAACTTCTTTTTTCGATGTAAGCTCTTAGATAATGATATTTATGACTTTCAAGAGATGGGGTGAGGAGAATATAAGAAATTTTGGATGTGAGACATGGATATCAAATAGTAGAAATGAAAGAACAGAATATTATTAGCTATTTTCATTTTTTAATGGAACTCACAGGCTTCTATATGTGCCCGAGAAATGCCTCAGAACTGCCGTGTGGCAGGAAGCCCAAATGAGGTCTCAGAAAAGATAATGGAGCTTTAATGATGGAAACAGTAAGAAAATTAAATCTAATCATGTTCCATTAAGCATACTCTTCGCTCTCATTTTTACTAAATTATTTTATTATGATTTTGCCTCTGTCTATTGAAATAACCTTTTATGGCAATTTGATTTGCAAGCACAAATAAGTCTCATTTATTTTCCACTATGAACCCCTATGGGATTAATAAGAAGAGATGGATCATCTAAAAATCTTACCCATTCTACAATCAGGAAGTAAGCATTCAGGAAGATGAACATTTTGTTTTATATTTATATTTGTAAGGAAAGCATTATACATAATTACAGTAACATAGCACCTGGCATCTCCTAAACCAGCTTTGAAAGTGCAGCCAGAATTATGCACCCTTCATGTGCCAGTGTGTCTTCCACCCTACCAACTCCAGCCTTAGTCCTTATGCTCATCCTCTTCCCGCTCTCTGATGAACTTTTATCATGTTTGTAGTACTTGGTGATTACTGACTCAAAATGCTGGGTTGTGTGCTTCCAGCAGGATTTTTCTGCACAGCCATCCAGATGTGAATCCTAGGGCATAGCATGGTGGTTTGTAAACCATCATGTAATCTGTCCAGGGACTCAGACACAGGATGTAGCAGAGGAAGACGCCAGTAACTGTTCACCCTCTTCTGTAAAGAATATGAGCAACTGTCATATATGCAGGTTGTGTTTTAAAGTGTCTTTACAAAACATGTTTGCTTCTGAAAAATATCAAGAAGGGAAGGAAAGCTATGATGACTAACTGAATTTGCAATTAACTGATTTAATGGGTTTCTGGACAAATCTTAACAGAGTGCATTAGAAATTAGATGACTTAATAATGAAAATCTCTCACATGTAAAGAATGGTATCAACAGGAGGACAAAAGATTGGGAGATGAACATTTAATAAAGAAATAATAATTAGTAATCTGTATGAATCAAATAATAGCACCAATTTTCATAAACTAGGATATGTGGGGAGAAATATGCAAAAACACATTAAAAATAGGGTATTTTATTCACCTCCCTGAATCTAAGAGAGATGAAGAGGAAAAACCAGTATGAATAAGGAAGTCTTAAACAACACACTCATTATGATCTTTCTTATAGATAGAAGTCAAATTCTGCATTCTATAAAAATAACTGTTTTCAGGTATATATAGAAAATGTATGAAAATTTACCACAGCATATGAAATAATTAATAACCAACCTGAAAAGGAAATTAAGAAAACAATCGCATAATTTATATTAACATCAAAAAGAATGAAATACTTAGAAATAAACCTAACAAAGGAGGCAAAAGACTTCACATTAAAAATTACAAAACACTGCTAGAGGAAATCAAAGAAAGATATAAATAAACCAGGGGCAGTGGCACATGCCTGTAATCCCAGTGACTTGGGAGGCTGAGGCAGGAGGATCGCAAGTTCAAAGCTAGCCTCAGCAACTTAGTAAGGTCCTAAGCAACTTAGCAAGACCCTGTCTCTAAATAAAATATAAGAAGGGCTGGGGATGGGGCTGGGGTTATGGCACAGTGGTAGCCTGCTCGCCTAGCACGCATGGAACACTGGGTTCAATCCTCAGCACCATATAAAAATAAAATATTCTGTCCACCTACAACTAAAAATAAATATTTTTTTTTAAAGAAAGAAGGGCTGTGGATGAGGTTCAGTGGGTAAGCATTCCTGGAATCAATTCCCAGTACCACCCTCCCCCCCCCAAACAAAAAGAAAAAGAAGATATAAATAAAGGGATGACATCCTATGTCCATGGTTTAGAAGATTTAATACTGTTAAAATGTCTACATGTGAAAGAATAAAGTTCCTTCCTCACTCTAAATCATATACAAAAATAAACACAAAATAGATTTAAAAAGACTTAAAAGTAAAAACCTAAAACTACAAAAATTAAAAATTACAGAAGAAAACAAAGGTTCAAAACATTATATTTTGTAATGGTTACATATCTTGAGTATCACACCAAAAGCACAGGCAATAAAAAATATTTGATTTTTTAAAAATACAAAAAATAAAAACTTCTCTGTGTTAAAGGGAACAATCAGCAGACTGAAAATAACATCATATAGAATAGGAGAAAATATTTGCTAATCATATACCTTAAAAGGGACTATCTAGGATAAACAAGGAAATCTTACATCTCAAAAAAAAAAAGAGAAAAGGACTTGGGTAAGCAATTTGAGATATCACCATGCACTTATAATTATGACTACCTATAATAATGTTTTTATTATTAAAAAAAAAAACTATTGGTGAGAACGTAGAGAAATTGGAATCCTTCTAGACCACTGGAGAAAATGTAAATGATGCAACTATCAAGGTCCTAGGTTCTAGGACTGTCAAGGTAAGTAAGAGCTAGGCTTTACCTTCAGTTGAGTTTATCTAGCTGAAATTAAGTAGACAAATGCTATTGACAACTGAGGGTACTAATGCACCACATGGTAGTTCACTTCCTTAATCTAATTACCTATAAGCTAATAGTTCTTTCTCACTCTATTGAAACTATATATCTACATGAAGATTGAAGTTCAATTTCAATTTGTTCATCAGCATAGCAGACAGAATTATAAGACCCCATTACATGCCATTAAGGACTTTGCAGAGGTAACTATATCATAAGACTGCTGACTTTAAGATTTGGAGATTAGGCTGGCACATCTAACCTAATGACATGAGCTTTTAAAAGGATGACCACTTTCTTCAGTTGGTTTGCTGAAGAGGAAATTGGAAACATTCAAAATATGACAAGCACTGCCAGATAATTCTACTGAGAATGGAAGGATCCATGGAACAAGGACATGAGAGTACCCTTCAGGAGGGCTTCTTAGCCAACAGTCAATGAGAAAATGAACACTTCAATCCTAAAACAAGGAATTCTGTCAACAACATGGATGAACATGTTTTTGTGCTTTTTGCTTTTTTGTCCTTAAAATTTAAATAAATTATTAATATTATCAAATATATGGTCGATGTTCAAATTTCTAATTGTCTTGCAAGTGATTTTTCAGTTTAAATTGTTCACACTAATATTAGTTATACTCTTTAAGTTCCCTTAATGTGTCTTTCTTTCCCTATTTTTCTTTGATTTACTTGTTATAGAAATCAAAATCATGTCCATGCCAGAGTTCCTGCCAATTAGCGGAAGCCTAGTCCAAGACCCAGGACCACCTTCAGGGACCAGTGCAGGAACCCACCCAAGGTCAGACCTGAGACAGCTAAGTACCAGTCACAGGGGAACCCAGACCAAGGGGAAGGACCACCTCTGGGGATCCCTGTGGGAGATCTGGCCTAAATGAGGCCCAAGATCACCCCAGTTCCAAGCCAGAGTTCCTGCCAACTGGCAGGAACACAGGCCAAGACCCAGGACCACCTTCAGGGACTACTGCGGGAGCCCAGCCAAGGGCAGACCCCAGACGGATAACCGCCAATCACAGGGGAACCCAGACTTAGGCGAAGGACTGCCTGCAGAGACCCAGAGGCTCAGGCCCTCAACCACCCCTAGTTCAACACCAGAGCCCCCGCCAATCTTCAGGAGCCTGGGCCCAGGGATAGACCCACCCACCATCTGGAACCCCTGAGGGAGTCTAGGCCTAGAACTGCCCTCATAGATCTATGTGAGAGCCCAGGCCCAGGATGCCCCCCACACATAGTGGAGATCCACACTGCTGCTCCCTTCCTGTATCCATCTTGTACACTGCAGCCATCCCCATAGTTCTTCCCATGTATTAGCCTCTACCTTGGGTCAACAGACAGGGCCTGGAGGCAACGGCCCACCAAAATGCCACATCTCCGATCAATCAGCCCAAAAGCCATTGTAAGTCTCACTGTTTTAGCCCCATCTCTGAAAGTGTTTGCATCCATCTTGAGCCATACCCACTAACACCTTGAGTTACCTCCACTACCACCGCCACCATCTTTAGTGGCAGTAGTATCCATCTGGGAACACCTGCTAGGGACTGGAAGTGAACTCCAAAGTGAAATACAGGTAATCTGAAGTGTCACTACAAGTTCATAGGACAGAAACCATACTTGTAGCCTCATAAACCCAACTTAACCCACCAGAGTCACTGTGGTCCCAGCAACCAATCCCACTTGGTGTCCTGCATTACAAGAGACAGGTGGGTGTTTCCATGCAAAGGGAAGCAGAGGGTACTACCCTTAAGAACAGCAAGATCAGTTGCTTGTGCTCTGGGACAAAATGCTTGGTCGGACATGGGTGAACACACAGCAAAGCCAGGACTGAAAGCAGGTGTCCATGCAGTTCCTGCAGTCACTTCACCTCCATGCTATGTCTGAGCACATGACACTATTGGGTCTGGGAGCTAGCCCCACAGTTCCTGTTGCCATAGCCCTGGCTTCATAATGCATTTAAGTATGCTCTGTTGCACAGGCTAAGAATGAGTGCTGAGGATCCCACTGCCCCCTCCCCACCTGCATCATGTCTAGACTCTTGCTGCCATTGGACCTAAGTGTAAGCACTACATAATGGGGTGCTGAGTGTAAGCACTACATATGGGGTGTTGTAGTTCCTGTAGCCACTGCCTTTCTACACATAGTCTGTGGGCTCAGGCCACTGAAGGTGCTTCAGGTTTCCCACCACTGCTTAGGCTTTCAGGGCCAGAGGCCCATAACAGAAAGAGCTTATCTTGAAAGTACCTGAGAAAACCTCCATTGCCTGACTGGTGCCACCACTCCCATGGTTGGAGTGGCCACACAGTGGGCCACAGCTATCTGTGCCACATCTGCCTAAGTGTTCCCTGTTTGGCTCTTGGAGACAGTGGGTTTCTTCAACTCTGTCATGATATCATTGTGCCCCAAGTCATTCATCACAGCCAAAGAAATCACAGAACGCTCTGAAGCTCAAACCAAAGGCAACATTACATTCCAAACTGACAGCCCAAGACACATACATCCTCAGGAGCAAGTCATTTGCAATGAAGGCCACTCCATAAAATGGAAGAGAGAAGTGATCCACTAGATGTGTAAATATAAATAATGGAGCACAAAAAATAGGAAAAACTAAGGCAACATAACACCTCCAAAAGAACATAATAATTCTTCTACAAATCCCAAAGAAAACAATATGGATGAAATGCCTGGTCAAGAATTTTAAAAAATGATTATAACAAAGCTCAATAAGATTCAAGGGAATACAGATAGCTGAATGAAATTAAAAAGAAAATGTATGACACAGATGAGAAATTTAGCAAAGAGATAAAGATCTCTTCATTTTTATTGGTACATTATAATTAAATATAACAATAGGATCTGTTGTTACACATTAGCACATGTACACAATATTACAGTATAATTTGGTCAAATTTTTCATTTCTCTTGAAAAAAGCACATCTTGGGGGGCAGAGCTCAGTAAGTCAAAAAAACACAGTTGAAATTCTCAAGAACCGATTAGATCAAGCAGAAGAAAAGAATATTTGAACTTAAAGACAAATATGTTGAACTATTCCAATGAGACAGAAAAGAAAAACAGGGGAATGATGAAAACCTCCAAGACCTCTGAGTTACCACTGAATGAACAAATATTCACATTTTGGGGAATGTCCAAAGAAGAAGAAAATAGAAGGGCACAGAAAATATGTACAGTGAAATAATAACTGTAAAGTTCCCTAATCTTGGGAAAGACATGAACATCCAGGTTCAGAAGGATCAAAGGACCCTAAATAGATATGACCAGAAAATTCTTACCCTGACATATTACAGTCAAACTGTCAAAAGTACAAGAGAGAGAGAATTCTCAAAACTACAAGAGCCTCCATTAGACTATGTTGATGGAGAACTGGAGTTATTTGATTAAACCATGGTAACTGAAATTCATGATTACTGGAACCAGGCCTATACTTGTTTTTATATCTATATCTACAACCACATATGTGTATAATATACACACATATGGATATATATGTACATATATGTGTATGTGTATATATAGGAAAAAATTCAGTTGCACACAAACTAAAATGTTAGCTATGGATTCTATTACACAGAGGGTAACTATAGTTAATAATATTGCATCATTTAATTCAACACTGGAGATACACTGATTTTGTTTTAATTTATATTCAAAACCTAACTGATAAGGACGAGTAAAATCATACAACTTTTTATTTCTCAAGTAGTTTAGTTCTGTGACTGAATTCCCCTCTGTCTACTCCTTCCTCATATGATATTCCAGGTTGAAATTTTTTTTAGGTAGACAGTCCATCTCCCACACAATCAAATCCCTAGTGAAAGCAAACAATGAATTCTGTATAGTAGCCCCTTGAGCTATCTTTTCGATTCACTTTGGTAAAAGAAATCCAAACTATGTTGCTGGGAAACTGGTGTAAGCAGCAGTGACTACCACATGGGAAAATCCCCAGGCAGGACCTGGTTTCTGGGCAGGTCCTGATGATTTAGCACTGCCCACATTCAATCACAACTTTCAAATTACTGCCCCCAAGATGAGTGGTTCATGCTGGACATTATCAGAAGCAGACAAAAAAGGGACAGGATCTTGAAAACACAAATGTAGAGATTTCTTGAGAGGGCAATAGCTCTGTATGGTAAAGGATCTCAAAGGTAAGGTCTACCATTCATATCACACCCGGTGGAGAAAAAAGAACAAACAACTCCTGAACATAGCAGGCACACTGAGCCCTCCTAACATGTAATTTTCTGAAAATTTTTTTTAAATCTTTCTGAACACATCTTTCATTACTGGAAGTCTCTGACTTCCTGGGGGGTCAAGTTAATAAGCCATAAAATTCTAAGGTCCCTTAAGGATGCATGGACCCATTGAACATTACAAGATACCCTAACATTCAAAACTGATCGAAGCAGAGAAGCCCTGGACTCCCCTCTCTAGTTCCACTCTCTCCTGGGTAGTTATCAGAGGAAAAAGTAGAAACACCTGACTTCACTTCAACCTGCTATGCTCTGCCATCTATCTAAATGGGTTTTCAACACTGATTACTTTGCAAACTAGACCCCCTAAAATATTAATTGTGTAAAAGTAGCTTAACTGGAGCCATGGAAAAACTATAAAACATTATAGTGAAATAAAATAAAAATCTAGTTTTCAACAAATACAGAGCATCTCAGGAGACCAGACAGATAGAAAGACATATGTGAGCAATCTCCCAGAGCTTATGAGTAATATATTTCAAAAGAAAACCTATCATGGAAAGCAAAATGAATCATTTTTACAATGAAATCTAGAAATTGCCACAGTTATATAGCACAGCAGGAATTATTCACATGTGAATCATGTGGGGACAGCATTAGAAAAAAAGAACATTATTTCTGTTCTGATCAATTTAGATCAAGAATCATACTATGAACTTTAAGAAATATCAAACATAAGCAAATATTATTTGGCCCATAGAATATATACACAAAGACCCTAGTAGATTTTGTATTTAATTTCAATTGCTGCTTCTCCTCAAAGACTGTTTTGTATTGTTTCTCACAACCACTTAAATGGTAGACTTAAAAAAAAAAAGCCAGGCGCCGTGACCTATGCCTGTAATGGCAGAGGCTTGGGAGGCTGAGACAGAAGATTATAAGTTCAAAACCAACCTCAGGAACAGAGAGGCACTAAGCAACTCAGTAAGACCCTGTCTCTCTAAATAAAAAATACAAACAATAGGGCTGAGGATGTGACTCAATGGTTGAGTGCCCCTGAATTCAATCCCCAGTACCCTCAAAAAAATAAATAAATAAAACAAGTAAGTGCCATTGTGCTCATATCCTTATCGCTATACAGAATTACCACAAACTTCAAGGCTTACAACAATGCACTTTGTCTTACAGTTCTAGAGGTCAGAAATCCAACACAAGTCTCACTAGACCAGAAATCCAGATACCTGCACAGCTGCCTTCCTTTTTGGAGGCTCTAGGGGAAAATGCACTTTCTGGCCTTTTCTAGCTTCTAGAGGCTGCTGCATTCCTTGGCCTCTCCCAACGTCAAAGCCTGGAATGGCCACTTGAGTCTTTCACATCACATTGTGTCACTTCCTTCTTCAATATTTATAGGACCCTCATGATCATGTTGGGCACACAGGATGATCCAGGACAAGTTCCTTATATTAAGATCAGTGAAGTAACAACCTTGATTCCATCTTCAACCTTAACCCCACAGTGCCATGTAACATAACATATTCACAGGTTTCAGGGACTAGGATGCAAACATTGGGCGGGGAGTGGGGGTGGCATCATTCTGCCTACTACAGGTACAAACTCTGAACACAACCCCTAGCCATAACAGAGGGAGAATCAACATCAACATATAAGAATAATGCCCAGAAAAGGTGTTTATAAAAAGGAAAAGTTACTGAATAACAACTACTTGTTAACATCTACAAAAGTAAAAATCAACTACTTAATATTGTTTTACTCACATGTTCCAAAATGTACTCCTCACACAACTGACTCTCTGATAGATCTTTCTCAATGTAAATCTAATGATCAAATCCTTCCTTAACTTTCTTCCAAGGCTCTTGAGAGGACATGAGGTCAAGTCCAAACGCCTTGACATGAACTAGAAGCTCATCACAGGCTGGCCCCACCACTCCACTCACATAGGCACTTAGTGAGCACCTGCTACTGCCAATAAGTAGTCTAAGTGCAGGACATAGTGGTGGCCAAACATGAAACAATTCCTGCTACAGGAAGTCAGTTATCTAGTGTTGGATTTAATCAACTAATTTCACAAATGTAAAGCCACAAATAGTGATAAATATTCCTGAGATATACAGGGGATTCTGGGCACCTGTTGCAAAGGTATCTGACCCAGTCCAGATGATCTTCCAAAAGAAATGCCTGAGGGTACAGAAGATCTGGGAGGTTAATGTTCAAAGGACAGCAGAAGAGTTTAACAAGCAAAAAGACAGGCATACATGCCCTTTAGGGAAGGAAAACGTGAGTACATACTTCAGCCTGGAACACCACCATCCATCATGAAAACTGTAACACTCCCTGTTCAGTCCAGTGTCTCCTCCTGAAAGGGAAGCCCAGGCACCCCAAAGAACTGTACCACTGCACGTCTGTTTTAACTGACATTATACTGTTATTATATTTGTTGATGTATGTCTATCAACATAGTAACTGTGAGCTCACTAAAGCCAAGAAGCCATTCTTCCCTCTAACTCCCAGAGAGCCCAAAAGAGCAGTTGATGGAACAGCAGTGATTCACAAAAGTCATATACAAAACCTCCACATGGGATGGGGGATATAGCTCAATGGCATAGCACTTGCCTAGCACGTGCAAGGCCCTGGAGCCCATCACCAACTCAACAACAAAGAAACGAAAAACAAACTAACAAAAATCTCCATAAGATAATGATTTCCATTTTTACTTCTCTCCCTGACATATTCCAAGGACATATAGGTAGGTAGCTCTGGCTGAGAAGATAAAACCAGATTGGCAAATAGATATAAGTAATTAAATCAAGAGATCAGGAAAAGAATAAAACAACCCTAATGAAAAAAGAAATGGGAATTGATTAAAGAAGTTTTATTAAGGAATTAATGTAATAGAATAAAATCAATAAAATTGGTAAGTATCCAAAAACAAATTCTTAAAGGGGAAAAACATTAACTCAAATAAAACACTAGCTATCTTAATATAGACCAAATGGAGAAGTCACAAATACATCAAATTATGATGAAAACAGGGTAAGTAACAACACATGTTAAAGTATTCATACCATGCTACTCCAATAACAGAATAGATGATATTATAGAAAAAAATTTCCAAAGTAAAGAAGAAAAAACTTTAAAGGAGTATAATTGGGAAAGAAATTTTAAAAGTTGCCAAAGGATAAATAAACATGGGGAAAAGATAAATCCCCTGTGTAGAAAAATTCCAAATAGCTTATGTAAATATTCTGTCTCAAACAGGTAGAACTTAATTTCTCATCCTTTGAATATCAAAAGTGCTTAGAAATATGCTTCTAAAGAGTAAAGTATGGAAAAGGAGGTGGTAACTTCACAGTAGAGAGGCTGACAAACCTCAGCCACATGGCCAAAGTTAGTATCACCAATGACAAGTCATGTTGGTTGCAGATACTACTGACAATGTGATGATAATAGCACTTCATCTCTATAGGTTTCCTCCCCCAGATCCATAACACCTGTCTCAGGAGAAAAAGAAAAATGGACACACCTGAATTAGGCACAATATATAAACGGCACTGCTACTCAAAACTGCCAAGGTCATATAAATCAAGGAAAGTCTGAGGAACTGTCACAGAGAAAATTAAGGAGACATATAAGTATAATGTAGTATTCTGGGTGAGTACCAGAAAAGAAAAAGGATACTACAGAAAACTAGTGAAATCTGAATAAAATATTGGATCCTTCACCGTGACAAATGTACCGTAGTAAAGTAAGACTTAGGGAAACTAAGTGAAGGCATATAGGACCTAACTTTACTATCTTTGCAACTTCTTTATCAATAATATAAAGCTATACTAAAAAATTGTTCTTTAAAAAGTGGTCAAAGAATTAGAATCTCCTAAAAATGAACTAAACCACATAGTTTCAGAGCTGAACTTTTTAAACAAATTTTCTGTGAAGGGAGATAAAGTTTACATACTTTATTTAAACTAGTAAAATGGTGACATTAGTATGCTATAATTTGTATGTATTTTTTAAAAAATAGTTTTAGTTGTAGATGGACACAATATCTTTATTTTATTTATTTTTAATGTGGTACTGAGGATTGAATCCAGTGTCTCACCTGTGTGAGGCAAGCACTCTACCACTGAGCCACAACCCCAGCCCTTGTATGTATTTTTATACTGCAAATAATCATTAACAAATCAACAGAATGAGATACATTATAAACACTATAGATAAACCAAAATGAAAATCTAAAGAATGCTCAAGTAGTTCACAGTAAAACAACAAAAACAGAAAAAAAAGGGGAGGGGGTTGTGAAATAAAATGACAGACAATATCTAAACACATAAATTCACCAATGAAAAAAGAGATTTGAAGAGTAGAATAAGGGGGGGAAATGACCCAACCACACACTCTATAAGAAACTCCTTTAAAATACAATGACAAAGGTAGGCTGAACATTTAAAAGATGGGAAAAGATATGTCATGCAAACAATCAAAAGAAAGCAAGAGCAAGGTGCAATGGCACACACCTTTAATCCCAGTGATTCAGTAGGCTGAATCAGGAAGATCCCAAATTCAAAGCCACAGCCAGTCTCAGCAACTTAGCGAGGACCTGAGCAACATAGTGAGACCCTGTGTCTAAATAAAATATACAAAAGGGCTAGGGATGTGGCTCAGTGGTTGAGCGCCCCTAGGTTCGATCCCTAATACCAAAAGATATTTTTAAAAAGAATAAAGTAAGACTATATTGATACTAACAAAGTAGATTTTAGAGGAAATGAAATTACAGGATTATATATAGTATATAATGATAAAATTACATAATGATTCAATTCACCAAGATGACACATAAACCCTAAATATGTGTAATCCAAGAAAGAAAGCAACAAAACATTGAAGCCCAAACTGGGAGACAAATGGATAGAAAAACTAAAAAGAAAATCAGCAAGGATATAGAATAATTCTACAACACCTTCAAATAACAGAATCTAATTAATATCTATACAATGCTATGAAGAGTACCAGATGCATTCTTTTCTAAGCATCCACAAAATATAAATGAAACTAGACCATATCCTGGGCTATGAAACAAACCTCAAAATATTTCACAAAAATTTAGCTATACAAACATGTTGTACCAATGTACATTTTCTAGTTTTGATATTATACTATAGTATAGGTTACAACCATCTGAGGAAACTATATACAGCTTGAGACCTGTGTACTATCTTTGCAACTTCTTGTAAAATCATAAATGTTTCAAAACAAAGTTCAAAAGCAAGTAGAAGTCACAAAAATGACAGACCAATTTCATTTACAAATATTTAAAAATCTTTTTAAAATTTTTGCATGTTAAATCCAGCATTACCTTAAAAATGATGAGTGCTCCACATGTAATTACTGAACAGATATGTAGTGAGTGGTTATCCAATACCTGAGGCTGCCATGTGCCAGATGACAGGTGAGGTCAGAGCAACAGACATGGCCCCTCACTCTCACAGGACTATTAAAGATAAGATAGAGAGGAAGGGCCTCGGTACACATTGAAGGGTGAGAGGGAAGAGTAAGAGCAAAGGTCATAAGGTAGGAATAAAGCAGGCTCATTTGTGGCCTGTGAGGAGTTCACTGTGATGAAACAGTCAGTAAAAGGACAGAGATGACAGGAGATGATGAGCAGCCACACTCGCATCGGGCAGGCTCTCACAATAGTTGGGTTTTATGGTCGTGTAATAAGAAGTCAGTAAAAATAGAAGCACACTGCTATAAGTTTCTTCCATAAGATGTGAAGTGGTAAAGTACATTCCTAGATTACTTGAGAGTATTTAATTCTGATTTAGAAGAAAAATGATATGCCATGTATAGATAGAACATATGTAAGATAAACATGAATAGAAATAGAAGAATCAGAAGAGACCTAATATTCATGCATGATTAATTATACATGAGATATCTGTGTCCTAAATATTCATGATACAGTAAATAGAAAGCAGCATATATTCACTACCTACATAGTTTGAATGAAGCCACACATTGTTGACATCTCTTCAAGCCTTGTATGTTCTTGCTTAACAAACAAAAAATCCATGGAAGTTCAGCAAGAGTACTGTCAAGCTACAGCCAGGGCCAACTCCACGTCTCTGCATCTCTTATATAGAAAACAAGTGTTATTGGTCCAAGACACTTTTCATCTGTAGGTCCTCTTTCTCAAATTTCTACTGCAGGAAAGGTTGATGCAACAAAGAAAGGTAAATATGAACATATTGTTCCCCAGGATTCAGGTACTTCAGTCTGCTTGCATCTCACCCTATGCCTTGCTTCTCTCTGTATGTAATTGATTGATTTAGTAAACCCTCATGATGTGAGATGACTTATTTGATCCATGATTCTTTACATTCAATGAGCTCTTGGATACTCTGTCTGCAAGCATATTTGGAGGTCACTATTACATCAAGGTAATTACCTACATGATAGCAGGCAGACTGACACAAATTGAAGATGCATATTGTCAATTCTACTTCAGCCACTAAAAAGGAAAATACTCAGTTGATCCCAAAGAAGGCAGGCAAAGAAAAAAAAAGAATAATAAATATAGGAAAACTGTATAGTCATGATCCACATAGCAATGTTTTGGTCAACAATGTACTGCACATACAAGATCCCCTAATATCATAATGGAGCTGAAAAAATCTCACCTAGTGACACTGTAGCCACCAAAGGCCAAAGTGCAATGCATCATGTTTGTGGTGATGCTGCTGCACATAGACCTACTGACTGCATTGCCAGTCATATACTAGCACAGAAACTTAGCACATATATAGCACAGAAACTTACGTCAAGTACATAATATTTAGTAATGGTAATGGACTATTACTGGATTATATATTAACATCTGGATTATATATTGACATATTTATTATTTTGGAGTGTACTCCTACTTATTAAAAAAGAGTTTACTGTAAAGCAGTATGCCTACGACACAGGCGGTAGTCTTATACATCTCCTATCTACCGCATCTCTTGACAGATACAAGAAGCCACATGGTATGAATGATCCATCCCATCTAGGTCTGTTGAAGTACACACTAATGTTCACACAACAAGGAAATCACCTAATAATTCATTTCTCAGAATGTATCCCTGTTAAATGATACATTACTGTAGTAAGACAACAAATTTAAATGCAAAAACATCAACAATTACATTAAGTGGAAATGTTCCAAACCTGTTAAAAAGAAGATTTATATTGTCAGACTGAATAAAAATGTAAGCCCCACTATCTTCAAGGAAACAACTCTAAATATAAAGACATAGATTGGTAAAGAATTGAGGTATGGGAAACAATATGTCTCAGTACCAATGGCAATATTAACATCACATAAATTGCAGGACAAAGAATACTGCCAGGAATAGAGAGGGTCATTTCAACAATAAAGGAATCCATTCACAACGACTGCTACAATCCTACATGTAATTTTCAGATGGAACAATAGATCTTAAAAATAGAAAACAAGGGGCTGGGGTGTGGCTCAGTGGTAGAGCGCTTGCCTAGCATGCGTGAGGCACTGGGTTCAGTTCTCAGCACCACATATAAATAAATAAAATAAAGGTCCATTGACAACTAAAAAATAATTTAAAAAAATAGAAAACAAAACTGATATAACTGAAATAAAGACACAACTGTAGTCAAGAGATGACCACTCTTCTATTAAAAAGTGACAGACAAGTAGACAAAAAACCAATAAAGATACAGGAAACTTGAATAACACTGACAAGCAAACTGACCTCATTGACATTCATAGAACACTTCAACAAGAACAGGATACACATTCTTTACAAGAATATGAGGAATATTTACCAGCAATATCAGAAAGAGAGGAAGGACATCATTACAGGTGGTCAGATGATGACGACGATGATAATGAATACCTTTATGCCAATAAATCAGAGAAATGAGGTAAAATATACAAATATCTTGAAAGACAGCAAAAAGAAATACATGTGGGGCTTGGTGGTAAGGCTCAGTAGTAAAGCATGTGTTTAGCATATGTTAGGACCTGAGATAAACCCCAATCACCAGAAAAAAAAAAAAAAAAAGAAGAAGAGGAGGAAGGAAAGGAGGAAGGGAGATAGGAAGAAAAGATTAATAACCCTATATCCATACGCAAAAATAAATTTGTAGTTTAAAACCCTATCACCCATGGCACAAAGGGAATTCTAGGCCCAGATGGGTTTACTAACAAATTCTACAAAACATTTAAGGAGAAAATAATAATTCAAATG
The DNA here is from genome assembly GCA_028644305.1 of Xerus rutilus. Classification (NCBI taxonomy): domain Eukaryota; kingdom Metazoa; phylum Chordata; class Mammalia; order Rodentia; family Sciuridae; genus Xerus; species Xerus rutilus. The sequence goes on from CM053413.1 coordinate 17,882,706, forward strand.
TAAATATATATATATATATATATATATATACACACACACACACACACACACACACACGTGTGTGTATCTCAATCTCTCTCTGATACATACTAATACATAATTATATTAACAAATATATTAATATATAATACATAAATGTTATATATTATATATAGTAATAAACATTTATTTTATGTTCCACTCATTCTTTGGAGCCAACATTGCCCTGATACAAAAATCAGAAAAAGGATTACAAGAAAAAACTATAGACCAATATGCTTCACAGTCACAAAACTTTCTAATTTTTAAATTTTTTTACTCCATCAAATCCAATATTATACTAAAAAGAATAACACAGCAAAAACATAGGCTTTGTTAGGCTTAACATTCAAAAATCAATAAATTAATAACACTAAAAAATAAAAATCTGGTCATTTCTATAAATGCAAAAAAATAAAAATCCATTCATGGTGAAATCTCCCCACAAAGTAGAAATGAAATGATGTGTCTCAATCTACTTAAGACTTGTTCCTCCTCCAAAAACAAAAACCAAAAAACAAAACTATATATCAGACACAATACTTTCCCCCTAAGATCTGAAAAGACACTAAGATGTCTATTCTGAGCATCAAACTGGTAAAATATTAATATTGTACTAGAAGCTCTAACAAGTAAAGTACATACCTTTGGAAAAAGCAATACTGTCTTAACTTACAAATTTCATGCTCATCTACAAAGAAAATTATATAACTTTATTATGTAACAATTAGAAACAAAAAGTGAGATTAGCAAGGTTGTAGGACACAAAGTAACTATACAAAAATTGATTGTATGTTTACATGCTAACAATGAAAAATCAAAAACTGAAGTAAAATAGCACTTATTAAACATATTAAATACTTAAATTTGACCAAAGTTGTATGAGACTTATACAGTGCAAACTGCAAAACACTGCTGACAAATATTAAAGAAGATATGGATAATTCAAAGAACCCAGAATAGCTCAAATACTTGAAAAATGAACAAATTTGGAGAGTTTACACTACCTGATTTCAAGGTATACTATACAACTAGAATAATAAAGCAATATGATATTGACATAAAGATATATGAAACAATGGAACAGAGAACAGAGACCAAAAATAGACTCACATGTATATGAGTGATTAATCTTTGACCAAAGATGTCCATGCTAAAGGGACAATCAGCAAATAGTACTAGAATGACTGGATAGCTTCAGGAAAGAAAATGAACTCTCACTTCATAACATATATGAAAGTATATCACAGATCTAAATTTTTAAAAAACTACTATGCTTCTAAAAAAAAGAGGAGCACATTTTGTGAACTTAGTTTCAGCAAGTATTTCTTAAATTAGGACACAAAAATATCTAGTTCACAAAAAATAATATTTGATGATCAAAATTAAAAATTTTAACCTTACATATGACATTGTGATAATAAATGCAAGCCACAGCTACACAAAAATATTCTGACTATACATCTGACTAGATATTTGTATCTGTATGTAAAAAGAACGCATACAACTAAACAGGAAAACAAACAAAATGGACTGAAGTTTCTATACATACTTCACCAAAGATGATGTATATATAGCAAACAAGTCCATCAACAGAGTGCAGTAGGAAAATTCAAATTAAAGATATACTACTATAAATCCATACAAATGTCTAAAACTAAAAGGAATAATCATACCAAATGTTAACAAGAAAGGGGAACTACTATAATTCTCTCACACTGCTAATGCCAAACTAAAATGTCATAACAACTTTCAAAACAGTTTTGTAATTTCATAAAGATTAAACATACACCAATTATCAATTGGCCATTCCATTCCTAGGCATTTATCTAAGCATAACAAAGGCATATTTTCACACAAAAAAAGTGCACAAGTGTTCATTGCAGCTTTATCCACAATAACCCCCAAATGGAAGCAACCCAAATGTCCATCAACGGGTGAATAGGTAAATTTTGTATATCCACACAACAGAATAACAATGAAAAGAAACAAACTTTGCATGCTATAATGCAGATGAACTCAAACTAAGTGTACTCAAGAAGCAAAGCAAGACAGAGTACATACCTTATTATTCAGTTTATCAAAATCTGAGAAAACACAAATTACAATGACAGAAAGCAGTTATCCAAGACAGTACTGTCATGTCAGTAAAATGGTAGAATATGCAGCTCCAATACTCACACTACTACATAGTCACCAATTGTGGTAATCACTCATCGATAAGAACACCTTTGTGGAGGCACAATCAATGGGTTCAAGAAAAAATGTTCTAAAATCTCAAGATTAATGAAAATGGAAATGCAACACACCAAAACCTATGAGTTGCAGCAAAAGTAATTCTAAGAAGGAAGACTGTAGCTATAAACACCTACAATATGGGAAAAAAAGATCTCAAATAACCAACCAAATTTAATACCTCAAAGGAACAGAAGAATAAAGAACTAAGACTAAAATAAAAAGAAGGAAGAAAACAACAAAGATTAGAACAGATATAAATGAAATAGAGACTAGAAAAACAATATGGAAGATCAATAAAACTAAGAATTGGATTTTTGGAAAGATGAAATTGAAAAGTCTTGGGGCTAGGAGTATAGCTCAGTGGTAGAGCATATGTTCAACATGTATGAGACCCTGGGTTCAATTCCCAATACCACAGACATAAAACTTGATGTCTTTTAGTTAGACTTTTAAAAAAGGGAGAAGTCTCAAATAAGAGAATAAATGAAATTATGTTACAATTAATATCACAAAAATACAAAGTATAATGAGACTATAATGAATAATGATGGGCCAAGAAATTTAATAATCTAGAAAAAGTAGATAAATTCCTAAAAATATACAAACTACCAACAGTAAACTATGAAGAAATGGAAAATCTTAGCATACTAACACCAAGTAAGAAGATCGAATAAATAAAAACTTTTCAACGATGAAAATCTCAGAGGACCTGATGGCTTCACTGGGGAATTCTACCAAATATTTAAAGAATAGTAATACCAATCTATCTCAATTCCTTCTGAAAGAAAAGTAGAGGGGAATACTTCCAAACTCATTCCATGAGAGCAGCATTACCCTTACACCAAAGCCAGATTAGGATACAAGAAAATTGCAAATATTGCAGAAAAATAGAGATTAAAAAAATCCTCAACAAAATACCAGTAAATCAAATTAAACAGTACATTAAAAGGATAATATATCATGATTAAGTAGGATTAATCCTTGGGATGCAAGGATGGTCCAGTATATGCAAATATATAAAAGTAATACATTATATTAAAATAATGGAGAATAATAATCACATAGTCATCTCAATAGATACATAAAAAGCATTTGACCAAATTTAACATCCTTCAATGACAAAAACTTTCACCAAATTAGGTACAGAAAGAATGTACCTCAAGAACATATGTAACAAAACCACAGCTAACATCCAACTTAAAAAGCTAAAAGCTTTTCCTCTAAAATCAGGAACAATGCAAGGCTGCCCACTTTTTCAACTTCTATTTAACACATTACTAGAAGTTCTAGCCAGAACAATTAGACAAGAAAAAGACAGAAAAGTCACCCAAATTGGAAAGGAAGAAATAAAATTCTCTCTCTGGGCATATGACAGTGAGATGCTTTTAGAACAAATGAATTTGGTAAAGTTGTAAGATACAAAATCCATGTTGAAAAAAGCACTTGCATTCCTACACACTAATAGTGAACTATCTGAAAAAAATTAAGGAAATAATTTCATTTGTAATAAAACAAAGCAGTAACAAAATACAGTTATAAATTTAAATGAGATTAAGATCTTTTTTGAATTCATGGGGGAATAGAATACATCAACATGAGCTTTCACACAGGTGTAGAAAAAGATGACACAGATATTTTCCTAATTATTTTTTCATATTGGCAGAAAACTCAGGAAAGAGGGACAGACTTGAAATGTCCACCAACAAGGATTGAGCTAGATAAACTTCGCTAACACAATGAAATATTATATGGTAATTAAATAGGATGAAGAATGCATATGGGCATACATGCATATACCCCACACATACATTGTTGCCAAGGACATTATGATATAAAGTTGGAAAATTTAGTTATGTTTCATTTTTGAAAACAGATAAGACAGGTACTTGTTTGAAAAACAACCAGGAGAACATGCATTAAACTATCAGCCATGAAATGATGAAAAATCTTCACATGATACGTCAGACAAATTTTCCTTATTTAAATTTCTTACAAATACGTATATTTTGGTTACCCAAAAAGATAAACCCCAAAACCCTATGTGGTAATTTGCCCTTACTGGCTTTACATCACAGTCTTTCTCCAATTTGGTACCTTTAATAAATCCAAAATGCAATTTCACTTGCTAGAGCTATTTAAAAAACTCTGCTTTCCCCATAAATCTGTAAACTGATTTAGTACATCAGATTTCCTGGCTCAGTCTGAAAATCCTTTGCAGCTCTGGGTAAGCACATAAATCCTTTTTTCCTTTTTTTTTCTTTTTGGTTCACCCCAGAAAATAAAGGCAAAGAACATCAAAGGCAAATGCTCAGAGATGTTTGCTGTTTTATTTAATCAAAACTAGTATCATCTCATTGACGTTTCTATTTTCTTAAAAAGTAGGTATTCTCAGTTCTGTTCATAACGAAACTTTATGGGATCTTATGTTTCTGAAGAATTTTGAAGAAAAACTAATATTCGGTGATTACTTACTGAGAATACACAATCACCATTTCACACAAGGCTCTTCCGACAATTGTTTGCATTTACCATGAATCATTTCACTTTATTCTATGACAGGGCTGCAAATACACATGGTTTTGATATAGTGTGACTGGACTATGCTTAACCACAGCAAGCATTTTATTTTTTAACACCAGTCTAAAAGCAAAGTGGCCAGCAGCCAATGACTGGGCATTTTTAGATAGTCCGAGTTAGGAAAGAAGTTGAGTGGTAACGCTTGCCCTGGCCAAACTTCAGGGGAGCCACAAGCAAACCATCTTGTGTGAGTGATCACACTGAAGAACACTGGCCCTTCCTATTTCATCTTTCAATTAATCAACAGTAAAAACTTAAAACTACAAAAGCTTATAATCTTGGAAAATACAGGCTTTTTTTAACATTTTATCACTCATTTACTTGTCTCCCATGCTTTTTAACTAGACTTCTTCAGAGACAAAGAAGAATGAATACTATTTTTTCCCTCAAAATGGAGTCCAGGACTTAAAGCAAGTCTAGAAACCAGAATGGTGATGATTGAGCTAGTCAGCTTTCCATTACAAAAAAACCTGAGATAAATCCACTTAAAAGGAGGAAAGGTTTATTTTGGCTCATAGTTCCTGAGTTTTCAGTCCATGGTTGCTTAGCATTGTTGCCTTTGGGCCTATGGCAAGGAAGCACATCATGGCAGGAGTGCGTGTGGAGTAAGGCTGCTGACCTCAAGACAGCCAGGAAGTAGAGGGTGGGAGTGGGCACAGCGCCAGTATCCCCTTCAAGAGCATGGCCCCAGTTAAGAGTTATACTTCTTCCCAATAGTACATAGCCGAGAACTCTTCAGATCCAAACTACAGCAATGAAAACACTCAAGATTCCACTGATTTGGGAGAAGCCATATGTGACACATTTTCAATCTGTGCCCTAGGAATGGCTAAACATATACTAAGTTCTAGTTTAGCATTTTTTCACTGGATATAATTTATAGTTTTAGTGAAGGCTATCTTCTTTCAAACCAGTTGAACTGATTATGTAGAAACTAGTTATTCTTTAGCCTGGGTGTGCTAATATAAGTTTTACTTTAGTTCTGCCCATTCAGCTAACATAGGTACTAATCAAATGAGAGTCATTTGTGCAGACGCTATATGACCAACCTCACTTTATTCACTCCAGTATCAACAGATTGTACCCTAGCCCTACAAAGTTATTTTACAAATATATATTTATGACATAAGCTGCTGGAACTGGATCTGTGCAAATTCATGTTCAAAGGAGGAAAAAAATTCACAGTACATACTTTAATGGAAGGATATGTTAGCTGTATGTTAAGTCATCTTTGGATACAATAGGAATTCATTATATAGCTCCATTCTGCAAGTTACAAAAGCCCTTAATGGGTACAAATGTAGGTTGAACAGTAAGATTTATCTCCTGCATCTAACAGGTAGTCTGCATAAATTTGAGAATATCTTCTTAGGTCAAGTATTTTGATATTTTAATCAAAAATCACTTTCTATTTCAGACAGTTTTGCCTATATGCAAAGCAGAATCTTATTAACAGAATATTGGACACAAGCATGCAGATTCTTAAAATTATAAGAAATTTTTTGATATGCTCCCAAGAATCAACTCACATTAGCTGAGTTGCAACTAGAGTAGAGCAAAGAAATTTTAAACGACTGATACACAAGACTGAAAATTTTTCTTAAATGTAATGTAGCTGCCAGTCCATACTATCTTAACATCCAGTGATTAAATTCTTTGGACTCCAAGGGTCCATAAAGAAACTCTTCGAAACAGTTGACTTGAAAGATTTACTAAAGTTGCTTCAACTGCTATCCTCAAGAATTGTTAAAACAATATAATTGTCAAACTAGTGTATTGCTAATCACATTTTTATTGTTAACATTTGCCACTGAAATTGCTCTTCAATTGTTTGTTTTGGAACAGACTCATAAAATATCATGACAGCGATATTTTGGCACATATTGGAAAATCTGCCATGAATAAAGATATTTTCCAATAAAATGGAGTCTGCCTATATTACTTGGCATTAAAATGATTTACTGAAGTAGCCAAAACATAAACACTGAAATAAAATGAAAGATTAGAGTTATAGCAACATTCAAAGGCTGATACATCCAAATTCACATTTAAAACACATTTTAAAGCAACTTCTACTCTTTGGAAAGTGGCAAAGTGGAAAAAAAGAACATCCTTCATCCTGCTCATCTGGCAATTCTACACATAAAAGCCAAGTCATCAGGATGCTTCTGATGGCTCACATTCTTCAGGAACCCACATTTATTACACAGATCCAGAATGCCTTAGTACTGTGGACCCAGAAGATTGCATACACAACAAACCAATTCAGCTTATTCTAATGCATGCTACTTGATCCTTCACTCCCTGCCCGATACAACTTCCTGGTTCTGCCAAAGAAAATGCAGAGGTCTGAAGCAGGTGGACCCTGCCAGAGAAGCAGCATCTAAGTCCCAGGAAAATAACTTTTTTAAGAAATCATCTTTCCCACCTTTCTCCATTGATTGGCCAGCTAAAACTAGGGCAACTTGCAGCTGAAGGACAGATTTGATTGAAACGTTGCCCACTCTGCTGTCATGTTATCAGAACTCCTGGGACTCTGGATCACCCTCAGACCAGCTCTGTCTTCCATGCTTCCTTCCCCACAGTTCCTTTGGCCGACCCCAAAAGCCTCACTTGCAGCTTTCCATTTTCATCCTCTGGTAGCTAAAGGCACAAGGACACTCAGGTTTCCAGTATATGTCCATGACCTTAAGCCAAATTTTCTCCACATCCCAAACCTGTGGCTAGTCATCAGTCTTCTTCCACATTACAGCACAGGGACTCTAGAAGATTTTTTTTCTCTCTCTCTCCAGGTAGAGGCTAGTGTCTGGTTTTAAAGGGCCTAAATTACTTGCACAAAAATGAATAAACATAGTATAAAGCCATGCAGGATTTTGCCCAGACTAATCCTTTAGCCTCACTACCTACCCCTTCTCTGTGACCTCTGCTCCATATACTGAGGCACATTTAAGTACTCACCATGCCAGGCACTGATCTTGCCTTTCCATTCCTTAAACTGCAATGCTTCCCCTTCCTCAAGACAACTCCTTTTTTCCTGAGGCTTTGTCAAAAGGTTACTTCTTCTGTGAGACAGCAGCTGTGGCTTCTTTCCTCCAATGATGTACTACATATTGCTTTTTCCTGGCAACATTAATTTAGAGGGCCTTGTACTCAGCCCTCCACACAGGAAGAAGCACTGTGCCTCCTGAGTGGGCAGTTACAATTAGAGACTGGTTTTCTTTCTTTTCCAAAACCACAATAATTACTTTTAATTGGCTATTTAACAGTTTGAATCCATCCTTAGAGCTCCTGATGAACCATACAATGCCTGCTGTCCCTGAGACTTTTACATGGCTACTCTCTACACACAGCCCAGCAAACTCAGCATTCTGCTCCATGTGTCTGCACTTGCCTCCAGGCCTGCAGGAAAAACAGAAGCTGCCAGCAATTTCTGCCCATCAGAAGAGATAGGCTTATTTTCTTAATGAAAAACATGTAGGAGATGTACTGCTGGTAAAAGCATACCACACCGGGAACTTGAGAAAAGAACAAAGAAGTTATGAAGCCTGTAAGAAGGCTGTAAGTACATCAAACATAAACAGCTGTGGGCTGAGAGTAAAGAAAAAAGTCATCAAGATTCAAGGTAGACCACGACCTGAGTGAGTGAAAAGCTCTTTTGTCGTTTTGTTAATGGGTGGTTAGAAGGAATAAGGAGAAGCAAACATGCAGGGTCCCACACAATCTTCTCATTACTCTTTGTCCTGATCACATCATTGCTAGAAGCTGTCATATATATGCTAGACAACACCTAGGCCCTCAAACTTAGAAAGCAAACTGAAGTACATACTGTGTTTCCTTGACTTTAGGAACCCATCAGTTCTAAGATGCACTGCTAAGAAAGAAAAATGTTGCCAATTAAACTATGACACAGTTTCTCATTGCTTGGAATTTTATTTTCTTTTTATTGAAAGAGCTCTTTCAGATGTATTCAGACAGATTTTTATAATATATCACTCTCAGGCATTTATAACAAGGAAAATAAAAGTGAAATAAATTGGTTAAGGCAATGACAACCAGGTCACCTCGCTGAAAGCAATTGTAAAACACCATTGATCTGGATAGTATACCTCAGTTTCAGAAATGTTGAACTCCGAAAAATGTGTGATTTATAGAATCAATAAAATATTGTTATGTATAGCTCAGTGATAAAATTTTTTAAAAGTCAAGGTAATAGTTCATGAGATAACAGCTACAGAGACCTTCCATTGATTAAAAATGTATTTATACAGAGAAAAAAATCTGTTTAACTCAAGAAAGACAAAAGTACAATAGGAATTTAATAATGTTCTTCAAGGATATCAAAGTGCTGCTCCATGAAGCAGTGTTTTAAACTCTCTTATTCTTTACTTTTTAGCATCAAGATTTCTTCTTACAAGAAACCTGACTGTGGGGCTATTCTGGTCAGAGTAAGAGCATTTTTCCAGACACGCCTGTGAGGCCATGGGGTTAGCTCTCCTGACCTGGACAGCTATGTCTCTTTTTATTCACTCCCTACCACAGTCACAACTGCATGACAAGGGCTTAAATTGTAGCATTAACTAATTAAACATTCACTTCAGTGTAAACTATGAAGCACTGGCTAGGTGCTCAGTACACAAACATTAATATATTAAGTAACCTATAAGAATTTTCTATATCAGAATTTTAGACCTTGAGATGATAGCCAGAGGGTAAAATGAAAATTTCTTCTCACAAAAGGAGGTGCATTGACCTTAGTAGTTTAGAAAGCCTCCTGCCATAGCACAAAGATGAATCATATCTATTCATTGAGGCACATTCTAAATACACACATACACACACACAAATGCACGCACATTTTTTTGGAGGTGGAGGAAGTAGTGGGGATTGAACCCACGGCCTCTCTACCACTGATCTACATCCCCAGTCCTTCTAATTTTTTAAGACTGGGACTTGCTAAACTGCTCAGGCTGCTCTCGAAATTGTGATCCTCTTGCCTCAGCCTCCCAAGTTGCTGGAATTACAGGCATGTGCCACTGTGCCTAACTCCATTCTGGCTTTAGAAGTCTGCAACGCTGGTCACTTTTCAAATGCATACTAAATGTGGCTGTCTGGTTGGTTGGGTGGTTTGTCCCATTCCCAACCATGCAGCCAAACTCAGCACCTTGCTGTACACTGTCATCCAAAACAAATCAAGTAATGTTCATTCCTCCTACTGAAGTTATCTATTAGCATACAAGTTGGCAAAACCTAAAAGCCCCCTTTAGACAGCTCCCTATCACATTTATTCATCTCCTTTTTTTTTTGTATCCATTCTCCCAAAACTGCCTGCAAACCCCCCTGTAGTATATTCTAACCAATTCAGTCCAGGCTCTCGTCTTGTATGTCCCACTCAGCATGGCAGCTCCATTCCATCTGGTGGCCAGAGCCGTACTTTGAGAATGCTACCCATTCCCACTCCTACTCCTCATCCAATGCCAACAGCTGTGTGCTATGGTTTGAAGGTGTCCCTTCCAAAATTCAAGTGTTGTCAATGTGACAGTATTATGAAGTGAGGCCTCAGAGGTGTTTAGGCCATGAGCACTCCTTCCTCCCTAATGGGAGGCTTCACACAGCATGCTTGCTTGCCTTTCCACCTTCTGCCATGTGAGGACACACATAAGGGCCCTCACCAGAGGCCAAATCTGGTACCTTGGTCTTGGACTTTCCAGCCTTTAGAACCATAAGAAATGAGTTTCTCTGCTAGCAGTACAAATGGACAAAGACACTCAAGAAAACCCAACCAGCATTTCTGAAAGGGAAAGGGGCACCTGTAGCTGAGAAAAATGCAGTTTTTATGACATAGTCACAATAGCATGCAAAAAAAAAATTAAACTGACATTTTAAGATGACTCAAGAAAGTTTATAGAGTGATTAGGCTAGCACAGCTAATGCTCCATTGATGGCAAAAGTAGGTTACATTGACCTGGCTGCAGAAGGATCCCAGCCTTTGTGTCTTTTTCTGTCATTGAGCTCTGGAAGTAACATAGTTGGTAAACAGAGATAACACCCATGAACAAAGGAACTTTTCTTTGGCCAGGGGCACTCCTTTGCTCTAAGCGTCAACTCAATTTTCAGCCTAATTCTGGGTGTGAATAGGACTCTAAATAGGGATTTATTAGAGATGACTCTACAAATAGAAACTATAGATGAAAGATTTTATTTAGCAGATGATTTTTATTTAAGATGCATTAAATGAATAGACAAAAAAGTGGTATAAGGAAGTTAAGCTATTCTAAATCTGAAGAAGATAACTTTCTAACCACAGGCATAAAACTAATGGTTTGGTAACCAGTGATGTGCATAGTGAGCATCAGAAAATTCATACTGAAGTATAGCAGGCAGTAATCATCCTGCCCTCTTTCCACAAAACAAACTCAGATAAGGCACTCTATGTTGAAAACACATATTAATTCAACATAAAAAATGCAAATGATTTGTGAAAGGGCAGGTCATTAAATAGTGTCTGTATACAATTTCAGAGCATATCATTCCTTTACAGATAAGAAAGCTAAGAGATCTAATGAGGTTAAGTGAGATTATAAAGAATATTCAACCCTTTGGATCAGAGTCTGGACTAAAAAAGACAACTTGGTCAAAATCTTTGAAATTTTAAAATTTCACAGCACATTTCCTTTCTTACCAGAATTACTTCAAAAATGAGTGGGATCAGTTTGCTTTCTTCCACAAGTCTGTAAGAAAAAAAAAAAAAGATAACCACACATTACAATGTGTATATTTAAACTATACATTACAAAGTGTGTATTTAAGTTATTGCCCTGATATGGAACAAAGAAGTCCCCCTGTTTAACTGCTAAATTCTGTAACCAAGAAATGGTATGATTAAATGCTCATTTTTAATACACTAAACTATAGCTATTAAATACAAGAAATGAGTCTTCTTTAAAAGTGACTACTATCTTAGTCTTATTCATCTATAAAATTGAAATCTTAGACTGATATTTTTAATGTGAAAATTAAAATTCACAATTATTATAAAGAATATCAAAAAGATTTGCCAGTTCAAAGAATGTAACCAATCCTCACTACAGTTAAATTATAAGCATGTGACACTGTAATTTTTTATATATGCCTCATTAGCTGTCTTCTCAGCATTAATGAATTAATGTACAATGAATTTTAATGGCCTTTAATTTTTTAAAAATTGGACACCAATCATCCAATACACTCTAGGCACTCTCCCTCATCAAATCTAGTTATAAATTTTCATCAGTTGTAACAGAATAATTTTTTCATGCAATTTAAGAGAAACTAGCCTTGATAATACCAAAAATATTCAAAAGTCAGTTTTTATTAAGAACAATATTTCAACTTCTAAATAATCCTTTAATCCTGGGCTCAGCAAACTTTCTGCTGTAACAGTCCACATAGTAAAACATATCTTATGTTTTGCAGGCCACACAGTCTCTATTGCAACTACTCATCTGTCATCAGAATGTGAAAGCAGCCAGAAATAATAAACAAGTACGTTTACATTTCAACAAAACTTTATTTACAAAAAACAGGCAATGGGCCATTTGGAAGCCACAAGCTTTCTGACTCCTACTTCAATCAAAAAATCATTCCATTGTAATATTTTATTAGAATTAACTTTGTATGATAAACTACAAAGCTTAAGATAAGCATATTGCTCTGTTGTAGGTATGTGCAGTTTGTCTATTTTACAGAAAATACCAGGTGGAAGCAATTTTATCACCTGTTTCCCAGGAACTTATTCACAATAACACATGGATAGAAGAAATGCCTATGAGACTAACCAAAAAAGATCAGTGTTTATAAATCTGTGTCAAGGAAAGAGATACAGAGAGGTTTCCCACAGACTAGAGCAGTTAGAAAGTCCTATCTCATTGTCCAGCAAAATAATTGTTCCTCACAGCATCATTCACAATAGCCAGGATATAGAAACAACCTAGGTGCCCACAATGGATAAGTGAATAGAGCAAGTGTGGTATAAACACATGGTAGAACACTTTTAAGTTGTTAAAAAGAAGGAAATTCTGTCACAGATGAATCCAGAGGATGCTATTCTAAATGAAATAAGTTCAGCACAGAAAGAAAACACTACATGATTTCACTTATCTGTGGAATCTTAAAAAGTTAAATTCATAGAAATAGAGAATAGAAGAGTGGATACCAGAGAGGCTGAGGCTAGAAGTGGACAGGGAAAGGGGACACATTAGTCAAAGTGTACAAAGTTCAGTTATCCCAGAGGAACAAGTTCTTGTGATGTACTGCATAGCACAGTTACTATGCTAGTAAATAATATATTGTCTTATTTCAAATTTGCTAAAATATTTTAAATGTTCTTACCACAAAGAAACAAGTGTATGTGGTAATGAAATATAAGCCTGATTTAATGATTGCATGATGTAACATAATATCACATTTTACCCCACAAATGTACACAATTATTATTTGTCAATTTAAATAACAAAATCTTTAAAATAAATATGATAACTTCTGTAGGGGGAAAAAGGTTTTGATTACAATTTTTAAGTTCATGTATATTCTTTCACTTTCCTGGGCAATTGAAGGCTCTGATGTGAGGATGCAACACCTCACAATGAGCCAGGGCAGGATGAGACATGCACAATTTCAAAGACCAAGCACAATTTCAGGCCCAGCACATTTGCCATCTTCTTTCTCAGTTTCCTAAATGTTAACTGTCTCTTTTCCTAACTTTGTCTTCTTAAGTCTTCATGATATACTATATCATTATGCCCAGGACGAAATATCCAAGTGCATACATCTCAAAGTTGCCCTAGCAATCAAGGCCAACAAAATCACAAGAACAAAGGTACCACTACCTCTCTAATGGTAACTAGAAGTCCAAGTATTCCTCCATTATAGGCTTCTGCATCATTCAGATATAGAAGTGTGCACTCACAAGACCAACCTGTTTATTTAAAAATATATTACAATATAACCACACAAAACCTCCTTAATTCATTCTTAACAATTAGAACACATTCTTCTCCAGATCTCTGCATAATGAGCAGGCTGGACTGCTTTCCAAGTCACCTCTAAAATGTAAAACTTCAGGCCTCACATTCTTCTGAACATTCAAAAATTGTCATTCAAAAATGACAAATTTTGTTCTTCAATTTGATTAACATAATTTGGAATCACACTGGTAAATTAAAAGGGAACTCAAGCCAAGTTATAAAAATTCATTAAAAATTCTATATTGTTTTCTTTTTCTTTTTTTTTAAATAATATCTTTATTTTATTTATTTATTTTGAAATGTGGTGCTGAGGATCGAACCCAGTGCCTCACACATGCTAGGCGAGCACACTACCACTGTGCCATAACCCCAGCCCCTCTATATTGTTTTCTATGATTTATGAACTAACCTTACATGTAACTCTAAAGCAAATAAAGAACCAAGGTGTCTGCAAACATTTATAACTATTGAAGGCTGTGTTTTTCACAATTGTGAAAAGTAATCAACAAGTGGACAATGGGATGAGTATACTGGGTTTTAATTAGCAATTAAAAATAAAGCAAAGAATATCTTGAAGTGTGATACATAGTACTATTCTGTGGTATGCTGGGCAGGAGCAGAAAATCGTTTATTCTGTATATATTTTTTCTGAATTTCTTTTTAAGTCATTTTATAATATTTTATAAAAATATTTATTCTGGGGGCTGGGACTGTGGCTTAGTAGTAGAGCACTTGCCTTGCATGTGTGAGGCAGTGGGTTTAATTCTCAGCACCGCATATAAATAAATAAAAATAAATAAAGGTCCATCAACAACTAAAATATTTTTAAAATATTTATTCTGATTATCATTTGATGCTTAACTAACAACTCCAAACTTACTAGCATAAAGAAATGACCATTTTCCAATACTCATGGGTTCTGTGAGTCATGAATGTGGAACAGGGCACAGTGGGGATTACCTATCTTCGTTCCATGATGTCTGAGGCCTCAGCTGGGAAGACAAGGGCTGGGGGTGACTACAACAGCTCCTCTGTCTGGCCAGGCAGGGATGAGTCAAGGAAGGCTCTGTTAACTTTTCACCGGAGAACCTACTACTGCCCTCTCCATGAGGCTTGGACATGCCAGCATGATAGCTGGTACTGAGAAGGAGCTTCTGAGCAGATGGTATCTAGAGGGTGAGTGCCCCAAGAAAACCAGAGGGAAGCCATGTGGCCTTGCCTAACCTAGCCCTGGAAGTCATGTAGTGTGAATTTCTCTGTTTTCTAAGTGGGTACAAGTGAGTCACTAAATCAGTCCAAATTTGAGAGGAGGGCAACTAGGCTCAACCTCTTGGTGGGACATGGCATAGTCTCTTTATGGAAGAGGGTGTAGGACAAGAGATACTTTCGTAGCCATCTTTGTAAAACAGTCTGCAACAAATAGAAAATGTTTACAATGTTTCTTCACTAGTGTGAACAACTAGAGTTTACACAGACAGAAACCAGTTAATAGGCTGCTAAAATGCTACAAGGAGGAAAACTGTGGGCATTATAGTAGTGCGTGCACACAAACACACACAAAATCACACGTACTTATTAGTTCAACCTTTTGTGGGTCAGATGTCTAGCTCTCACAGTCACACAGAGCTGGAATCCAGGTGTCAGTTAAGCTAAGCTCGATCTGGAGGCTGAGGGTTGAAGGGACCCATTTTCAGCCTCATTCTTGTTGGCAAAATCAGCTCCCTGTAGAACTGAGGTCTCTTTCCTTGCTGGCTGCCAGCTAGGGACCCCTCTCAGCTCCTACATTCCTTTCCATTTGGCCCCTCTATCTCCAAAACCAGCAAAGGAGGCTCTCTTCCATGCCCAATCCCTCTCAAGCTTCAACTTCCCCATCTCTGACCACTAGACCAAACTTGAAGGGGTCTTATGATTGGTCAGACCCAGTCAGACATTCTTTATATTTTAAGGTCAAAACTGTGGGACCTGAACTACGTCTATAATAACCCTTAACAATCGTGCTAAATTAATGTTTAATTGAATAAATAGAAGAAGGGATACATACACCAGAGCCTGAGAATCTTAAAGCCCATCTTAGAATTCTATGTCAGGTCTAAACTTGCCCCCCAATCCAGTTCCATCTTGCCCCTATTTCCCTTCCTAAAATTAATTCATATTTGATTCTCTGAATAAGCTACTTCTGGTCATACAAACCTAAAACAGAAGCTGGACTTTATTTAGTTTTCCAACACTACTGGTTAGGAGTGGTAGATTTCACATTTGTTCCATAACTGACTGAGCATTAGACTACAAACATAGCTTTTTTGTTTACATAATTTACCAGTCTAGTGGACCAATGACAGTCATTTTAAATTAAAAATCTCTAACATCAACTTGAATTTCAAATTACTGATTCAGTGAATCAGCTTCAAAAAAACAGTTTCCTTATGTTTAGTTATAGTGCAATAATATGCCTACCCTGAAAGCAATATTTGTAGCTTTTCTCCTTGAAAGGCTTGCCCTTACCTGCAATGCTTGCTAATCCACCTATAGAGAATTGCAGAACTCTTAACATAAAGGCATAACATATACTAGGAGTTGTTTTTCACACACACTAAAAAGAGCAGGGTTGATATTTTAGGTTTTGCAGAGATAAATTTTAGATCCAGCCATTTTACAAAGATCTACACTGTTATGAGCAGACATTATTCTTCCCTGAGGATGTATATACCCCAGTAGGCACAAAACATATCAAAATAACTTAATTCAAGTTATAAGGCTGACTGCTTCATTCACTGAGAAAGTCCCAGAATTAAGTTATAATATGAAGATATATTAGAATGTACCTCAGCCAGGCATAGTGGCTCACACCTGTAATCCCAGCACTTAGGGAGGCCGAGACAGGAGAATCACGAGTTCAAAGCCAGCCTCAGCAACGGCGAGGCACTAAGCAACTCACTGAGACCCTGTCTGTAAATAAAATACAAAATAGGGCTGGGGATGTAGC
>CM053413.1:17900023-17929117 GCA_028644305.1 Xerus rutilus
TTTTTTCCTTTGCCTTTTTTTACCCTCAGGGCTTGTCAGTCATGTTTGTAATCTCTTCACTGAAACTGCCACACTGTGCTTGGATGTGGACAATAAAAACAACAATGAGATGGCAACCACACTGCTGTTTTCCCTGCTTGATATTTTGCATGGCATGCTGACGTATACATCCAGTGTTGTACGGCTGGCTTTGCAGGTAGAGGATCACTTTTCTTATATCTTGAAAATCCTACTCCATGTCACACTTCCCTCTTTGTTCTTTCTGATGAGTCTTTATTTTTTTTTCTTTTTAAAAAGAACATTTTATTCCAGTCTACCAAAAGCTAACTTGGGGTGACCAATGTCAAGAGAAGAGGATTTGAGTACAAAATCCTAACGGAAGGCAAGAGAGTCATAGTAAGCAAAAACAGCATTAGTTTGGAAATTTCTTCTGTCCAAGGAAAGCGCTTTCCTGAGGTGCATCCTAGGGCTGGCCAAGTAGTGTGCAGACTTTCATGTCCAGAGACAGCCCATCAGCCCATCATCAGCAGGAAGGGTTAGCTTGCTGGGAATAATGGATTGAAAGTTTTCTCACATACGCGCGCACACACACACACACACACACACACACACACGTTTGATGCAATTGGATACATGTACGTAAATGTATATCACATAAACTTTCTCATTTGCTTTCCCTTATTACTGTTAACATGGAATTGTGAGGTGGTTTGGAGAAGCAGAGGTGTATTCATTGGCTATAGAAGAACTCAATTGGCCCTGAAGTCTAACCTGTGTTTACATCGCATCATGTTCTAAGAAAGGAAGGAGATGTGGTTTTATTGAGTACTTTCGTGTGATGTGCCTCCACATGACTAATTCATTTAATGTTCTCTCCTAGCCAACTGAGTCTGCTGATTCTTAGATGAAGAGAAAGGCACACAGCCAATATGAATTCATTGTTATATTTAAAAGCCTGGTAAAATTGCAAGAGATGTATATCAAATAGTAGCATCCTAGTTCAGATAGATACAGAAGCTAAAGTTGACACTGAACTGTTTTGATACCTTGCCAGGAGTCAGAGTAGCAGAGCCAAGGATGAATCCCTAGACCCTGGGTTATCACTATGATATATGGTATTTTTTATGCACTGTTAAGCCAGTCAAGTATTTGGCTTGTCCAGTATGATTTAATAAATAATTCTACGATCCTTGGAACA
Organism: Xerus rutilus; assembly: GCA_028644305.1. Classification (NCBI taxonomy): domain Eukaryota; kingdom Metazoa; phylum Chordata; class Mammalia; order Rodentia; family Sciuridae; genus Xerus; species Xerus rutilus. The sequence continues at coordinate 17,901,222 of CM053413.1, forward strand.
AATCTGGTAGTTACTAAGTGTTTAACCCAAACTGTATAACCAGTAGGTTAATATGGCCTTTGTATTATCTTGTTTTTATTTGCTCATCTATAGTCATCTTAAATTAACAGTAAAGCATTTTAAGTACTTTTGGAATCTTGAATTAATGTATTTTTCCTAGCTTTTCCTTTTTTTCTAGTGGGTCTGTCTTCAGAGAATATAAAAATACAGTGGTAGTTTAATGGAATTCTTCAAGAGATAAATACCTTGGTGATATCAGTCTGTAAAAGACTATGTCTTGTAGTTAATAAGAAGGATCAGAAGTTAAAAAGCCCCAGAACAATGGAAATTCTCTTTTATTACAAGTGATGAGGTATATATTTAGGGGTATTTAAAAGAAAACTCCTTAATACAAATGTTTTCTAATTATCTTTTTTTTCTCAGTTTGCTAGTGTGTCAATACATCACTGGTTTTAATTTTTTTCCATACTATCCAACACTGTCTTTTAATGCTATCATTTCTTGAATCCTTCCTTATGATATCCGTCACATACTGCTTTTGGCCTTGACCTCTGGCTTTGATCTCCATGATATCTGGTGTCAGTCTGAAAGAGGTAGAGTCCTTGAGACTAAGTTAGGAGAAAGAGTTGGGGAAAGAAATGGAGTGCTCATCAAAGGCATAGCCACCTGAAACACTGAGCTGTAAGTACTTTGCAAAACCATCAGTCACCTTTTCCATTTATAAAATACTCCACACTAGGGATTCTTCTGCACTCAGAATATCTACCTACTTTATACAAAAACTTCTTTAAAGTAGAATTGAAGAGTGGAAGTGTGTAAATTATAATAGTGGTTAGATTTATGAAGTACTTTTCTTTTCCAAGGAAGAGAGTGGTTTGATACATGTGTGGGTGCTGAGTAGTAAGTGTAGGCAAGTGCCAGAATCTCCATCTGGAGTAGAATCCCTATTCCCAAGTTTCCCTGAGATTCAGCACTGGTCCAGTTTTAACCCCGAGTGTTGTGTGTGACAGCTATTAGAGGCATAAAACAACAATGTGCTTGAGATTCACTGGTGTGGTGATGCACATGGGCCTTGCAATCTGGAATCCCTTCTATTCAAATCCCAAGCACACCTGTGTGGGACTGAACGAGTCACTTTACCTATCTGAGTATTATTTTCCTCATCTATAAAGCAGATATGATAACTACTGTGCAAGGTTGAGGTGAGACTTAGTACATATATATATATGTGTGTGTCTTACATATACCTGGCTCAGGGAAGTTAGCCAGTAATTGGTTGCTGTATCATAAACAGCAATAAGAAGAAAGGTATTCAATTTCTTGTCCATAAGGAATTTTCTGTGGGCCATGATTTCCTCATTTCTGTGTCCTGCTGCATGAGAGGGCCCTTAGTTCATATTTTCTGATCAATTCCTAGCAGGCTTATGAGTTATTAATTTGTTGTTTTATTTTGTAGAACAAATACATGGGGCTAAGCACCTGTAATTTCAGTAGAGGTCAAGAGAGAAAGGAGTGTTAGCTGTCAGGGAGCTTACGGTTTATTAGGGAAGACTGTCAATACACAAATAATGAGCCATTTTTAAATTATATAGTGAAAAAGGCAAAAATTGAAAGGGATGCTGCAGAATGACTAATGGGAGAGGAGCCAAACTCAGTTTTGAGGCTGGGGATGGCCTTTCTAAGGAAGGCAGATATTTAGTATTATAACCCAGGTCACAGAGCTTTCCATTCTGGGCTTTGTCTGTCATTTCTGAGGTAGGTGTAGGAAAGCTTTTTAAATTATTCTTTAGTTGTCTGTTAAATTGTTGTTAATTTGCCAGTGTGTTGAATTAGAAGACCGAGAATGTGGTCACTGCATCTTAGTCTCACATGCACATAAAGCCGATCTGTGGTTGGGGAGGCTGTAATTTCTATTTTCATAGTCTCTTAGAATTTTCCAGTTTGACTCTTCCATGGTCTTCCCTGTTTTGCTCTTCCCCATGAATTGTCCTGGCCCAGTTGTTGAGTGTAGATGAAATTTTTCTGCCATAGCCAATAGTCCTGATCATATCCTTTCCTTTGAAAACTTCAGTGACATTTCATTATCTGTGACATATCATTCTGACTCCCTGGGGAGACATTCAGGGTCTTGTATGATCCAGCTACATAATACCTCATCTGCTAGACTTCTGTGCTGCCCATACCCAAATTAAGCATTTGCATCACCCTCTTCTAAGTGGATTCTGATTCTTTTACTCCCTTGCCTTTCCTTGTGAAATTCCCAACTTCCAAAATTGCATATTACTCCCTATAGACTTTATTCCGCCATCCAAATGAAGTCATTTGTCACATTCTGCCACCCAAACTTTGTTTCTATTTCTATTATAGAAGTTTTGCACTCTGTCTTTTATGCAGTTATTTGGAAGCTTGTTATCTTTTACATTAAATTGTGAGATCCTAGACAGTAGGAACTGAATCTTGCTTATCTCTGCATCCAGAACGTGCCCATGATAGCATCTGGGGAGCACAGTGAGTGTGGAATTAGATTGGTCTGGTCCACATGATGGGCAGTTGTGCTGTAGCATGTACTTAAACCTACTTGAGGCACCCATGAGCAACTGCATGGGTAGCAAACTGTCTCATTCTGTATAGATGGCTTCCCTTTGTGTTTATCAGCAGACCTCTGTGGAGCACTTGCTTCTGTGCACTAGGTTTATGTAGCAATGGTAGATGTCACAGAATTGTATCAGTCCTAGACATTTTTATGCTAAGAAGTTGGCCATATACTGTCTCATTTTATATCATGTTGTATTGCTATTTAATATTAAACATGGGTCATAAGTTGACATTGCCAGGTTTTATATATTAATACTGTTAAACTTGTATTTCTACCTGGAGTTCTCCTTGGAGATCCATACATATGTATATACAGCTCCTTAATTATTGTGACCATCCCATATCCCATAGTCTAAAACTGAACTCAGAACTGGGCGCAGTGGCACAATCCAGTAATCCCAGCACTTAGGGAGGCTGAGACAGGAGAATCGTGAGTTCAAAGCCAGCCTCAGCAATAGCGAGGCGCTAAGCAACTCAGTGAGACCCTGTCTCTACATAAAACACAAAATAGGGCTGGGGATGTGGCTCAGTGGTCGAGCGCCCTGAGTTCAATCCCCAGTACCAAAAAATAAAATAAAAAAAAATAAAACTGAACTCAGGATTTGTCTTCCAAACCCATTCCCCTGCCAGCAAGTCATGCCACACTAACCAAAAATCTGCAAGTGCATCTTAAAATTCTCCTTTTTCATATTCCACATCTAATCTGTCACCAAATAATATAGATTTTACCTTAAATATCTAACATCCAATTACTTCTCTCAAACCCTAACCTAGACAACTATCTTCTTTTGCCTGGACTATACCAGCTGGGTAGGTCAAGAATATTGGATGGCTAGTAGTCGGAAAAGTTACTGTATAGCAATGACAAAGGACAGTGAGTTCTAGAAAGGAGTCTGGAAAGCACAGTGGCTATCAGGGTAGAGACAAGAGCCCTGTGCAAAATGCACCCAAAGGGCCACAGATCTGGGAGTCAGGAGACTGACTTGACGATGCATGATGCTGGGAAGTAAAGACATCCTGGGAGGAGAGCAAAACTGGGCCTCTGCATTTGTTGGATTCTACATTGACTGCTCCATGTAGCCCTTGCTGCACAGAGCTTCCATTGTGTGCTGATACTTCTGTGAAGAGAATTGAATTTTAAGGCATTCCTGTCATGCATTGCTCTCTTGTGCAAAGCTGCAACATTCTCTCTCTGGAACCCATGACAGTTGGTAGGCAGGGTCTAGATGTTTCTTGTATCTAATAACAAATGACTGTGCATATCTTGGAGGGTCTGGAGCACCACTGAGAAAGTCCCCCATTGTGGGCTTGTTCCTTTGCTCCATCTACTTGCTTATGAGGTTTGGAAAGGAATCAGGGACACCATGCCCCTCGCTGTTGCCTACGTCCTGATTTGCAACACTGCCTTATCCTTACCAAGAGGGAATCAGTCTACTCTAAAGGAAAACATGTTAAATGTTTAGTGTGAAAAGGCCAATATTCCATGTCAGACTATTCTTAAGAAGGCACAGGACCAACAGCCAAGACTTGGGAAGTTTCAGGCCTCTCGAATAGTGCAACACATTTATTTTTTGGGAGGAAGCTCTGCCTTTCTGGTAGTCAGGTAGGTAAGAGGGAAGCTCCCAGCTTCCAAATTAATTATTGCTATTGTTCCCTATAGCTGTAGAGAGGTGTACTTTTCTAAAAGACAAGTATCTCATTTCAAATCAAGTTGTTCTGAACTCCCCGCCCCGCAAAAAAATAAAGGCAGGCATCTGAAATTCTGTTCACAGGTCTGAAGTGCAGAAGCAAACTTGGCATTCATGAGAAAGATCCTGGAGTCCAGGTTAATGATCCAAGGCTGGGCAGCCTGCTCTGTGAGTTCAGGCAAAGGTCATCTAAAAGTGGTTTTATTTTGTTCTGAATAAAAGTAAAAGCAGAGTGTGAATGAAATATATACATTCTATAGCAAACACAATAAATACCAATACTACTTTTCAATATAAAGCAATTTATCTCCATGATAGAAATGTCCTTTGGAATATGACAGTTGTATAAAACTCCTGGGAGATGATGCACTTAAAGTTAAAAACCACTCACTCATTTTTTATTCTCAGGCAGTTTAAGCTTATATGTCCTAAGGAACATAGATCAGTATATGAAGCCTATTCATTCAATGGTATATTAGGTAAATATTCTAGAAGGTGTTCTCTGAGCAGGTATGTGCATGCATGCAAAGAAAACATAGCAAAATTAATTTGGTATATATATATAACATGCATAAAAATACTCAGAGAAGATTAGTATACATGAGTTGGAATCAAATAACCTCAGATTGTCCTTTGAACTTTAGACAAATGACATAGCTTCTCTAAACTTTAGCCCTTTCACCTAAGAAATGGGGCTTAAGCACCTCATCTCAGGAAGGTCGTGAAGATAAAGTGCTTGTCCTCTGCAGCATGTGGAGTGTCACCATCCTTCCTCCAGCAGCAGTCCTTGTTATTGCTTTATCTATGGGCTGTCTGGGTCTGCCTCTGTAGCCTGAGCTGATGGCAGTGGCAGCATGTGCACTGTTTGTCATGTTATGTCTCTTCTGGGGCCTCCATGTCCTGTGTCAGGGACCCAGGCAGAATGCTTCTCCAGACCCTTAAGTCTGCTAGTCCAAGGGGATCTGTCTCCTATAGCTAAGCTGACTAATCACTAAGACCCGTTTCATTTCCCTTCCTCCTGTTCTAGGCCCAGAAGTCTGGCTTAGGAGGGGACACTCAGGCTGCCGAAGACCTGCTATTGCTCTGCAAACCACTTACAGACTTAATTAGCCTGCTTATTCCACTGGTAAGAGCTCACCTATTTATGAGTCTTTCAGAATATTGCTGATGTTGAAGTAATTTCATCTGAATTTCATGAACTTTTGAGTTTCTACATTATTTTAATTCCCTTCAAAACTAGAACCAAAAGAACTTTGAAAGATTATTTTCTTTGGAAATACTAAATTTACACTTTAAAACCAAGAAGCTTATCATTCATTTAAATAGATAGTTAAGTAAGGCAGAATCTCAAATCTAATTACTTTCTTAATGTGAGATTAAAAAAAAATGAACAAATGAATTCCAAGAAGGAAGAATAAATCATTATGGGAAACAATTCCCTTTATAAAGGAGATTTTGGATTTACACTTGGCTTGCAGGACTGTCTAGAAACTTGAAAGCACAGACATAGAACTGGGGCACCTCTTTCTTCAATCCCAATAAAATTAAATAAAAACAGTTGAGACTACATAAGACTACTGAAGATATGAAAAGAGCCCAACAGAATCTCAGAGTTTGGACCAACTAAATAGTTTTGACCAAACTTAAAGAGGACCTAACATACAGATACAGGACTTGTCCTTTAACAGAGCAGTCAGCCAGAGGGCCTGTGGATGAAATTCCATAGAAGCTCTTGAAGAATAGAGGTAGTAGCCATGTGGCTCCAAGGACTGTGGCACAAATAACCCAGAGAAATGCATCACTGTGGCTGCCACCCTTCACAGAGGCAGGCAGCTCTCAGTGCTGAAAAAAATTGCTGGATTTGGCTTCTCCTGCCCTGTGGCTTTAAGGAGGACAGATGCAGTTTGGATGAATAATTCTGCAGACTTAATTGTATTTAATGAGTAAAAGTTTGTTTCAACTGAGGGAAATTTTAAAAAGGGAAAAAAATCACTACTGATTTATATTAAATAATATCATATAAGGAATAGAGTGGTTACCAAAAATGTGGCCCATGGGCTGACAGTGAAGTGAGGGAAGGACACAAAACCCAGGGAACTAGACATGCTCCTGACAAAGTAGAAAGGTCCTTGGTGTAGAATGTTGCATGATGTTACAGGCCAGTGGCAAAACTGCTCCAGCACACAGCATGAGGGCTGAATCCTGAGAGCCAGTGCTCTCACAGAAAAGGGCAGGAAACAAGCAGGTTCCTGGGAACAGACAGGAAAGACTCATAAACTACACACACTTGAAGGATGTGTAGAAGATGTGAAAAGACCCCACTGAAGATAAGTAGATGGATACAATATGTGATATAGGATAATACCTACCTTTATAACAAGAAAGTTAAAAAATAGTTTAAGAAAGACTGAAGAAAATCTTTGAGGGCACTGTATTTCACATGTATATTTTATAGATAAGGTTTTAGTGTTTGCCGCAATCTGAGATATTTTCTTTTAATAGGTGAGTTTATTCCAGTTGAACTTATTCATTTTTAATAGAGTTATTGAAACTTATATTCAGTCTTTATATTGTTCTAAGTGTCTTCCTATCTTAGATTCAAGGTATAATGCAAAACAAAACAAAAAAATCCCCTTTAACAGGAAAAGAGAATAGTATAAAAGTAAAGAATAAAGTCCACAAGAAGATATAAGTGCTATGAACCTTTTTCTTTCAAATGTGTGGGATGGTATAAAATGCAAAGAACCAAAAACATACAGGGAGAAATCCAGTTGTATTGAAATATTGAACATATTTTTTCATTGCTTGACAGAGCAGGGATTGGCCTGTGCCCTATTTTTGTAAATAAAGTTTTATTAGAACACAGCTACATAGACGATTCATTTACATATTGTCTGTGGCTGCTTTTGCCTCTTAATAGCCGCATCGAATAGTTGTAACAGAAACCTTATATCCCATAAACCTATATTAATTACTCTGTAACTATTATAGATGTTTGACAGCTGATTTAGACAATATGAGTACTTTAGTAAGATTGATCTAATAGGAAAATATTTATTTCCACACTCTGAAAATAGAGACTGTACCATCTTTATTTTCTGGGAAGCATCTTTTAAAAGTTAACCATGTGTTATGTTAGAAGATTATCAATAAATTCCAGTATGTAGCTACAACCATTACCCAAAAACTAATAAAATTAGAAGGAAAAATAAAAATAATAGAAAACGCGCTGTTAGTAAATACTACCCATAAGTAGAAGGAATAAAATATTTTTGTGTCAGTCTGGGCCTAATCAGGAGACAGAAAGCACACAATGATTTAAACAGAAGAATTTTAATAGAAAGAATTATTAAGCTATGATAGAATACCTCTAAGATTTTAAAAGAGTTCTTTAGGGTACCCTAAAACTGAGGTGAAAAGACAAACTTGAAAGGCACACATCAGACTTCAGTGGAGACAGCAGGGTACAACCCACAATACAGTGAAGAAGTCTGTTGGATTGCAAGGCCCAGAGCAGCCCACAGTCCCTGGGAAAGCAGAAGGCAACCACCCAGGGAGTAGGAGAATCAGAGTCAGGCATGCAAAGGCAGGTGTCACTATGGGCAGAAGACTTGGAGTGCTCAGTGCTTGTAGGAATGTCCACAGGGTGGACCTCTGAAGGAGGCAGGAAAACAGGAGGAAATGGGGTGCTAGTGAATGTGGAGGAGCTTGGAGCACACAGTATCCTCATTGGGAGAGCAGTAGGATAATAATCCTGGCTAGGGCTGGGGATCCTTGAGGGACCTTGAGTTCTGGGCACATGGTGCAGGCAGCTCATGACCAATGCTGTTACACCCACACTTATTAGTGATGTGGTCACCAGAACCAGCAAGAGAGCCCTTGACTCCTGTAGTACACTTTGAGTGCCCTTTACTGAGGAAAGTTGCAGTCTCACTCTGAAGGAGGGATGCTTTAAGGAAATCTGCCCATCATCACAGAACATGTATTGAAGGGTACATATGGAACCAATGGCAAGCAATGAATTTCTGGCACAGTGATCAAATTGAGTTCATTCCAGAAGGTAAGATGACCCACTGTTAGGAAATCTAGCATTCCCCAAATCCATATGGCTTTTATATCCTGCCAGCAATGGATGAGCGTTCTTGTCCCGGATATTATCGGTTCTTTTTTAAAAAATTATTTTAAAAAATATTTACCGTCTTAAAATAGAGTGGTAATGTCTCATTGTGATTTCAATTTGCATTTCAGTAATGACAAGTAGTATTGAGCATCTTTTCATGTGTTTATTTCCCAATATTTATATTATTAAAGATATTTTTGTAACCTGAACTTCCTTCATAATATGAATATATTAAAAGTAAAATTAAATCAAGTTACTTTCTAAAAAACTTTTAAATGTATCATTTAAGTGCCTACAAAATTTCCCAATGTTTTTTAAGTCAAGTTAGTGTTCCCTGGAAGAATTTTAACTAAATTAATTAATTTTTAGCTTTATATTTTTACCCATTAACTCCACAGTCTTTTTACTTAAAGAACATTTAGTCACCCTTTCTCAAATGAAACTTTCTTTTGTTATCTACATTTCATGCAGTCACAAATTAGAAATGACATGGAAGATAAAATGCAAGATGTAGATAAAATTAAAATAATAACAGCAGCAGGAAAGCTAGTATTGCATGGAGTTTCTGGGCACAAGTGCCACCTAGCTTTGCCACTTACCAGTTGTCACATTGGGCAAAAATATTAAATAGCAATACTTGTTACTTGATTTATGGATTCCTTAGTTTCCTCATCTTTAAAATGAGGTTAGTAATACTAACTAGATCATGAGGATATTATGGCACATAGTAAGTACCCACCAAATATATCTCTATGAAAGTGATTCCTATTTGCCACATGGTATCCTGTGCTTCAGTGAGCTAGGTTCTGCTCTCAGTGCTTAACTTTGGTCTTATTTAGTCCTTCCTTCTTTATGACAAAGGGCTCATCCTCACCTTACAAATAAGAACCCTAAAGCTTACAGAGTATGTAATACAGATTAACAGGGTTAGATGTCTGATCTCGAAGCCCACATTTTCCCCACCCAATTCTAGTTGTCCTCTGGATTAGCTTCCAACCCGTTCATCTCCTAACTTTACTACATTTGGAAATATTCTCATTGAAACATAATCCACTGGATTAGAAATTCATTCTGGGTTTTGTTTTTTTTTCTAAGTTTTGGAAAATGCCCTTAGTTAGGAGTCATCATCAGATGCAATTTACATAGTTTAAGGAGAGATTCCGAATGAGGCTACTTTTGCCTTTTGTCCCGAGGACAATGAAAAACACATGAATAAGGAAAAAAGCTTGCAGACTTCATAGATCATTTTTTGTTTAGGAAGGATAAAAGAAGTTATCTTATACTTCTACTTTATATAGGCATATTCAATTTCTTAGAGTTAATTAGAAAATATAAATGGTTAAAATGTGCTTTCAAAATGCAGGGAGCAGCCTCACCCAATGGCTGATGAGCTTGACTGCCTATACTTGTAATAACTGCCCTGATACATGGTTTATTGCCAAGTTTGAGTAATTAGACTTAAATCTCAGAAGGGACCAGACAGTCCCATCTCCTGTCGCGGAGGAATTTGTGTCTTTCAGAATTGTTTGTTGAACAGATGTCTGTCCCAGGTAATCAACTTAACAACCAAAACAGGCCATGATGAAAAATCCTTGGAGTGTTGAGAGTAGTGACTGAAGCTTAAAATGCAGACTTGATGCTTCAGGGGCCTAGGTGTTGCTTGAGGAGTTTTCTAGAGGTTCTGAGGTTGTTGAAGGGCAGAGAACCAGGAGCTTGGAATGGACAGGTGATTGCCTGCAGGCAGCACAGTTGTGTTATACAGAGTGATATGCATCTTCCACGTTCACAATCAGAAGGTTTCACCTGAAGGCTGACTTTAGGAGCTCCTGTGATAAAGGAAGGAGGTCAGCTTAGAACATGTAAAATGGTCTTTTATCTTGATATTTAAGGGTTTTGCATTTAACTAGTTAGTTAACATGCTTTATATATTCTTCCCCCATCATTTTCCTGCCTTTTGTAAGATTGAAGCACAACTCTGGGCTCTGCATTTGGGGCTGACACCTTTCTTCTTTCTTTTGAATTCCTTTGTAATACATTGAATTACATAAAAAAATGCCAATATCTGGCCATTGGGGGCTTACAGAAGTGGCATTTCATTTGGTTCAAGATTATATTAGGAATATGTGACAACTTTTATTGGTTTGTACTACAGCTAGTTCCTCAAATCTATGAAGCCCATTTTCCATACATAGTTTTATCCCCCAATTTGCTTGAATTGGAATATGATTCTAGGCTAGAGGTTGCCAGGTAGGTGGAGGCACCCTGGACTTGGAGTCAGAAATCAAAAACTCAGTGCCTGGCTCTGCTGCCACCCAGCTTGTATGATCTTAGATGAGGCACCTTTGATTCTTAGCCTGGGAAGATTAAACAAGGCGGTACATGGGAAGGTGCCTAGCATGATGTTGGCTGCATTTCATTGCTTTCTTTACTCACTTTAGCAGTTGAGTGTCATTTCTGTGAAATTTCCCAGTCACATGGTATTTTACATGTGAATCTACCCTACTCCTCTGCTTGCTATTTTTGTTGTGATGGCTACTCCTTTCTTCATTTAGTACTCCTCTTCCTATCTCTCTTCACCCAGCTGGCCTGAGACAATACCCCTCTGCTCAGCTCAGGGGCTTTACTAGGCAGATTCTGGAGTCTTTTTTATAGACTCCCCCCACTGGTGTTTACAAATTCTTCCCAAAGGCCCCTGTTGTCAGCTTTCCTTTTCCAATTTTTCTTCTGATTACTTACTGTGAATATTTACATATATAAAAGTATGTAGTCAGATTTGCTTGAAGAGTGTCAATTGCTAATAGGTCTTCCTGCTTCTCCCCCTGGAGTTCTGGAGCAGCCTCCTACACTGTTCATCTTAGAGCTTGGGTGTTTCATGGTGATGCAGCCCTAGCATCCAGGGTAGGTAATTACCCAAGGATAAAATCGTCCTCTGAGACATTTTTCCCAGCTCTGTGGGACACTGACTCTGTTACTAGTAACTTGATCATACTTATGTTCTTATTTATTGGCCAGGCGTCTGCCTAATGTATGTGAGCTGTATTGTGTATATCCACATTTATCACTGGAGCTATTAGATTTAAAAATAGCCTGTGACAAGAACATTGCCATGTGTCTTTTGTGGGAAAGATTAACACACATTTATAGCTGTATATAAAGTGAAGAAAAATAGTAATAAGGCCATTGAGGACCTAAACTAGAGCACATATAGATCAAAGATAAATTTTACAGTGGTTGTTAAAAAATGTAATAGGTTACAGGATGAGGTGCTGGAATTGCTTTCCTATGGAGAAAAATAAACAGACTTTCAGTTTTCATCTTACTTGGACAATTTTTGAGGCATTTGGCCTAAAGACAGAAGAATGGTTTTTTGAGGCTCTTTCCAGATATGGTTCTATGGAAATAAACTAATTATCCTTAACAGAATATGAAACCTATCAACTCATAGTTTTGAACTATAGTCAATCTTCCTTGTCTGTGGAACATAAATTCCAAGACTGCCAGTGGATGCCTAAAACTCTGGGTAAACCCCATAAATGGATGGCCCTGATTATGATGTCTTGACTTAGAATTTCTTTGACTTTACTATGGTATGAGAGTAATATGCATTCAGTAGAAATTGTACTTTGAATTCTGATCCTTTCCTGGGCTAGCAACATGCAGTATGATAGTCTCTCAAGATGCTTGGCAGCAGCAGGAAGCTGTGGCTCCCAGACATCCATGAGATCAGGAGGGAAACAACCAACTATCTATAGTGAGCTGTGTTGCTATCTGTGATGTTCGGTAGGTTAGGTGTATTAAAGGCATTTCAACTTAAGATACTTTTAAATTACAATGGGATTATCTGGATATAACCCCACTATAAATCATGGAGCATCTGTATTGTTTTTTTTTCTTATACATGCATACCTATGATAAAGTTTAATATGTAAACTAGGCACAATAAAATATTAACAATAGCAATTACAACATATTGTAGTAAAAGTTATGTGAATGTGGTTTCTCTCTCTCTCTTTCTCAAAATATCTTATTGTACTGTATTCACCCTCCCTCTTTTTGGGAAGATGTGAGATGATACAGTGCTATGTGCCAAGATAAAGTAAGGTGAATGAATAGGCTACTATTGACTTTCTCTGCCAATCCCCAGGACTTTATGCTGTGTAGTGGAACGAAATTGCCCACTGTCTAGCTCCATCTAAGATCATGAATCATCCTTTTGTCCAGTGTATCCACATTGTATATTCTACCCACCTGTTAGTCAATTATTAGCTAGTTCAGTTATCAGATCAGTTGTAGTGGTATCATAGTGCTGGTGTCCAAAGAACCCTCAGAATGGCATGCAGTTTGAAATTTATGAATTGTTTAGTTTTGGAGTTTTCCAATTAATATGTTTTTCCTATACTCGATCATGGATTATAGGGAGGGAGGGGCATTGTAGGAGAATGATAGTGAAATGTATGTAGAAGAAAGTTATCCTTAGTCTATTTTGAGAAACTGATGATTCTAGACCCTCTTCCCATAAAAATGCCTAGACTCACTCGTATGCAAAGTTCTGCAAATAATTGATATTTCAGGAGGAATTTCAAATTATCACAGGGCAATCATATTATAAACTGTGATTATACAGGTTATAATAAGCCAACATGACATGGTAGCAAAATCGCTTGTATATGTCTCTCTCCTCTCTTCACTAGACTGTAAGTCCTTTGAAGGCAAGGACCATATCTAATTGCTTCACTTTGGGACCTGGTACAGAGAAAAGATTCAGTAAATGTTTTTGTAGAAAAAGAAATGAAGAGCTAACATGTATAGTGTATTTTCTTAGCATAACTGAGAATAGACCAAATCTGCTAAGACATAGATTCAAGTACAAATTTATCCAGTTTTTCTGCACCCCTGCTCTTCTACCACATCTGAACTAGCTGATCAAGAGGTGGTAATGGTTATGGCTAACCAGCTCACTTGCTTTCAAATCACATCATCTGAGTTCTTTCTAGAGGTTACCCTCTTGGCAGGTTCTGCTGTAACATTCACTAGGCAGCCTGATTTCTGGAACAACTATACCCTGTCTTTGATTGACAAGACAGGACATAAAAGAGGAGTTAGCATTGCCCAGGGACTCATGTGTTTCTGAAAAAATTGCTATGCTTATAGTAACTAGTATATAACTAGTATATAAAAACCAAGCCCTAGGATCCCAGCAGCACTGATGATCATAGAAATCTCTGAGCAGTCAGAATAGATGCCACAGCTTCAGTACCCTTTCCTAACAGCAGTACCCAGGGCTCCGACATTCAGTGTTTAGGTTAGGGTAGCTTTAGGAAAAGAAGGGCCCCAGAATTGCAGGCCTCTTCTCTCCCATTACTTCTTATACCTTTGTCTTGGAATGGTGGTAATGTTGAAGTATGTTTTTTCAATAGCATTTTGTTAGTGGCCAAGGCTGCCTGCTCTAAGCTGAGTAGGGAAACATTCATTATGTGATGTACACAAGGAGTGCCTGAGGCAGCTCCCCTAGAAAGTCATCCTCACTGAGGACCCACCCAACATCCTTGCACTGTCATCTTTTCAAGCCCTCTTTCAAGTAGTAATGCTTTAATGTGAACTTGTTTCCCTCACGGGACCAGACTAGACAGCAGGACAGACCAAAGAGAATGAGGGAGCGAGAGTAGCGTGGAAGAAAGTCTTGAGTGTTGAACTGAAACATGCATGGGTCATGTCAAAAACAAAGTCTAGTTAATTAAAAGGATTTTAAGGGTGAGCATTATTATTTTTTATTCCCAGTACACTTTCTTTGACTTTAAAAATCTAGGATTACAATCATTTTGCATCATTAATGCTTGAGTTTTTATGTGTTTCATTGAGGAAGGTGAGTCTTAGTAATTGTACTCTCATGCAGGTAAGGTTCTAAAGATTAACAATTAGGACCACGTCAGAATACATCCAAATTTTAGTATAATTTACACGTACACATCTCACATACTATATAAGAATCAATGATGATGGTAATCACCCATGGTTTTGGAGTTCCAGAACTCAAAGCCGGAATCCAATTATGGAATATAAGTTGGTAAATTAAAAGGTAAATTGGTATATATCAAAAGTCTTAAAATTATTTATACTTTGGAGTTTATACATTTGAATTCTACTTCTAGAAATCTTGCAGAGGAAATAATCACAGAAATACAGAATTGATTGTGTAAACATATATTCATGGAATTATTTTTAGCATGAAGAATTTTGTTAATACCCTGTTTATCAATTGCAAATAAATTTCATTTTTAAGATAGAAATCTATGATACATTAAATATGATTTTTCCCAAGCATAGTTAACAATGTGGAAAAATATTTTAATATAAGTTTAAATGAAATATCACAATATTTATTAATCATAATATGCCAATTTTAAGATATATTAAAAAGAAAAACAGACAGGTATGGTGCCACACACCTATAATCCCAGTGACTCAGGAGGCTGAGTCAGGAGAATCACAAGTTCAAGGCCAACCTCAGCAACTTAGTGAGGCCCTAAGCAAAGACCCTAATTCCAAATAAAATCACATTTCCAGGTACTAGAGGTTAGGATTTCACATCTTTTAGGGGTATACAGTTTAACCCATAATAGTATCCAAATGTAAAATGAGTATGCCTTTCACTCAGCAATACAAGTGTTAGAAATGTACCCTAAGGAGACACATTGGCAAATGGCAAAGAATTTCTGGGTAGGATTGTTTTCAGTAGTGAAAAATTAGAAGTACCTTAGTCAGTTGTGTATTAGTCAATTATGTTTTCTGTACAATACAATGAAACTGATAAAAATAGAGATGTAATTCTATATTTATTGCCATAGAAAACAATTTAAAAATATTGAACAAATCAAGTAAATTGTAAAGCAACATGAAGCGAGGGGGCGCACACCTGTAATCCCAGTGATTTGGCAGACTGAGGTAGGAGGGTTGCAAGTTCAAAGCCAACCTTAGCAATTTAGCGAGGCCCTAAACAACTTAGCAAGACACTGTTAAAATGAAAAATAAAAGGAGCCAAGTGCAGTGATGCACGCCTGTAATCCCAGTAGCTGGGGAGGCTGAGGCAGGAGGATCATGGGTTCAAAGACAGCCTCAGCAAAAGCGAGGAGCTAAGCAACTTGGACCCTGTCTCTAAATAAAATACAAAACAGGGCTGGGGATATAGCTCAGTGGCCAAGTGCCCCTGAGTTCAATCCCCAGCACCCACCTACCCCAATAAATAAATAAATAAATCGGCTGGGATGTTGCTAGTGGTAAAGTGCCCCTGGGTTCAATCCCCAGTGCATAAATCTATGTGTGTGTACACATGTGTGTGTGTGTATATATAGATATACACACACACACACACATTTAAATATATAATTTGTATTTAAAATCATTATTTAATAACTAATAACATTCAGCATTATTTATAATTAATAGACACACACACACAGAGGCAGTTCTTGTTTTGCATGATTCTGCTAAGCCTAAATTCCAACTAAACAATATCAGTCTCCTTAATAGCATGGTCCAAATTTTAGTTCCCATTGTGTATTAACTGGGAATAAGGGCATGAAGTACAAACTTTGCTACCAGCTCTTCAGTCAGTAAATACTATGTAATTAACAGACGTGCATCATCACAAATGACCAATCATGCCACCTATTTCTAAGTCTATTACCAATCGATCACTGTGTATCTGTTGTTTATTTCATACACAGACTCCAAAGCATGTAACTGCGTTGCCTCCTTGCCCCCTACTGATAAATCCATGTAGCATTTTACCAAAATGAATAACGGGAAGGAGTCATTCAGCAAGGATGAAAGTACATCAAAGAAACAAGAATAATGTGGGGAGAGAAATTTGAAAGGAAAGTAAATGGAGTTATAAAAGAAACAGCTGACTGCAGGAATGTTGGCACTGTTGCCCTCCAAATGGCTCTAGATACATAGCCAGAGGAACTTAGGGAGGGTAAACTTATCTACCTAAATGAGAAAGATGGTTTTCATGAAAAGGATGAGGTTGCACCAGAGGAAGCAGTGCTTACCAACAACTTCACATTGTAGGAACTCTTAGATTTCACAACATTGGAAGTGCAAAGGATGGACTCGGGGATGTGGCTCAGGGTATATAGTGCTTGACTGGCATGTGTAAACCTCTTGGTTTTATCCCCAGCACCACCCACTGCCCCTCCTCCACGCACACGTTCACACACACAAGTGCAATGGATAAAATGTTGGGAGTTGATTCAGTTTAGAAAGAGGAATGGAAAGGGTGTCTCTCTTCCACATTGTTCATTTTAGTACAAGACAAGCACTATTCACACTGTTCAAACAACTCTTGATAAGTGTTTTTAAATAATTAAAACACTGATTTTTCAATGTTTAAAGTTATAGGGTTCTAAATAAAAGGTTTCCTTTTTAATTCTCCTAGATGTTTATAATAAGAGATTTTTAATGTTTTGATGAAAAATTTTAAGAACCAAAGTGTAATCTTAACTTTCCCATTTATTAAGATCATTTGCATGTTTTCAGTCTGCATGGTCATTTTTATGGTCCATGCAAAGAGAGGACTGCTTCTACAAATAATAGGACACACACTGAAATGCTTGCAGTCATTAACTCTGGGTGATAGAACTACAACTGATTTCTGTTTTCTTCCTTACTCCATCTTCTGTATGTTTCAAGTTTTCTCCCTTTTTTGGTTCCAGGGATTGAACCCAGGGGCACTTAACCACTGAGCCACATCTCCAGCCCGTTTTTTTTCCCCCTCCCTCATGACAGGGTCTTGCTAAGGTGGTTAGGGCCTTGTTAAGTTGCTGAGGCCTGCTTTGTTCTTTGTATCCTCTTGCCTCAGCCTCTCCAGCTTCTGGGATTATAGGCATGTGTCACTGCATCTGGCTTATTTCAGATTTTCTTAACATTGATCACTTTTTTATGGTATCCATGTTTCCTTAGCAAAAACAATTTATAATATTTCTACCTTCTGTCTTTTCCCAGTTTCCCAATACCTTCTAAGAAATCAGTGGTGTCTCTCTCCTATGAGCTGAGAGTCCACTTTAAGCTTTTCCCTCTCATTTATGGAATAAAAAATCAAGACCAACTGCATACTGCCTATAGGAAACTTGCCTTAAGTATATAAGAGGCACAAGTTGGTTAAAGGTAAAATCATGGGAAAGGGTGAATTGTGCTAATGCTAGTCAAAAGAAAGTTTGCGTGGCTATTTTAATATTAAACAGAGTAGATTTTATAGCAAAGAATATTACCAGGGCTAAGAAGTCATTTTCTACTGATAAGTTGGACAGTACATCAAGTGGACATAACAGTGCTAAACAAACCACATGAAACAAAAAACTGTTATAAACAAAAGGATAAAAAGACAAATCTTCATTTTAATCAGATTTCAATATTCCTCTCTTGATCGATCATTGATAGAACAAATAGAAAATGAGCAAGGAAATGGTAGATTTAAGCAGCAATACTATTCAATTTGACCTTATTGATATTCATAGGACACCCAACAAAAGTAGAAAGTATGTTCCTTCAAGTGACTGAACATTTTATGAAGATGGACCATATTCTGAGCCATAAAACAAGTCTCTAAAATGATTTAGGTCATATAAAGCATTTTAAAACTTATAAATACATAAAAATTTTATATAACTTCTGTAATACATGGTAACAATATTTTATAAATATATAAAATTCACCATGATGAGATTAAATTAAAAATTAATAAAAGTATTTAGAAAAATTCTCAAATATTAAAACTGACACACTTATAAATAAACATGAGTTGAATAAATAAAAGATTAGAAAATCGAACTAAATGAAAATGTTATCAGACCTTTATCCAGTTGCTTCATATGCAGCAGGCTAATTCATTGAAGATACAAGGAATTGAGGAAAGGAAGGGACTTTATTTGAAAAGCTTGCTGATGCAAAAGAAGGAGGACTCTTTTTCAGAGTCCATCTTGCAGGGAATCTGATTTAGGAGTGTTTTATATAGGTGGGTGCTGGTTGTTTACAAACTGGAGGCACCTTCTCACAGCAGGTGAAGGTGGATCAGACTGGTGGGTGCCTTCTCAGCGGGTGAGTCAGATGATGCCCATCTGATCTTAATTGCCTAGTCACAAGATGTTTTTCAGTTCTGCAAATGTTAAGAGAAACAACTATTATTTTTGTTTACTAATTAGATTGCCTGTGTGCAGTTCCTGATATAGCACACAACTGACTGGCTAGAGGAAGTAGTTGCAAAGAAAAAAGAGAAGGGTCAGGTAAAGTTAAATATGGAGTGCTTAATGCTTGGCATTAAAAGCACTACAAATCAGAATTTGTGCAATGCTATTAAAACAACTTACAGGGAGGGAAATTTATGGCATATAACTCCTATTTTAGAAAAGGAGAAGAAAGGTGTCAAATCAATGACCTCAGCTTCTACCACAAGAGATTAGAAAATCAAATCCAAATAGAGCATAAAGATGGGAAATATATAATCATATGTATATATGATCAATCACAGCAGAAATCAATGATAGGACAACTGTAGAGAAATTAAGCCAGAACTCAGTTCTTTGAGAAGATCAACAAAATTGATAAACTCATTGACAATGAGAGAGGAATCTGGAGAGACATCTCCACAAATTCTACAGGCATTAAGAAATTAATATTCTGAATAGATTTATGCCGATCTACTAAAAAATTTAGATGAAATTTAAAAATTCTTTGAAAACAGAAATAAGCAAATCTTATTTAAGAAAAAAGTATATAACTTGAATAACACCTTATTATTCATAACATTAAGTTTTTAGTTTAAAATGTTTCCATAAAGAAACCTCCAGCCGGGCGCGGTGGTGCAAGCCTGTAATCCCAGCACTTAGGGAGGCTGAGACAGGAGAATCGCGAGTTCAAAGCCAACCTCAGCAACGGCGAGGCTAAGCAACTCAGTGAGACCCTGTCTCTACATAAAACACAAATAGAGCTGGGGATGTGGCTCAGTGGTCGAGTACTCCTGAGTTCAATCCCTAGTACCAAAAAAAAAAAAAAAAAGAAACCTCCAGCCCCAGATGACTTCAGTGGTAAATTCAACCAAACAATTAAGAATTTTATAAAAACTTTCCTGGAAAATCAGAGTAGTTCTAGTTCCCCACTCTTTCTATATGGCCAGTATTAGCCTTCTACCAAAAAACAAAGACATTACAAGAAATCTACATGCTAGTATCCCTTATGATCACAGAGCTAAAATTCTTAACAAAATTTAAGTAAGTTGAATCCAACTATATATTTAGAGGATATATGAAATAGTAGGGATAAATCAAACTAACCATATGAAAACTACAAAACATTGCTTAGAGAAATTAAAGAACCACTGCATACATGGAAAGACAACTTATTTATGAGTGGGAAGACTCAGTATTGTTAAGATACAGATTTTTCTCAAATATAAACTCAAAGCATCCCCATTGAAAATCCCAGCAGACTTTTGCAGAAATTGGCCAACTGTTTCTATAATTATATGAAAACAAAAGCCCTTAGTATAGTCAATACAACTGTATTAGTCAGCTTTGCATTACCATAATAGAATACATGATACAGGTTACTTAAGAAGTTACGAGAGCTTTATTTGGCTCACAGTTTGGGAGGCTCAAAATGCAAATATCATAGTGTAGTCTCAGAACTGACCTTTGGTTGCATCACCAAGTATGGATGGAAATGGGAGGTGTGGATGTCAAGGGCAATTATCTATTGAGCCTGGAATATAAAGAGCAAGAGAGATTGGGGGTTCCAAGATACCCATTGAGGGTATGCTTCCAGTGACTTAAGGAAATCCCACTAGACTCCACCTCTTAAAGGTTCTCAGCACCTTCCAATAGCACCATCCTGGGGGCCAAGCTGTTAACATATGGATATTTGAGGGATATTATTCATATTCAAACCATAACAGCAACTGAAAATGAATAAATTTGGAAGGCTAACACTACTTCATTTCAAGAGTCACTATGAAGTAATATAATCGAAATAGTGAGATGTTAGTGAAAAGGAACTTTGGATTTCACTGTCTTGTTTGATGTATATTTTAAGTAAGTCCAGCTCATGGCATGTCAGTTATGCCTTAAGAAAGCTGTTAACATAATTCATTTTGAGGTTGCTTTATTATTTTCATTTCTTCCTGAATGCATCTAATGGTTATGGTATTTGATAATTCTCTTTCTCCATTTTAGTCTTCCTATTTAGGCTCATCAAGAATGGAAATTGTTTGTTTTATGATGCTCTTGTTTCTTTTCTCTTTACCAACTGCCTTCTGTCTGATGGTTTCATAAGTACCTCAGCTCTGCCCTAAGTCTTCCAATACTAAGCCTATAGTAAACCTATTTTCCCAGGTTCCATTTATGATATTTTCAACAATAGAGCCACCTTGTTTAAGGTGGGGACCCAGGGCTGGGATAACTGCTTCGTCTCCTTATGGGATATGGAATCCCAGCTCTCATCTCACACTTTGCACTTAGCTTTTATCTTGCCACATTACAAGTCGTGCTCTCATTACATTGAAGATCATCTTTTGAGGGAGCTACTTATGACTGCTTTTGAACTTCAAGCTGGTGTGTGTGTCTCTTCCATTTCTGTTCTGCAGAGATATTTATCTTTAAAAGTTCTTAATATTGTAGTTATTATGTGTGTATATGAGGGGAGGGGGTTACAATTTTTGAACTCATACATCTCTTGAATGGAAGTCACATACCTATTTAGTTCCCAGGTTTATACTTGGAAATTTTCTACATGTTCAGCCATGGCAAGCTCTCAACAAGTAACTGTTAGCTGCATAAATGACATATACTGTAAAATCTGGTTACAAAACCAAATTACACTATGGTCTGATTTATGTCATATTCTGTGTATATAAAGTAGACAAAAAGAAGTAGGAGAGGAGAAACACTAAGGGCTTAATTGGGTATTTCTCGATAAATTTTTATTTTAAAAGATACCCTTCTTTTCTGTGCTGTCTTTTGTTGTTCTTTTTCAATAAAGATGTACTTAGAAATTAGAATACACAAAAGATTTTTTAATTTTGCAAAAAGTAAGCAAATGAACAAAGGTCCTGATGTTCACCCCTCTGACTTGAGGCCCTTATGCCTTCGTGTCCTTCCTTTCCCTCATTCTTGAGCCTCAAGTTATGTCTGCCCATGCTTTTCTATAACCCCTCCCACTGATCTTCTGTTTCTCTAGGATCTAATTCTCAGGTGTTCGACCAGAACCAAAAGGATTTGTAAAAATAAATGGAGTCTCTTCCCTATATCCTTCAAAAAGTTGCCCCTAGACACTTTTTGATATTCCTGTAATTAGAATTAGAAAATGCATGATACTATTTTTTTTTCATATTAAACATCTTTATATGCACTTTCAATGAACAGTATATATATATATATATTTTTTTATATATATTTTTATCAACCATCTTTACTATATCCATTCCCCTTTCCTGCCCCCCACCTCCCCCATGTCGCGTCTAGTGTTTCTCTATTTCTCTTATGTTTCCCATTCCCACCTCCCTTATTCATCAGCATCCATTAATCAGAGAGACCATTTGGCATTTGGTTTTTTGGGATTGGCTTACTTCACTTAGCATAATGCTTTCCAGTTCCATCCATTTGCCTGAAACCATGATACTATTTGATATTCCTTTAATTAGAATCGGAAAATACATGTCTTAAGCGTGGGTTACTTCTCTGGGAGAGTTACACACTAATGTATAAGCATCTCTGGAAGTCAGCAAAGGCATTCATATCATTTCTGCTTTGATTTTAGGATTCATGAAGCAGGGCAGGATGCATGGCACTCAACTCTAACCTTGGAAACTTAGAGGCATTACTCATCCTGTATCAGTGGGAACCAAGGTGTTCTCTTGATCTGCTCAGAGTATAGTGTGTATGACATGGAGGCAATAATATCTCATTGCCAATGCTTTCCACTCTTCCAGTGCTTTCATATTCTTCTCATCAGATGATAAGATGTGTCTGCATTATAATTTTAGATTCAGAATATTAAACACTTTTCCTAATATACCTTATCATTTTTAGTAAACAGTGAAGTTTTCTCTAAATTTAGTATGTGAAATTTTTGAATCACACCTGCCAGGTAAACTACAAGCTGCTTAGATGATTTAGAAGTACACTTCTCTTCCATCCTTCCTGACAGTGGCCAGTGTAGTAAGAAACTTGATAAATATTCAACAGTTCTGCAACTCTTGAGTTTCTCATAGTAGCTGTTACCATCAAAATTCACTCGTTAATTCTGCCAGCAAAGTTCAGCATCCTGTTCTTTTGAGTGGAGACTAAGAGCAGTTTGATTGACTTTCTGGTAGCAAAAGTAAAACAGGCTCTGTAGTACTATAATAAATATTTATTTACTTCCAAAATAAACAGCTACGTATGACTTAGCAGAGCATAAAATTTTCTGTTGAACCTATCCTGAACTTAAAAATGTTGCTAGATCTTCTACTTGAAGACTTAGCAAGTTCCAAGTCTTGGTACCTAGTGCTACATCCATGAAATGTTAAAAATAGCAAATTTTTAAGGAAATATCCAGATGAGGATTTTGTATGTATACTACCTGTAACATTGTTAATCTTCATTAATTCTCAATGCTGTTCCTGAGGGAGCTGAATTGTGTTCCTCTGTTACAGAGGACTTAGGGGCTTTGGTTTCCAACATAAGCAGCAGCCCTTGGGTCTGCTTTTTAATTATTATCAAAGAACATGGCCACCTGGTTCCCATCCCCATGCAGTCAGGCCATTTTGGGATGTTGGCCCCTAATACATTTGTATCCAGTGACCCAGTGCATCTGACTGACATAATGCATAAAGGCTTCTTTTTCATCTTATTCATTCAAAGATTTACCAGAGAGAAATGACAGTTTTCTGCCTCCAAGCCAGTGGTTGGACTAGAAGATTTCTGCTGGTCCCTTCAAATTATTGTAAAATTCATTTAAGAGATATTGAAGTATATAATATACAATGAAATATAATTTATAAATAACTAATATTAGTTTCAAATGAAACTCTATACTAGTATATAGTATAGTATGTTTTTAAACACATCAACAAAACATATTCTTAAGTTCATTAACATATAGTTTTTTTACTTCCCTTCCACTAAAGTATCATTTGGGTGAAAGAGTATTGGTTACATACTCAGTTCAAAGTTACTATTATTCTCACATGAAACTTTTATTTAGCAATTTTTGAGTTACTTTGGACCATGTCTACATGATCTGCTAAAACAAGTTGAGAAAAATCAGCCTTGATTGATTTGACTTCATTAGCATCCTTTCTAGAAATAGGTGTATTGTTATTTTGGATCATTAGCGTGTATATGACTTCTAATAGATATTTTAATTCTCTCTTTGATTGGATAGTCTGATCATTAGTAAAGTTTCCCCAGTTTCTATCTGTCCTTGGAATTAAGCTGTCCTTAGGACACCACTAAACACTTGAGATAAGTGATCCATTCTCTGAGAATGTTCTACCATCAGGAGCATATCTCTTGAACCTCTATTCATATGTAGTAGACAACCACCCATTTTACAGAGAAATAAATTCAAGTATAAATTGTTTGCTTAAACTGTTCTTATCTTTCTTTTTGTCAGTGTGAATTGAAGGGAAAAATTTTTAACTCATTACTTTTTTTATAATTATGGCTTAGCCCATAACTAAAGATTCACTTGAGGCAAAAATAGAAAATTCACATTTCTTATAAATGATACCTCAAAGCTGTTTGGAATGTGGAAGCTGAGATAATTACAAAATCCATCATGCAGAAACACTGCAAATACAGAAAATTCAATGTTTAACTTAGTGATCAGTTTCCCTTAATTTATCATTGAGAGAAAAATAAATTGACCTTTTAAGAACCAAACTCATTTTTTCCTATAGGTTATTGTTTCATTTAGTTCAAACTAAAACACTTTGACCATTAAAACTGGGCAAGCATATCAAAATATAAAAATATAAAGTAAGTTAATGCATTTCCATGCTAGGACTTCACATATATGGTTGAGTGCAAATGAGAAGTGAAAAACTGGTCCTGCTGATTATAGGCAGGTAAATTCTCTTATGAATTTTCATTAGCTCCCCCCTGAATTTTCATGATTGCATAATTTACAGAATTTTACATTTTTCTTTTCTCTTTCTATTTTTTCATTGTACTGGGAATTAAACCCAGGGCCTCATACATACTACACAAGTGGCCTACCACTGAGGTTTTCCCAGCTCGTCTCTAAACACTTTGAGTTTTTAACAAATATATTTTATATGCTGTTGTTCTTTTTAAAATTAAAAAATACACACAAACATACACATATGGACATTGTATACCTATGTGTAATCTCCAGTAAAAATTCTTTGTATGTATGAATGTGTGTGTATACACATATGTATATGTATATATATATGCACACATTTATTTATATACATATGTGTGTATGTACACATAGAATATATGTAATCTTCAATAAAAATAATTCAAACTGTTTGGAAGGTTAAAAAGTAAAAACCAAATATATACCTCTCCTGTCTAGGTTCATAAAAACAATATTTGTTTTCATGGTTATATGTATATATGTGTCTGTTAAATGAAAATATATATGCCCCTTTTTATACAATGTGATTATAGCATACATACCGATCTGTAACTTGCTGTTTCCCCCTTTCTCAATATTTTCGCCAAACTTCCATTTATTTTCCTATAATTAGAACCATTTTAAAGTTAATATTTATTGTCACATCATAATTATATGTAACAGTGGGATTCATTGTGAGATATTCCTACAGGTACATACTTGCATCTGTACAGAACAAGTGCAGACTTTTTTCTTGTTATTTTTCCCTAAGCAATACAGTTCACAACTACTTAGTGTTTACATCACATTGGGTATTATAAATAATCTAGAGATGATTTAAAGTATACAAAAGAATGTACTAGGTTATATGCAAGTATTGGGACATTTTATAGAAGGGACTTGAGCACCTGCAGATTTGGATGTCCTTGAGCATCCTGGAACCAGTTACTCCATGGATGCTTAAGGGATGAGTGTGGCAGCCTCCAAGTGGGAGAGCTATTCTGGCATATTTCTCAACGGTTACAGAGAAGACGTTGTTTTAACATTGCATGCCCTTGCAGAGAAAGTAACATTTTTAGGATTGGTTCCCCCTCTGGAAAGACACCTTTTCTCCATTGGTTCATCAGAGAGAAATAGACTCCAGACATGTTATGCTGTTTCTTTTGGGGTAGTAAAACTTTATTTAAAGTTGGAGTGCTGATGGATAGCAGGTATTTTGCCATGCCTGTATTGTTTTTAAGTGTTTTAAGGTTACACTGATTGCAATTTACTTTGTCAATTCTGGTCTTCAATATCTCAATCTCCTAGAATATATTTAATCTTGATTTTTAAACTGTAGAAACTACTGCTGCTGTGTTATCAGCATGGATAATAGCATAGTAGCATGGAGATGCACATTTACAGGTAACACAAGAAGAAAGAAATGGATGCATTTTAAAAATTGGAGACAAAATGTTGTTACCTAATTTATCTGACATTCTGTATGAGGCCACTTGGCAGGAGATGATGGCATTTCCTGGAGTCACCTGGGTCAGCCCTGAACACCCATTTGTTTAACTGCTTATGTTGGCTTCAATGGTTAGCACATGAATGACCATGGGCAAGCTAACATGGCTCTCTTTCTACCTCACCAAAAAAAAAAAAAAAGGGAATTGTAACACCCCACAGGGTTGCTGGGAGGAAGGAGTAATGCATGAAGATCTCTTAGCATAGCCCTTGGTGCATGGTTATAAATGCTCTTCCCACCCAATGTTTGCCTTTATCTCTGTTGTATTATTACTGGTCATGTATTATCTTTATTATTCAATAGTACAGTAACATATGGTGGAAAACCATTATGGCTACAATTAACAAAATTCCTAGGTGTCTTCAAAAGTGATAAACATATTTATGATAAACATATTTATGATAAACAGTAAACTCCATGCATTTGCTTTGTTTTATATTTGCTATTTGCCTCTGCCAGAGGAAGCCCAGTTGGTGGTTTGTGAGCTCAGAAAGCATGCCTATGCATCATTTTTGAAACAGGAAAATAATGTGGATATTTAATAGTGTGGATATTTACCGATAACTGTGATACAGTAAAGTTAGCAGTTTTGATAATGATGTTTGGCTTTTTTGTTTTGGTTTAATGCCTGCAAAATTACCCTGCCGATGGCTCCCAGAGGCCCTTCCTATACAGCATGTTCTGTAATCATATTATGGATCTAATAAACATCCATCTCTTATTGTAATAAACACTCTTTGTGAACAGCCTCATTAATGTGCTAAAATAATGTACCCAAGGGTGTTTCCAACAATTTCATCGCAGCTCTAAAATTAGCTACCCTAACAGCTCTATTGGTGCAAAACCTGCCCCTTCAGCTGGAGGGTCAAGTCCCCTGCAGTGCTGCACAGATCATGAAGGTGCATGGAACAGAGGTACCAAGAAAGGCACTTTGCGGGCAACAAAGTCCTATAGCATAAATCTTTAGACAAATAGTCTTGTTTTAATTTTAGTTCTGGATCAGTCACTTTGAATAAATGAACCATTCATTTAGAAAACTGAGAATTTACCTTATAGAGTTTGTGCTAAATGTTTAGATAATAAAACCTTAATTATGTTTAACCAATTTTATATAGAGAATTTTCTTCTAACAGTTGTAAAAATTGCCTAGTTTGACAAGTTTTTACTGTTAGGAAGAGGTTGCTTTAATTTTATTAGGCTCCCAATATTGTTACAAAATATCTATTCTTTGGAAATAACCCTTTCTAAGAAAAAAAGGTGTTATCTCTGTTCTTTTTCTTTTAGGATATATTGTCTATTTCTCAAACCTATAGTCTTAAGATAGGACCCCTTCAGAAAGGAATTATTTTTAAATGAGCAGGATTTCATGTATCTTTCAATATCCTGGGGTTTTTAAACAGTAATTTTAACAGACCTCTAAACCACATAATTTTGTAAGACACTTTTGAATCTTAAAACCAAAAAGTAACATTTCCAAGTTTCTTTGTTCCTTGTTTGAGAACCGCAGGAAATTATGAAAGTCTGTTCCTGGAGCTGTTACAGGCAGGCTAAGCCCTTCCTGTCTTCTCCATTCATTCTGGCAGGCCTGGCACGTGTCACCACTACACGGCATGCCTAGGAAATTCTACCCTCATCCTCCTTTTAACATGTAGGGACAGGAAAGGCAGATTTATTTCACATATTTTAATTACAAATGGTACTCTGAGCACATCATAGCAATTGGAACGACTTAGAAATGATTTAAGTAAAACTAAAGTCTTCTTCCCATTGTAACCACTATTTACATTTGACATGTTCATTCTTTTCACTGCTTGCAATCACAAGTACTTAAATCAGTGACTTTCATTTTTAAGTTTTTGCTGTCATTTCT
>CM053413.1:17929617-18114843 GCA_028644305.1 Xerus rutilus
TCTGCCTTCTTGGAACTCTCTCAGAGGGAGCCTTACTTTTCAGACATATGTTTTTCTCCAGACTAATCTAGCTTGGGCCTTCTGTGAGTTCTTCATACGTACTCACAGCCTCTACCTACATCCATATGTCTCCTTGGGAAGTGACGTGAATCACATTTTACTCCCTTTTTTGTTGATATTCTAAGCTGTTTTGTCACTTTGTCTTTCTTGTGCCTCTAGGCCAATTCCCATTCCTTTCTCAGTCTGTCCTCCCTGACAGTATCACTGCTGATCTCTGAACCTTGGGATCCCCAAGCACTCTCAGCTCATTTACTAGTAGAAAGCTTTCTTTCCCTTCCAAAACCACATCTGAGTCTGATGCCTTCAAGTGTCTCCAGGAATCAACCAGAAGGTGTCATTGCATAAATGTACCTCTACTCCCTGCATAGAGACAAAAGAGAAAAAAAAATTGTGTTCCATTTGTGTAAAATGAAACAAAATAAATTCTGCTGTCATCTGTACCTAATAAGCAAATAAAGAAAAAAACAAAAACATACACAATGGACACCAGACCAAGGAATTTGCAGATGCAAACACCTTGTATGGCACCATGCTTGATAGACTTAGGGCAAGAAGGCTAGGGTAGTTATGGCATAATGAGCAAATGCAGTGGTGGGCACAGGAGAAGCCAGGGACATGTGGAGTCTTGTGGACCATAACAGGGTATCTACTGTATTCTAAATGTAACAAGAAGAAAATGAGGCTTCAACCGGGAAATGATATAATCTAAGTTTTCAAAATTTTCCAGGGCTCCCATGTGGAAATGACTTGCAAAGGGGCATGTGCTGAAGCACAGTGGGGCATTTGGTTACTTCTTGGGTGGATATCTCAAAGTTGCCTCTCATCCAAGAGAATCCACTTGAATGTCTAAAATAACACAATCAGACCAAAGCTTTTCTGTAAAATTCGGCATCTTAGTATTCACTTTTAATATATCTTCTGTTGTTCTGAAACTTGGCCACTTCCATAGAAGCGTTTAAATATCCTTCTGCATTAATGGTTATAGCTTTTAAAAGGACCTATTGTTTACCATTCTTTAATTAGTGACCATGAAGTACATGATGAAAGTTAGGACTGTATAGGAATCTCAGAAGTCAAGGCCCATTTTTCCTATTTGTAATTTTTTACTTGTTTGAGGAATTTTTTAAAAAATTCTACTTGTGATATACAGACTTATAACCAAATAAATAAAGGTAGTGGCAAGGCAAGTTTTATTCTAAGTTCCCACATTTAAGAATGTAATGTTCCTGGGTCAAAGGAGACTGAGGTTTCCCTATTTCTTGAGAGAGAGGGCATAGGTTGTGGGCAGTAATGTTTACTTGCATTGTATGGAATTACCACATCCATCAGCTTAATGTTTTCTGCTGCCCCTTCAGCTAAGTTTGGCAGGAGTGATACAGGATAATAAAAAGGAACAGGACTGATGGCCTAACGTGAAGGCTTGTTAAAGATGTCCTAACGAAACAGAAAGACTCCTTTCTCCAAGTGCTTTAAGGCAGTATAACAAGGGCAGGAAATGTTGTATTATTACGTGCTTTTTTTTTTCTTTCTTTGTTAATATATTCTCTTCTTTGAAAATAAATATCCCCATGTAATTTTTGACAAAGCACTATACTAGGCACTATTTTAAAAATAGACTACATAATGAAAAAGATTTTGAAATGCATTGTATCACATAAATTGAATAAAGGGAAGTAAATACAGTACAACTGTGATTTTAGATTACTCTAAAATAGTTCTTAAATCTCAAGTGTAAGTTTACTTTGAAATATTTCCAAGTCAAATGTATGCATGTCTGTATTCATATCTCATCTCTCTCACATAGTATTTGAAGTGGCTAATAAGAATGTTTGCAAGAAAGCATCAAAAAATACAGGATAATAAAATTAGAGAAAATAAAGGATGCCAAATGGACATAAACATACTAAAAATGATTTGTTGTTTAGATGAAGTTCAAATTTGATTGTTGTTTTTGGTAACTCTGACAACCCTAAATAGAGTTGGAAGCATGAATAAACAATAAAGATAATATAGGGTGAAGTTTCTACCTTAATAGGCAATATAATATAATTGCTGAAGTTGGGCCATGGTTTTGGTTTTGAGAATCTCAATTGTTAGACAAAAATGGGAATACAATAACTTACAAGATGTACATTGCTCAGAAAATAGGGAGGGACACAGTTCTTTAGGGCTTTTCTTAAGTTCAGAAAGAATATTTTTCATTGGTTCTCCATTAGAGGGGCATTTGGTGATGGTGTGTGTGGTACTACCTATTATTTATTAAGCATTTTATAAACTTAACCTTGTCTTTTGAAAAGTGGACATTTTAAGTCAGTATAAGCTTTCATCAATTTTTCCTCTCAAAATCATTTTTTAGCAGCTGTATCTAAGAAATTTTTCCCCAGCCCAATGTCAAAACGATTTGTTCCTGTGTCTTTTAGAAGTCTATGGTTTTAGCTTTTGTCTGTAGGCCTAGCACTCATTCTGAGTTCATTTTGGCAAAGTATGAATTGAAGTTTATGTTATTACATATTGTTTATTTGTCAAAAATGTGTCCTCAACTGCATTGTCATTGATCTTGGTCAAAACTCAGTTGCCTGTATTCTCATGAGTCTATGTCTGTGCTATTCTTCAGATTTGTTTTGGCTATCTTTTTGCATTTCCATGTGAAACTTAGAATCAGCCTATCAATTTCTACCAAAAAAATCCCTTCCGGGATTTTTATTGAATTTATACGGAATCTATGGATTAATTTGGGGAAAATAGGTATCTTAACAATTTTGAGTCACTTGACTAATGAGCATTATTTAGGTCCATTTTAATTTCTCTCACCAATATTTTGTAGTTTTCTGAGTGTAGATCTTTTCATTTTTTCTCATGTTTATCTCTAAGAATTTCTAGTTTTTTGATAATATTTTACTGGTACTGTTTTAATTCTAATTTCTGATTGTTTACATGCAAAATACAATTTTGTGTGATGCTTTTAAATCTTTTAATTTTGTCAAACTCACAGACACTGGTAGTTGTTTATAAATTACATGTTTTTTTTTTAAACACAGAGGATCATTCTTCTGCAAATAAAGTAAGTTCTTCCTTTCCAGTCTAGATATTCCAGGGCAGAGATTTGGACAGATGGGAGGATATACTGATTGCGCTGGCCAGAAAGTCCCAAACAATGGCCAGTAAAAGTGGTGAGAAAAGGCATCCCTGTCTGCTAGATCTCAGGGGAAAGGATTCTGTCTCTTACATGCCATTTGTTAGGTTGAGGAAGTTCCCTGCTACTCCTAGCTTGCTAATTTTTTGTTATAAGTAGTTACTGGATATTGTCAGGTTTTTTTTCTACTGAGATGGTCATATGGTTTGGGGTATGATATGGTGAGTTAACTTGTGTCTTCCAAAAAAGATATAGTGAAACTCTGACCTCCAGTACTCCAGAATGTCCTTATTTGTAAACAGAGTTCTTGCAGATAGAATTAATTGAGGTCACACTGGAGTATGATGGGTCTTTCATCCACTACGACTGATGTCCTTACAAGAGGATGTGCATGTAGAGAAAAAGACACAGGAGAGATGACCTGTGAAGTTAGAGGCAGTGATTGGAATTATGTGGTCACAAACCAAAGAACAGCTGGGGCTCTGGGGCTGTGAGCTATAAGGCAAAGAAGGATGCTTCCTCGGAGGTTTAGGAAGACGCATGGCCCTGCCAGGACCTTGCTATCAGGCATCTAGTCTCCAGAACTGTGAGGCAAAAAATTTCTGTTATTTTAAGCCACCTGTTTGTGGCATTTTGTTAGGGAAGCTCTACGAAACTAATACATATGGTATATTACATTGATAGGTCTGTGTGTTTGGTTTTTTTTGAGATAGGTTCTTCCTGTGTTCCCAGGCTGGTCTTGAACTTTGTGGACTCAAGCATTCTCTTTTCTCAGCCTCCCAAATAGCTAGGTCTACAGGTGTGTGCTGCTGTACCCAGCACATTGGTATTTTTGAATGTTGAACTACATCTGCATCCCTAGAACATTCTCCACTTAGTTATTGTTTAATATACTGTTGGAATTTTATGTTATAATTTTATTTAGAAGTTTTACTTCTATATTTGTGAGAGATCTTATTCTATAGTTCACTACTTTTGTTGTCTTTGGTGGTGTCCAAATGTCATTGATTTGAGAGAACAAGTTAGAGTTCATTCCCTCCTCTTCAGTTGGCATGGAGACTGTGTAGAATTTGTATTTTTAATGGTTTCATTGAGAAATAATTCACATACCATAAAATTAACCTTTTAAAAGTATGTACTCCAGTGGTGTTTTGGTCTTTATAGAATTGTACAACCATAATCCAATTACAGAATATTTTGATCATTGCCCAAAACAACCTCAAACTCATAAAAAGTCATTCTCTATTCCCTCCCCTTTACAACTGTAATCAATCACTAATGTACTTTTTGCTTCTATAAATTAGCCTATCCTATGTGTTTAATATATTTGGAAGTGCGTAAAATGTGATCTTCTCTTCTTTCTTTTAACCTAGTGTTCCAGGTTCATTTATGTTTGTGACATGTATAAGTACTTCATTCCTTGCTATTAATGAATAATATTCACCATGTAGGTATACCATGTTTGTTTGTCCACTCTTCAGTTATTTCCACTTTGGGGGCCATTATGAATAATATTTCTGTGGACATCTATGTACAAATCATTGTGTAAGTATATACCTTCTTTCTTGTGAATATCTATCTAGGTTATATGACAAGACTGTGTTTAACCTTTTGAGGAACTGCCAGACTGTTTTTCCAAGTGCCTGCTCCATTAACATTCCCACTAGCAGTGTATGAGTGCTCAAATTTCTCCACATCCTAGCCTACTGCTGGGTTATTTTCTGTTTTTAATACAGTGGAGTAGTATTTCATGGTGGTTTTAAAATGATTTGTGTTTTCCTGATAGCTAATAGGAAAGATGTTGAGAATCTTTTCTTGTGCTTATGGACCATTTATAGACCTTCTTTGGAAAAATATCTGCTCAAATCCTTTGTCCCTTTAAAAATTTAATAGTTTTTATTAGTAAGTTGTAAGAATTTTTATGTTTGTTATACATTCATGTATGCAAGTCCCTTTTCAGATATTAGAGTTGCAAAATATTTCTCTTGTTTAGTAAGTCGTCCACCTTCTTGATGGTATCTTTTACAGCACAACTGTTGTAAATTTTGATGAATCTAATTTATCTATTTGTAGTTTTGCTGTTAGTGTTTGGTGTTAGCACTCAAGAAACTATTGCCTAATCCAAGGTCACAAAGACTTACTCTGTTTTCTTCTACAAGTTTGTTCCATTTAGTTCTTATGTTTATGCTTTGATTCATTTTGAATCAATTTGTATATAGTGTGTCCAGTTTCATTTTTTATGTGTAGATATTCAGTTGTCTGAGCACATTTTATTTCATTTTGTACCAGGGATTAAATCCAGGGGTGCTTAACCGCTGAGCCACATCCCCAGCCCTTTTTTATATTTTATTTTGTGGTTCTCTAAGTTGTAATAGAGCCTTACTAAGTTGCTGAGGCTGGTTTTGAACTTGCAATCCTCCTGCCTCAGCCTCCTGAGGTGCTGGGATTGCAGGTGTGACTATTTTAAAAGGCTGTTTTCCCCCATCAAATTGTCTTGGTATCCTTGTCATAAATATGTTGATCATAAATGTAAAAGTTCTGGGCTTTTGATTCTCTTCCATAGTCTGTCTTTATACTAGCACCACATTGACTGGATTACTGTAGATTTTGAAATTGAGTACTCAGACTTGTTCTTTCTTTCTAATATTGTTTGGTTATTTGGGTCTCTTGCATATTCCTATGAATTTCAAGATCAAACTTGTCATTTTCTGAAAAACAGATGAAATAACTGTAGCTTTGATGGAGAATGCTTTCAATCTCTAGATCAATTCGAGGTATATTTCCTTCTATTAACTCTTCTGATGCATGAACATGGGATATTTTGTCATTGATGCAGACTTTTTATTCAGTGTTTTTACAGTGTTTTGTAGTTTTTGTATTGCATTTCTTTTACTAGTGTTATTCCCAAATATTCTGTTCTTTTTAATTCTACAGTAAATGCATAGTCATAATTTTGACTTCATGTTATTCATTGCTAGTTTATAGAAATGCAATTGATTTTTACATTCTAATTTTATATCCTCCAAACTTGCTGAGCTTGTTTATTCTAAAACTCATCTAACCTTTTCCTTAGGATTTCTTGTACAAAAATTTTATATCATCAGCAAACAGAGAGTTTTACTTATTTCTAGCTATTTTTCTATTTCCTTTCCTTACCTAATTTTCCTAGCTAGAACCTATAATATAATGATGACTAAATATGACAAGAGAGAATACCCCTGCTTGTTTATGTTATTAGGGAGAAGAAATACTCTTTTGCTATTAAGTATAGTGGTAGCTATACATTTTTTACATCTGTTCTTTATCAGTTGGGAAAAGTTCCCTTCTACTCCTAATTGGTTGCATATTGTTATCATGAAATTTTGTTTAATTTTATTCGATACTTATTTTATGACAATTGAGAGGATCATACAGTCTTTCTCATTATTGAATATAACATTGATTTTTCAGATGTTAGATTGTCTTTGTATTCCTAATGTAAATTCCCCTTGGTCATTGTATATGACACTTCTAATATGTTGCTGGCTTGATTTTCTAGTATTTTGTTGAGTTTTGCATCTATATTCACAATGAATATTTGCCTTAGTTTTATTTTCTTATAATGATTTTGGTATTGGTGTTCTACTAGCCTCAGAGAACATGTTTGGGAGTGTTCCCTTTTCTTTAATTTTCTGGGAGAGTTTTAAATACCTGGAATGACTTTTTTCCTTACATGTTTAATAGAGTTCACCAGTAAAGTAATCTGGGTCTGGAATTTTTTTGTGTAATACAGTTTTTAGCCATAGATTCTTTTTCTCTAATAGATAGTGTGTTGCCCAGGTTGTTTTTTCTTCTTCAAACGTGAGCTTTTGCTCATTTTATTCTCTCAGGTACTTTGTTCTATCAACTCTAGTTGCCTTGTTCTTCTGGGACTTTTTGCTCCATCTCCTCAAGGTAAGGAAATCCACTGGGATCCACCTCTGGTCCCTCTCTGTACTTTGAACTAAAAATCTATCAAGTCTCTAGTCTGACCCTACTTGTCTCTCATATCTCAGGGATCATTGCCAGGTATTACTGGATGTCTAGTATTTTTACTTCTAGTGTGTTATAGCTATATGTTAGTGGGGTTCATTTGACATACTTATAAATGCATATAACCTGATTTTTCTCCATTTCATCCACAGTAGTACCTCCTTTTATCTTCTCCCTCCTCCAATCCCTTCTTTACTCTGGTTTTCTTCTATTAATTGATTGATTAATTAATAAGATGAATGAATTAGTTAATTTTGAATTGATGTATTATAATTATATATAAAGTTGAAATATATTGTGATATATTCATATGCACCCAGTATAATTTGGTCAATTTCATTCCCCCCTTCTTCCCCATTCCCATCCCTCCTCACTCCCTATTGGTCTCCTGCTTCAGCTTTACTAATCTCCCTTCTATTTTTTGTGAGATCCTCATTTTTTTACTCTTTTTTTTTCTCCCTTGCTTCTGCATATGAGATAAAACATTTGACTTTTGACTTTCTTAGTCTGCTTATTTCACTTAGTGTGATGTCCTCCATTTCCATTCATTTAACAACAAATGTTTTTTGAGTTCTTTATATATTCTGGATATTAATCCCCTGTCAGAAGAGTTGCTAGCAAAGATTTTCTTCCATTCTGTAAGCTCTCTCTTTTTTAAGTTTTAATATGGTCTCTAATGTGTGTAGTCTTTTTATTTGTTCTAATTAGTTGTACATGACAGAATGCATTGTGACCCATAATACACAAATGGAGCACAACTTCTCATTCCTCTGGCTGTATATGATGCAGATGTAAGGTCTCTCTTTATTCTCATTCCTTTGCTATTCAAAAGCTTTTTATTTTAATGCTATCTCTATTAGTTTTATTTCTTGAGCTTTAAGAGTCTCATATTAAGGAAGTTAATGCCCATGCCATTGTGTTGGAGTGTTGTCTCTGTGTTGACTTCTCACCGTTTCACTGTTTCTGGTCTAAATCTTAGGTCTTTCATCCACTTGGAATTTTCTCAGTACAGTTTATTTAAAAGGCTATCTTTGGGCTGGGGTTGTGGCTCAGTGGTAGAGTGCTTGCCTAGCATGTGTGAGGCACTGGGTTCAATTCTCAGCACCACATATAAATAAATGAATGTCTATCAACAACAAAATAAAAATATTTTTTAAAAAAGGCTATCTTTTCTCCAATATATGCTTTTGGCACTTTTGTCAAATATTGGATGACTGTATTTATATGGATTTGTCTCTGTGACTTCTAGTCTATTCCAGGGGTCTTTGTTTCTGTTTTTATGCCAATGCAATGCTGTTTTTGTTACTGTAGCTCTGTAGTATAATTTGAAATCATATATTGGTATGCCTCCAACCTCACCCTTGTTGCTTTGGCTATCCTGGTGTTTATTCTCTGATATAAATTTTAAGACTGTTTTCATAATCCATTGTTCTGTGAAGAATGTCATTGGTATTTTAATGGCAATTTATAGATTACTTTGGGTAATGTTGCCATGTTGGTGGTATTAATTTTACCCATCTATGAACATGATAGACCTTTTAAGGTCTTCTTCAATTTCTTTCTTCAGGGCTGGGGTTGTGGCTCAGTGGTAGAGTGCTTGCCTAGCACGTGTGAGGCACTGGGTTCGATTCTCAGCACCTCATATAAGTGAATACAATAAAGGTCCATCAACAACTAAAAAAAAAAATTAAAAAACTTCTTTCTTCAATGTTTTATAATTTTCACTGTGGGGGTATTTCACCTCCTTAGTTAGATTTATTCACAAGTATTTTTTGAGATTATTGTGAATGGAGTCATTTTCCTCTCATAAGACTCATTTTTGGAGTATAAAAAAGCCATTGATTTATGAGTGTTGTTCTTATATCCTGCTACTTTTATGAATTTGCTTATGAGATCTAGAAGTATAGAAGTTTGTTGCATTGATTCTTTGTATTGGTATTTTATGATCTATTGTATTAATTAAAGTTCACATCTTGTTTCCTATCTTCTACTGGTTTTAGAATTAGTTTGTTCCTGCTTTTCTAGGCCCTTTAGATATAGCACTAGATTATTTATTTGGGATCTTTCTGTTGTTCTCTTTTTAATGTGAATCTTTAATGCTACAAACTTTTCTCTTAATATTACCTTCATAATGTCCCAGAGACTTTGGCATGTTGTATTGGTGTTCTCTCTTGATTGTAGAATTTTTAAAATTTTTCCTCTAATTTCTTCAATGACCCATTTCTCATTTAAAGAGTATTTTTCAATCTCCATGTGTTTATGTGTTTTCTATAAATTTTCTTGCTGTTCATTTCTAATTTCAATCTATTATAATCTGGTAAGTTGCTTGGAATACTATCAATTTTGTTTGTATTTGCAAATACTTGCTTTGAGTCCTAAAATATAGTCTGTTTTGCAAAAGGTTTCATGAGGTCCTGAGAAAAGAGTGTATTCAGGTGTTTTGGGTGAAATATTCCATAGATGTATGTTAGGTCCATTTGATTTATAGTTTCATTTAGGTAAGAAGTATCTTTATTGACTTTGTCTTGAATGACCTGTCTCTTGTTTAGAAGGGGTGTATTGAAATCACCAAGTATTGTGTTGGAGTCTTTCTGGAACTAGCAGTTAAGAAGTGTTTTTAATTAGGTGTGCCAACATTGGGGCATAAATATTTACTATCAGTATATATTCTTATTGGTTTATTCTCTCTAACAGTTTTTAGTGGTCTTCCTTGTCTCTCTTGATTAATTTTTGCTTGAAATCTCCTTTGACAGATAAGAGAATAGCTGTTCCTGCTTGTTTTCAGACTCTGCATGGAATATGTTTTTCCATGCTTTTACTTTCAGACTGTTGATAAACATTGCATATAAGAGGAGTCTGTTGCAAGCAGCATATAATCGGGTATTGTTTTTTAACCCATTCTACTAATCTGTGTCTTTCAATTGGAGAGTTGAGATTCAAGTTATTATGGGGTTTATTATTTCAAGTCATTTTGGTGTGTTTCATAGATTTAACTTGTTTTGGATTTTCATTTGTTTAATTGCTCTTCTAGAGATCTTCAACCATTTGAGAACTTTGAGGTTTGAGTTCTTTCTGTTATATTTCTTTAAGTATTTTGCATATCATAAATTCTTTTATCTTTACCTTGGAAAGTTCTTATTTCTTATACAATTATGGATGATAGCTTGGCTGAATATAGCAACCTTGGCTGGCAATTGTTTTCTTTCAGAACTTGGATTATCTCATTACAAACCCTTCTAGCTTTTAGCTTCTGAGTTGAAGTGTCTAAAGTGAGTTGTATTGGTCTACCTCTACATGTGATCTGATGTTTCTCTCTTGCAGCCTTTAATATTCTATCATTCTCTTGTTAGGCGTTTGGATTATGATGTGTCTAGAAGAGGTTCTTTTTTGATATTGTCTGTTTGGGGTTCTGTTTGCATCCTGTATGTGGACGATCATCTTGTTTCTAAGGTGTGAAAAATATTGACATTATTTCACTGAAAAGGTTCTTAATGCCATTAGCCTGTATTTTTGTGCCCTTTCCTATCCTAATGACTCTTACATTTGGTCTCTTAATCTTTCCCCAAAGTTCTTGTATTTTGTGAGCATGGTATTTATTTTTCTTTAGTGTCTACTGAGTTTCTAGCTCCAATACCCTATCTTCAAGGCCTGAGGTTCTGCTTTCTATGTAATCTAATCTGTTGGTGATGCTATTTAGTGAATTTTTTATTTGATTTATTGTACCTTTCTTTCTAGTTCTCAGTGGTTTCTTTTCAGAATTTCTAGTTGCTCGTTGAGATGGTCTTTTACCTCCTGTAATTGCTCTATTAGTTCTTTTCTTAATTAATTTCTTAGATCTTCTTTTAGCTCATTAATCCTTTTAATAATCAGTTTTTCAAAGTCTTTCTCTGGAACTTTGTCACCTTCTGTGTGTGTTACTCTGTTGGAGAATTATACCTTTGTTACTTTTCTGGGAGTCTTTTTGCCTGTTTCCTCATGTTTCAGAGGTCTTAGACTTGCATATCTGATGAGATGGATTTCTTTTCCTATTTTTTGAGGACATCCTTTGGCATGTAGTTGTCTCTTTTATAGTAAGTCCCATGTTGATTTCTCTTAGCTTCATCACATAAGTTCAGTGTATATCAAGTGTTAGTTTTCACTACCAATGCGTGTTGGTGTGCAGTTGAACTGCTGATTAATTCACTCTTATTAAAATGTTGTAATACTGTGGGTTTTTCTAACCTTTTTGGGAATTTTTTCTTTAATTTTATTGTAGGAATAGATGTCCAAGAATGGGACCTGATGTTACCCTCTAGTCATTTTTACTTGGGATCTAGCTTTAGCATGGGGTTTTTGTCTCCCCAACTCTATGTGTTAAAGTATTATTGAAGCTTGAGTGGGGTTGGTTTGTACGTGGAGGAAGGTGCAGTGTTACCTTGTTGAATTGGGGGTATGGTTCAGCTACAGAATCTCTACCCTGTGAACTTGTAGTGTACTTGTTGCTTCCTGGCTCCTCTTAGAAAAAAAGGAAAACAAGCACCAGCAGCAACAATAATGTTCAACATACCACATTAGAATAAATGTCCAATGCCTATGTACCACAAAAAGGAATGATAGCATCACCATTTAACAATAGCAGCAGCAATAAACAGCTGTGAACCAGATCTAACATTAAAATAAGCAGTGAGTATCAACTATGACCTCCTCAGTACTCATAATTGCAATAACATGAATGTTCTTAAAGGTAGTAAAATTAAAATTTATTAAGAGGCAAGAAAATAGGAAGGTAAAAGAAAGTTTAAAATATTCAAAAGGCAAACACCTGTACAGCAGGAGAAAAATAGTAAGTGATTGCTATAAAGAAGGAGTAATAAAAAAATAACTAAAAGAAATTAAATAGAGATTGGGAGAGGGAATGAACAAGGGAATTTGGCTGTTAAGTGGAGAGAGGAAAAAAGTAGTAATAAGAGAAACAAAAATAAGTGCCAAAACAAAAAATCAAAACAAAACATACAAACAAAAAACTTTACCTCTCAAAAGTCAAAACAAGGCAAAATGACAAGTTTTTGAAGAAAAGAAAAAAAATTGAAGAAAAAAAGGAGAGTGTTAAAAATGAATACGTATAGCCACAAGCCAGTCAAACACAGTTAGAACACACCCACCCAGACATACACATGTGCACAATCAAACTCAGTGGAAAAGGAAAAAAGGAGGAAAAGAAAAAAACAAAACCTTAATGAAAATTGACGGCATTGTCTCTGCTGAAGTGGCCAGAGCTGTTACAAGAATGATTATTTATGCACCCCTTAAAGAGAGCGAGGGCTGGGAGTTGTTAAACCCATTGTCTTTGACTTTCTCACTGAGCTGTCAGCTGGAGTAGTCTGGATCCGAAGCTAGTAGTATTGGCTTTCAACTTCACTTCTCTCCAGTTTAAGTTAGGACAGAATGGGAGTGGCGACAGTTGGAGTTCTGTCCGTTCAAACTAGGTAGATGCTTCTCAGGATGAGGTTCATGCAGAGGTTTTGTTTGTTTTGTCTTTTATGACAACATATGTTCAACATCCAGTAAATGGTAGAGTCTGAGTTTTTCCATGTTTGAGCATTTCCTGGCTATCACGATGCCTGGTCTTCTCCCTACAAATCTTCTAGCACCTGCATGACCAAGCAACCTGGGCCCCCTGAACATAGGAAAGGGAGCCTGAGATGGATCCAAAAAATGGCAGACTGCAGAGAACTGATGTCTAGTATCTTTAGAGCTATTGCTTCATTCATCTATCTGCTAGTTTATTTTTCAGACTGCTAGTTTATTTTTTATGCTTTCCTTGTTATTCTGGGAAGATGGATGATTTTATGCCTGCACAGTATATTTTTGGTTTGTTTTTGTGGTACTGGGGATTGAACTTAGGGCCTAACAGAAGCTAGACAAGTGCTCTACCACTGAGCTATACTCCCAGCCCTGCATAATATGTTTTTAAACAAAAACAAAAGACAGACATTTTCACATTTACAATGATCCAAAAAATAAATTACTTTTGAAAATATTATGATAAACATCCTCCAATTATTTGAACAATGAAGCAAAATTAACTAGAGAGTGAAGAATATTAGAGTAGATTGA
The DNA here is from genome assembly GCA_028644305.1 of Xerus rutilus. Lineage (NCBI taxonomy): Eukaryota > Metazoa > Chordata > Mammalia > Rodentia > Sciuridae > Xerus > Xerus rutilus. The sequence continues at coordinate 17,942,918 of CM053413.1, forward strand.
AATGAGCCTGAGTATGTGTGTCTACCTTACCAACTACAAAAATAAACAAACAAAAAATGCCAGGATTGAATGTATCTTACAGTGCTTGGAGAACAGACGAGAAAAAGTTAATGGGAAAAAAATGTTATTATAGGTGATAGAAAACCTATAAAACTGAATTGAAATAGTGAAGAAACCTATCACCCAGAATGTATGTAGAAGAAAACTAACCGGAAGGTAGGAACAGCTATAGAAGATCCATAAACTCAGATTGAGGTGAATGACTGATAGAAGTGGTAGGCACTCACCAGGCTAATTGGAGATTAATATTCACAACAGTCAGGCCTATCAGGTCTCTTCCCTTATCTGTGTTGCTCTGCTCTATTCCAGCATCATAATTCAGGAACTTCACTGTAAAGAGGGTGAACTAACTATCTGAGGTGATTTCTAATGTGGGAGACAGTCTAGGAAAGGCTCATTGGTGGAGTTTGAGGAAAACAGAATACAAATGGGATAGACAGTGGAGTCCACTTGAATAAGGTGGAGGACATCCAAGCCAGCTGCCTACAATAATCTACCCAATATTTCATTCATAAAATAGAGAACTGAAGATACTAGATACTTGAAGATACTAGATAGAATAAGATACTTTTGGATACTAGATACAAGAAGACTATGACCAAAGTGTAAAAGAAAATGATTGTGTACATAAGGAACAAAGTTGGTAGGAAATGCTATAAGTTGAATTGTAGCCCTGATTTAAAAAGGAAAAAAAAAAAGATATTGTTGAGGATCTAACTTCTAGTGCCTCAGAATGTAAGCTTATTTGGCAATTATGTTATTCCATATGTAAGGTGAGGTCATACTTGAGTGGGGTAGATCCCTAATTCAAAATGACTGGTGTCCTTTTGGAAAAGATGATCAGGTGAAGTACCAGTTCTACAGGGAAATGTTGTATGATAATGAAGGCAGAGATTGGAATTATGCAGCTTCCCACTGAGGAATACCAAATGTTGCCAGTAAATCACTAGACACTATAAACAAGCAAAGGAGGATTCCCTTATAAGCTTCAGAAGGTGCTTGATTTTGGACTTCTAGCTGCCAGAACTCTGTGACAAATTTCTGTTATTTATGCCATCCAGTTTGTAGTAATTTGTTATGTCAGCCCTAGGAAACTAATATAGGGAGTAAAAGAAATGTTAATCATTATCATTGGAGAAAAAAGTACAAATGTTCAAGTAACCTACAGAAGGTAAAGATATATGTATTATTGTGGGGGGAGAGAATGAGAAAATTGAGACGCACAAAATTCACTTACAAAAAATGACAGAGCTAAAAAAAAGAAGTAGATAAATCAACAGTGATAATTAGATACTTCAGAATCCCACTGTTGACAGTGGATAGAGCAACTACACTTAGAATTATCAAAAATATAGAAAATTGAACAATACAACCAACCATTGGCATATAAATGACATATAGAACACTACCCAACAAGAGAATTCATTTTTTCCCTAGCACCTAGTGAGCACTCACCAATATAGATTGCATCCTAGGTCTTAAGAGAAAAATCCACAAATGTGAAAAAAAATACTGAAATCATAGTTTTCTCTGACCACAGTGGAATCAAATTAGAAATCAATAACTGAAGGACAATGGGAAAATTTCCAACACCTAAAACAGAAACACACTTCTAAATAATTGACGAGTGAAAGATGAAATCTTAAAGGAAAGTTTTAAAATGCGTAGAACTGAATGGAGATAAAAATAAGGTCTTTTTCAATTTCTTTCTTTAGTGTTCTATAGTTTTCATTGTAAAGCTTCTTCACTTCTTTTGTTAAATTGATTCCCAAGTATGTTTTTTTGAGACTATTGTAAATGGAATAGTTTTCCTAACTTCTCTTTTAGCTGATTTAACATTGGAGCATAGGAACATGATTGATCTATCAGTGTTAAATTTGTCTCCTCCTACCTTACTGAATTCATTTATGAGTTCTAGAAGTTTTCTAGTGGAGTTTTTTAAGTCTTCTAGATATGGGATCATGTCATGGAGAGACCTCCAATGTTCTTGGATAGGCCTAATTAATATTGTCAAAATGGTCATACTACCAAAAGTGCTATACAGATTTCATGCACTCCCCATTAAAATTACACTGACATTCTTCATAGAAAAAAAAAGCAGTCATGAAATTCATTTGGAAAAATAAGAGGCCCAGGATAGCCAAAGCAATCCGTTAGCAAGAAAAGCATAAGTCCTCATGCTATTGGTTGTAACTTCTTAGATATGTTGCAAAAATCAACAAATTATAGAGCTAAATTAGACTTCAACAAATTAAAAAGCTAAATTAGACTTCATCAAATTTAAAATATTTTGTGCCTCCAAGAATGCTACTAAGACAGTAAAAGAGAACCTGCAGAATGGAAAATTGTTTTTTGAAAATCATATTTAAAATATATAAAGAACTGTCAGAACTCAATCATAAAAAGCACATGCCTTATTGATTTTTTGCATATGATTTATTTTAAAAATGGGCAAAGGATCTGCACAGATATTTCTCCAAAAGAGATATACAAAAGGCCAATAAGCATGTGAGAAAATTCAGCATCATTAGCCATCAGGGAAGTACAAATGGAAACCACACTCCATAGCTACTAGGAGGGCTGTAATTCAGAAGTCAAATAATAACAAGCATTGGTGAGGATGTGAGAAAACTGGAACTCTCATATATTGGAAAACAGCCTGGCAGTTCTTCAAAAGGTTAAACAGAGTGACCATATAGACCAGCAATCCCACTCCTGGGTATATACCCCAAAGAAACAACACATGTTCACACAAAAATGGATACACAAATGTTTACAACAGCTTATTCATAATAGCCCCAAATTGAAAATTCTCAGTGTCCACCAGCTGATGAATAGATGAACAAAATGTGTTACTTCCATCCTATAGAAACATGCTACAATATGGATGAACCTTGAACACATAATTCTAAGTGAAAGAAGCCAGTCATAGAAGATCACATTTTATGTGATTTTATGTAGCTGAGATATCCAAAATAGGTAAATACATAGAAACAAAAAGATGAGCACTGGGAAAGGAGGATAGCAAAATAACTACTGAAGGGTATCAGTTTCCTTTTTGGGATAATGAAAATATTCTAAAATTGATTTCAGGGACTTGGTATATAGCTCAGCGGTCGAGTATATGTGTGTGTGTTTTTTTTAATGCATTTCAAGTCATAGTACATACATAGAGCTCAATTTTCCATCTCTCTGGTTGCAAACAAGACAGAGTCACACCATTCGTGTCTTCATACATATACCTAGGGTAGTGATGACCATCTCATTCCACCATTTTTGCTATTCCCATTCTTCCTCCCCTCCCCTACCTCCCCCCATCCCATCCAAAGTTCCTCCATTTCTCCCATGCTCCACACCCCTTCACCCCCTTATATATCTGCATCCACTAATCAGAGAGAACATTTGGCCTTTGGTTTTTTGGGATTGGCTTACTTCACTTAATATGATGTTCTCCAGTTCCATCCATTTGCCTGCAAATGCCATAATTTTATTCTCTGTTGTTGCTGAGTAATATTCCATTGTGTATGTATACCACAGTTTCTTTATCCATTCATCTATTGAAGGGCATCTGGGTTGCTTCCACAGTTTAACAATTGTGAATTGTGCTGCTATAAACATTGAAATGGCTGCATTACTGTAGTATGCTGTTTTTAAGTCTTTAGGGTATGAGCTGAGGAATGGGATAGCTGGGTCAAATGGTGGTTCCATTCTAAGTTTTCCAAGGAATCTCTATACTGCTTTCTAGATAGGTTGCAACAATTTGCAGTCCCACTAGCAATGTTTGAGTGTGCATTTTTTACCACATCCTCATCAGCACTTATTGTTGCTTATATTTTGGATAACTGTCATTCTGACTGGGGTGAGATGAAATCTTAGAGTAGTTTTCATTTGCATTTCTCTAATTGCTAGAGATGTTGAACATTTCTTCATATATTTGTTTATTGATTATAAATCTTCTTCTGAGAAGTTTCTGTTCAGCTCCTTAGCCCATTTATGGATTGGGTTGTTTATTTTTTTGCTGTTAAGTTTTTTGAGTTCTTTATATATCCTGGGGATTAGTACTCTGACATGCATGTGTCAAAAATTTGCTCCCAGAATGTAGGCTGTTCACCTCATTGATTGTCTCTTTTGCTGAGAAGCAGCTTTTTAGTTTGAATCCATCCCATTTATTGATTCTTGGTTTTATTTCTTGTGCTTTAGGAGTATTGTTAAGGAAGTCTGGGCCTAATCCGACATGATGAAGATTTGGGCCTACTTTCCCCTCAATTAGATGCAGGGTCTCTGGTCTAATTTCCAGATACGTGATCCACTTTGAGTTGAGTTTTGTGCATGGTGGGAGATAGGGGTTTAGTTTCATTTTGCTGCATATGTATTCCCAGTTTTCCCAGAATCATTTGTTGAAGAGGCTATCTTTTCTCCAATATATGTTTTTGGCACCTTTGTCTAGTATGAGATAACTGTATCTATGTGGGTTTGTCTCTGTGTCTTCTATTCTGTACCATTGGTCTATATGTCTATTTTGGGTGCCAATACCATGTCATTTTTGTTACTATAGCTTTATAGTATAGTCTAAGGTCTGGTATTGTGATGCCTCCTGCTTCACTCTTCTTATTGAGGATTGCTTTGGCTATTCTGGATCTCTTATTTTTCCAAATAAATTTCATGATTGTCTTTTCTATTTCTATAAGAAATGCCATTGGGATTTTAATTTGGATTGCATTGAATCTGTATAGCGCTTTGGGTAGTATGGCCATTTTAATAATATTGATTCTGCCTATCCAAAAGCATGGGAGATATTCAGTTGATGCAGAGAAAGCATTTGACAAAATACAGCACCCTTTCATGTTTAAAACACAAGGAAAAACTAGGGATAGTAGGAACATACTTCAACATTGTTAAAGCAATCTATGCTAAACCTAAGGCCAACATTATCCTAAATGGAGAAAAATTGGAAGTATTCCCTCTAAAAGCTGGAACAAGACAGGAATGCCCTCTTTCACCACTCTTATTCAACATAGTCCTTGAAACTCTAGCCAGAGCAATTAGACAGACAAAAGAAATTAAAGGGATACAAATAGGAAAAGAACTCAAACTATCATTATTTGCTGATGTCATGATTGTATACTTGGAGGATCCAAAAAATTTCCACCTGAAAACTTCTAGAATGAATGAATGAATTCAGCAAAATTGCAGGATATAAAATCAATACCCATAAATCAATGGCATTTCTATACATCAGCAATGAATCCTCTGAAAGAGAAATCAGGAAAACTACTCCATTCACAACAGCCTCAAAAAAGATAAAATACCTGGGAATCAATCTAACAAGAACAGTGAAAGATCTCTACAATGAAAACTACAAGACACTAAAGGAAATTGAAGATGATCTTAGGTCAAGTATATGTTTAGTGTGTCATGGCCCTGGGTTCAGTCCCCAGCACCAAAAAGTTTCTTAAGAATTTTGATTGTAGTAATGGTTGTATGACTGTGAAAGTACTAAAAACTATTGAATTATACACTTTGAGTGAATTATATTATACAGATATTACATCTCAATAAAGCTATTGTAAATAAAAAATAGATTAAAATATGTTTATAATATGATTATTTTTTCATGTTTTATCTTTTAGAATATACAGAAACAATGCTGTATCGCCTCTCTGTTGAGTCAATAATGATTTGGATGCAGGAAAGGCCAAAATGTTCCTTAATATTCTCTAGAAAGTGGATTTTTCCTAAGCAAGTTATGGGCAAATGACAGTCTAAAGGAATTTGCCTCTGAAATATCCATCAATGCCGCCCCTGGAAATATAGATGAATACATGCATATGCCAGATGTGTATATGTATCTCCATCCTCTACTAGTTCTGCCCATTTTTTCCTATTGGCTAAAGAAAAGACTACAGGATCTTCTTGTGATTTTGTGCCATTAGCCTTGTTTTAGCTACCATATAACTTTAAAATAGACTCATTCAAAAAATATTCAATTAGTCAAATTTTCTGCTCAGATATTCTGAGCCAAATTTTACTGCATTTTTTGAGGAATACCAACTTTATTTCCAGTGGAATTTAAATTACCCTCCTCTTTAATTTTTAGCTTCCTAGTGAGGATCCTGAAATTTTTGAGGTTTCATCAAAGTGTCTGTCTATACTGGTTCAGCTCTACGGAGGGGAAAACCCAGACAGCCTGTCCCCTGAAAATGTGGAAACTTTCGCTGATTTGCTGGCATCCAAGGAGGATCCAAAGGAGCAGAAGCTTCTGCTGAGGATTCTCAGAAGGATGGTGAGTTCACATGGAAATGGGGAGTATGGTAGTGGCTTCTGTGTCAGCCACATGAACAGGGAATAGTTTGTTAGACCTCTTTTCAAATTTCCAGAAAAGTTGGAAGAGTAGTGAAACAACTCCTACTTATCTTTCCCCATAGTCACCTACTTTTAATATTGATCATGTCCTATTTGCATACATGCACATTTTTTTCATGAACTGTTTGAAAGGTTGCCTTCATACTCTTGAATACATAGCACTTACTTTCTTTTTTGAAAAAGGTATTCTCTTAACTATACTAGTAGTCAAAATCAGGAAATTTAACATTGATTTGGTTCTTTTACTACTTTGACATCCGTATTCTAATTATGTCAACTATCCTATTAATTTATGTTTTTTTCTATTATTAAATACAGTCTGGGATTTTGTGTTTTTGTTTTATTTTTGTTGTGGTACTGGGGATTGAACCCAAGGACACTTTACTAGTGAGTTACATTCTCCAGCCCTTTTTTTATTTTTTATTTTAAGACAGGGTCTCAGTTAGTTGCTGAGGACCTCACTTAGTTGCTGAGGGCCTCACTAAGTTGCTGAGGCTAGTCTCAAAATTTCTATCCTTCTCAGCCTCCACAATTGCTGGGATTACAGGCATGTGGCCATCACACCTGGCCAGGATTGTGTATTTTAACCTGGGACAATCTTATAGCCTTTCTTTGTCTTTCATGACATTTTTGAAGAATATAAGCTGATATTATGCAATATCTCCATCAGTTTGAGTCTGTCTGATGTTTCCTCATGATTACATTCATGAGTAATGATATTGGTCCTTTTTAGTCCACTACATCTAGAGGCTCATGATGTTTGCCCCTTACTGGTGTTAATTTTGATCACTTGGTCCAATGAATGTTCAGTCGTATTTTTGATTTTGTAATGCTTACAGGATGGAGATTTCTAACTCAGCATTTCCAACTCCTAGTATGCTACTCTAAGGAAGAACTCTCCCTTTTATTTTTGTTGTGGTACCGGGGATTGAACCCAAGGACACTTTACTAGTGAGTTACATTCCCCAGCCCTTTTTTTATTTTTTATTTTGAGACAGGGTCTCAGTTAGTTGCTGAGAACCTCACTTAGTTGCTGAGGGCCTCACTAAGTGGCCATCATACCTGGCCAGGATTGTGTATTTTATAATTTTTATAATTATTATTTATAGAATTATTATTATAATTATAATTATAATAATTATTTTATAATTCTGTCCAATTTATTTTATTTAAAAAATATGTATAGATGATATCTATTTGAAAGTCCTTTTGAATACTGACTTCTTTTCTTTCTACAATAGATCTTACTCAACCAATCCCAAAAGTCATTTCTCACAGTGCTAGTGTAGTTAATAAAAGATGGAGGTCCTGTTTGTCATCTCTTTGGTCAGTCTTCTGAGGTGTCCTTTGGCAAATGGAGGCCGCAGATGCTCCAGAGAGTCATACTCAAAATTAGTTTTGTGCCAATTGATAAGTAGACAGTTGCAGCAAGCTGACAGGTTTTGGGTGACAGAACAAGAAGGGAGAGAAAACAATGAGCCCTCTTCGCTACCATGTTATGCTTTTGTACAGCCATTTCTGCTATCCTCAAACAGACTTCCTGCCTCGTTAGAGTTGTTACCTGAGTGTCAGGACGATGACAGTCTAGGCCAGTTTTCCAAGCATAGGATCTTGGAGATGGTGTGCTAGCACGGCACAGATGACACAGTTTTCTTTTGATCTTTCTGATGATTTAAGTGAAAGTTCTCGGTTTTATTCTACTCTCTCTTAACATCTCTCTATTCTATCAGAATCTCACTCTTTAACAGAGAGCAGACCTCTCAGACTTTGACCCTTTGCAGTGGAGATAAGGCATTTCTTTAAAAAGTATGTTATTTAAGGAAAAAGGATCTGAAGGCAAGTGCAGTAGTCCCTCCTTATCCAGTACCACCCATGGATGCCAACAGCCATGGATAGTACTGAACTCTATAAATGTATGTCTGTATTTCTTATACATACTTGTCTGTTATAAAGTTTACTTTATAAATTAGGTACAGTAAAATATTAACAATAATAAAATAGAACAATTCTGATAGTATACTGTGACAAAGTTATGTGAATGTGTTCTCTCTCTCTCAAAATATTACCCTGTATTCACCTTTCCTCTTGGGATGATGCGAAAGGAAGTATTTGGTGGCTTCTGTTTGGCATATCTGAATTACATCACTGTTCTTTCACTGTGGGAAGTACTGCAACAGTGGGTCTAATATCCTAGAGTGCTGCCAAGTGGCTAACAGGCCACATAGACCACATGGATATGCTACATAGGAGTGGTCCATATCCCAGGCATGGTAGCACAAGATTCTGTCATGCTACTCAGCACAATGTGCAATTTAAAACATGAAGTACTTATTTCTGAAATTTTCCATTTAATGTATTTGGACCACAGTTGACAGGGGGTAACTGAAACCATTGGGTAGGAGAGGAGAGGTGGATGAGGGAAAACTAATGTACTAGAAGGCATGATAATACAGGTGATATGTAAATGTAGCAAAAGTGTTAATTTGATAGAGAATGACAAAAGCTTGGAAAATATGGTCCAATGTCTGATATGATTAAGTTTTGTAAAGATCCATTATCTCTCCTTTGAAACTCTTGGAACCAGATTTGTTTTGGAATTCAGAAGTTTCAAATCTTATTTGGCATAGTTCTTACACAGTATGTGATACTGCAGGGAACACCCAGACAATGCCATTATCAAGCACATATTTCTGCAACAAAATGTAAGACTACACCATACATAGACCCATGTGAGTTCAGGTCATATTTTGCTACCAAATACGTTTTTGAACCAAATGTTTATCTTTTTGTTTATTTCCTGTGTAAATTCTAAAAAGCGAGGTGCAAAAATGTTCTGGTTTGAAATTATCACGATAGTTTATTTGTTTAACAAGAAAAACAGACTGGATATTTCCAAGTGTCAAAATATACTTTTCCTACTGTCTCTTGGAGTATGCTCCTATAAGTCACTCTGACCCCTTAATATTTCTAATTCAACTTTTCAAGAATACCTGTAATGTGTACAGACCAGCCATCTGTGAAAAGTGCTTTGAATCTTCTGAAAGCTCTCTAAATTAGTAGGTCAGTCAATGTTGGATTCAAGTCATGTAAAACACACAATGAGAGATTCTGGGGCCCTCATCGATTCAATTGTGACCTCGAACTTGCCCATCCTGAACCCCAATTCTACTTCAACTGAATACTGAACTGAGTACTTCTAGAGAGAAATAGCAGCAGGTTACCCAAAGAATAGTGTGACACCTCCACACACTTCTGGACTCATTCCATCCCTCTTGCTCTTCATCTTGCTACTTCCTGACTTTAATTCTTTGGCAGCTATTATTCTATAACTGTTGGCTTACTCTCTCTTCTCACCTCTGCATTCCCCTTGTTTCAGGGTAGTGATGTAATTTTATTGTAGCATGAACATGTTACAGTAAAAACTTGACCTCAGATATTTGTTTCCACTGAGTGCCTGTTCCTATATAAGGACTTTTGATACGTAGTCTTATTTTTATATTCACAGCAATCCTAGAGATCACCCCCAGTGCCTATTACCATTTTATAGGTTAAAAACCAAGGCTCAGTGAACTGAAGCAATGTTCCCAAGGCCATCAGCTAGGAAATGGCATAGCTGGTATCAAGCCCAAGTTGGATTGCCCATAGTCCATCCTCTTTCCAAGTGCCCCACCTCTGCCCAGCTGCTCTTAGTACTGATTTGGATTCTGTAGGTATTCATCAAGCCAAATTTGACTGAACTTTGATCTAGAAGGCACCTGAGAAATTCATTCTTTTCTTCATGAGAAAATAATAGCTAAAGTTATTACTGTGTGCAAAACATTGCACTGGAGATACTAGAACAGTAAGGTAAGATCTTCCTGCTCCCTGCCCTCAAGGATCTCTGCCAGGACAGATTCAGAAACAGTCAACTGAATTACAGAATAGAATGCAATCAGTGCTGCAGTGCAACAGCCAGCAAAGTTTCACAAGAACAGTCCCTTTGGGGAGGAAGTTGGCGAGGATGTGATGTTTAAACTGAGCTTATAGGGATGTGGAGAAGGAAGCAGCACTTCCTGAACAAAGGCCCAGAAATCCATGGAGCCAGATTGGGGAGACGTAAGAAACAGGCCAGGAAAGGCCAGGGGCTACCAAATGTGAGCCATAATAGCATCTGGAGTTTGTACATTGTTACTGGAATTATGAAATTCTTATCTCTAAAACAAAAGGGTAGTGACATCATCTCAATTGAATTCCAGTTATCTTCACTGTGAAATAAAGCTTTACCATAGTTTCTGGCATGTAATGGGTTTTTTAGTAAGTACCTACTGAGCTGAATAAGAACCCTCTATGGAATATGATTTTGTCATTGGCAATTGTTCATATTTGCTCTTCAGTCTATCTGTGAGCTCCTGTCAATGCTTCACAGCCATGCAGGTCAGACTGAGAAGGATCTTAAAATGTGTTTAGTTAGTCCACAGACTGGTGCTTCTGTCTCTGCCAAGTTTTTAAGGAATGGTTGAGATTGAATGTGCAGCTAGATAGAGGACAGGAACTTGAGTGACATAAGGAATGCTCGTAAAGATTTCCTGTGACTTTGAGGAGACCTGCCTCTCAGTCTCTGCTCACTGGAACAGAGGAACCAGATTCCACAGAGACATGGGGCCAATCTAGATTTATTACCTGGTGTCAGTAATTGCATTTAGGGGGCCTGATAAATGCATTCTCTTAGTTGTAAGAAGTTAAGGTGGGAAAGACATGCTACTTAAAGACCTACCTCAAAGCAATCCTTAAGTGTACACTCCTGCCTGGAGCACATCTAAAGAGAAGATTGTTCTCAACTGATGGAATTATGTATTTTAAATCCCTGATGGAGAAGTGTCCTTCTGTTCCCAAAGCTGAGTGAACCTGGATGGATTCAAAAAGGATGTGTGACCCCATAATTTATAAGGCCATGTAATGAGCATGTGAGTGTTAAGTCTTGGTTATTAGCAAGGCATTGTGGGGAAGAAGGTGGCAGATCCCTCCCTATGAGTCACAAAAGGCTCTGAATTTTTGACATTTCTGTTTAAAGTTCCAGTCTTGGGACAGTAAGTTTCTAAGACCATGGTTTTCACTAAGGAAGAAACATGATGTGTAATTCCTGCTAATGAAGTTGGGATGTGTTTTGCCTCTAGGGTACTCTTCTTAGTCTGTATTTAGAACATTCAGAGAATGTTGGGGGAAATCTAACAATTTAATTATCTGTTGCAATTTACAGGAAGTTGGGAGATATTATAATTATGCTTTGTGCTTTAGCATTAAAATGTGATGGGAATCCTTCAAGAATCTCTCAAGGTTACTTATTCCTTAAACTTGATATTAATGGGAATTTTCCCAGGGTAATGATTGTAGATGAACTACTTGTCTCTTAATTAAAGCTAGCTTACTTCAGTGCTCAAAATATTGACTGCACGTGAACCATCACTAACTCATTTGTGCCTAGAACTGGCTTAAATATATACTACTCTATGAAAGCAGAAAGTGATCCTTAGGGAGGTGATTGGGATAAGCTGTTGTTGCTAAATTCCTATCACTTTTGTCCCATCTACCTGGTGCAGCAGAGGTAGCAGGAGTGTGATAGGGGATAATTCTGAAGATGATTACAATTTTAAAGATGTATTACAAATACTCTTTACCCTATGGCCTTTAGAAAATCTTGCTGTGCTCCCCATCATTTTCCTTCCAAATTCTCACACAGGAATCCTGGTCTTTTTCATTCTACAAGAGAACAGACATATTCTGTTGTTGCAAATGAGTGTAGCATAACATTTCTTCATACACAGTCTTTAAAACTTTAGACCAAACAAACTGGAAATTCTGCAGCTATTCTTTTTCTATTTTGGGGCCAATTTGGGTTGTAAAATTTAGAATCCAAAGGGAACCTAACTTCTGCTAGAAAAGTAAGGAAATATATTCTTTGAGGTATGATAAATAAGCAAAATGATGTCTCTCTCATTCCTGCTTAGTTTTCTTGTACTTAAGATCTTCTAGTTTTGTTGTTGTCGGTTGGTTTTGGTTTTCTTTTCTACTTATTTTTTTAAAGGAAAAAAGAACGGGGAATGGTGTGAATCCAGTAAAATTTGTAAGAGAAACATTATGTAACAAGTTAGTAAAATGTAAATGTAATCATTTTTTATGAAATCTGGTTTCTTGAACAATTTTTCTAAAACTCTGAGAGGATCCTCTTAAGAGGTCCCCAGAGTTCTTGCTTTGAATCCATACATACCATTTATAGTTATACTTGGAAAGCATTCTCTGCCAGAGGTTGCCATAGGGTTTACAAGTTAGCTCTGGAACTCTTTGAATGATTTTGTTGTATCTTTCCAACAAAGAAAAGAAACACCTTGCTCAAATTTTCACTGAATTCTCCAAAGAGACTTTCCTAAGATTTTGAGTAGGATAGGCAGAGAAGGCAGATGGCTAGTGGAATGGAGTCATTTGTAGCCAGTCCCTTTCAGAGCCCAGTCGTCCATGTTGTTGTAAGAGTGCATTGATGAGCCTCAAGGGATAGTGTTGAGCTCTACCATAGGTGTCCCAACAATGTGCATGTGACAGAGAAAGCTTCCTGAAAGTCCACTCTGAAGATACCTCATTTCCCCTCACGCATCAGCTCCTTCCTCCTCCCCACACTGCAGGTAGGCTCCTCCTGACAGGGCTGCCCCACTTCCCTTTCTCTTCCTCAGTCTGATGCCTGTAGCCCCTGGGCAGTATAAGCTTCCTTCTGTTTTTGAGTTCTTTTCTCAAGAGAATCAGATCCCCTTCCCCTTGAAGGGGAAATTTTGGCTAATAAAATATATTCCTTCATTTTCTGTGGAGACTTTCTCTTCCTTAAGGTCCCATTGCCATGGATAACATATTTATCCTCCATTTTATTGTAAAAAGTTTAAAAGCCACAGAACAGTTAATAGTATGATGAATGAGTGCATAATCAAGATTTGTTATTTTATCATATTTCTCTGTTATGTGTGTTTTCATGTAAAAGTAAGCACATCATGGCATATGGCTCCTAACTAACCACAATACCATTATCACACCTAAGAAAATGAGCAGTTCATAATATTGTTAATTTCTAGTTCACCTTTAGTTTTCCCTAGTTGTCAACAATGACTTTTATAGCTTTTCAAAGCCATATCCCAATCAAATCTCACATACTAATTTTAATCAATGTTATCTTGGTTTCTTAATCTAGAACAATCTTTCTGCCTTTTTTCCTTGTGATACTGAATTTTTGAAAGCATGATCAGTTGTCTTGTAAAATGGCTCACACTTTGAAGAGTCTGAATGTTTCCTCATCAAATTTTGAGTCAGACTATCTCATTAGTAGTGTGCCCTCATGTTATATCACATTAGGAAGCATATGATGCCAGGCTGTCCCACTCAGGTGATGCTAAGTTGAGTTGCTTGGTCGAGGAGCCATCTGCCACATCTCTCCATCATAGGTGCATGCTGCCTTGCAATTACTAAGTAATCCTTGGAGAAATACATTGACACTGTATGAATATCCCTAGTCCCCACACTGACAACTTTTTAAAGCAAAAGGTAAAAATTATAAAAATAGGATAATGTTCATGAAGCAAAAAAATAGTCCATTTTTAAGCCTGAGGGAGAGAACATTTAAAATGTGGGGAAGGCCAATCTACTGTCCTTGGTAACATACATAATATTGCTCAAAAAGAGAGAAGAGCTGCCAGAAAACTGCTTCCCTCCATGGTACTAATTCACTGAGATTCTATCCAATGTAAGTTGTAAGTAGAAACCTGAGAGTCCCTGGAATTTGTTTTATGTTCTGTTGCCTTCTAACAACTTTAAAAAAAGATAGAAAGAAAAAGAGAAGGCTTACTATAAGGGGTCATTTGTTGATTTAAGCCTTGAATATTCCCATTTTTAGGAAATTATTTTTAGACCAATTTATAGTGATTCTAAGTTATTATGGCATTTTCTTGATTCTAAGTTGGTTATTTTAACCATCATCAATTTCACTATGTGGCTTTTGCCTTGCAGAATGCTGTGGATGTCCCTGGTAATTTGGGATTTCTTTAATGATGTACTTTTAACAAAACTTCTCAAAATGATGAGTATTCAAAACATGTTAAGTGTGAGGATGAACGTTTTTGAAAAACACTTCCTTGTGGTTACAAACAGCAGTGAAAATTGTTCTAGAGGCTCTTCCCTTGTGGACACCTCCATCAGATGTTTCTAATTCTTGTTTTTATGAGTAATGTTTTAAATAGAATTTTCCATTATAATCTATATTAATTATAAAAATGAATTTCATTTCTGAAAGAAATAATGATTTATATCTACATTATATTCATAGGAATATTTTATTTTCTCTTAGTAGGATGGTTTCCAGGTAGATAGGTCACATGTTAAAGCAGAGAACTACAGCTGAATTTTGGGTCTTCAGTTTCTAAATAATCACAGAAAAAGCTAAAGATAAAATGAATATAACAGTTGATATTTTAAATATTTGCCTTAGAAAATGTTATAAATTCAAGCTTGTTTTTTTTGTATTAAACTAATGTTCTTAATTCAGTCAAAAGAAATATTTGACTAGATTTAGATATATGGTTTGTAAAATGGTAATTCCTTTTCTGACCCAGAATCAGTGACAATGGAAAATTAGTTACATAATGTAGATTTCTTTACACTATCTATTTTAGTAAGTAATGACTAAACGTTTGGTTGGGATTTGTTCTTAAAAAATGAAACTAAAACTTATTAAAATAAATTTGTCTTTTTTATTTTTGTTTTTAGTTGTAGATGGGTATAATACCCTCATTTATTAATTTATTTTTATTTTTATTTTTTATTTTTTTGTGTGGTGCTGGGAATTGAACCCAGGGCCTTGTGCATGCAAGGCAAGCACTCTGCCAACTGAGCTATATCTTTAGTTCTATTAATTTATTTTTATGTGATGCTGAGGATCAATCCTAGTGCCTCACACATTGGCAACCACTCTACTATTAAGCTACAGCCCCAGCCCAAATTTGTCTTCTAGTAACACTATGAAGACATTTTTCTAGTGAGTTTTTAGCATTTTTCTGACATTCAGTGTCTCCTATGTGACAGATGTTGTTGTAAATGCTGAGGATACATCAGTGAATAAAACAGACCAAAAAAAAAAAACAGAACAGAACAAAACAAAATATCCAGTAGAATTTACTGGGGGAGAATGAGATGATGACCACATTTATTAACCGAACTATGTTGTAGTTTAGATAGTAAAAGCACAAAGAAGGAAAGAACAACAGGAAGGACAGTGGGATATTTTTAACTTTTTGGTAATGTGACCAGAGATGGCCTCACTGAAGTGACATCTGAATAAAGACCTCCAGAGTATGGAGGAAACAGCCAGAGGGCATTTGGAGCTGAGCTGTACTACAAGGCATGTACCCATCTGGTGTGTCCTAGGAACTGACAGGAAACCCGTATGTACAAAGTAAGGTGAACAGGGGGGAACAGCAAGGGGTGAGATGGAGGGATAAAGTCACCAAGGTCCTCTGAAACCTTATGAGGACCAGCCTTATTCTGAGGGAGGCGGGAGTCTTTCAGGGCTGTAAGCAGAAGCCTGAGATAATCTGTTTATGCATAGTCATTGCAGAGGGTGAGAGGTAAGGAATGTGTGTTAGGAGGCTACTGCCATCCCAGAGTCCTCATGGGGCTTGGATGGGGTAAGAAGTGGTCATATTCTGGAAAGATCTTGAAGGTAGAACAGTGAAATTTGCTGGCAGATTGAATTGATGCCATAAGACAGAGAGTATAGTCAAAGATGATTCCAATTTTTGTCTAAGCCACAACTGAGAGAGCTGCAACTATAGGACGACCTGATTTGGGGAGGGAGACAGAAGAAAGAAGTTCAGTTTTGAACATGCTAAGCTTGAAATGTCTGTCAGATATCCGCTTGGAAGCTGTATCTGTCTATAGGTCTGGAATTCCAAGCAACAAATGTCTGGAGAGAGGAACAATAGGAAGTGGTGATCAAAATGTGGGATGTTTGAATATGGATTCTGGCCAGTGAAAGGTCACAACCAAGTCTAGGATACAGCATAGAAGTGAGGGCCTGATGTGTGGAAGAGGGCAAGATCACTCAAGGAAAAGCCAGAGAAGGGTCCTCTCTATAGCCATTGAAATTATCAAGCACTATGACAAGAGTGATTAAAAACAAGGAAGGTGAAACGGGAGTGTTGGTAACCACAGCTCATGCAATGGGGAAGAGTAGCAGATGGCATGCTCTGGTGGCTAAAGCTGAGGATGGGGGTAATTTAGGGAAGAGGGATGTCTGAGAATGGTGGGATACATCCATGAGAACCAAGGAGACTTCTCTAGGCCTAGTGGTTCAAGGGGTAGTAGAGTTACCTGCACAGGAAGCATGTCTTAAAAGAAAACCCCAGTTTGAACAAGAGAGTAAAGGGAGCATCCTGGAAGAGAATGAAGATGTAGATTTTGCTTGTGACTGTTAAGGAGCCCAGTGGAAGGGGTTCAAGAGGAAAGGTGAACGTGGGAGTCACACAGAGGGATACACAGAGCTTCATAGAGGGTAAGAGCCCAGGGGAAGAGGGCTGGCATGGGGAACCTAGGCTTCTCATAGTGATGACATAAACAGGACACAACATGTAATGAGACTGAGTCCAGCTGCCTCAGGCAGATGTGAGTGAGAGGAGGGGTCTTGCTGGAGCCTGCAGAATTCTGGGACTCTGACTCCAGCCAGGACATAGGTGATCCCATGGGAGTCAACAGCAGGGCAGAGGGTACAGGTCCCACCTGAACCCTCCCAAGAAGACCTGTAGCACGGACCCTTTCACTCCATCACTTGGAACTCTACCAGTGATTCTAGAGTCTTTGTCAACGCCTACACTACCAGCATTGCGTGATGGTACATTATGGCATTATTCATATTTAGCTTACTTGGCACCGTAAAAAAATTGGTCCTTTTTGTGAAATTGTTTTCATCAATTTTTCATTGCTGTTCAAAGTAGTATTCCCTTTTGAATTGCCTGTCCTGTCTTCACCTTTGAACAGATTTTCTCTTCTTCAGCTGTTGATCGTCTGGTATTGTTTTCTGTGTGTCAGACCCTTATACATTAAAGGTGTTCTGTGTGACTCTTCCACCATCACTGATTTCATGAAATGCTACATTTCTGCGAAATTTGTATTTTTTTTTAACTTTTGCGTATGCGTATACGAAATCCAAGCAACCATCAGTTTATCAGTGAACTTCTTTATACCCCAGAGATTTGTGCTTTTGGAGTCAGTGAGTATTCTGGAAAATTGGATGTTGAAAAGAAATATTTAGGTAATAAGGACCTACTGCCACTCTGTAACACCTGTTAAGCATAGCAAACCTATGATCTCATGTGCATGCATAATTTTTATTCAGGAATGCCTTAAATATCCAGCATCACAATAAATGACCCTTCTGATCTATGTTTGTATTTTTGGTACTGGAGATTGACCTTAGGGTCTTGTGCATGTTAGACACTCTACCATTGAGCTATGGTAGAGTTTGGTTTTTTAAAAGATATTTTGTTTTATAAGGTTGATGAGTGAGGCTTAGCTTACCACATGATCTCCTTCCACTATTTTTGCTGAGAATAGTTAGGAGATGGATGGAAGAGATTAGGGGGCCTGAGTCTGTGCTATGAAGACATCAAGTCTGATTGGCATCTTGGGCAGTTAAGCCAAATATCCTAGACTAGCATATTAATGATACATATGGCATTGTTATTGAAGCCTAGCACACTTTTTCTGTTTCAAGGATTAGCTTTTTCTAATGCCATTGTTAAGGAAAATGTTTTGAAATTGTTCCTGAGGATTATTTCGTGTTGTATCTTGATTTTCTATTTCACTTGAAAGCAGGCTGCTCTCATGACCCTTCTTGATGCAAATAATGATTAGGGCTCTCATTTCAAATTATCCTTGCTTCTCTTTCTGATTTATACACACAACATATTTATCCCTTCTTCAAAGAAAGTCTCAAAGTTCCGTGTGTAACTTTTTTCAGGATACTAAATAGTTTTATTTACTATAAACCAATACTGCTTGCTTTCTTTCTGTGAAACACCTCTAGAAACATTACAGATTTCATTAATCAGTCAAAATATTTGGTGTTAAGTACCACAAAGTTTTGATGCTCCTCGTTTTTTTTTTTTTTTAATTCTTCATTATTATGTCAAAAACCTAAGCCTGTTTATAAACTCCACATGGGCCTTTTGTGTAATGGTTATGAGTAGGTTTTAATGAAATTTGAGAGTGTCTCTAGAGATCATAGATACTGGGGCCTTTAACATTGTGGCGTTGCTTAGCAACCTGGAAGTCATTACCTTTCCAGGCTCTGTAATAACATGATATACTTTTCTTTGCTAGTCCCTGATGAAAATGTAATGGAAATAATCCCTTTCTAAGGGTTGTGTTCTATGAGTGGGCAGCTAAATAGATTTTCCCCTTTCTTCACAGCCTGGCAAGTTTTAATTCAGCACACAAGTATTGTTTTCTGATTATTGTAGGTTAAGAGAATGAAATATATTCTAAGATGATATTCTTAAAAGGAAGGCCTGTCTTCTTAAATAATGGTTATAAGTACTATAGACATCGTTAATTCATGTCCATGTGTACACATATCTTGTTGAAAAAAAATGGAATTTACTAGTTGTTCACTAATTAATGCAAGAATGTCTACTTATTTTTACTTAGTTTATTTCATCTAGGTATTTTCAGATATCAGACAAGTTTTAAGAGTATAATAAAACCATGTACTTTAGGGTACTAAGAGCAATGCAAATCCAAATTAGTTAAGAGTTTGACTTATAGACTATTTTTTAAATGTTTGTAATTTTTATTATTTTTTAAATTACAAAGGTAATGCGCAATTTGTACATGAAGTTCACAGCAGCTCTGTTCATAAGAGAAAAATGTGGAAACAAGTGGACTGGGGTGCAGGTCAGTGGTAGGGTATTGATATAGCATATGCAAAGACCTGATTCTATCAGCAAAAATAAAAATAATAAGTAGAAACAACCCAAATGACCATCAGGTAAAGATTAGATAAATAAAATGAGACACTTCCATGCATAAAGTATTCTTCAACAATAAAAAGGAATGAAGTAGTGACACATAATACAGCGTAGGTGGACCTTGGAAGCAGGTGAAACACTAATACCATATGATTCAATTTATATGAAACACCCAGAATAGACAATGCATAGGTTGATTAATGACCTACAGAATCTACAAAGCTACAGAAATGTTAGGATTTCCCAGGGATAGAGAGGCGAGGGATAAAATGTGACTGGTAAAGCATCTGGGTTTCTTTTGGGGATTTACAATTGATTGTGGTGATGGTTGTACAGCTCTGAGTATACTAAAATCCACTGAGTTGTATACTTTAAAATGTTGAAGTTTATAATATGTGAATTTGTTTTTTAACAAATTGTAACACTAAAAAATGGAGGATGATAGATAAGTGGGAAAAATATGAATAAAGATGCAGAAAATAATGCCATCTTTAAACTAATAACCCATAAATTACCATAGTTAATATTTTGGTTTATTTCTAGTCACACAGATACACAAAAAAACATATAGGCATGTACATGTGATGCATACATACATATGTTAACATATATTTATTTTTCAGATTTTTTCTTGGTGCATTATAATTGTACATTATAGTGGGATTTATTGTTACATATGAAGCATATGTTTCTAAATTGGATTCTAAATTGTGATGGTGAAAATTTTATGTGTTGACTTTGTCTTCCCAAATTCCATTGAAATGATCGAAATATAAAAATAAGTAAAAAATGAACAATCTCTCTGAAAACAGGGAAGGGTATCAAAAGATACTTAATTTGAGAAATTTCTAGAAGACAGACTTGGTTTGACAGAAAGAAAATTCAGAATTTAGGAGACCTCAGACCACCATAGGCAAGAAGCAGGTATACTGAGAAGCTCTGCAACAATCCTGGCCTCAGAAACAGCAGGGGCCCAGAGGAAGGATGGAGCACAGGCCCCAGCCCCACCCTGGAAGCTGTTCTCAGGTTCTTCCCTCTTGTGGGTTGGCACAAGAGGTACTGAATTCTGGACCAAGCTGCCCTGGTCCCCAGAACCACTGCCCTCCTCCTAAAGGACATGCTCAACCCATTACTCCTCCTCCCTGAAGTCTCTACTTACTTCTCATTCATTTCTCACTAACCCACTGCAGGCAGGACTGCCCACAGCTCTCAGCAGTGAGATTTTCCCCAAGGAAATCAAAGCAAGATCCTAAAAATTGCCAGAGTAGCTCATCAGGCTGCCGGTACTCACTCACATAGATCTTCCTTTATTACTGTGCACAGACAAGGAAGAATTGCTGGGCATTTGAGGGAAGTCCATGACTAGAATGGCCACAGAACAACACAAATATAATATGATAAATAAGACTTTTTAAAAAGATCTAATTAGCATCCTTATAGAGACTTGAAAGATTATTGCATCCATAAAACAAAAACTTTCAAATTTTAAAACCCTATAGAGGGGCTGAATAACAGAATAAACTCGGACAAAAACCAAGTGAATTATTTATAAAACCAATTTGGAGAGTTGTTTCTGAACAGAGTATAAAATGCTAAGAATTGTGGCAGATGGATCTGAGAAATCCAACAGTCCTTCATGAGAATAGTATGTTGGTACCACAGGTCTGGTGATCTACAAAATTAAATACCCTGCTGGCATCAAGAAAAGGGATGGAAGCTGGGCGTGGTGGCGCACGCCTGTAATCCCAGCACTTAGGGAGGCTGAGAAAGGAGAATTGTGAGTTCAAAGGCAGCCTCAGCAACGGCGCGGTGCTAAGCAACTCAGTGAGACCCTGTCTCTACATAAAACACAAAATAAGGCTGGGGATGTCGCTCAGTGGTTGAATGCCCCTGAGTTCAATCTCCAGTACCAAAAAAAAAAAAAAAAAGACAAAAGGGAAAAGGGATGGAACTCAACCGTGGCATGAGGATCTTTCCCTCCATATCCTCCCCATGTAGAGCATTTGTCATATATAATACAGTAAACAGACATACAGACTGAGAAATAAATACATTGTACAGTAAGTATACAGATGTACAATAGTATATTGTGGACGTATATAAATACATAAGTGTGTTACAGAATAAGTATATGTGTATGTGCATATGTGTATATGTACATGTGTATGCACATGTGTGTGTGCGCGCCTGTGTTGTATTCAGCCATATTTTCCAAAGGTAGATGTTTGGGGCATTTCATTTGGAGAATCTATTGAATTAGATATTGTCACATACAAATGTTCCTTAAGTTTCGTCCCAATAAAACTATTGTAAACTAAAAATATCTTAGGTCAAAATGCACTGAATATATCTACTCTACTAAATATTATAATTTAGTAAAATAGTCTGTTACAGTGTATAGGTTGTTTCCCCTACATCATTGCATGGCTGACTGGGTGCTGCAGTCCACTGCTGCTGCCCAACATCTCAAGGGTGTGCTGCACCATGTGTTGCTATCCAGCAAAGGAACAAAATTTAAATTTGAAATATAATTTCTATTGAATGTCATAGATATTCAATATAAAGCCCCCCAAAGCCTTAATTAGAACAGTCATATATCAGGGATCATCTATGTTTACTTTAGACCAAATAATATGACGGTCTTATACCATTTAAAACACAAAGTATATTTCATTCCCAGAGGTACATATTCTCTTGGGAATTACCCTATATTTCCAATATTATAATATACAAATAAAAGCCATCCCAATCCATACTTAACCTAATCATTATTCCTCTTTGTTTATTGAGCTAATAAAAATCACTGCAAATTCATTAGCTTTGGGTTTCCATTGAAGTGAGTCTTAAGAAAATTTTAAGAATCTGCGTGCACCTGTAGTGAAGCCATGAGGCCATTTAGCTGAGACTCCTTCTAAATCCCCAAAGGTTCTTAGCCATGAAAAGGCAAGACACCAGGATGCTGCTTGCCTGTTGGCTTTGAGGACATTTCCCATGTTTATAATGGCACTACTGTTAGTATGGTTGTGAAACTGTACTATTTTTTTAGGAGGATTTAACCCCTGAGCCTTCTAGTATGTGTAATTAAGAGATCATCCTCTGTTGAGATAAGCAAGGAATTTATCTATATGGTTCCTGAACAATTCACTTCACAATATGAAGTATTTGATTTAAAACCACATGTTTTAATCATGAAAATCAATGGTCCTGATTTTATTTTCTGAACGCCTTTAGTTTGCTTGTGGCCTTATCATCATAAGTCTTTACATTGAAGTAGATGAAAATTTAGTGCTGCTTCTGCATTTGAAATGAAAGACCTCTTGTAACATAACCATAAAGAGCAGTGGTCTGGGTGAGGCAGTCTTGGGTTCCTCTTGCGTCTTTTATTTGGTAAACAATTGGGTAACCTATCCTCACTGAGTCTCAGTTTTCCAATCTAAAAAATAGGAAAAATTATATTTCTCTCATAAGGTTGTTGTAAGAATTGAAGGAGGTGGTATAAGTAATGAGCTCAGCATGGGTCTGGAACATAATTGCTTGACCGTGGCAGCCACCACTGTTGTCATCATCATCATTGTGCCCATCGGCATCACTATTGCTACGTGATATTGATTTTTTGGCTGCACAAGAAAATGCAGTTGTTTCACTTCCCAAACATACATCACTTTCTTCCCAGTTAATTGTAAAAACATCAGGACATGGAAGATAATCTGGTTATTTGAGTTATTTTAAATTTGCTCCATTAAGTTTGTATCAAAGGTCAAAGTCATGAAGTCTGCCACAGATTGTCAATTTTTGCTTATTCTCTTCTTTCTTTTAAATGAGGCTTGTGTGACTTTTTCAGTGTGACTTGAATGCCCATCATGTCATACACCAATAGAACAACTAGATTTTCCAGATCAGATATTCCAGCAAAATGAACTTCTGGATTTAGAATCCAGAGTATAGTAAAAATGTTGAAATAGTACCATCTCTGGGATGTTCAATGATGTCATGGAAATAACAGGACCTGTAGTCCTTTAGTCCCCCAAATATGGTCCCTGACCTATAATCACATCATTATTTGGGAACTTATGTGAAATGCATTATCTCAGGCCCTTGCCTGCTGAGTCAGAGTGCATTTTAATGAGGTCCCCAGGTGATTCAGGAGCATGTCTTTAAGAAGCATCACGCTATAGGCTGCTCCTGAAATTCCAGAATGAGTGGTTATGGAAGCCATAAAAAAAGATAGGAGTCTGTGAGATTCCCTCTTCAGAATCCAGTCTATCTCTAGCCAGTTCCATATATTTTTACATATATTTGCTGGAGAGACGACTGGAGCTCTAATTCATGTCTGTCCATTTGTTTCTAGAAGGTTTATTAACATCCTTCTTTGAATATCTTTTTATTTATTTTCCTTTTATTTGAAAACAATAATGACATTCAAAATTGACATACCTATTTATGGTCTTCTGTCTTGTTTGTCTAGTAAAGAATTCACCAGTAGAGAGACTTTGAGCAGCTCTAGAAGTATTAGGAAAAGAATATTGATTTAATAAACCTGTGAAACAACCAGCCAGAAGTACAGGAGTTATCTTATTTGTTCAAATGATAATATCTACTTGCTAATGCATTAATAATGTGCTAATTTGTGCCAGAAGCCCCACACAGGATCTCATGGAGGTCAGGAAGGCCATCCTTATTGTAGATCCGTCAATTCAGGGGCAAAGGCTGGGAAATTAAGTGGGTGGGGGGAGTATTAAGTGCACCCTTCCAGTCAATCACCATCACTGAATTAAGACAGGAGACTTAGACATGGGTTTCAGATCTTTACTGTATCCCTCATCTGCTGTGCGTCCGTGGGCACATCACTTAACATCTTACAGCTGAATCCTAATTTACCTGTCAGGGCCCTTTCTTGAGAACTATAGGAGATAGTTAGCAAAGTATGCTTAGCACAGAAAAAAGCCATTGATAAAAGACAAATATACATGTACACCTGCATATGCACACAGATATACCCTTTGGAAATTACAGTTATCTTCATAAATGTGCAAGACCCAGGTATATGTCCTTACCAGATTACACATTTCCATCCTTCTTGCTTCCTCAGTAAAGGCATATTTCTGTTTGAACATACACACCTTTCCTGTCAGTGGTCTGTACCTTCTGCTGAAGCGTTCAGTGATAGGTAAGCTAGAACACACCCTGCATGATGCACATGTTTTTATTGCTTGTGTCTGCAAGAATAAGCTCTGAAGTCAGCTTTATTGGAGTCAGAGAGAGATGTGGGCCAGCAGCAGCCTCACAGCACAGAGGCCACCTCTGTGGCCTGCTTTCCCAAACCAGGGATTGGCTTTGCTGTGTCTCACTCAGGAGAGCTCACTACAGTCAACAGAGCTGCTTATGACTTATGCATGAAGATAGGTGATTCCATCTGGCCTCCCTCAAGGCCTTGACCCTTTCCTGGCCCTTCCCTGCTGCCAACACATAATCCTTAGCTCCTGGGAAACCAGAGGCCTGTTGCCAATTACTGTGGGCATCTCTGTGTACCCCCTGGGGAGCTTCTTGTGCCTTGTTAGGCTTAATTGCATGGCCAATGAGAGCTGGAGCCTCTGGCATTGTCTCACTGTTGGCCCCGGGGCATCCTGGGGATGGGCAACATGGTGGGGAGAGTCTACTGCAGAGTTGTGCATTGACTTGCTGCTCCATTATCACTACAAAGGTTAGACACTGGCCAGCTGCACATTGGGGTGAATGATGCTGGAGACTGTCATTGCACAGAAACTTCCAGCAACAATGCAACTGGAATAGTGCTCTATTCTCTTGATACTTGGTTCTCCTGAGCCTCTGAGTTGTCATGAAGCTGGATTGTTCTCTACTGCTAAGTGCGCCTCCCAGGAATGTTCTGTTTATTGTCTCTGAACGTTAATTGCGGAACTCTATGGACTGGAAAACAGCTTTCTTCAAAGTTATTGTGTTGATCATTGTCTTAATGATGATGTAAAAGCCAGCATGTATTGAGTTGTCTGGGTTGGCTGTTGAGCTGAGTCACTGACATGGATAGTTTCAGAAAAGACCTAAGAGGGGAGAGGATGTTACCCTCATTTTACAATTTAGGGAACTGGAGCACAGGAGGCCAGGTAAGTAAATGGTGAAGATAGGATGTTAACCCAGATATTTTAACTTAACATCTTAACCATTATAAATAGCGTGGTGTATTGTATTTAACCCAAATAATGAAGAATTGGCAAAATCCTCCAGGGTCTATTTTGAGAATCATATTGCTAATTTAAGTGTTCTTAATTGATCTCTGCTTTGTCAGTACCTCGAATATGTCAACCTCTAATTCAGTCACAAATTGGAATGCTGGCTTCTGTTAAAATTGTCTTTTCTCAAAAATTTTTTTTAACAAAACAGTACTATTATACCTAATAACTTTCCCTGTACTCCAGTCCACAGTATTCTGGAGGGTTTGTATTTTTCATGTTCTTTAAACTTATAGGCTTTCACATCTGAAATGAACTTGCTAGACTAAACCATCTTGTTAGAGTTAGCATCTGCTGTCTGACCTGGCTATAAGGGGGCCACTCTGGTTGATGGAGGCATCTGCCTGATGGGACTCCCAGGAAACTAGAATACAGTAGATATGCTCATCAGCAAAATTTCTTTCAACAGAAATTCATCTTTGCTTAACTGTTTAGAACTCCTTTCTGAAAATAGAGATCTATGTGATATTATGAATAGCAAAACATCCAAGTATAGGTTTATTCAGCTATATTGTTTTACAAGCCTGCTATACCTCTTACTTTGTTAATGATATATAACTACAAAGATAACCACCTTCCCTGAAAAAAACCAAAACATTAGAATCTGTCTTTTTAAAGATGTTATGGCAGAAACCTGCGCTTCATATCAAAATTTGAGTAAGATGCTACATTTTGTTTTCATTATGAATATTCCTCTCTCTCTCTCTCTCTCTCCCCCCGCCCCCTCACACACACACATATATGAGTAATAACGAACACTTGGGTAACCCACCATCCCATAAAATGCTGCTTTAAAAAGTGTTCTGGTTAAGCATTGAAATAACTCAACACCCAACAAAATGCTGCTTAAAAAAAGAGTCCTAGTTAATTGCATTAGAATTTGAAAACTTAATCTCATAGTAATGTTGTAATTTAAAATCATTCCCAAATAATAATATGTTCTAACAGAATGGTTGAGCTCCTAAGCACATATTTTTTGGAGTCCAACAAGTTCTGGATCCAGTTGCCTACTTTCGCAGGGAATGGCCCATGTCAGGTCTGA
Organism: Xerus rutilus; assembly: GCA_028644305.1. NCBI lineage: Eukaryota > Metazoa > Chordata > Mammalia > Rodentia > Sciuridae > Xerus > Xerus rutilus. The sequence goes on from CM053413.1 coordinate 17,969,659, forward strand.
TCCTAGAAAAAGATGAGTTTGCCTCTGAGAGTACTTTCAACGACAGGGTGAGAAATCGGTAATCATGATGAATGTTGCATGTTTTTCCCTCAGTTTTATCTTATCAGATTAGAGTTTTCCCCCAATCAAATCTAAGTGTACAACTTTCTATTTAAATATTTTTTAAAAAATATTTTTAAAATATGCCCAAACCCATCATCATCTCTCTCAATTGGTAAGTTCTCTACATATTTCACAGAGGCAAAGCCCTCTGTTTCTGCCCAACTCAGCTCCTCCCTCTTGCTCCAGGACTCACCCCCAGCACATCTCTTTGTTCTCTCCTACTGTCTCAAAGTACCCTTTCCTAGGTCTTTTTCATCCTTTATGCAATATGCAGATATATCATCTATCTTTTAAAAGGATGATCAAATCCTCTCTTGACCTATGTTCTTGTCTAGCCCTGCCCAGTTCTGCTCTATTCCTCTGCTCCCCTCCCCAACAAAACTCCTTGGGTGAGTTGTCTGGACTCACTGTCTCCACCCAGCCAGACTCTGGTACCCACAGCTTGTTCACTAGTAGCTGGTGAATGGTCAGCTCTCAGTTCTCTGCTTACTTGGCCACTGTGACTCCAATGACTCTTCTTTCTGGAACACTCACTCCCTTGATTCCTAGTACACCAAGCTCTCTTGCTTCTCCTCTCGACATACCAGTCGATCCTCTGGGTCTTCTGTGGTGGTGTCTCTACGTGTTGAGTGCTTGAGTACTTGAACCTAAGACCACTTCTCCTCTCCGTAGGAGTTCACCCCTCGGGGATCTCCGCAGTTCCTTGCCCTTACTGGCATCTTTATACTTAGGACTCTATGCTTGTACCTTTAGCTTGCCTGAACTGAACTCGAGTCTGATAGAATCACAGTCTGTTCCACATCTCAGTGCCTGACCAACTCATTGACACCTCAGACTTAAGCCTTCCCCAAGCCTGCTCCTCCATCATGCCTACCATCTCAGTCATGGCAATGTCACACTTGTCAGGCCAGATCTTGTATCAGTAGGGAATGCTTCGGCAGCAGGGGCCCTGTGAGCAGTGGCCTGAGGCAGTGAGGGGACACCTCAAATGGTCTTGAACTCTTTTCTCTTCCTCCCACCCCCATCCATCCACAGATTCTGTGACTCCACTTTCAGCATTCATTGAGAATCTGATCCTTGTTTATCACCTCCACTTCTAGTATCCTGACCCGTCACCTGTCAGGTGAATCACTTGATTGCCTTGAGCTTCACTCCTGGCTCCCATCCCATGGTCTCTTCTGGACATAGCCACAAGTAAGATTATGATGCTGAAAACCTTCTAATGACGCTGTATCTCAGTGGGAAGTCCAAGCCCTTACCTTATCTACAAGGCCTTGCAATTGGATCTCCACCACTTATACATTTCACTGCCACTTCTATCCCTTTTCTTTTTGCTTACTCCAGTCAGGACAGTAGTCTTGCTATTTCTCAAACACACCAAGCAAGCTTGTATTGCAAGGCCTTTGCATGTGCTGTGCCCTCCTGAGAGAAGCTTCTTCCACATACCCACAGGGCTTTCTTCTTTAATTCCTTCCGGCCTTTACTTGAGCATCATCTGGCTGGAGACCAGTGTTCAGGGAGAGGTGCCTCTTGCCCTGCCTCTGCATCCTCTGCCTCCTGACTTGGCTTTCTTTTTCCCTGTCAACACCTACCATCTTATTGTGTTTTGTCTGTTTTGCTTGTCATCTCTCCCTCCTTGTGGTGCTGGATTGAACCTGGGGCCTCACTCATGCCAGGCAAGTGCTCTACCACTGAGCCACATCTCCAACCCTACTTATGTATTTTCTGTTACTTATCTGTAACTCTAAGATTATAAGCACTGTGAGGACAAGAAATGTGTTCATTTCTATCCTCACTGCTGTCTTCCTAGTTCCTAGAATGGTACAGGTTTTGTGGTTTGAGGAAATGAATGGTCTTTGTAAACTTGCACTTGCTCCTCCCTGATGGGCTCCAGCCAGTCTGTTCATCAGAGCCCACTTCTTGTTTGCCCCATGGCTAGTGATCATGAGAGGCTTTGTGGCATAATGGTGAATAATGTGGGCTCTGGAGTCAAAATAGCTGGATTGAACTTGGCTCCAGAACTTACTAGCATAGGTTACTTAACCTGTCTGTGCTTTCAATTTCCTCATCTATATAATGGGCTTCTAGTAATACTCTTCTTAGATGGGGCAGTTGGGAGAAACAGATGAGTTACTTCTTATAAAAGTGATTAGAGTGGTGCCCAGTACATGGTAGGTGCTAAGTGTTAGTTGTGTGATTTTTTTTTTTTTTTTTGATACCAGGGATTGAACTCAGGGGTACTCAACCACTGAGCCACATCCCCAGTCCTATTTTGTGTTTTTTATAGAGACAAGCTTTCACTGAGTAGTTAGTGCCTTCCTTTGCTGAGGCTGGCTTTGAACTCGCAGTTCTCCTGTCTCACCCTCCCAAAATGCTGAGATTACATGCGTGTGCCACCACGCCCAGCAGTCGTGTGATTTTTATTCGTCTCTGGATCTTCCATGATACCTGCTGCTGTAGACACTCATCAGATCCCTGTCTTCTTGAAAATACAGCCTAAAGAGGAGTAGGCAGGTTGTTGGGTTGGCAGGCTGCAGACTTGCACCTAAGCCATTACATTTGTGAGTGCATGCTGCAAATGTGTGAGCCCTACTACATGCACAGCTATGTGCGCAGCTCTGCTTGGTGTTGGACAGTGATGAGCAAACACAGGTGGCAGTGCCTAGACTCAGGGAGTACCTCGCCACACCCTTCTGAGCTGTGAGACCTTGGTGTCCCACTCTAAGAATCTGACAGTGAGGGATATTTTGCATCTTTAGCTCCACCTACCCTGAGGCTGCGGTGGCTGAGCTGCCAGCCCAGCGTCTTCCCACACTCAGAGAGACCTTCTGCATACGCACCACCCATGCCTTCTCACAGGTGGCTCAGCCACCGATGGGCTGCTGCTTATTCCTTGCAAGATATCTTTCATAACAAGGCAAGGTGATCCTGTCAGGTCTACGTTTCAGCCTCAGCTCTACACTGGGCAACCTTGAACAAGTTACTTAATTTTCTTAAACATTTATCAATGAATGAGAGATGATATAGGCTCAGCCTCACAGGTTTATGTGAGAATCAAGTATTTATCCAAATGTCTTCACACATTCTAACCTACTAGGGTCACTGATTCCTTCGGTTTCCACACTGTGCTGTGGTTGCAGAGGATGCCTGCAAGTGGAAGAAGCTTCGCATCTCTTGGTTGCGTGGATCCTTAATTTTCCCTTGCTGCTCATCATCTCACCTTGCACTGCTGCTGTCTCCCTTTCTCCTGCCTTCTTCCAAAACAGTTCCACTTCCCCAGGTGCAGAGAGAAATCTGAGGAAACCTTGAAACTGCCAGGATTCATTCTACCTGGACACCACTTCCCAGGCTGGTGCCCCCTTGGTTCTCCTGTCCCCTTTGCCTTGCTTCTACCCAGGACTTGCTACTGCCACTCAGAGCTGCTCCCTGAACTCCTGGCTCTGATGGGCTTTGCCTGGTTCACCTTACTTCCACCCTGATCCTGTCTGCCCTGTGGACTACATAGCCCACAGGAACATTAATTTTATTAGCAAAATTAAATCTTTTGTTTCTATTTTCTGATCACATAAGCAGCACATGGAAACAATTCAGACATTATAGAAATAACTGCGCAAGTTAAGAATTCCAGAAAAAGCAATCATACCATCCATACTGTCCCAAAGCTGTCCTTTTATGCTGCTTTGTAGGACATGAACTTTGAGGTCTGATTATTCTACCACTAGTTAATAGTAAGGATATAGTTTTTGGTTCTGTAATCGAGAATGCCACCCCATCCTTGGGTCTCTGTGAATGATCGTATCAGAAAAGAAACAGGATCACTGAGGTTTTAAAACCAGGAGAGACTATCAAGGGACAGGGCAATAGATGATACACACTTGACAATAGAAAACCAAAAATATACCTGCCAGGCAGCTCCAGGTCTCATCTCTGCATTTGAAGTATCCCAGTGACTGTCACATCTCAAATTCCTACTAATACGACTTGATGTTTTTTGAATGATTCTCTTTCCTTTATATAAAAGCATGTAGAGTCACAGAATAGCCAAAGAGCAGTTTGTCATGGAGAACCCAGGGGGATGGGGCTTGACCACAGTGGCCTTAAATATGGAAGCACATTTAAAGGCCATGGCCTATGTTTCATCTCACCCATTCAGAATGATTAACAATTTAAGTTACCTATAAGGAGAAATTATGTGATAATTAAGTGAAATACCCAGGTGTTTGCCTGCAAACGGCAATGCAATGATCCACAGGGCTAGAAAGACAGTTCACATAGAATATTTGTTCCCAAGTTTTCTGTTTCTAGTTTGATGACATTTTTAAGCTAGCTATTTCATTTTAGCACACCCAATAATGAAATAAACAAAGTGTGAAATATGAGACAATGCTAGTTAAACATTTATACCAGCCCTCCCCTGTCATTTCTTGAAACTATTAAAATGTAATGTTTTTATATGAAATCATTATAAATTTATAACAAGTATAATCTGTGGTGATGCACCATTCCATGGACTGTGAATTATTGCTCTAAATTTTGGATGGCAGATGCTTTCTCTGAGCAATGGTGCCAGGATGATTAGTTCTTATGAATGCGGTTAAGAATATATCTTGTAATTTGCATAAAACACGGATGCTGATTATGCAGTTTGATTTGAGACCTTCTACAATATTTTCCAAACAACAATGTTGACAGCTCTCTTACAGTAAGGAGGGTGATTATGAATACTGTCCTGAAGACTTTCTACCTCAAAATCTCTATTAAGAATGTATTCGTCTAAAAAACAAAAATCACTGAGTCTTCAAGACAGGCGAATAATTATATAATAATTCATTTGTAAGAGAAGTTAGGTTCTGTGGGCTTTTGCTAAGCTCAAGGGCATTCATAGGTTTGAAAGTTGAGATTCAGCCCAAGGGCTACCATTCTAGGGTGATTAAAGAATAATAGCAATGATCTTCTGCGTCAGAGTTTCTCTGTCTTTTGGGTACTTCCTGAAAGTTATCCCCATTTCCTACAATTCTACCATTGGAGATCTTTCTCTGTGGAATGAGCCCTCAATAATAGGCATTTTTACTCCACACCAGAGCCCCTGTCAACCAGTGGGAGCACAGGCCAAGGCCCAGGACTACCTTCAGTGGCCTTCGCGGGAGGCCCGAGATTGCTACCCACCAATCCACAAACCCACAGGGGAACCCAGACCGAGGCGAAGGGCTGCCTCTGGGGACCCCTGCAGTTGAGGCCAGGGACTGCTCCCAGTTAAGCACCACAGCCCCTGCTGACCAGGCCCAGGGCCAGACCCACCACCTGAAACCCCTGAGGGAGTTCAGGCCAAGATCAGACCTAGGACTGCCCTCACAGGTCTGTGTGAGAGCCCAGACCCAGGACCGCCCCTGCACAGAGTGGGGATCCATATTGTTGCTTCCTTCCGGTGTCTGACTTGTACACTGCAGTCATCCCCATAGTTCTTCCCATGTAGTAGCCTCTACCTTGGGTCAACAGACAGGGCCTGAAGGCAGCAGCCTGCCAAAGCACTGCATCCCCCATCAATCAGCCCAAAGCCATTGTAAGTCCCATCCTTTTAGCCCCATCTCTGAAAGTGTTTGCATCTATTTTGGGCCACTCCCACTACCATCTTGAGTTACCTCAACTACCACCACCACCATCGATAGTGGCAATAGTGTCCATCTGTGAACACCTGCTGGGGACTGGAAGTGAACTCCAAGGTGAGATACAGGTAATCTGTAGTGTCACTATAAGATTATAGGATAGAAACCATAATACCTCAGATTGGCATTGCAAGAAAGGAAGATACATAATCAACATGAAAAAACAAGGGAATAAAGTGCCCCAAGTAAACCAAGATATTACAATAATAAAAGCCATTGATAGCATAGTTGATGAAATGTCAGAGAGAGAATTCAAAATACACGTAATTAAAATGATCTGCGAATTAAAGAATGACTTAAGCGAGCAAATACAGGCAAAACTTGATCACTCCAACAAAGAAATAAGAGAGCAAATAAAGGAAACCATTGAACACTCCAACAAACACAAAAGAGCAAATAAAGGCAGCCATCAATCACACCAAAAAGAGATAAGGGAACAAATACAGATATCAAAATATTACTTTAAGAAAGAACTAGAGGGGGCTGGAGTTATGGTGCAGTGATAGCGTGCTTGCCTAGCACACGTGAGACACTGGGTTCGATCCTCAGTACCACATAAAAATAAAATAAAGATATTCTGTCCACCTACAACTAAAAAAATCAATAAATATTTTTTTTAAAAAAAAGAAAGAGCTAGAGATTGTGAAAAAAAATCAGAAATTTTTGAAATGAAGGAAACAATAAACCAAACAAAAAACTCGATAGAAAGCATCACCAGCAAACTAGATCACTTGGAAGGTAGAACCTCAGAAATGAAGACAAAATATACAATCTTGAAAATAAAGTTGACCACACAGTGAAGATGGTAAGAAACCATGGACAGAACATACAAGAATTATGGGATAGCATCAAAAGACCAAATCTAGGATTTATCAGGATAGAAGAAGGCACAGAATTTCAAACCAAAGAAATGCACAATCTCTTCAATGAAATATCAGCAAATTTCTCAAACATGAAAAATGAATTGGAAAATCAAATACAAGAGGCTTACAGGACACCAAATGTACAAAATTACAAAAGATCTATACCAAGGCACATTATAATGAAAATGCCCAGAATACAGAATAAGGATAGAATTTTAAAGGCCACAAGAGAGGGGAATCAGATTACATATAGGGGGAGACCAATTCAGATCTCAGCTGATTTTTCAACCCAGACCCTAAAAGCCAGGAGATCATGGAACAACATATACCAAGCTCTGAAAGAAAATGAATGCCAACCAAGAATCTTATATCCAGCAAAACTGAGCTTCAGGTTTGATGATGAAATAAAAACCTTCCATGATAAACAAAAGATAAAAGAATTTACAACAAGAAAGCCTGTACAACACAGCATTTTCGGCAAAATATTCCATGAGGAGGAAATGATAACCAACAATGAAAATATACAAAGAGAGGAATTACACTAAAGGAAAGGCCAATCAAGAAACCAAGTCAAGGTATAAACCAAAATGACTGGGATTACAAATCATATTTCAGTAATAACCCTGAATGTGAATGGCCTAAACTCATCAATTAAAAGACATAGACTGATAGACTGGATTTAAAAAAAAAAAGACCCAAAAATATGTTGCTTTCAAGAGACTCATCTCACCAGAAAAGACATCCACAGACTAAAAGTGAAAGTGTGCAAAAAAAAAAAAGTATCACTCACATGGACCGTGTAAACAAGCAAGAGTTTCCATCCTCATATCAGCTAAAGTGGACTTCAAACCAAAGTTAGTGAAAAGGGATAAAGAAGGATATTTCATACTTCTTAAGGGAATCATATATCAACTAGACATAACAATCATAAATATCTATGCCCCAAACAATGGAGAATTTATGTATATCAAACAAACCCTTCTCAACAACAAGAATCAAACACCATAACACAGTAATACTTGGTGACTTTAACACAGCTCTCTCACCACTGGATGGATCTTTCAAACAAAAACTAAGCAAAGAAACCATAGAACTCAATAAAACAATTAATAATTTATACTTAACAGAGATATTCTATTCATCAACAAGCAAATACACTATTTTCTCAGCAGCACATGGATCCTTCTCCCAAATAGATGATATATTATGCCACAAAGCAAGTCTTAGCAAATACAAAAAAATAGAGGTACTATCCTGCATCCTATCTGACCATAATGGAATAAAATTAGAAATCAATGACAGATTAAAAAATAGAAACTAGCCAGGCATGGTGGCACATGCCTGTAATCCCAGCACTTTGGGAAGCTGAGACAGGAGAATCACAAGTTCAAAGCCAGCCTTAGCAATGGTGAGGTGCTAAGCAACTCAGTGAGAACCTGTCTCTACATAAAACACAAAATGGGGCTGTGGATGTGGCTCAGTGGTCAAGTACACCTGAGTTCAATTCCTGGTACCCCCCCCCAAATAGAAGTTATTTTTTTCTAACACCTGCAGACTAAATAATATGCTGTTGAATGACACATGGATAACAGGAGACATCAGGGAAGAGATAAAAAAAAATTCTTAGAGGTAAATGAAAGCTCTGATACAACATATCAAAATCTCTGGGACACCATGAAGGCAGTGCTAAGAGGAAAGTTCATTGCATGAAGCTCATTCATTAAAAGAAGAAATAGTCAACAAATAAATGAATTGACTGTACATCTCAAAGCCCTAGAAAAAGAGGAACAAACCAACACCAAAAGAAGTAGAAGACAGGAAATAATTAAAATCAGGGCTGAAATCAACGAAATTGAAACAAAAGAAACAATTCAAAAAATTGACAAAACGAAAAGCTGGCTCTTAGAAAAAATAAACAAAATTGACAAATCCTTAGCCACCCTAATGAAAAGAAGGAGAGAGAACCCAAATTACTAAAATTCTTGATGAAAAAGGAATTATCATGACAGACACTACTGAAATACAGAGGATAGTTACAAACTATTTTGAAAATTTATACTCCAGTAAAATAGAAAACGCTGAAGACACCAACAAATTTCTAGAAGCATATGGCCCACCCAAACTGAACTAGGAAGTCATACACAACTTAAACAGATCAATTTCAAGCAAGGAAATAGAGGATGCCATCAAAAGCCTACCAACCAAGAAAAGCCTGAGACCAGATGGATTCTCAGCTGAGTTCTACTACAAGACCTACAAAAAGAATTAATACCAATACTCCTAAAACTCTTTCATGAAATAGAAAAGGAGGGAATTCTTCCAAACTCATTCTATGAGGTGAGGATCACCCTGATACCAAAACTAGCCAGAGACACATCAAAGAAAGAAAATTTCAGACCAGTATCCCTGATGAACATACAGGCAAAAATTCTCAATAAAATTCTGGCAAATCACATACAAAAATGTATCAAAAAAATAGTGCACCATGGTCAAATGGGGTTCATTCCAGGGATGCAAGGTTGGTTCTACATATGGAAATCAATTAACGTAATCTATCACATCAATAGACCTAACGATAAGAATCACATGATTTTATCAATTGATGTAGAGGAAGCATTTGACAAAATGCAGCACCCTTTTATGTTCAAAACACTAGAAAAACTAGAGACAGTAGGAACACACTTTGTAAAAGCTATCAACTTTGTAAAAGCTATCTATGCTAAACCCAAGGCCAACATCATCCTAAATGAAGAAAAATTGGAAGCATTCCCTCTAAACTTGGGAACAAGACAGGAATACCCTCTCTCACCACTGCTATTCAACATAGTCCTTGAAACTCTAGCCAGAGCAATTAGACAGACAAAAGAAATTAAAGGGATATGAATAGGAAAAGAAGAATTCAAACTATCATTATTTGCCAATGACAGGATTCTATACTTGGAGGATCCAGAATATTCCAATAGAAAACTTTTAGAATTAATAAATGAATTCAGCAAAGTAGCAGGATATAAAATCAACACCCATAAATCAGTTGCATTCCTATACATCAGTGATGAATCTTCTGAAAGGGAAATTGGGAAAACTACCTCATTCACAATTGCCTCCAAAAAAATAAAATACTTGGGAATCAATTTAACAAAAGAGGTGAAAGACCTCTACAATGAAAACTACAGAACACTAAGGAAAGAAATTGAACAAGACCTTAGAAGATAGATAGATCTCCCATGCTCTTGGATAGGCAGAATAAATATTGTCAAAATGGTCATATTACACAAAGCACTGTATAGATTCAATGCAATTCCAATGAAAATCCCAATGTCATTTCTTAAAATAGAAAAGACAATCATGAAATTCATTTGGAAGAATAAGAGAACCAGAATAGCCAAAGCAATTCTTAGCAAGAGGAGTGAAGCAGGAAGCATCACAATACCAGACCTTGAACTATACTACAAAGCTATAGTAACAAAAATGGCATGGTCCTGGCACCAAAATAGACATGTAGACCAATGGTATAGAATAGAGGACACAGAGACAAACCCACTTAAATACAGTTATCTCATACTAGACAAAGGTGCCAAACACATGCATTGGAGGAAAGATAGCCTCTTCAACAAATGGTGCTGGGCAAACTGGAAATCCATATGCAGCAAAATGAAACTAAATTCCTATCTTTCATCATGCACAAATTCAACTCAAAGTGGATCAAGGACCTGGAAATTAGACCAGTGACCCTACGCCTAATAGAAGAAAAAGTTGTCCCAAATCTTCTTCATGTCAGCTTAGGACCTTACTTCCTTAACAAGACTCTTATAGTGCAAGAAGTAAAATCAAGAATCAATAAATGGGATGGATTCAAACTAAAAAGCTTCTTCTCAGCAAAAGAAACAATCAATGAAGTGAACAGGGAGCCTACACTCTGGGAATAAATTTTTGCCACACACACATCAGAGCACTAATCTCCAGGATATATAAAGAACTCAAAAAACTTAACACCAAAAAAGCAAACAACCCAATCAATAAATGGTTTAAGGAGCTGAACAGACACTTCTCAGAAGAAGATATACAATTGATCAATAGACATATGAAAAATTGTTCAACATCTCTAGCAATTAGAGAAATGCAAATCAAAACTACTCTTAAGATTTCATCTCCTGCCAGTCAGAATGGCAATTATCAAGAATACAAATAGTAAGTGTTGGTGAGGATGTGAGGAAAAGGCATGCTCTTACATTGCTGTTGGGACTGCAAATTGGTACAACCAATCTGGGAAGCAGTATAGAGATTCCTTAGAAAACTTGAAATGGAACCATCATTTGACCCAGTTATCTCACTCCTTAGTCTATACCCAAAGGACTTAAAAACAGCATACTACAATGACACAGCCACTTCAATATGTATAGCAGCTCATTTCACAATAGTTAAACTGTGAACCAACCTAGATGCCCTTCAATAGATGAATGAATGAAGAAACTGGAATATATACACAATGGAATATTACTCAGCAATAAAAGAAAATAGAATCATGGCATTTGCAGATAAATGGATGGAGTTGGAGAATATCATGCTAAGCGAAGTAAGCCAATCCCTCCCCCGTCAAAAAATGCCAGATGTTCTCTGATAATTGGATGCTGATCCATAATGAGGAAGGAGACATGGGAAGAAGGGAGGAACTTTGGTCAAAGGGGAGGGAGGAGTAAGGGCATGAGGGCAGTAAAGATGGTGGAATGAAATGGACATCATAACCCTACCTTCATGTATGACTGCATATATGATGTGATTCTACATCACATACAACCAGAGAAATAAAGTTGTGCTCCAAAATAATAATAATAAATAATAATAATAATAATAATAATAATAATAATAATAATAGGCATTTGTAGATGATGCCTTTACCATTAGCACAGTGAGCACCTTGGCAAACTGGAGCTTCATAGTTGCTTTCCAATGTTCAAATGAACTAAGAGCAAATCCTTCAGGAAAGATGAACAGAAACATAATGGTGCTTTTGATGCACATGTTGGGGAAAGGGAAAGAAGACAGCCTAGATCAGTAGGGGGAGGGGCATACACCAGTACAGGTGAAGTCAGCAAACCATTCTGGACTTCCATAATATAACAGAAGCCAAGTGTTTAACCTAGAGAAGATTGCACAGCAGTGCCCATCTGCAATTACATGTATCTGTAATAAATATAGACTTGGAAAAGTTGTAATCTGGTAAGCACAGCTTCTTTGGTGGGCTTGCCTGAACCTAGCAGTTTGATTGCCCTGAGTGGGACCTTCCAGGTCTCTTTTGTAAGCTGGCCATTGTCAAGTTTCTTCACATCCCCAACTCAAGAGCAAAAGGTACAAGGAGTACTCTATTGTATCTCGGCCTCAAAGAGCTCACAGTGTAATGGGTAAGGGGCATGGCACCAGAGTATTGACACATAGTGTTTGTGATTAGAAACTAAAACTAACTGAGCTAACTAAAAACATGCTTTATATATAACACAGCCAGTTGAAAACCAGGCTCCACTGAAATTCTGAAACAGCCACGCAGGCTTGATTCATAATGGATGCAGTCTATGAAATGTCAGGCAGTGAGGCTTGGGAGAGGAGAAGCCCCTGCCAAACCACTCAAGTCTTCTGTCAAAGGAGATTGGGCTCTGGTTTTGTGAGGTCCTCCCCATGAGTTCATGATCCCAATGCAGCCTCTGCTCAGCTACTCTGGACTGATAGCAGTGATAGAGTGGCCAGAGATGAACCAAGCATGGTCATCATCTCATGTGACTCATAACTGATCTTCATATTCCAGCCTCCTTGCATTTGGGTTCCACCAGTGGTGTGCGAGCATAGGTGTGGGACTTCTGAGTTGACCTTCCTTTGGAGGCAGAGGTGTCTTTTCAGCTCTCCTTTTGCTCACTTGATAACTGTATACAAAGGCTCTGAGACTTGCGTGGGACATTGGAACCTCAAGATGGAAGGAGCATCAGTTTTTAGGCACCATATAGAAAGCCACCTCTGGCTGGGCACGGTGGCACAAGCCTGTAATCCCAGCACTTAGGGAGGCCGAGACAGGAGAATCTCAAATTCAAAGCCAGCCTCAGCAAGAGCGAGGCACTAAGCAACTCAGTGAGACCCTGTCTCTACATAAAACACAAAATAGGGCTGGGGATGTGGCTCAGTGGTCGAGTGCCCCTGAGTTCAATCTCCAGTACCAAAAAAAAAAAAAAGAATACCACCTCTGAAATTTGTGTTGAACTTTATCTGTAAGGGAAAATGAGAAACTCAAAGGAATTAAGTCACTTAAGTTTGGGGTGGAGGGAGATATGGGTCACTGTTTGTTAATTCATCCAGCATTGTTTTAACATCATGGGTGCACTCTATGGAAATAAGGCTAGGAACACTGAGGGCATGTTCTCATCTGCAATTAGATGTGTCTGTAATGAATACAAATTTGGAACCAAGTTTTGATACAGTAACCCCAGCTTTCCTTGTTTTGCTTTAGTTATTAGTGTCTTCATGTTAACACTGCTGCTCCTAATGGTTAATCAAATGCATTAGTACAGTTTTGTGCCCATATCACTGACCCTCTGAATAGAGCCCTATCAGGTCTGTAGTCAGGGAGTTCAGTCAATGCCTAATGGATACATGTCCACTTATTCTAAGAGCCAATGGAAACTGGATGTCCAGAGAGGGCTTTAAGATGGAGAGACCCATGAGCAATGGATACCAATCTTTAAATTTCTACAGAGTGAGCAAGAGTATCTGTGGGATATGCCAAAAGTCAAGTCCTTTCATAGATAGATTCCCCAAGCCCAAAGAGGAAGCTCCCAGAGATTGCTGGCCTTGAACAAGAATCCCCAGTAAAAGGGTGAGAGGGAAAGGTGAGAGCCAGGTTCTAAGAAATATGGGTACCAAGGGAAACTTGTTCTGTTTTGGTTGAAATTTGAAAATGCTATGCCCTGTTCTCTTGTAAAGTGGCCTTGTCTGACCTTAAGGGCTTGCACATTCCCTGTTAACCAGCTCCTTACATTAGGTCCTCTGAGTCATTCGCCTTCCTGCATGCTAAGCAGTCTCCTTTTTCAGAGGGGATGTGGGGATGAGGAATCTAGTTCAAGGGAGGAGATTAAGCAAAGAGGAGCTGAACTGTTCTGCTGGGCAAATCCAAAGGACACTGTTCTAGAGGGTTGTGGTGTTATAGTATTGACTATTTTTGGTTTCTTGTAGATGGCCGGCCAGAAGGTTCTAGAACCAAGAGCATGGGCAGAATGTACTCTTACCTGAAAGAAAGGGGTCCCAGCAAAATGGAGGTGAGGGGGCCTCCCAGTGGTTAAGATCTCTGGGGAACATCCAAACTTGATGCAGAATTTTAGGTTTTCTCTTTGGAATTACAAATCCCTTCTGATTTTGTCAGTAAATACTGTGATGAATACAGTCAGTGGTGTGTTGAGGATGAGCCCTTGGCAGCAGCACTGTCAGAGATGTGTGGTTCTAACTGTTCAGTGGTTACAGTGATGGTTATAGCATTTATGAGGCAGGGGAGCCAGTGGTCTCCAAAGCCATGTGGAAACTAGGAGCCAAGAGCTGAGTAAGGAGTAGAAGGCCATGGCCAAATATCCTAAGAACAGCAGAGACAAGTCCCTTCTTAAGCAATGTGTGTTAACCTTTTCATTGTGCATCCAAAAGAACCTTTTTAGATATTTTTCCTAATTCTCCCTATAATACTTTGATGTCTGTCTATATATTGTGGTCATGTAGAGATACATAAACCATTTTAGTATCTAATATTTAACCCCCATTTACACCCCTTTATGATCAATAGCACCCTGTTGAGACTGTATGTTATAGAAGCAGATGACCTAGAGAGAAGGGACGATCAGCTCCACATCCCTATGGCTGCAGGTAACCTCAGAAATCACTGGGACATCTACTGCTGGATGCAGCAGATTAAAAGGAATACTTTCTGTTCACCTGGCTTAAAGCCTCACCAAGCAGTGGGGCTCTTCTCTGTCAGAAAGTGGTTCCATTTGGAAAGTTTTCCCCAAGGGGAAAGCTTCTCTAAATCAGCCAATAAGTATCTTGTAGTGTTTCAGAGTGGGTGAGGACTGAGGTTCTAGGACTTGTAGCTTGAACAAGAAGAAAAAGAATGACGCAGCACCCATCAAAAAGTACCCATTGTGGAATCCCTGAGGTTTCTTACTCTCAGTATTTTGATATATATCCCAGAGAGATAGACAATAGTCCCACTTTCTTTAGACTGCACCTAGGTGAAATTCCTGGATAGTTCGAGGAAACTAGCCTGTGGCTTTTGTCCATCAGGTACATATTGTTGCATTCAAAGAGCCCCAGGTTTAACTCCTTTTGAGATGGAGGCACCATTACATTCTACTGCTATACATTCTGGCACTTGGCTGTTGGCAAACAGTCCCAAAGGTATTCCCACCTTGGTGGCGAATCCTGTAAGGACAGCCAAGGCCTTCAATGGCCAGCTTGTTCAGGGATTTGTCAAGCATGACACATTTTATGAAGTCCTAAGACACCCCAGGGTAGAAACGGAAAGGAAAGTCATTCTGATAACAGTCTGCATGGGAGAAGTTTATCACGTGACACACTTAGAAGTTCTGTTTCAATTTTTGTCATATGAATGAGGAAAATCTTTCCTGACAAGGTCCTACAGTCCCCATGATTGATCTTATGAGACATCTTTCATTCTAGAAGAAGAGGGTGGAGACAGTTTTATAAACTTCCCCATGTTGGAAGAAGAGGCCCTGAAGGTTAGTCTCCAAAACGACAAAGCCTCCTTAATTTCTTTGCAGAAAGAGGAAAGTATGCTACTGGCAGCACCACCCAACTCCTTCGAAGGCTGCTGCAGCTCAGAGACTTCAGGGTAGCATATTGGATTTTTGCACCTTTTCCGTGATGACAGAGCAGAGGCGGCCCAGTGAGGCAAACCTTGCCAAACACAGTGACACTTACTGAAAGACATAGTAAAGAGTAAACCTTGAGTTAAATGCAAAGAGTCCTTGATGATTTGGGAGTTATTTGATGCACCTTATTTTGTTTACTTTTACACACACACAGTCAGAGTCAATGCCATAGTTTCAGCTTCCTATGCAAGCTAAACAACAGGTAAGTCTTCAAATTGAAGTTTACTCTTAAGCAGGATTACTTTTTGGTTTATATGCATAATAAACACATAAAAAGGATAGAGAAAGATATATAATTCTCTATAAAGATTATTTCTACCTTCTGCTTGTTAAGGAAACAAATTCCAATGAAATAAAATTAGTTGCATGAAAATCTTATTTTTCTGTTCAGGCATAATTTTCTGGGGGAAGTGTCCATAACTTTCATTCTTAATAAAAGGGCTAATGACTCACAAAACAAGAAAAAAAAAATCAAAAAGAGAAGATCAGGAACATGCTACCCGAAACAACCAAGTTAGGATTTTATGAAACTATTCCTTCAACATACATTTTATTGTCCTCTTAGGTTAAATATGAAAATGCTAAATTTGATAAATAGCAGATTTACATAAAATATGTAAAAGATCTATGTTTGTGAAGAAATGACTTTCACAAATCACATTCATCATAGTGTAGAAATAAATTATAAAATATATTCCATGTGCCTGGAAAATGTACCCATGAAATAACAAGAAAATTTGTGTCCATATTAACAATGGTAAGATGGACAAAATAATCCACGTGTTATTTTTCAGAATGATGTGTGGTCTTGAGATTGGCACCAAGGTGATATTTCCTTTTCTTTACAGGGGCAAAACTATACAAAGGATTGTTATATCATTGAGAGTTGAAATAAAGTGCCCTGGGCCCTGAATTCCATAGCAAAACTCCTTCAAAGAGAAACTTATATGCTTTATATGTGTGCCCAGAACTCCAAGGGGAAATCAGAGACTTATGTTTATATTTGACAAATAGACTGAAGGTAGAGAAGACACTATTTTTTGCCCTTTTTAAGCCTGACTGTGCCTTTCTTAGTGTTTGGTTCTACAGGCTACAGGAGGGACGGGGATTTAGAAGCTGCTACTTACTTCTACTACCAACAGTACTAGTGCTGCTCTCATTAGTCTGAAATGCTGGGTGGTAGTTTGTCAATAGTTCCATGCTGGTCCCTAAGACAACCCAGGTGTAGGGGCTGGAGGGGACAGAACTTTGGCATAAGTCACCTCAAATCAAATGGACCTAGAGGTCAGCTCTCAGGACCCATCCTAGATGGCCAGATTTCCTTAAGGATATCCCCAAAGGTCTATACCTGTTTTGTCCCTAGTCAAGTCACAAGTGTTTCTGACTGCCTTTTGGGAGTTATGTTAGATAGGTATGGGAGGATGGATGGATTGTGTGTGTGTTTGTGTGTGTGTGTGTGTGTGTGTGTGTGTGTGTGTGTGTAAGAAAGAGAGAGAACAGTAAGCTCTATAAGTGGTAAATTGGGAGTGGAGGTGTGTGATGAATTCAGTAACAGTTCATCCTTCCATCTCAAGTAACCTCTTATATGGCCTGAATGCTAGAGATGCCCCTGACTTCCCAGTATGTTCAGAGATGGAAAGATTGCAGCAGTCTCATACATTTGGACCTGTGTCTTAGAGACTATGAAGCATTCAGATCACTGCTTCTCAAAGTTCCTCAGGTCATTTAGAGGAAGGCCTGGCTCTGGGTGACATTACAGAAGATCTTCACTCCTCAGGAGTCACTGAGCTCTCTGAGTTTCCCAGAAGCTGAGAACTGAGGACTGGCTCTTTCTGGGGAGGGGCAGCCAGACACTGCTGGTTCATTCCTCACCCATAAAGATGATGCCACATCTAATAGGCAAGAAGATTCATGAATGCAGAAGTTCTGGGAAGCAGTATGCAGACTTTTTGCATTCTTTCTTGGTGTAAAACTAGCTTCACCTACAGGAGTCTTACATATGTATTTACCCCTGTTTTACTGGACTCACTGTGCATGTTTATATTTCTCTTTCTTAGAACATAAAGTTGTGGGAAGACTTTGGAGGCAGAAGGAGTTTTAGCTAGTTGGACCTCTTTGAGTTCACTTATCCCCTTTAATCCTAGTTTCTTCCTATATAAAGCAAGAATAATAAATGTACATTCTGGAGCTGTTTTGAGAAATAAGCAACAATAAGTAAAGCACTTGTCCAAACCCTGGCACTTCATAGATGCTAAAAATGATAGCCTTGATCTTGTGTTCCAGAACACCTTGTTCAGGAACCCAGAAATGCCAACTTTTAATTTGCTAGAGGTGAATATACCTGTATTAAAAATGCATCCTTTCACATTTGAGATCTTATGCTTCTTCTGCCATCTCTCAGTTGACTTACTTTTACCTCAGCAAATCTGTGTGTTCATATCTTTCTCATATCTCAGTGCTCATGCAGGTAACAGGTACTGATGCCTCTTGTTAGTAAAGCAATACACTAAGTATTACCCTGAGGTTACCCCACTCTCAGAGAGGACAGCATGATGCAGAGTGACAGATGGCCCAGGACAGTCCTTAGGAAGGAGAGGCCCCTCTTCTCTGGAGGTGGTGGGACAAGTGTCTTAGAGAATGTGGTACTGGAAATGAGTTTTGAAACACAAGATTTGGACATGTAGATATAGAAGGAAGAGCATTCTGCATTCAGGGAATAGCATGAGCAGTATGGAGGCAGAAAAGAGAGAAGCATGTATGAGAGAGGAAAAGAAGCTTTTAGAATGGAATCACATGCATGAAAGGGGAGAAGTTGGAGACATGAAGTTGGCAAAACAAATTAGCACTTGCCCTGGGAGGAGCTCAACTATCTCTTGGTTTTTCAGAGCTGGGGTGCAAAATACCTGTCTAGTTCGCCTAGGATGTAATGAACAGTCTTGTTCACAGTTTGAGACTATGGACTCTGAACTGGGAATGCTTAAACTAAGAATTCCTTATTTTATCATTTTCCCAAAAATGAAGACAGTTTTGCATGCTGAAGACTTAAAAAGCAATATATACATGGCATGTCTAGTCAGCACATGCATGACTTTGGACTGAGTTGATTATTGGGATAAACTTGAAAGCTGTTGCAGTGTGCCTTTGAACTCAGCTAGAGCTGCAGCTTTTATTTAGTGCCTGTTCTTTAAAAAAAAAAAAAAAAAGGTACAAGTCTTTACTTACAAATCCTTTAGATATTTTTTTCCTAAATGTTTATTCCTCTGTCTAAAAACGGGGGATTCTAGTGAATAAATTCTGTAATTGATGTTCTTTGAAGACAAACCCTGAGTAATGACTCATGTAGGTTATTTTTAAGCCATTAGAAAAGTTTGAAACTCATCAGAACAAAGCAGAGTTCATATGTGATTGAGCCTTCAAGTCCAAATGAGTATCCAATTCTTTTGTCATGTTAAATGCTCCATACCTAAAAATTCTTGGAAAACAATTCCTTAAACTAATTGGTTTAGGAAAAGAGAACTCGTAGTATCCACTTGCTATCATCTTTTTCATTTGTTTTACTTCAGATTTTATTTTCAGCAGCACAAAATATATACTCCCTTATTCACTATGCAGTTACTAAAAAAAGTTGTTCATGACAAAAATTCACATAATCCAAATGCAAAAGTTTGAAAATATTGAACTAAGTCTAAAGGAATTAAATGGCAAGATTCTTCTTGCTCCCTCCCTCCCTCCTGGCTTCTCCTCCTGTCTCTGGCCCACTTACCTCTTGCCCTCCAGTCAGAACAATGTGGGTGCTGGGGGAGTACTGAGCTAGTGTTACTGAGCTCATTTCTGTACAGAATTGGAATCAAGAACTTCAGTATGCCAAAAAAGGGCAGGACTAATGTTGTCGAAGAGGAAATTTAGTGTTACTTGTGAAGCAAGTGTGAGAAGAAGACCCGCCCCCCAAAAAAGAGTAAAATTTAACTCCAGGATGTTGTGCTATATCCAAACGTAAGTACTGGGAAACTGAAGAGGTAAGAAGAAGAGTCCTAGAGAGCAGGTGCTGTGTCCTCTACACATGAAGCAATATATTTAGTCAGTAGCTAGTGTCCATTCATGAGAACAGCTCCCTGTCCTGCTGAAAGCCCGGACACCAATCCCCACTGTGCTCCAGAGGAAGCCTGGGGTCTTGAATGTGGTTTAGGAAGTCCTTCCTGACCTCTGGTGTCTCACACCTCCCCCTTCTACACCTGCGGGCTGTTTTGGCCCCTAACAGTTCCCTTCATCAGCTGTACTTGGACACCATTGATCTGTTCCCTCTACTGGAACAACTTTCTCTTCCCATGCCTCCTGTCCTTACCTATTCTCCTGGCAAATCACTGCTGTCTGTGCAAGCCTCAGTGCAGAGCATTTTCTGATGAGGGCTGGATGACCTCCTGTCTCACCCCTGCTCTAGCATTTCATGACATCCTTATGTGTGTTTCTGTAGAGAGACCACAGCTCAGGAACTGCTTGTTCACTCCCCACTGGTGTTGAGAAAGTGCAGATGCTCAGACATGGAAAGGAAGGGAGGACAGAAGGACAAGAGGAAGGGAAGGAGGAGAGAAGAGGAAATAGAGAGAACTGAGTGTCTGCAAGGGATTGTGCCAGGCACTAGGATTGAAAAACGAGTTTTTAAAAAAATTCCCTTGTAGCCCACTGGGGAAGAGAAATTCAAACTGTATTACTAAAAAAGACAGTACAAGAAAGCATGTACCAGTGGTGCAAAGCAAGTGCTCTGAAGCCACCCAGGGCAGCTTCTCACTAAGGCCTTGCCATGGATCTTGGCAACAGGGAAGGGTCCTAGGACTGGTGACCAGGCAGTTGGGTGATGAGCTTGCCTTGGTTAAATACTGCCAGAGGGTTTGCCATCTGCAGCCCTAGGTGTTCCTACTGGACCCTCACCACTTCCTCTGGAGGTGGTTAGACCAAATCTATGCCTGGTGCAGGGGCACTCCAAGGACCTTCAGGGCTTCTGTGCTCCAAACTGGAGACAAGCACCACCAGCAGCCCCCTGGGTCCTCTGAGAGCAGGAGTCTCTCTGTTACTGAATGGGGAGAGGGTGCTTTCAGCTTTAGTATTGCCCTGATGAGAATCCTAAAGAAGAAGCCCCACCCCCTCCTCAGAGCTTGCCCAACCAAAGGTTCTAATGATGCTGCTAAAATGAAGAATATGGAGGGGCAGCATATCCAAGCTTATCACACTGGAGCATTAATTAATATAATCCTGTTTACAGTGTTAAAAAATGTAAAGATAACAGTGATGCTTAAAGTGCTGTCTAGGTGAGTCATTTCTTTCCAAATGAATTGTGTAAAACCAAAGAGAAGGGCATCAGCCCTGCTGCGGCTCCTCAGTCCCATTTATGTCTCCGTCAGTAATCACTTCACAAGGACTAGGGTGGAAAATAGAAAGATAATTAGCGTTAGTTGGAGGGAGAAGCTTCCACAGTGACAGAGGCTCATTCATCCTTATGTACATTTACAAAACCATGGGAACTCATGAGGATTCAAATTAAAACAAGACCACAGCTTGCCAGCCATTTACTTTTTTGTTCATTTGATTCTTTATTAGGCAGTAGCTGCCTATGCATTTCTTATATGATTTTAGCTCTAATAACAGTAGCAACATCCTAATTATTAGAGGCCTCTAAATCAGCTTTGATTATAACATAGACAAGGAAAATCTATTAGAAACCTCAGGCTCCATAGAAACTCAAGATGGAAGTGTAGATTGCAGCGCAAGTCCATTAGCCTTCTGGGCAGCCTTTTTCCTCCCCATTCTGATCTCTTTCCTGAGAACGTGAAGTAGCCTGTAGCTGTGCATTTGTTATGACTGTGTAGGTTTGCTTCTTTCCCCACATGAATATTTAGATAGAGAAGCTTGATTCTGAACCATGGACTCATTGATTGACTCTTCTTATATGCTTTCACACTCTTCCAGACTGAGAACTTCATCAGAAGGAGGGACACTCACTAAACCACCATGGCATTTGGTTTCATTTCACCCACATTGCATCACAAGTTATATTAAAAATTTTTACTCCAAAAATTACTTAGTTACTTCATTTAACATATCTGCTACAATTTTTTGCTGCATTGGCTTTTAATATATAAAAATTGTTATTTATGAAACCATTTTGTGGTCACTTCAGATTGCATTCCATTTCTAAAGCAATATGTGAAAGAAAATCTGAAGTTCATTTGTGCTGTTCAGTTATTTGTCTTTCTTGTCTGAGGAACAAACATTATCTCAATTAGGAAAGTGAAATGTAGGAATGGGCTCTTCATGGGGATGCTTAGCAGGGCTTTCTTTACGGGAGCCTTCAAGATCAAATATGGCTGTCCTACAGTCACCTGCCCTGGCTTCCTGATTGCAAGCTACATCCCCCAGGCTTTCACTTCCCTTGTCCTTCACTTTTCTGGCTGCTACCAGAGGATGCCACCAACCTCCTGCAACAGAGTTTCAGAAAGGGTAGCCCCAGGTCCAAGGGCCAGAGATGAGAGGTGGCACTTGCCCCACCTTGCCTGACTGTGGAGTGTGGAAGGGCATGATGGGGTTCATGTTTGCCATTAATGTGTGTATACTTGTTCATCTGTTCTTCCGTGCCAGACATTACGATATGCTGGTGATTTTATGCCTCAGGGTCTCTGATGATAAAGTTGGTGTGAGACAAGAGAGAAAATGAGGGTTTTTAAAGATTCATTTATTTTCAAAGTTTCCCCTTTCCATTATAGAGCACAAAATATTTGTCATAGAGACAAAGAATATACTTGATGAAAATGATTGAGAACTTACATATTTTACAAAATCAAAGCTATGACATATGGTGGTTCCAATGGCATTTCTGCCTCTCAGTTGCTATTATGCTTTGAATATGCTTTTAGTAGGTTTCCACAGTGTAGGTGAACATTGACAAATGGATGGAACTATAGATGTCAAAGCTGATCTAGTTTGTCTTTATCATCCTTAAAGTGGTATTGCGTGTCCAGCTCCTTCAAAGAGCTTAGTTAGCCAACACAATCAGAGTGTCAAATGGTATAATTTTTCTGAACAGGCCTGGCCATCCCTTTTGTCACCATCACTAATGGTTATCCATTACCACAGTAATGTTCAACATATCCCCCAAACTCTGTAGCACACATCAATAAGCATTTATTTCTTGATCACCTGATTGCAGGTCATCTGGATCCAGCTAACCTAAGCTAGGCTGAGTGCAAGAGGCATGTTGGCTGATGGACTAGTCAGAGCAAAGATTTTTTAAGACAGTGGCAGAAGCACAAAAAGACAGAAATTCAACCATGAAAGTACATTCCAGGCTTCTGCTTGCATCATATCCATTAACATCCCATTAGCCAAATCAAACCACATGGTCAAGTCCAAAGTCAAGGAGATAAGAAGTATGTCTACCCACCATAATGCCAAAGCAAGCTACATGGTCAAGTTAAAGTGACTGTTGAAAAATAATATAAATGATCTCACTATCACAGTGACTGAGTACAAATAGTGTGTCCCATAGCAGCCAACTTGTTCTTCCCTTGTTGTCAACACTACAACATAATCCTGCCTATTCTCAAGAGTATGAATGACATAGTAGTATAACCACAGTACTTGGTGGAGAATTAAGGATTCACACACTGGACAATACTGAAGTGTTTTTTTTTTCTTCTTTTTCTGTGAAGTACAGGGGATTGAACTCGAGGACACTCTCCAGCCCTTTATTTTATTTTGAGACAGTATCTCACTAAATTGACCAGACTGACCTCAAACTTGCAATGCTCCTGCCTCAGCCTCCCAACAAGCTGGGATTAGAGACATGTACCTCCATACCCACCATGAAGCCTTTAAATCAAGAGGGAATACCAGTTATGTCACTGACTTGGGGTGCTCCAGAGGTGAGGTAGATAGCTAGGTTACTGTGTGGAAAATTTGAGGAGGCTAGTTCTGTACTCAGCTTAAGAGTTACTGTCTTACCTCCATGCCTGATTGTACTGTTTGCAAATGTGTCTTCTCCTCTTCTAGGTTCTTAATTTCCTTCAAGAGCATAAATAGGCCTCTTCATCCCCTGCTCACTCCAGCCTTTCCAGTTCTGTAACACTCCCAGTGAGCACATATGGAATGGCAGACCCTTCAGCTTGGCACAGGGAGTGGTTGCCAGTATGAACCTGGGCTCATTTTCACATCATTAAATCACACACTAGAGATGAAAGAACCTTTAGAGCTCATCTAGTTCAGCATTGCCCAGTAGAACTTTCTATAATGATAGGAATGAGTTGTGTCTGTCCCATTCAGTACCACAGCCATTGGCCATACGTGACTATTGAGCACTCCAAGTACATCTAGTGCTGAAGAACTGGATTTTAATTTCATTTGATTTTAATTAATTTAGCCAATTATATAGCCATGTGTGGCTAGCAACTGCTATATTAGATTTAGCAATCTAGATAATCCCTTTTTGGCCCCAAGTAGACATCAAAAGTTATTTCATGAATGAATGAATGAATGAATGAGGAAGAGATTCATTCATTCATTGGAGATGACCCCCCAACCGAGTTCACATGGCAAATGAGAGTCTGGAACTCTGGATAGGCTGGCCTGAGTATTAACTCTCCACTTTTCCATCTCCTAGAGACTTATATTTGCATTAGTTTGGCCTTAATTTTGTACTTGCAACCTTCTAACGATATCTGAATGCCTCATGGTCAAAGAGGTTAGGGAAAAAAAGAACAGAAAAACAAAACTATTTTTCTGTCTTTAGTAATTTGAAGAGTGAGCATTAAAAACTCAATCAAACATCAAATAATTTTTATACAGTAGGAATAATATATACTTTCCATCCAAATTAAAACACACGCTTCCAGCAATTTAATTATGCAAATGTGATATAAGCAGCAGCAAAACAGTGTTAAAGGGGAAGAATGAAGATTGATAAGCTAAAATTTCTGGTGACATTTTCCTTTTTAATTTCCTCTTTTGGTTAATATTATGCTGATTTTCATGCACTGCTTAGGTGGACACTTTATTTCTTTGTAATAAGTGCTTCTACAAATTTATGCAAATAATATTAATCACTGTTGAGGAAAACAACAGCCATTGCCACCCGCACTGTCCACAAGTGTTAAGCAACAGTAATAGATGGGTCTTTAGGTGTGAATATGATTAAACTCACCGGTAAGCAAAGCTGCTGCATTCAAAAAAGGCTCTTTTTCCTCTAGCTCTATGAACAAGTCTGGATTCTGAAGTGTAATTCCCACTATTGCTAAAGGGTGACCCAAAGCAAATAATTGAAGAGTGGGTAGAGATTGTCCTAACCCCACCTCATCAGAAGAGCCCTGTTCCTACTGGCCCTTAGCAGTAGGCACTCTGTCTTAGAGGGGGTCCTTCAGAAGCAGACCCTGAGAGAAAGAGCTGGGTGCAAGTTGTATACTGTGGAAGTGCTCCAGCAGACCGTCCAGGGAAGTGATGCAGGGGGACCAGAAGAAGCCAAACAGATATACTATCTCAGTGTGCCAGGAGGGTGGCTCCATCCTGATTGCACAGGGGATACTAGGTATAAGGTCTTGCCTCAGAATTTGTCCCTACTCAAATCTAGGTAACTAGGCCTTGAAACATGACGTTCAAGTCAGTCATTGCCAAGGGAAGACTGCTTGCAGGAGCAAGTTCTCAGGTACTTGGAGCTCTCTGGGCAGAGTGGCTGGCAGGCCAAGAGCAATCCTCTGACTTGAGCCCATGGTGCAAGTTCATGGAAGAAGGTGCCAACCAGAAAAAAGACCCAGGGAGATGGGCAGAACTCTGGCAGTGTCCTCAGAACCTTGCCCTGGTCTCTGCCCCTAGCTGACAATGCCCACTGTGCTACTTATTGGGATGAATTTGTGTGTGAATCCAAGGCTGAGAGATGCCCAGATAGCTGGCTAAACATTACTTTTGGGAATGTTCATAAAGATGTTTCCAGAAGAGATTAGCATAGAATTAGTAGACTGAGTAAAGCAGAGAGCCCTTCTCAGGGAAGGTGGGGGCATCACCAATCCACTGAGGGCCTGAACAGAACAAAAAGATGGAGGAAGGGAGGATTCAATATCTCTGCCTGTACAAACTGTGACATCAGTCTTCTTCCCTTGGTGTTCCTGGTTCTCAGACCTTTGGACTCAGACTAGAATCTATACCATCTGCTCTCTGCTTCTGAGGCCTTTGAGCTACACCACCAGCTCTCCTTGTCTCAAGCTCACAGACAACAGATTGGGGACTTTCTACCCTCCATGATGGCATAGTCAATACCTCATAATAAATCTCTACATGTTTTTATATATACACATATGCACATGTACATACACACTGTCCTCTTAGTTCTGTGTTTCTGCAGAACCCTAATACACTGCTGTATCCTCCACAATACACTGGATCTCTTCCCTGACATCCCTCTAGGGAACTGGAGAGCTTCCTGGTAAATTACGTCCCAGCAAGTAGGATTTTTTAATATACTCTTTAAATTCCATCTGATCATATTGGGATTTTAAGGGCAGTTTTCAGCATTTTAAAGCAAAAGGCCAAGTGAGTAAAGAAGGGAATTTGTAGAAAGGTCAGTAGGGAATGTCTTCAAATCAAGAGGTAAGGCTAAGTAATAAGGAACCTGCATAAACCAGAAAGTAATATGTACTTGCTTCTCTTAAACACCTTGGAATTCCTTTATGAAATCTGGGAGCATGGCAATGACACCTACCTTCTCAGAGGAGTAACACTCAGGGCTCCCTTATGCCACAGGGTAGTCTCCTGTGGGTCCTAGGTGTGTGTGCAGCAGCAGTCTTCATATTTACTTCCTTCCTTTCAAAGAAAGTGTCCTTCTGAAAGGCTCTCTGCAAAGCAGAAATGCTATTTTGAAGGTGAACATAAAAGCTTCCGTTGGCAAATAAATTGCTTTGTTCCATTTGAGAAATGTCTCTCCTTTGAGAGGAGAATATAAGGCGATGAGAACTTGATTAGCTCTCATCATCTTTCTCTCTGGTTCTCAGAGACAAGGCCAGACAGAAGGTGCTCAGTGTCCATCTGTCCCACGGATGCCAGCCTGTCCCTGATTGCAGAACTTCAAGGCTGCCATATTCAGAGCTGCCTGACAGGCAGGGTTTCTATTAGGATGGGAAAGCCAGAGGGCTGCATTTGGGTCCTAGGCTATGGGAGAGGAATCAGATTTGGATTTACTGCCTGTGTTTGAGGCTGGTTCTGCTGCTAACTGGCTGTGAAGATTCTGGCTTGTGAAATGAGAACAGTAACACTTCAGCACTCTGTGGGAAAGGTGCATGATAAATCAAGTATGGTGCCATCTTGGTTGCAAGTGAATTCTGCACTCAAGTCTCATAATTCCCCGCATGTGCATGTGCTTACATTGTGTGTGTACAGGCATGCATGCTTTTTCCTGTCCTAGCAGATGTGGCTGATGTTGATATGCCCTTCAGGTACCAGTCCTCCCCCTCCCTCACACCTCTTCCTCCCTCACATAGGTCATTCCAGACAGCAACAGTGACAGAAGGAGACAATGACTTGTTCCTGAACCTCAACTCTGTCTCTTGCAAGGAACCTGTCAAAAGCATATGAAATTGAACTTATAACACTCAAACTTCTTATTTTTATACAAATAATATAATTAAAAATAGTTGTCCCTTGGTATCTGTGGGAGATTGGTTCTAGGACACTACCCACTGCAGAAACAAAAATTCCTGGGTGCTCTATTCACTTATATAAAATGGAATGGTCTTTGCAATTAGCTATATACATCCTCCTGTATACTTTAAATCATCTGTAGATGACTTACAATACCCAGTACAATACCAATGGTTGATATAATGTATTGTGTAGGGAATAATGACAAGAAAAAAATCTGTACCTGTTCAGTACAGACACAAGCATGGTAGGTCCACCTGCACAGTACGTGAAGGATGCATGAGGTGAAGGAATCTCAGATGATGCCTGCTAAGGGATCGAGGTCTGGGAGCAGTGGAGGGCTCGCCACACATGGCATTCTACACTCTTCTGCAATTGTACACATTCCATGTGACTGAAGGGACAGACCTTGAGCATTTGTAGAGGAGGGAGTATGGGCATAGATTTTTGAGGTGAAATAAGTTTCAGATGTTGTTTCCCCTTCTACATCTTTGAATCTGCACCTCCCCCATGCCAACCTGTACCTAAGTTCTCTCCTTAAGCCTTAAATGCATTGACTTTGCCCTGAGAAGTGAACTTCTAGACTTATCCACAAGTGACCCAGGACAGACGCCAGTAACACTGGAGAGGTTTCAGATGGGCCTTGAACTTCTCCCATCTTCTACTTCTGTTAATATTTCTTAGAAGCTTTAAATTTAACATGGGAAGACCCTGTCCTGAATGTGTCCTCGGGCTCTCTCTTGCTGCCTTCCTTTGCCCAAGAAGTGTTTCTTGCAGAGATGTTCCTGGTAACAGGAATGGATCCTGCTGGGAGTGCCAAGGCTGGGGCTCGGCAATTTGCAAGGGACAGTGGCTAGGCTCTAATTTTTTCCCTCATCTCCCAGCCTGGCCTGGTTCCATAATAGGTTAAGACTTGTGGCACAGTTTTTCCTGTTTTCAGGTTAAGTATTTCTTTTAAAGAAGGCAAAGCATTTTTTATTTGGGTTGCTTTGTGTCAATGTGTTCCATTTTTACATATTCCCTTGGAGACTCAGGGTGGAACTTTTAAATGTCTATAATAAGAAATAGTTTGAGGTGAGAATTCTGGTGATAACTCAAAGACCAAGGCCATCCTTTCTGTCTTGATGCTGCTCACCTCCAACTCCTCCTATTCCCAATGCCTCCAGGGCACTTATTTATAATTACCTCTAGGACATAGGCTGGCATCATGCACAGGACTCTTTAACACATGACACAGGCCATGATTTTCCTATATCTTACGTCATTAGTTAGTGGTTGTGACTTGTTTGCAAAGTAGAGTCTAATTTTATCTATTCTCTTTTTAGTCTGTCTCTAAGAAACATTAGCCGCCACTGAGATATATTTCAATAATCTCCAATTCCATAAAACTTGATGATGATAATATGAAGATGGAAATATTCTTACTAGTTAGGAATTTGGAATTGAATGTAGAAATTGATAAGTATGTAAAGATGCTGATGATTTCTATCATTGGCTCTTAAATCTCAGGCTGTGGGATGTGATTCTTCATACTGTGCCGGTGAGCTTTACCATGGGGCTAACCTGCATTAAACATCCTACCTTAGTTCCTGGCACAGCTTTTGAAGAAAACTGACTTAAAACGTACTCTTAATGAGGATATTTACTACTGTTATTTCATGACTTAATTATCCATTCTACTTGTCTTTCAAAAAACACTATTATAAAGGTGCCATTGTTAAAAGCACCTTTTAAAACTCGTTTTGTTCTGCACATCTGTGTAAATATCAGTTTACTTTTGTTCACCTTTCTCCCTTTCACCCTCAACATTATAAATTTTTTATCCTGTTTTAAATTCTCTATCTTTAGGAAAAGGGCCTTCATTTTGGCAATCTCTTCTAACTGTGACCTTGTGACATTCTGGGTGTTTCTGCCCCATTCACTTCTCCCTCCCCATCTCCCTTTGTCTGAGTCTTTATCTCTACTCCTTCAAAGGATGGATTAAAGCAGGAGTTAATTGAACATGTGACATTTTTACTATTTGCAGTTCTTTTCCACAAAGTTCAAATATATTCTCACATATTAACACATACATCTTGGATATCTTTCTTTAAGCAGAGCACTTCAAAGGCTCGGAAATCTTTCTTTGTTTAACTGATTATGTAGCTTCACATGGGCACTTCCAGCTGCCCCATTTGGAGAGCCCTGGAAGCAGAGGGAGGGAACTGGCAGCCAGCAGAGAGGAGTACCTGCCGAGCCCACACCAGAGATGCTTCCTGTGGCTCTTTTTATATATATTTATGGACATACTTTAAAGAGAGTTCACTGATCTTTTTCTCCACAGCCTACATAGAGAAATAGCCCATGAAAAAAATTCTCCAAAATCATAAAGGCCCAGAAATGTAGAGCTAGAAGGAGTCTAGGCTATCAGGTGGGACACCCTGTCTTTGTAGCTAAGACTTGGGATGCCCTGGGGATGCCAGGAAGAAACAAAGAACCTGAGTGGCTAATAGAACCGTATGAGACTTGACAGGCCTCCAACTGAGAGTAGACGAGGCAGCCTGTCCACCCAACCCTCAGAAATGAGGTTAAGCCCCCTTCAATATGCAACCCTCTTATAAAAGCCCTCTTCCCTTCACCATAGCAACACATACCTCATAATAGACAATTGAGGAAAAAGCAATGCTGCAAATGTGACCTTGTCCTACCCTGAGTTTTATCACTGTTTTTCTTAGTTATACTGTCCTGTGAATTTTTATTTTTCTCTAAAAATCTTGACATCTTATAATAAATAGCACCTAACCACCAGATAGACCTGGAGCTTTATTGATTTGGCACTAACTGTTTTACTTAACTCAGTGGTTCTCCAGTACCGTTCCATAGCCCTGCCACTTTGGTGACACTTGGCCCACAGTCCACACTACCTGAATCACTGTCTTGTACCACGGTCCCCAAGAATCTGAATTCATAATATTCCTCACTGATTATCCTGTGCCCCCAGGTGGGCCGCTTGTGGTTTATTTGCTCTACATTTCCTGAACAGACTGCATTCCAACCGGCTCTGATGGCTTAGATATTAGGTGTCCCGCAAAATCTCATGTGTGAGACAAGGAAGGAGAGTTCAGAGGTGAAAACGATGAGGTTATAAGAGCTTTAACCTAATCAGTAAATTAATCCCCTAATAAGGATTAACTAGATAGCAACTGTAGGCAGGTAGGTATGGCTAGAGGAGGTAGGGCTCTGGGAGCATGCCTTTGGGATTTACGTTTTGTCCCTGGTGAGGAACCCTCACTGCTTCCTGGTGTCATGTCTCCAGCCACTTGTCCTCTACCACACCCTTCCACCATGATGTTCTGCCTCATCTTGGGCCCAGAGCACCACAGTCAGCTGGCTATGGACTGAAACCTCTGAAACCGTGAGTCCCACATAAACTTTTCTTCCTCTAGAATAATTGTTCTTATTCAGTCTTTTGATCACTGTGGCAAAATGTATGTGTATAAATAAGTAAATATATATATGTATATGTATTGACTAAAACACCTGCATAAAGACTACCTAGCAAACCAATGCAAAATAAAACAGTGCTATTCAAACCATGCCTGGGTCACAAGACACACACACACACACACACACTTTTACATTATATTTACTCCTTAGCAATTATTTATTTTAACATTTGGAAGGCACAGAAAGGCTGAGGGAAAAATGCACTGCAGTCCCAGGTAAACTACTAATTACAACCATGGTTTATTTCCCTCTAATACTAGATCTACTCATTCTATTTTAACAAGCATTTACTGATCACTTGTTCTATATAAGGCACTAGGAAGAAGCAGAAGTTATTGATAATGAGTTGAATTATTAGGAAACACTCATTAAATAATCCAAAAAGACAAAAGAAAGCACTAAGAAACTTGTCTTGAATACTTTTAGAGATCCTGTGAATCTGGTGAAACGGTATGGAGTGATGAAGGAAGTAGATTGCAGAAAGTTCATTACTACCTTGCATCTGTAAAATTCTTAAGAAAATGTCTAAGCAGACAGAACAAATGAGAAACTGAGGAATCCTAAATGGCATTAAGACACTTGATACTCCGGGGTTTAGGAAGTGTACAGGAAATGAAGAGCCTAGGCCATAACCTTAGATGGGCATTTTTCTTCTTTTCACTTTTTTTCCAAAGACCAAAAGGCAAGGAATTAATATTAAACACTCCAGTATTATTCTATAATTGCACACATTATTTTCCTAGAACACTCCATTTCCTTTCTTTCTTTTTTTTTTTTTTTTTTTGGTACTGGGGATTGAACTCAGGGGCACTCAACCACTGAGCCACATCCCTAGCCCTGTTTTGTGTTTCATGTAGAGACAGGTCTCACTGAGTTGCTTAGCGCCTCGTTGTTGCTGAGGCTGGTTTTGAACTTGCAATTCTCCTGTCTCAGCCTCTCTAATTGCTGGGATTACAAGCTTGCGCCACCATGCCCGGCTCCATTTTCTTAAGTAATTGGAATAGATTAGCTGTCATGAACCCTAGAGTACAAGCCAGATTTGGATTGACTTGCCCACAAGTTGCTGTTCTCTTGATGAATCTCTTACATACATCACTGCTGTGCCACTTCCTCAGGTATTGGCCCAGGGGAGCTCCTTCCCCCCAGGCGGACAGACTTGCCTGATGCAGTCCAGACTCAACTAGAGATCTCTTGTGCTAATGAATTGTTCCAGGCCAATCAGATACCAGAGTTAACAGAGCCAACAGATATGAGAGTCAGCTTGGAGACCATTCTCTCTATTCAATCAAATAGTTGCTATACCTGCAAGAGTTTTTAGTATGTTTTAGTAATAGCTCAGTAGTGGGGAATTGAAGACATCTTCAGTGTTTTTGTGAGGAGTCTGTGTGTTAAATGAGCAGACCCTTCAGACTTTGGGAAACTGCAATGCCAAATGTTAAACTGCAGATCTCACATGACTCCCTGTAGAGATGGCAGACATGGGCCAGGCTTGCCTCTTCTACTGGCCTCTGACCTGCCCACCTTGTTTCTCTCTCACCTCTGCAGCCAATGTGATCATGACATCCCATATCCTCAACTCTGCTTCTCAGAAATATTATGAAGTCCAAGCAACATTGTGGATATAAAGGACTTTTAAAAAACAAGTTCTGGTAGTGAAAGGTTCTTTAGAATTTTTAGGAGGCTTGGAGGTGAACATGACTTCTCCACCTGTGACTTGACTCTGAGCTTCTGCCTGCCATCACCTGAATGATGTATGTACTTCTGACAGTGTCATTATGCTTCTATAACTGCATTTCGATGTTTCCATGGAACCCCTGGTCCCTGATTCTGGATTGGGTTTATAGGAAAATAGTTATCTCTAACCTAATTTTGATTTTGCCTTTTAAAATTTCCTAGGTAAGCACTGCCTGAGGAATTGGCATAGCATATGAGCAGTGGGCAACCTTGGCAGATGTCCAAATGTGTTCTGGTTGTCAGATAATTTGTAAAACTCATGAGAACAAGTCAGTATAGGGTCAATTTTCTTGGGAACATGAACTTGGTCCCTAGCAGCTTGGGGGAGATTAGTTGATAGAAGTTGATTGAATACAACAAGGAAGAAATAGGCATGAGGGTTTTATAGAGATGAAGAGCGTCCTTGTGCTGGCAGTTTTCAATCTTTTTGGCATTGACTTCAGTCCAATGAGTCCAGGAAGCTAAGAAAAGGTAAGACTGTAAAATCTGTAGCAAGAAGTAGCTCTTACCTTCAGGGAAGAAACAGGTTAACCAGGCCTGTTGAGGTAAGGCCAATTAATGTGATATTAATCAGAAACATCTTCCTGCTCATATAAGTCAGGAAACTTTAATTTTGATACTTATATTTCAGTAATTCCATATACTTTTGTCCTTTTATTCCTTCATTTGTCAAATCTCATATCCTTTTCCAATAAATGCCCTTTCTTACAAAGAGCTTTTTTTGTGGAAATGATTTATAAACCCTACAAACATAAACAAAGGTGTTTGTCACTACATTGGATTCATGAAAACTTGGAGACAATGTAAAATGTTCATCAGTAGATGTCCATTATGTAAATTTTGGCCCACCTCTATAATGTAGTGCTACAGTGGTTAAAAAGAATGAGGTAGAACTTAGATGTGTTGATATAAAAAAACATTTATGCTATTGGGTTGTACAACTGTATTTATAGTAAAATCAAATTTTATAAATACATTTGGAATATTATATGATTATATAAGTTTAGAAAATGGACTAAAAAGAATAGCCTCCAAACCATGAATCACGTATCCCTGTAATGGCTAAAGCTGTGCAGACAGAAACTCCTTTTCTTATCCATGTACGTATATAGGGATACGAAGCATTTAGTTTTTTTCAGTGAGTATACTTTTTTTTAGAATTAAAATTTATTTAAAATTAAACACTAAAATAAAGAAAAAGAAAACTAGAGATAGGAGATACCATTATTTCCTTATACTTGATTCACTGCTACCCAGATTGAGCCACAAAAGTTTGGAAAACCTTAAAAACAGATTTCAGAGTGTTCCAGTGATACTCCACGTAGTTCTGTTTAAGAAGCTGAACTATTTGTACCTGCAGCAACTTGGATGAATCTCAAAGGCATCATGCTGAGACAAGCCAGTCTCAAAGTTATATACTGCATGACTCCATTTGTTGGAAATTCTCAAAATGACATAATTATGGGGACAGAAAAGAGATCAGTGAGGGTTTGGGAAAAGGGACAGTCCAAGGGAGTTATATTCAGTGATGAAAAGGTTTACATCTTGAGGGATGGAAAGATTGACATTGTGTTGGTGGTGAACATGATATTAACTTGCTAAAAGTCAAGAGAAGTATATTTACAAAAAGATTGATTTTATTGTAGGCTGATTTTTAAAAGACTGTTTTGTTTTGTTTTCTTAAAAAAGAACAGAAACAAAAGCCAAGGGAGCCAAGGAAGACTGTATGGCTGACACCACAGAACAAGGCCGCAATTTTCCTATAGTTTAGCATCCTTTGTCCACTCCCGGTTGCAGGGTTTCCTCTTCTTGGCAGGGGCAGCCTCACCTTCACCTCTGCCTGGAACGGCATTTCCTCACCCAAGAACTATAAGAAATGGTCCTTTGAGCAAATCACATAAGAGGAAGCCCAGCAGCTTTCAAGGCTTTGTATTGGCTTACAGTCTTCTATGGAGACACGGCTCCTCCCTGTAACTTCCACCAGTGGAATCTAATTTTGCTCATGGGCATTACATTGAATAAACCCAATCCCACTTCTAATAGCTCTCTAGAAATACCTGTATGTATCTGTCCTATCTCTCCTGTTTTGCCATCCCCAGCTGTTGTAGTTTGGATGTGGAATGCCCTCCCCAAAGCCCATGTGTTGATAGCTCAGCCCACAGCTCAGTGCTGTTGGGAGGTACTGTGGACCTTCAGGAGGTAGGAGGTCTTTGTTCATTGAGGGCATGTCCTTCAAAGGGGATGGTGGGACCTCAGCTGTTTCCTCTCCCTTACTTCCCCACCATGAGTGAATGGTTTTGTTCTCCACATGCTTCCACCCTGGTGTACTGCCTCACCACAGTCTCAAACAACTGGGCCAGTGGATCATGGACTTGAACCTCTAAAACTCAAGCAAAATAAAACTTTCTTCTTTATAAGTTGATTATGTTAGGTATTTGCTACAGTGACAGAAAGTCAACTAATACACTCTACTACTTTCTCTTCTCTGAGCTGCTGCTTTTCTGATCCTGTTCCCTTCTGGTTTTCAGAACCTCCATTGCTCTGGCTGCTTTTGTCTTAGTGATGTCTATAAACATGCATTGCCCAGAGGTGGATGTGAATCTCTGTCCATGAATAAAGAGAATGGAGCAGGCCACCTCCCTTGCTGATCCTTATACAAGTTTTCTCTTACTGGCACTGATGATCACGTTCCTGCCCCTGGAAGCCACATCACTTGAAGTGTTCAGATACCATTTTCACTCATATTTCTGTGAAGCCTCATCTTCTGTATCATGTTCAACACAAGTTAATTGTTTTTCATTGTGGAAATCTGCATTTATCCTATTCATTTTGTCTTTCCAGGGTTGACCATCCCAAACTATCCAGATCATTTTGCATCTTTCAGGGTTCTGACACTTGGCATAACCACTGTTCTTCCTAGTCTCAGGCTCAGGCATGCCAGGTCTTCACCTAAGTTAGGCATTAGTTCCTCTTTCCAAAAGACTTCAAGAAGGGAAAGAGGTATTTGCATTTCATTTTTGCCCCCTCACCTCTGACTCACTGGGATAGCCTGTTCCATAAGAAAAGAGATGCCAGTGTGCCTTAAAGTTTCCTCTGCCTGGGTTCCTTTCTGAAAAGAACTCTTGAGTTCTGAATGTTGTCACTCATTACTAGGGACTGTTAATTGTATGCCTTTGTGCTAGTTTAGGTTGCTGGGGCAGGATGGCGCCACATAAATACAAATTATCGTCCTAATTAGCATCATTGCATACTTAAGCAGGTTTGAAACCTTGTGGCCTCCTCTGGCACTTCATAGGTGTGTAGTTATTATGAAATTACCACACATCTGGATGTCTTATTTCCGTAATTGCTGCACTTGAAAGGTGACTATGGGCCTCTTCTAGAATGAAAAGGTGTTAATTATATTAATAGGCAGGAATTCTGAAGCAGCTTCCTTCAGTGGATCCTGGAGGAGTGTGTGTCCTGGAAACTACAGAGAAAGCAGGTAGCCAGTGACCTGCTGCCAGTGTAAGGGCAAAAGGACATGGTAAGAAGTAGATCAAATACATATTTGTATCAAATATGTATTCTTGTATACATACAAGTATGTAAATATAACTTCCTTTAACTTATGGCTAATGCATTTTCCAACAAATGTTGGGCAATCTAGTTGAAGAAGAGAACTGGGAATTGTAGCAGGCAGGTGTTTCAATCAAAGATCCTAAATTGCACTTCAGTTAATAATGAAATTCTTGCAGGAATTAGCTGCAAACTTGTATTCAAGAATCGAATTTGAAGAGTTGTCCGTATTGATTTGTGAGGTATAGTGGTACTACTCGTGATTGGAATACTGTGAATTTGCTGCCTGCAGAGAAAAAGAGAGTAGATCAGAGCAGTCTCTTCTTGGGAGCCCAAGCAGCAGACAAGACCACACTCACAATTCATGTAGCCAATGGCCGCAGCTAGTGGGGGATACACGAGCCCAGATACTATCCATAGTGATTCCTCCTGAAAGATGTTGAAGACCTGGTTTCATATTATTGAGTATATATGTGCATTATTTATGTGCAAATTTAATTACAAATATATATATGTGAATACATATAATTTATTTACATATTTATGTATTTTATTTAGAAAATCCATTCTTTAATTGCAAATACCCTCTTCAGTGCCAAGAACATCTCATGTGCAATTTCAGTGTCTGTGAAAACTTTTTACCTAAGACACTAACATGTATTCTAGAATTTACTGAATGGATAAGCATTTGTATCAAAAGTGCCTGTTTACTACAGAATAGCATGATGTCTGCTTTCCTGTTTATATTTAATTGGAGTTTAACTCTTTCAAGAAGCAAATGAAGAGTTTATATTTAAGTTTTCAAAACCTGTTTCTGTCATAAGTTCACCTGTAGTTCACCTGTAGTTCATCTTAATTCTTCAAATTCCCCAAGACTCCCCCAACTCCTGAGCTTCTGTTAATGTTCTTACTTTTCTGTGTAACCAAACTGATACTGTCATTTTTCTGGAAAGAGAAGGGCTTTACCTTGGGAATTCCTGGGGAAAAATATCTCCATTATACATACTTTGTAGTCTCTAGGCACTCACTGTGTGATGTCAAGCTGTACTTCAATGAAAAATATATCATTTAAACCATCAGAAAATTGTAGGCTGCACTGTGAAGAAATTAGGGACACTCTTACCACCGAAACAAGCCCTACTGGTCCTTGCCTGTCTCCTTACTAGTGTAAATGATCTCATTTGGGTGGGTAATTACCTCCTTCAGAAAGTCGACCATTTATTTTTACTCTTGTGGCTCTCATGTTTTTCCAAGGAAATGTTTGAGCATAACACCTCCTTCACTGAAGAGTACAGTATATATAGTTTGTCCTGAGATGCTTGTTGGAAAACAAGACCAAGAGAGACTCTGCTAAGATCACAGTGTATGAGCTGAAGGAGGGAAATGCCCTCATGTTGCTTTTGAAGTGGAGAGGAAAGGCTGGCAAGCGGAGGCCCAGAGTGAGGTGGCCTTCACCTCAAACTTAGGCTTTTCCTTATTCTCCCCATCGTTGTTTCTGCCTGTCCAAACCCCATTCATCCTTCAAGGCCCCTTGCCATTTCTGCCTGCCTTCTGCTGTCTGTGCTCTGTGTGGCTGCTCTCTTATTGGGCAGTTAATCCTCTTTACCTTGTGGTAGTCCTCTGTGCCTTGTTTTCTCTGATTCTTGACCTTTTGTTATTTTTTTTTAATCTTTCCTCCCTGCCCCAGGAGGAGTGGTATCCTTTTATAGTTCTGTGCCTTGCAATTCCTTCCATCATGTCTGCCCTCCACCCATCTACTAGTGCTTGTGGGAGTAAGGTTTGAGTTTGGTAGAAGAATCTCAGCAGACTTGCAAGTGTGATCACAGCTAGCCTCACCTGCTGGGCAGTTGGCAAGGCCACAAGCCTAGCTGTGGCATTCCTGGTCATCAGCTCCTAGCCAGCTGGTAAAGAATTTACTTTCTATGGTATAGTGGTGCTGAGACCACTTGGTATTTAGTCAATAGTATAAATCCTAATTGTCAAAAGTATTTATTTCTTTGTCTTATAGCTAAATTTAAAGTGTCTCTCTAGATATACTATGCCCCTGTTTTTTCTGTTTTGTTATTATTGATCAGCTATAGGTTGGGATTTAATTTTTTCTTCTCTGTCCAGTACCTATCACCTCCTCATTCTCGTGTATTTAATGTGTGTCCTCAGCCTGCATCCTTGATATGTGTGTGTATGTGTAACTATTGCACCATGAATGGAGTTTGAAAGTCCATTTACACAAAGCTATTGTGTATGTATTAGCATTCTTTTAGATACGTATGTATATTTTTTATTTATACACATTAAATTATTGATCTTGTTTTCTTTTTTAAAGCATTTTTAAACTTCACAATATACTTTTAAACTCCATTCATGCTGCTATATGTACATGTAGTTATTTGCCTCTGGAATATGCATCCAGGAGTGGACATGCTGTGCCTTAGGGCACAGACATACTTTCTTTCAGTTAGTACTGTCAGATTGTTTGACAGAGTGGTTTTCCTAAGTTAGATCCTCTACAACAGTTCCTGAAGGTTCTTGGCTCTTGCACGTCCTTGCCAGGCATTTATATCCCTTCTGATGTGTGTAAATAATATCTCATAAATTTAATTTTACTTTCTCTGCAAATGTTTCTTCAGATTTTCTCTTCATATCCTTTGTCCATTCTTCTCTTGGTTTCTCTGGCTTTTTCCAGTTGATACGCTTTATATATATATGGCATTGTTTATATATACATGTGTATGTATATGTATGTATATATATACACACATATATGTACATATATATATATATACACATATATATGCCTAAATCTAGATCCAAAGGTGGCAAATATCATCTTTATGAATATCATATTTGTCAGTTTTACCTGTGGTGTCCTTCATTCACCAGAAAAATATCAACTCTTTGCCTTTAATTTGTACTTTCGGAGCCTTACTTGAAAACTTTTTCCCACTTCCCTGTTCATAAAGATAACCTCCTACTACAATGTCCTTGTTTTCACCTTAATTTTGAAATGTTATCCAGTAAATCTTTGACACTCACTTATTTCTGGGTTTTGCCTAATTTGTGTGAAGCAAAAATCCTGAATATAGTTGTAGCATGTTTGAGATGTAGTCTAGGAATCAGTAGATACTGAGCATTAATTTGACTGGAGGTAAGCATTCATCATTTCCCACACCAGTTGTTCTCAAACTTTAGTGTTTTTGATAACCACCAGGGAACTTTGCAGAAATTTAGATTCTTGATTCTTGCATGAGATTCTGGTTCCTCAGATCTGATGATCTGCTATCATCCACAGCAGGTGGCGTGCAGTTAGTGCTTCAAATGATGCTACTTACATACATCCAATCGTGGCAGATATCCCATCTACATGATACAAACGAGGGACTTTGAACAAAGGAAATGCAGTTACCTATAACACCAGCCCAGTCACTGGGTACTGCAGTCATCTGAGTAAGGATTTTTCTGGGTGCAGTAAGCAAGGTTTCTATAAGGAAGAGTTACTGAATATTTTATACCCCTAGTTCTTTTCACACTAATGCTGAGTTTCCAACCAGCACTGATTCTCCTAAGAACTAGAAAAAGATTTTCAAAGACCATCACCAACCTCATTAACACCTCTCTTCTTTTAAAGGAGCCCCCTGAAGTAGCTAGTGGAAGTGTGAGATCTTAGGAGGAAGCACCTTCCCAGGGTGCAAGTTTGTTGCATTTTGAAGAGAAAAAGTAAGAACCAGAGAGATTTGGCAGTTAAGATCCATGGACAATTTCCAGCCTTAAGAAAAGAAAAATGACAGTAATGTGTAATTGCATTATATTACTGAACCTTAAAACTTGTTCTATAGCAGCCTGAATGACTTATTTAAAGCAGGGCCTTTGATTATCAATTTAGGAAAATATTCAAAATTGAGAAGGATTCTTGTCTAGGACAATAGAGAAGTCTTGTTCTCAGTTCCTGACCTAGATTTTGGGGCCAGGCAAGGTTAGGGGTGCCCTCAGTCCCATAGAAACTGGAGGAATGTATGTTAGGTTTATTAGGCTACTAAGGATCCCATCACTCTGCTTGTCTTTGAAAATTGTGTTGTAGTCCCAATAATTGGCTTGTATTAGCACATTCATCATCACTACGGGCCAATAATGATGACATTCCTGCATTTTAGTGCGTGGTCTACATGGAACTTCCTCCTAGATTATCTCATCATAATGATGCTGCCCTTCATCAGGTGCCCTGGAGCAAGTGAGTGCTTCCCATGCAGTGCCCTTAATCTTCCTAAGAAGGAAACAGAAGTGCAAAACCTTCAGAAGAGTTTCCATTAACTCACAGAACCAGTACACAGCAGGACTAGAATCAGAATTCAGGTAGCAAGTTTTCCAATCATATGTAGCCTCTTACTGTTAATTATTTATTTAATTTTATTATTACACCTTTAAACAAAATAAAAATGTAACATTTATGTCACTACTAAGTTTTATATTATGAGAAAGTTTTATAGCTATACACATGAAGAAAACAGCATGGAATCAATAGATAAAAGCTTGGGCTTTTCATTTATTAATCCAATGACTCTAGCTCTACCATTTTTAATTCACTGATTCTGGAAGAGTTACTTAATCTTTTTGAACCCTAGTTTCCAGATCTATTAATTTCATAGAGTAATAATACCAAATTCCTATAGTTTCTATGAGGATTACAGGACATAATACATAACACAGTATTTAGAAAAGTGTCAGATACATGGTAAACACCCAATGAATGTTTCAAAAATGAATATGGTGACATGATGGCCTTTGCCCTGGCAGATTAGAGACAGTGGCATCTTGCTGTGACCATGACCAAGAGTTGTCTAGTCTAGTAAAACAATACATGCAAAGGTTTCTTCTTATTTAATAGAACTTAGATTTTCAGAGAGCCAGAGATCTACAGGTTCTCCTTTTTGATTTGAACTCTCCTAAAACTGACAGCACTTGAACATTTTATCTTTGTTTATTCTTTTCTTTTTTCCCTTCCTTCCTTCCTTCCTTTTTTTTTTTTTTTTTTTTTTTTTGGTAGTTCTGGGGTTGAACTGAAGGCCTTGTGTATGCTAGGCAAGGCAAGGGCTCTACCACTGAGCCTGAATGACTTATTTAAAGCAGCCAGCTTTTAATGAATGAACAGTGCCTTGTTCATTCTTGGTGAGTTGTGATAATCAAGCACATATGATATGAAAGTACTTTTAAATATTCTTCAGTCATTGAGATCTTGGTGGAAAAGAAGTCCTAACTCCTCCTAAGATGGTGACCATCTGTTTTGAAGAGTCTGAAGAGTATAGGCTGTCACTTATTTCTGAAAGGCTTAGGGCCAGAAGTGTTTCAAATCTCAGGAATTTTTTGGATTTTAGAATACTTGTGTATACCTAATGTGACATCTTGGGATAAGATATCTGGCAAAATCATTTATAGCTTATATATACCTAATGCACATAGCCTGAGATCATTTTATACAATATTTTAAATTTTGTGTTTCAATAGCAAGCTGTCACATGAGATGTGGAATTTTCCACTTGTGGCATCCTGTTGGCACCCCAAAATTTTCAGATTTTGAAGCATTTTGGACTTCAGATTTTCAGATTAAGGATACTCAACCTGTAGAAATTGTAGTCACAAGTCCTTCCATGTACTAGTCTTCAGCACTCCATCCCAGAAGAGGTAGGTGCACACATGCACTTGAGAGAGTCATGCAACCTATAAGTTCACTCCAAAGGTGGCTGTGTGTAATTTTATATTTAGGTAAGGATGCTATTTCTATAAATCATGCAAGAAATACCTAAACTTGTTTTCATAGTCATGTTAGGCTAATCACATCTTTTCAGACAGTCCTTTTATTCCTTGAAAGCCACCATAACATAACTAGCAGTACTGATTCCTCCATGCCATAATTCTCTTTTAAAACCAAATTAACATACCCTGGAAGTCATATTTGAATCTCTGGATGTGATCGCTGTCTTCTTCAGGTTATGAGGGCCATCGCTCACTAAGACCTCTTCATTCCAAATACAGCCCATTTTCTTTGCAAGCCATGGTTGGAAACACAAGTTTCTATCCCATAATGTCCGAATTGTTTTTCTAGCATTGTTCTAACCTCAGAGACTATACTGCTGATTGTCTGTTGCTGTCAATTGGGAATGACTCCAGTGGCTGGCTGACCCCTCCCCTCATCAGGATTTCCCAGCCACACGCTAGCCCTGGACCTCTCTTCCTACCAGCACTCTGTATAATACCCTAACTATAGAGAAGATCCTCATTAAAATGTTTTAGAATAGAGGCAGTAAGTCCAAAATACAAATCTTTCTTGTAACATTTTTTCTAAATATTTGCCTTTCAGTACTATTGTTTTTTAGTTTTAAACTAAAAACTAGGTAAAACTATGCTGACTGAATTCAGAACCAAATCTAAGTATTCATTTTTATTAAAATATACAAACAACCATTTTTAAAAACTATCCTGACAACCCAGTTTACACCAATTTGAATTTCTTACATTAGAATATCAAACTTGTTCTACACACTGAATATCTATTTTGAGACTTAAATTTTAAAAATATTTTCCCAACTATCTATGCCAGAGAAAATTTCACCTATTACTATTTATGTCTCACCACACTCATGGAATGGAAGAACTAAAAACAATAATAATAACTTTTTTCTCTCTTATTTTTTCACCTACATTTCTCCCCATTAGGATTTTCTCAAGATGTAAGATAAAGATTTGAGAGCAACTTTTGCCTTTAGACTCATTCATAATTTACCTTAATCCTTGAGACAGTAGTGTTGGATATACCCATTAGCAAAAGGGTCAATAAAATGGTATCAACAGGAAGAGGGAGTTCAAGTGACTAATTCCCCATAGCATCTGTGAGTTAACAGTAAACAGATATAAAAGCAGAAGAATTGGCAGCAGCTTTCCCAACCTCAGGACCTGAAACTACATCTTTCTTGTTGTAATCACTGCAGGGCACTCTAGGGGATGACATAGCCCCAGTCTGTGGT
Source organism: Xerus rutilus (assembly GCA_028644305.1). Classification (NCBI taxonomy): domain Eukaryota; kingdom Metazoa; phylum Chordata; class Mammalia; order Rodentia; family Sciuridae; genus Xerus; species Xerus rutilus. Next base: position 18,012,660 of record CM053413.1, read on the forward strand.
TTGCATAGCCCTGTGCTACAGGATACATCAGAACACCATCTGGAATATTTTGGTAAATTTCTCCATCAAAACTACAATTCTACTTAATACCAGCTATTTATCTTAACTTTCCCATTATAATAAAATTAGTCATTTGTTGTTCAGAGGGATGTATTATTTAACCAAGAAAAAAAGTGACTGTTGTATTTCAGTAAATATATGTGGGCAGGATGTGGGGGAGAGATGTGGGAGAAGGGTTAGGAAAACATCAGGCTGAAACTGCCTCATATCATTTCCTTCTTTCATAGAAGCTTCACAAATCCTTACATAGGAGTACTTATTATTGTCAATAATCAGCTGCACAAGAACTAAAAGTTTACAAAGGTAAATGACCGTATTTCAAAGTCAGAATTGAATTTCTGAGGACATGGATGTAATCGCATATTTTACATTAAAATTTTCAGTCATTAAACAGTATTTTCAGTCATTAAACATTAAGCAGGAGAGTTTTAATGTTTTTGGGAAATGCCTGACATAATATTAAGTTAAAATTGAGAAGAAAAACATATGAACAAAGAACGGAAGACTAGAGGCAAATATTCCAAAATGGTAACTTCTTGTATTTGTCAGATTTCCACTACTATAATAAGTGCCTGAGATGACAAACTTATAAAGAGAAAAGGGTTATTTTGGCTCACAGTTTTAGAGATTCAGTTTATGATTAGTTAACCCTGGTACTTTTCAAACTGGCGAGATAGCACAAAATGGCAGGCATATGTGACACAGCAAAACCACTCACCTCATGGCTGAGAGAAGAGAGAAGAGAGAAGAAGGAGTTGGAGGCCCACTGTTCCCTTCAAGGGTGCACTCTGCAATGACCTGAAGACCTCCCAGTAGGATTCATCTCTTAAAGGTTTCGCCACCAGCCAATGGCTCCAAGCTGCGACCAAGTCTTTAACATGTGGACTTTTAGGGGACATGTTAAAGGTCCAAACTATAGCACTCATTCAATTAAAGATTTCAATGCCCATTAATAGCATCTGCAAGACACTATTCTAGATGCTAACATACATAGTGGACAGTGAACCGTATAAGAATATGCAGGAATGTCTATGGAGCTTACACAGCAGAGGGGGATGGGTGAGGACAATATATCAGTTTTTTAATAAGTTTTATTGAGATAAAATTCACATACCATCACATTTAAAAGTGTATAATTCAGTGGTTTTTAGTATATTCACAGTTGTGCAACTGTCACATAATCAACTTTACAACATTTTTATTGTTCTTAAAACTCATGCCCATTAGCAATCACTCCTGCTTCTCCCCTCTCTCGAGCCCCTGGCAACTACTAATCTTTGTTTCTATAGTTTGCCTGTTCTAGATAAAAAACCGTATAAATTTATATGGTTCTAGACCGTATAAATGAGATCATACAGTATGTGGCCTTTTTTTGTTTACTTCTTTCATTTCATATAATGCTTTCAGAGTTGATCCATTTTGTAGCATGTGTAAGTGCTTCATTCCTTTTTTTCCCCCCCAAATAATATCCCATTGTATGGACATAGCTCACATTTTATTTATTTATTTATCAATTGGTAGTTGCTTGAAATTTTCCCCATTGTGCTATTATGAATAATGTTGCTCTGAACATTTGCGCATGTTTTTGTATGGACATGCTTTTATTTTTCTTGGGCTTATACTCATGAATGGAATTGCTGAGATCAATTGGGTTACATTTGGTAAACCAATGTTTAATTATTTGGGAACTCCCACTTTTCTAAAGTGGCTACACCAGCTGTGTACTACAGGAGTTCTGATTTCTTCACAGTCTTAATATATACTTGTTAATGGTCTTAGCCTTTTATGGTCTTAGCCATCCTAGCAGGTGTGAAGTTGTGTCTCATTGTGATTTTAATTTTTTTTCCTGATGGCTAGTGATATTAAGCATCTTTTCGTGTGTTTACTGGCAACCTGTATATCTTCTTTGGGGAAAGTGTTTATTCAGATACTCTAGCCTTTATTTATTCAGAAAAACTAAGGGAGGTACAGTCAGGAAAGGCCTTTGCAGGTAGCTAAGAACTGAGCACTGAGAAGGAGCTGGTTATACAGAGTACTAGGGGAGTATTCTGGCACTAGACCAAGTACAAAGGCCCCTATAGGGAATGAACTTGACCTGTTCAGGGGATAAAATAGTTTGATGAAATTGAAACATGGTGGACAAAGGGGGAATGATAGAAGATGAGGACAGAGAAGTAGCTGGGCACCAGAGCAAGTGTCACTTTGGTCAAGTTTAAAGATTTTAATTAAAGTGGGAAACTCTCAGAAGATTCTAACCAAAGGAATAACATGATTTTGATTTATGGCTTCCATGGGAAGAAAAGGCTGGAGTGGGCAGGAGTGAAAGCAGGGAACTAGTTAGGAGGCTCCTATACCAGATGCTGTGTAGATCACAGTAGATGCTATGCTAGGCATGGAATGGAGAGACACAGGACTTGAGATGGGCTGTCCAGGTTGTATGTAGAGGACTGGCTCTTGCATCGGAAGTAGAGTTTGAGGGAAAGAGGTGAAGAAGAATCAAAGGGCCTGTGTCACTGGTTAAATGAACATAAACTGGAGAAAAATGAAATTTCAACTGAAAAAGAGATCTACTTTGTCAGTGTTAAGTTAGAGTTTCTTGGTTGTGTAGGTAGTTTTGAACTGAATTTGGAAAAGTTTCAGCCATTATTCTTTAAGTAGCTTTTCTCTCCTTTCTCCCCTCCTCTGGCACTCCCATGGTGCACCTTCTGGTGCACTTAATCATGCCCACATTTGCCTAAGGCTTTGTCCAGTTTTCTTTATTCTTGTTTCCTCTGTTCTTTGGCTTGCATGGACTCTATCCACGTATCTTCAAATTTGTTAATTGTTTTTTCCACCCTTTCAAGGTGGAATCTAGTCAAGGGTCTCTGGTGAATTTTTCATCTCATCTGTTAAACTTCTCAACATCAGAATCTCACTTTTATTAAAAAAAAAACCTTTTAATACTCTCCATTTGATGAGACAGTGCCATCATGCTTGTACTACTTCAAACATGATTGCTGTTAGTTATTTGAACATATTTATAGTTCTGCTTTGAAACGTTTTATCTGTTAATTCTAACGTCTTGGTCCTCTCATCGTCAATTTCTGTCATTAACTTTTTTCTCTCTGTGTGTCAGTAATATTTTCCTATTTTTTTCTTACTAGGCTTGCAGTTTGTTAGGAAAGGATACACTCAGGAACAGCCAGATGAAAGAACTCCATAGGGAAAGGTCTGTGTGTATATGTGTATCTTAGAACAGTTGGAAACGGGACAATTTTTTAGATAATGTAGCAACTCGTGTTGTGGGTCCCCTTCCCCAGGAGCTTGTTATTTTTTATTTGCTTGGTGCCTGGCTGGATTATTGTAGTGGAGTCTGTTCTTTTCTCTGTGCTGACCCCTGCCCTGCAGTGAGTGCATCCTCCTGTGTATGCAGTCACCTGAGAAGATCATGGTTTTAGCAGGGCTCTGTCTCTTTTTGTGATCTCTGTGTTAAGACACATGGCTCTTTGGTATCACATACAGCTTTTCATCTCTACTACTTGCTGGCTCATTGCTGTGTTTGTTTTCAAGAATGTTTTAGGGCAAAAATTGCTCTCCTATCTAATCTGGTTGAATTTGGGCCTCTCTGCATAGTAGTTTTTGAGATCATCCTTCAGGTTTGTTCTGACACCTACAGGGTTCCTCTGAGTGTGTGTGCTCTCAATCAATCTCTCTCTCTCTCTCTCTCTCTCTCTCTCTCTCTCTCTCTCTCTCTCTCTCTCTCTCTCTCTCTCACATGAAGAAGGTGGGCTACATTTTAGCATGTTGCCACAATGAAACCAGCTTTCCTCAACTTGTTTACATCTTTGTCTTTGAGAGTATCCTTGACCTTCAACTTCCTCGTGCTGTTTTAAAGTCAGTTCCTTTGGGGAGGACATTGGGAGTTCTTTGTTCTTAAGGCCTGCCTCTTCCCTTAGGAAAAATCTAAGTTATACCCCTGGAGCTGAGTGAGGGGACAGTGGTCAGTTTGTCTCAGAATGACATCCCTGCTTTATGAGCATTGTGCAGGGTGGAGGTGGGAGCCTCTATCCTTTTCCATTTGCCTTTTTCAGCCTTGTGAGCAAGCTGTGGTAAAGGTTATCAGGGGCGCCCATCTTGGTATGCCACACCTGAGGAAGAGCATCTACTCTCTGAATAGGAGCTGGGTGGAGGGAGAGAGCCTCTAGCCTCTTGGCTGTTCTTACCTGGAATGCATAGCTTCTTAATGTATTCAGGGGCTGCGCAGAATGTGGTGGCTAGGGTCTAAGGATACCATCTCAGGAGCTCCAGAGCCATGCAGAAGCTGGCTTCAGAAGTACCACCTTCTATCCATTGGAGGTCAGTCCTGAGGCTGATCTGTATATAAAAAGAGGAAAATTAGGTTTTATTATGTATTTGTATGTTGATTTATAGTACTGAGAATTGAATGCAGGAGTGCATTCTAACTCTGGGCTACATCACTAGCCTTTCAAATTTTTTTTTTATTTTGAGACAGTGTCTCACTAAATTGCCCAGGCTGACCTCCAGCTTGCCTCACATATAATAATCCTCCTGCCTTAGCCACTGAGTCACTGGGATTACAGGTGTGCACCATGGCACCTGGCTATCTCATTCCATTTTTTGAAAAATTTTTTTAAAATTTTTTTTGGTTGTTGATGGGTCTTTATTTATTTTATTTATTTGTATGTGGTGCTGAGAATCAAACCCAGTGCCTCACGCATGCTAGCCAAGCGCTCTACCACTGAGCCACAACCACAGCCCCCATTCCATTTTTGATGAGAGGAGTGTCAGAGAACTTGAGGGCATGTTTTAAAACCAATACAGAATTGAAGAAATAACATTACAAAATTTGAAGCAGAACTTAAAAACTTTAGCTAGAGAAAAAAATTAGCATTAAAGATGAATTTTAAAACCAGAAACAATAAAAATAAATGTATTGAATATTCAACTGAAGCTTATAAAAAAACAGGAGAATAAACAAAAATAAAGCAGAGAAGAAAATGCTAAATATAACAGAAGAAATTAAAGACAGAGAAAACAATAGAAAAACAGAGATCAGCAAAATCAAAAGCTGTTCTTCAAAAAGAGTAATAAAATAGTCCATCGTCTAAGGGAAAATGGACACAACAGATAAGCACCCAGAGCACGAGCAGCAGCTAACACTGAGTTAGCACTAAATATGTTGGTTTTTATTGCCATGAACTGATCCAGGTATATTATTTACAATTAATCCAGTTAATTCTCGCAACAATCATATGAAATTGGTCCTTTAGCTCCCCTAATCTACAGATGATGAAACCAAAGTGGCACAGAGATTAAATAACTTGCCCATGGGACACAGAGCCACTAAGGGCCTCATTGCGTCCATCTCTGCTCTCTCTCTGTTTATACTCCTCTCTTCATTTTTCATGGTGCGGCTGCTTTTCCCCTCGAGCAACCTTTCCAGAGACATGTCTACTCTGTCAGTCTTTTTTAAGAGTCATCTCTTGGCTCTGTTGTGTGTGTGTGTGTGTGTGTGTGTGTGTGTGTGTGTTGCTTCTCACTGATCTTTTCTCCTGTACTTATTCCCTCTCTTCTGTTTTCCTTGGGCGTATTCTGTTTTTGTTTTTCTAATCTCTTAATTTGTCTGATGGGCTCCTTACTTGTCCACCTTTTTCTTTTCTTGTAAGTACTTAGAGCTATAAATAACTCTGCTACCACATTCCAAAGTTTGTTATATACGGTTTTTATTCTCATTCAGTTCTAACTTCTTTAGCAATTTAATCTCATCTTTGAATCCTAAGTCATTTATAACTATGACCTTAGATTTCCAAACTTATGAGTTGTTTTTTTGTCCAACTTTGAATTGAATTGTGTTATGGTCGGAGAACATGATATATGGATTCTGATTCTTGATAATTTTTGAGACTTGCTTTATGGCCTGGTATGTGATCACTTTTTATGACTATTCGATACATGCACCGGAAGAATATGTCTCCTCTGAGTATTGGGAGTTAAGCTCTACATATGTCCATTAAATTAAGCTTGTTATTATTTTGTTCACGTATACCCGTTTAAACTTTGTATCTGCCTCATCATCAGTTTCTGAATCTGTTTCTCTCTATGTAATTCTATCAATTTTTTCTTACTGTATTTTGAGGTTAGTTTACCAGTTACTAATTTAAAATATTAAAATTTAAAATTGTTTTATTATATTGATGGATGAAACTTCTAATATTATATAGTGGTTTTCTCTATCCTTAATGATGGTTTTTATCTCTTTTATTCATTTATTTTGTACTGGAGATTAAACTTAGGGGTGCTTAACTACTAAGCCACATTCCCAGCCCATTTTTATATTTTATTTAGAGTCAGGGTTGGTCTGAGTTGCTGAGGGCCTTGCTAAGTTGCTGAGTCTGGCTTTGAACTCACAATCCTCCTGCCTCAGCCTCCAAAGCCACTGGGATTACAGGTGTGTGTCACTGCACCCAGCAATGGTTTTTATCTTAAGGCCTGTTTTTTTTTAATTAATATAATTATGCTAGATTTCTTTGATTATTATTTTCCTAGTAGGTATTTTTATATAATTTTAACTTTTCCATATCTGCATGTTATCCTTTTTCTCTAACTTTTAGCTTTTACTTAGTCTTATGTTCTAGAAGTGCTTCTAATAAGGAGTACCCTGCTGGATCTTCTTTTGTCTTGCTATTGCTTATCTAACTTTCTCATTTCTACATTTAGCTCAATTGTTTCCTTAACTCTTTTATTATAAAATTTATTTTTCATATAGAATGTTATGTAAACATAACTATATAATATAAAGAATGATCATGATACACACAGCTGAGAACATATGATGCAGTTTAAGATACAACATTCCTGGCACAGTGGTACGTGCCTGTAAGCCTGTGATCCTAGCTGCTCCAGAGGCTGAGGCAGGAGGATCATAATTTGGAGACTAGCCTCAACAACTTAATGAAAGCCTGTCCAAAATAAAAACTAAAAAGGAGTAGGGATGTGCCTCAGGGGGAAATTCCCCCTGGGTTCAATCCTAGTACCAAAAAAGAAAAAAAAAATATGTAGGAGAAGCATAACACTGTCCCTTGGATGCTCGATGTACCAGAGCAGATTACCTTCTGCTCTCTTCCTAAATCTCCTCACTCTATGATAATCATTCCTTGCTTTCCTTTACATTTTTTCCATATTTCTTAGTTGATTTTTAAATTTCTTCTATTTTCTAGTAAAAGTACTTGAGTTAAAATTAGCCTTTCAGTAGCCTTTCAGACTGAAAGGTACAAATTTCAACATGTAACTTTTCTAGTTCAAAATCTGTCCCATGTTCCACTACAGAAATTCTGTGTTCCATTTGTTCACTCTGGTGTCATTTAGAAATATGTCTTAAATATTTAAAAGTTATAGGATTCTTAAAAAGTAAATTTCATACATATAGTTTGAATGAAAACACACGATTTTTTGCAGAGGCAAATTTCACCATGAAATTTGATCTAAAAAAAAAAAAAAAAAAAGAAAAAAAAGAAATTTGATCTAATTTGGCATGAATAAAGTGTAAAATCCTAAAAAAAGTAACTTTTAATTAATTTTTCTGTTTTAATTGCATCAGTGATCAGAAAATATATGGTATCAGTTTTTGCATATTTGTTGAGATTTTCTTTGTAGCCTAATATGTGGCTAGATTTTGTAACTTTTGCATATGTGTTATATTTTATGGGGAAAACCAGAAAAATGCTTCAATCATAGCGTACAAGTTTCTGTGTGGGTCCGTTACAGTCCTGTTAGTTGTATTATATTCCCTTCTTTACATTCTTCCATATTTGTTTGGTTCCTTGCTAGATCTGTTAACATCTCTCATTGTGATTATGAATTTATCAATATCTCCTCATAATTTGTTAATTTCTACTTTGTATATTTTAGGACCTTGGTATCCTACATATATAACATCCGAAGTTTCAAAATTTCCTGGCAAACTTCCCAGTGAACTAATCTTTTATCAAAATGTTCAGACTTTTTTCATTCTAATGATGTTTTTTACCTTAAGTTTGTTTCACCTTTCTTTTGCTTATTGCATGTGTCAGGGTTCTCTAGAGAAACAGAACTAACTGTTGTGCATGTGGGTTTCTATCTGGGGGAGTAAGAGAATGATTTATAGAGAGAATGTGGGATTTATTTATTGGTGTTCACATAGAGATTTATTTTAAGGAATTGGCTTACACAATTATGGAGTCTTCACAAATCCAACATCTGCAGTATACTGGCAGGCAGGAGACCCAGGGAAGAGTTGTAGTTTTGAGTTTTTGGACTGCAGCCTACTAGCAGAATCCCTTCTTATGGGGAGGTTGGTCTTTTTCTGTTAAAGCCTTCAGCTGATTAGATGAGGCCCATTCACATCCTGCAGGGTAATCTACTTTACTCAAGGTCTACTGATTTAAATGTTAGTCCTATTTTTTAAAAAAAAGTATAAATATATTCATGTTATGAACATATTCATATATATAAACATTCATATATTATGCATATTCATATATACACATATATTCATTCATATACAGGAACATGTAGAATAATATTTGGCAAAATATTTATACTGTGGCCTAACCAAGTTAAAATTAACCATCACATTTATTTTCTATCCTTTTAATTCATCCTTTTTCTGCTTTTATGCATTAGATAAATTTCATGTAAATAGCATAAAGTTAGATTTTGTTTCCAGCAGCTCAGGAGGCTGAGATAGGATGATTGCAAGTTCAAAGCCAGCCTGAGCAATTTAGCAAGGTTCTAAGCAACTTGGTGATTGTCTCAAAAATAGAAAATAAAAATGGGTTATGGATAGGTACAGTGGTTAAGCACCCCTGGGTTCAATCCCTGGGACCAAAAAAAAAAAAAAAATTAGATTTTTCTTTAAATCTGTTCTGACAATCTACCTGTCTCCACTCTCATGTTATGATCTTTTCTTCTGTAGGTTCATCAGCTTCATCATTTTTACAGTTTTTATCCAGTAATTCAGTTGTATGAAGTTCTGCAGGGTTCACTACTTCTGTTTCTGAGCTCAGCCAGGGTGGATTACTTTTCCCTGTGTTTGCCTTAGAGGCAGCGAGGTGCTTACACTGGGATTACTTCTGTCTTTAGGGATGCTGCAGTTTGGGCTGGGGTGAGTCCCTCATGAACTATTTTGGCTCTTTTGGGTACCTTTCAGAGAAACATCTGTGTTACTTTGAGTTTCTTGGATCATAGCAGCTATTTAAACTCCAAATCCTATAAAAGCCACACCATAGATTCTCAGGGAGACTTGTTTGGACCTAGTATTCAGACCCTGCAAGTCTCACTTCCTTGACTGTCCCTGTGTCAGTGGGAAGATAACTTTTACTCTGCCCTGAGTGTAGCTGTGTTCTCGTGTCCCATGTCCTCTCTCTCCATCATCTCACTCTCTCCTCTCTGTGTGCTGTGGAAGCACGTGCTTTGGGGCACCACACTGAGTGCACCCTGAGTCAGCCACACCAGTGACACAGCTCCAGGTTTTAATTTCTTCTTTGCAGTTTCCCAGTGGGTATTTCCCTTATTTCCTTGCTAGTTCAGCAATACTTTTAAGGGGCTGTGGGTTCCATTTTATGAGCACATCTAAGCTTTTATAGTATAAGTGTTTTTAGTCTATCCAAGCCCTGATATTAAATTATTAGAAGTGGAACTTGCTCACAATGCATCTTTATCACCAGGAAAAATATTAGTATACTTAATCTAAAAGATAAAAAATCACCTTTATGGAGTTTCTCTCACTGGGGACTAAATCTTCCCTCTTTAGGGAAGAGCACAGAAAGGATTTCCAAAGTGGTACGCGGCATCTGGGTGGTGCCTTAGGCACTGGCCTTCCCAGCTCCTTGCCTGCTGCTGGTCTCTCCTCGCTCTACTCTTCCAGTTTTGAATCATCTTCCCCATCAGCACTCCTTATATTTTTATCTCCATTCCAACTCTTGGTACTTTCCTTATCCCTATTTCCATTTCTCTGCTCCTTTCCCCCACCCCCACCCCCATCCCCACAACTGAGGCAACAGAACTGGATTAGTAACTTACTCTGCAGAGTAAGAATCTGCAGAGTCATTTTGGTGGCCAAGCTGGATGTCCTTCTCCGTGACACTTGGCAGGAAACAGATGGCCTCTACTGCTAATGCTGTATCCTTGCCATTTCTGTCTTGCTGCTAGGCCACAGGCAAGAGATCTCAAGCTCCTTCATTACACACTTTAACATTAGAAGCAAAGGATGGTGACTTTTCTCTCTTGATAAGTGACAGGATCCTGATGTGCCAGATTTATTTCGTGGCACTATGGGGCCAAAGCAGAGCTGTTGCCAATGGTGGTTGCAGTATTGTTGCCTTCCTAGGCACAAATGACCCTGGTACCAGTTCAGATATCTTGTAGCAGTAGCAGTGATGATTAGTTCTGGGCTCTGTCCCTGTCAACATAGCCTCTCATTTTCCAGGTACTCCCAAAATCTTTGCTTAAATCAGCCAGAGTTGATTGCTGTAGCTTGCTGTTGAAACTGAGAACCCCAAGTGTTGTGTTTATCCTTGTTAAAAGTCTCCATGTTTCTACTGAGCCGACAAGTCCAAGTTCTTTTTTGGCCTCATAGGCTCATCTATCCATCACTTTCCTAAAGGCAGACCTTCTCCTTTGTCTTGGAGATGCTCAGCAGCTCCTCACCAGGAAGAAGGGAGCCTCAGGCTTGTGGTTCACTATTTTATGTATGATACTGACTACCTTACATTTTCTAGTCTTCTAAGGGCTTCCATTAGATCCACATGCAATAGGTATCACATCTATCCAGCCTCATCCTAAATATCTCTGAGAAGTCTTGGGGAGCTTTGAGTACCTCCTGGTTGTCACCTCTCATCTTCTACTCTACCATGCAACCACTGGGTTCAATCCCAGTCACTTCCACAGACTGATATACTCCCATATAAAGCTTGCCTTATGGCACAGGGATACTCCTAGGGCACACCACCCAAGGTGACCCTGAGTTATAGATTAGAGCATGTCAGAAGTGAATTACTGTGCAGAAAAAGCAAATTTATAGCTATGATCTTAAAGATCATCACTATTCCCTGGCCCGGGAAAACCCTTACCTCGGAGGACACTACTAGACATGTATGCAACAACTTCCTTCCATTAGTGAATAATTGAGAGTTGGTTGTCTGTATTTTTCTGTGTGAAGAAATAGAGAGAAATCAAGCTGAGACCTCACTAACCTCACCAGATCCATGGGGACATTTGTATGTTATTCCTGATGTGCTCTAATATAAAGGTGGTGGTACATGTCTGCAGTCACAAGATTTTAATTTTAATGAATACCACTTCTCCTCTTTCTTTGGCAAGTGGAATTAACTCTCCAGCATGAACTAGAAATGCTAAATTGTTAATAGCTTCCCTAGAGTTTTACTTCCTGCTCTGACACTTTCAGTGATTTAATCTTAATTTAGGCAGAATAAAATATCTCAGTATCAGCTCCTGAGCTTGAAGCTCTTAAATGTTCTTCGAAAATAGGAAAATATTTTCTTCCAGACTCTGAAAGGACCATGGCAATGTCAGTGAAAAGCCAAATAATTATTATCAGAGGCAAAGCTATAATTTTTAAAACATTATAATGACTTAAAAATCATTATAACATTTGCACATTTGTATTTGAATTTTTGGCATTTTGTGACTTTTGAATGTAATATTGATTTTGTTCTTTCTGACATAAATGTACAATTATTTCAATTTTTTTGCTGTAGACTGTTCTGGTATATTCCATTTAAAAAATGTTTCACTTATTCTTTAATATTTTGAGATTCCCTTATGCCTACATTGAATTAGTTAGGGATAGATGATCTAGATTTTTGAATACTTAAACTTGTTTATCTAAAATCAACATATAGAGAGTCAAAAATAGATGTTTGCTAACGTAGATCCTTGAAATGTTTAAAATTGTCCATAATCCCAACAGATATTCATCGTGACTTTTGTATTTAGAATCAGAACTTTCTATTATTTGCCTTCATTCAAAAATTATCTACTCAACTTTAGGAACTTGGAATCAGAACTTGAGGCATAATTGGGAAGCAGTATACCTGTGCCACAACTCGGGCAATGTTCTGAATGTTTCAAGTGCTTTGCAAATAGTTATGTAAATGGCTCATTACAACATGCTGAGTTTTCTTGAAACCACCTCATTAGAGCCCAGATTTGGTCATTCAGAGAATAATCCATCACTGCTTTGTTCCCATCAACCATCCATTCTGCTGTGTTCTTTCTTCAAAGAACTACCCAAATGTTTAAAAGAAAAAATGGTAGCAAAGCCTTTCCTGGCACACCTTTTCTGACTCTTAATCCTGGCCTCTGTACTAAAACCTTGCTTACTAACATGCTTAAACAATTTCATTAAGTCTTGATTCAACTACTACTTTGTTTCTACTCAATAATGACTTGAGGAAAACTTTATCTCTTGAAAGAAACATTAAACACTTTAAACTGATAGTCAACATTTTAACATATCTGTTCAATTTTCCACTAGCCCAACATTTTTTGTGGTGATTTTGTTTGTGTATCTAGATAGATACATATTCATGCGTGTGTGTGTGTGTGCTTGAGCACCCTTGGTTTCTTGTCATTCCAGCGACTTAGGAGGCTGAGGCAGGAAGATCTCAAGTTCAAGGTCAGCCTGGTCAACTAGCAAGACCCTGTCTCAAAATAAGAAAGGCCTGGGGATATAGCTTGGGGTAGAGCAGTCCTGGGTCAGTGGCTTTTGTAAGACCATGTAGGACACTTGCCTTCTTGCTGCACATGCTTCACATGATAATTTTCCCATGTTCTTATCTGACTCTTACCATCCAGTATCAGTTAGGTCAGGACCTCAGTGTCGATGTTAAGTAGAAGATGTTAAATATATTAATATTATAAAAATATTTATTAATCATGAGGCCAAGATTGTTTTAGAGCCTAAAACTGAATCTTACTGTAAATAACCAACATAAAATAACTTTTATTAATAGGTGTTAACATTCATCACAGATTCAAATTGACTTATTTTTTATGGGCATGTCTTGTCTTTATAAGTGTCTTGTTTATTAAATACTTTAGCAACGACATATCTGACAGTATACATGGACTGATAGTCCAGCCTCTTGATTTTATGTTTGTTTCTTCATGTTTCTTCATTTATATTGGTAGATGTTTAAAATAAAGATAGTTAAAATTCATCACTTAAAGTAAATGCATTTAACTCGTACATAGCACACCAGAAAGCCTGTTTCTGCAGAAAATAATGATCAGCCATTCCACCTAGTACTTAAGCTATTGTCTGGTTGAAAGCTAAATAAATTAGGATTGGTGTGAAATCTTTTCAGCTGGCTATATATGTTAAATAAGTTAGTGCTGATATGTTATATCAGTTCATGGTGTATAACTTAGAGCTAATTAGAAGGTTTTTTGGGTCCTGGGAAGATTCAGTCCATTCTACTCTGTCATTATATTGAAATGCACATTTCCCCTAGTCTTAAAAGATTGAATAGCATTTCATTTTAAAATGAAATAAAATGCTGGCTGGTTAAAAGGGAAAAATAAAAACCCTAGTTAGTACAATATTCTCCCTCAGTGGCACCATCCCTGAAGTGTATTGATTTCTCCCCATCTCGCTCATCTCTCAGTTTTGACTAATGAAGGCAGAAGGCAGTGTGGATGATCCTCAGGCAACAAATGATTCCAAAATCATGCCTTTTCATTTTGTAGTGAGATACAATAGCCTCCTTTGACCCTTTCTGGGCTTTGTTCAGCTCCATCCGGATAAGCTGCAAGATCTTGGACAAGTCCCTGAACCTAAGAAAGTCAATTGTGTCACACAATCTTTCATGGCCCTCTTCCACAATCTGAATTCAGCTGCTTCCTTATTCTGATTTCAAGTCCTAGCTCTTCTAGATCAGAAAGAAACCTGTGAAGAAATCAGAAAAAAAATATGTGAAATGATCAAATTTAGTTATCAAAGAGAAGGGAAGATGAGCTTTTTAAATAAACTTCAGGGCTTTAACTGCTATTAGCCAGAGATCTCTTGCACCAGGCCTGGGGAGGTGTCCCCACAGTGTTCTCCTCACTGGGACCCATGTGGTACTTGGGCACAACTCTCTGGGTATGCTATAGAAGGGCACAGGAGCCTCACCAGGCTGTGCTGTGACTGTATGCATTGTGGGGTCTTAACATAAAGGTTCACCCAGGTGTAGTCATGTTGTCTGGGTAGTGTTCAGCAACCACAGACTAATTCTAATAAAAATATCAGTGAAAACTTATCGCAAAATCCTATAGAGTTTGTTGTCGAGTTATTGTGATCCCTTCACTGTGATTATTAAACAATCACCCACATAAACATACATTTATAGGTAGTTTATTACATATGCAAATATTATGTGCATAGTAATGAGAGTTCCTCCTCTAAAAGATCATTTTAGGAAACTGACCACTGGTTTCTACAGTTTAGAGATGCTATAGATGTCCTAGAAGTACATATCTGAGAAGCATTTACCTCTTCCTTAGTTCTTTGCATTTTCAAAATTGGTATGCCAACCTCATTTCTACAGTGGTATATAAATCAGACAGCTCCATGGTTGCTCCAGGCTTTTATCCATTCAAATAAATGTAACCAAAGCTCTCATTTTTCAATTTTTCATCTACTAAATTTGTATCTCCTAAAAATAAAATATATCTAGTGCTGGAAAATGTACAATGAAACCAATGCATTTCCCCTGCTGGTGTCCATGAAAATTGGTTCAGCCCCTATGGAAAGTATCTGATGGCCTGTTGCAAGAGCCCTATTATTGTTAATAACTTTGACCTAGTAATCCTGCTCCCAAGAATCTATCCTAAAGAAATCATCCAAAACACAGACTATGTTTTATGTGTAAAACTATTTATAATTCTCAGAAATAGTAAGCCATCTAAATGTCTACCTACATGAACATGAGTAGATGAATTATTTATTATGCCTTCAGTGGAATATTTTATAACCATTAAGTTTATTATAATAATTCTGGTTAGCAATGTGGAAAAATAAATGGCGGTTGGGGTTAAAGCAATAAAAAAGTAGTATGTTGATTGGGATCATATATTTCTCCTCCTAAGCAAAGGATCATAGAACATAGAATCTCCTCATCCATGTTTTTAGAAGACCTCCCCACAACAACTGTTGGTTAAATATTGCTGTATTAAGAAATCACCCTGAAACTTAATGACTTAAAACAAGATTCACATATATAGCTCATGATTCTGCATGTCAGCCATGTATGCTAGAAGCTACTAGGGAGTCTTGATTGGTCTTCTCATCTGGGCTAGGTCAGCTGTAGGTCAGGTAGGCTTTGCAGATCTCAGCTGGCCATCTCATGTGAATGGGGGCTTGGCTGGTGACAACTGGGCCAGTTCTGCTCTACCTGGCCTCTTATTCTCCAATAGGCTAGCTCAAGTTTTTCATATAGATAGAGGTCCAAGAGGAAGAATGAAAATGTACAAAGCTTCTCAAGTCCTAGGCTTAGAGCTGACACCACATTGCTTTTGTCACATCCCATTGGCCATAGCAAGTCACAAGGCCAGCGAAGATTCAAGCATGGGAACTAGACTCTACACTTCAGTGGGAAGAGCTACAATGTCAGGTGTGGATACAGGGAGGAGAATAATTGCAGCCATTTTTTTTTTTTTTTTTTTGCAAATATTCTACCCCTAACTCTACCTCACTCATTCTAGCTCAATGAATTGTTGCATTTCCTTACAACTTTCAGTGATTCTCTAAGAAGTTCAGGTATTCCAAAAATGATACTTTACTTCTGGGCTGAGATTCATCCAGAACATTGCAGTGCGCATTGCTTGGATTGCTTGTGGTGAACATTCTGACTGCTCAGTCTCATACCACGCCAATTTTTAAATATTTTGAATGTCTCTTCTGTTTGACCTCTATGATTTGAGGACCTCAGTAGTTATAAAAGATGGCAGCCTTCCTAAAGTTATCAGAGAATATAATTTTTTAGTGATTTACTCATCATCAACAGAAGATATAATCATGGTTGCTGGGATCCGTATTTCTTACATCTAGGTCAAATCTCACTAATGGAGGGAAAACAAGAATAGGAAGATCTAAATGTTTCTAAGTAGCACAATCCTGCTGAATTTATTTTTTAACAACAGGAAAATACTACTGGACAGGATAATAATGGAGTAATATTGAAGTATCAAGGGACTGATTTTAGGGGACTGATCAATTTGGGAGTGAATAGTGATCTCTAAACTCACTTTTAAAATATTTAAACTCAGAAAAAGCCAATGCTTTTTTCCTTCAAATCATAATGTTGTATCTTCTTATTAACAGAAAAAGTGAAATAGATCAACCATCAGGAAACCCAAAAGCCAATTTTTAAAAATGTGCTGATAGCTTTCTGGTTTAATTTATATATTAGTCTTGTAAGCTGAATTTCTTATACTTTAAGCTGGGTTGTTATTTGCTGTAAATGGTGCAGAATATTATTGGGGTGTCCAATTCTCCATTCACTAGAAGAATCACATGATAGATGCAAAACCATCAGTGGTTATGAGCACTTTTTACCTACTGTAAATCTATAGGCAAAGTGCTGCCTGGTCAGTGGGTGACTTGAGGACCTGATTCTCTGGATGATATGGTATTCTAGACAGGAGAGGATGGAGTCAAACTTAAAAGTGTTCAGGAACCATGACTTACTGGGATCACAGAAAACCACTAAAAAAAATGTTCTCAGCTGCTAGTGCTACTGAATTCTCAGAAAGAAGCCCAGGAGCCACCAGTAAACTCACGTCTGTTGCTTCCAGTGAATAACAGATTGAATCTGAGGATTGTAGTTCCAGGGTTCCTGCCTATAGGACAAGAGTACAGAAGCATGAGAATGGTCCCAAGTTTCAAGAGATGATATTCAGCTTATGAATTTCATAAGCCTTTCTCACAGGGAGCTCATGACCCAGAGATGTCCCAATAATTCTGGACAGCATCTATGGACACCTGCTTACAACGTTGCCTCTAGTCACTTGACACCTCAGCAGTGAATCCAATCCAGCTCCTAGGACTCCCTAACCTCCCTTCCAGCACAAGCCACTAACACTACCACCACCACACAGGTAGGTAGGGCTCAGTGAGGAGTGGAAGCCAACTGAAGATGACCTAAGCCTGTGTGACCTAGGAGTAAGAGCAGGGCTTTGAAACCAGGCTGAGAGTTCATATCCCAGCTCCTCCACCTTTCAGTTGGATGGAAATCACTTAAACTGTCTCAATTTCCCATTTGTTAAGTTGTGATAATAGTACCTCCTCATCCATTTGTTGCATGATTACAAAGGCACATGTAAAATACCTGTCACATAGTAAATCTTTAATAAACTTAGCTGTTGTCATCATCATCATCACTATCATATCATATGACAGAGACCTTAGCAAAATAAACTGTATTATACCAAAATAAAGTTCATCTAAGGAGAAGATACAGGATTCAGGTCCACTCTCTGGTTTGTGAATGATTCCCTTCCTTGGATTCCCCATCCCCCTTCCAGTCCTGAGCTCTGAGTTTCTTCTGTACAGATAGGAAAGGTTAGATGGGTGTTCCCCAAAATTCATCCTTTTCTGCCTACTGTGGACCCTGGAGCCACCGTCATATGAGTCTGTGGATGCCCCAGGAAACTAGTCATGTTTTTATCATTGTGAAAGGTGATTTCCACCTCCCCCTTTCTCAGCCTAAGGTGCTTGTGTTCAGGTACCAAAATCGTTCTCAACTCACCTGTGTTTTGTGGGTATTTTCAGTGCAGCTAAATTTCGGACAGGATTTCATGACAATATTTATTGTCAGTGGGTGTTGGGTCCAGGTGATTGTAAAATCAAATTGAGAATTCAGAGTATATGGAGTTGCCCTTGGGGATTTATTCCAGTCATTTTAGTGCTCTGTGTCCTCTCCTGCTGATATCTGAAATAGCCACCTCAGTAAAAAATAGCTACAATTTAAATGTGTTCAGTGCATGCAGATGATGCATGTATATTATTCCAAAATTATGTTATTCCAAAATTAAGAACATGTTAAGTATGTTATTGATAGTTGCCTCTACAATAACAATAACAAAACAATTCAAATAAATTTTTTTAAAAAATGTATGGCTGATCAGCTCTGGTAGAAAACAAATTCAGAGAGGTGGAAAGCCTTGGGAGTTTGCAGCTGCTTCTGCTGCTGCTTCCCTTGCAGCTCTCCGACACGGATCTTGATCCCACAGTCAGATAGGGACCCTGCATGGGGATGTTTGCTCTGTTGTAAACAAAGGGTGTCCTCAAGATTCACCATCTTTGGCACCACATTTCAAAACTAGGTTGGACACTTTGGCCTTTCAAAAATTACTTCAAGGAAGGGTTCTTCCCTGAAATAACATAGCCATTGGACAAGTTCAGCAGTGAACTTGGCAGGTCTTTCTCTTGAGCACTGAGTACTGATACACTAAAGGTATATTAAGTAAAGTCCTTCAAAGTATTCTTGGGGCCCTATATTAGTTATTAGTTATATTATCAGCAAATAACAAAAATAACACGTCAAATTTCAGTGTCTCATGAAAGAGTCCAGAGGTATCAGCTGTTTCAGGGCCCTGCCTGGCACCTCTTTCTTGAATTCCCCTCTTCCTCACATGAGTTGCTTTCTTGGGCATAAAGTATTTGTAGCAGTTTCACATGTCAAATCAAGACACAGTCTCCAGAGGGTCTCCACGACCTGCTTGGATCTTGGAGAAGAAAGTCTTTCCCAGAGGCCTCTCTAGCAGATTCCACTGAAGACTTATTGACCAAATAAGAGAATCAGTTTACCAGGATTGGCTCAGACCAGTGGGAAACTATCCTGGTGCTTAGGTGGGTGCATCTTCCCTGGGTCAAGCCATGTCTGGGAGGAGTGGATGCCTGAATGAAATTGGATTCTGTAAGGAAGGGAAACAGGGGAGATGGATTTTTTTTTTTTAAATAATGACAGAGATGTTCACTACCTGTTGTGTTTCTTTTTCTTTTCTTTTTTTTTTTCTGTTTGTGAGATTACTTGAAGTTTAGTTTCTCCACAAAAGTATACATAGATAATAATGAGACTCAAACTGAAATTGTAGTATAATTCTCATCCTTGTCAAAGAAGTCAGTGTTCCTGTTAGGTGTTTTCATACCCACCTCAGGCTCAAGCAGCCTGAAAGTAACTCTAAAGACATTTAACCCTGTCAGATTACAGATGCAGGATCATGAGATCAACATCCAAAAGAAGTTTCAGCCTAGTTTAAGAAAATAGGCTGTGAGTGCCTTATCTCAAACGTTTTCATGTGTAACCCTGGTAAGCAACAAGATTCGCTGGGCTGGGCATTGATGACCAAACCTGGCTTCACCTCAGGGCAGTGATTCCCAGGCTGACTCTGACAAACGTTAATATCATCCCATGAGGACGTGATAAATTCCACTTCCATGAGACCTCAATCATTAGCTGGAAAATCAGCTGTTTGAAGCGAGCTCAACCCTCCCACTATAGTTTGAATGTGTCCCCCAAAGTTCATGGTCATGTGTTGGAAACATAAGCCCCAGTGCAACAGAGATGAGAGATGAGATTTTAAGAGGTTATTAGGTCATGAGGGCCCTGCCTTTATGCATGAATTAATGCTATTATCACTGAAGCGGGATCCTGATCAAAGGATAAGTTTGGCCCCTGCCTGCCTCTCTCCTTCTTTCTCCCTCTCTCTCTCCCTCCTATCTCCCTCTCTCCCTCTCTCTTTTCCACTTCCATCATGGGATAATGCAAGATAAGGCTTTTGCATGAGGAAGGCCTTTCAACTTTGGACTTCCCAGCTTCTAGAACTGTGAGAAATAAATCTGTCCTTTATAAATCTGGTCTTGAGTATTCTGTTATAGCAGCACAGAATGGACTAAGACATCCCAGGAGTGTTAATGTCTCTGGTGAAAGGCGATTTGGGACCATGCCCTTCATCAGCCATAACTTGAAGTGCTGTTCTTTGCAGAGCAAAATTACACAACCAAATTTCACCCATGGTGGCCCCATTTGTTCTTATTTTGCTTCTGAATTTTGGACCAAGAAAAATCAATATAAAGATAAGCATCATATTCCATTCACAGCCAAAATCCATATCCCAGGGGCAAAAACCAGGAGAAGCTCTGTTGTTTTCTGTCTTCACATCATTTCAGTTCTCGAGCCAGCAGGAAATTGTATCCCTGTCTCTGCTACTCAGTCCTGTTTTCTTTCCATGTACCAAGTTAAACAGAAGCAATTTCTTTCTTCCTGCTTGTTAGAAGAAAACAGTCCCTAACCCCTTTACTTCGTTGGCCCTCATAAACTCTGCGGCCTTGCCTGCTGGGTGATTCTCATGTCTGCTCTTGGTTCACCTTATTTCCCCCAAATCCAGTCCCTATTCCGATATTGCCATTTTCCATGGAGTTTCTGCCATAAGCTCCTAGGGCTACTGCCAGGCTCTTTGATATGCTGAGATTGATGATGAGGATCCTTCAAAGCTTTCTGCATCACCCTCTCTGCTGTCTTCATTAAGCACTTTGCATGAACAGCATAATACAAAATTGCAGCATCCTACCACCAAGAAAGACATGGGCAGAGCTTCTGAAGCCCATTGTCTTGTGACTCTCACGAAGTACAATAGGTATAGATGACAGACATCCCCTGGAGAGAGGCTTAACCACTGCCTCCTGGACAACTGTCACTATTAGGGTGAAAAGTCTTGCAGAAATACTGGAGCCAAGAGGCAAGAAGGGATGGTGTGGAGAAAGGAGCCCCTGGGCATGGAATAGAAGGAAGGAGTACCCTGTGGTTTCAACAAGGAAGCCATGCTTCAAATTCATGTTTCTGTGTACTCCTGACAGCAAGCCTGGGGCCGTCTTTTTCACCTGACCCCAGCCTCCCTTTCTGCTTAGCCACAGCTGTGCAGCAGCTGCTGGTGTTGCCAGGGCCCTGCAAAAGCTTTTACCACACATTCTGCCTCCTCTTCCTAAAGGTCTAGTTGCTCCTGAGTAGGTTTCAGGGCCATATATATATGGACCTCTTCTGGTCACCCCAGTCTTAGCCTTCCAGCTGCTCTCTCTCCCTTATCTGCTTTCTCCTCTGGCTTATAGTGGGTTTGTAGCCCGAGTCCTGGGCTGGGAAAGTCTAAAAAAATGCAGCTACCTGAGTCACTTCTAGAATTTCCTTTTCTGGCCAAAGAAAGTTGTGCCTCTGAGCCTCACTCCACTGTTGGAAGCAAAGATCAAAATAATGGCCCTCTCAGAATGGTTACAAGGATTCAAGAAGAGAATGTGTGCAAGACCTTCAAAGACTGTAATGTACCGTAATTATCTTAAAGGAAATTGTTATGTATTGATCTCTAAAGATTCAGCCTGGCCTATCAGCATGTCTTTCAAAAGGAGTTCCCAGAAAAGACATTCTTTCCCTAGCTATTGACAGAAGTGTCCAGCTATATGGCAAGTTTCAATCAATAGAAAGAATATAAAATGAGCAGTCTCGCATCCAGTCCTATTCTTCAGCCACCAAATTCTCCTTTTTTAAAAAAAAATCATTTTTCTGCATATAACCGCAGAGATGCTTTATATATTGCAAGGAAGTGGCAGATATTCACTCTCCTCCCCCTTTTACACAAGTTTCAGCCCTTATCCTTTCCGAACCATCTCTTCCCGTTCCCTCCTCCCTTGCTTTGTCTTTGTTAGTCAGATAGATGGAAAACTTCCCATACGTGAGCATGAACACAGTTTCCTGTCTAAAAGCCGTGTGCATGTCCTTTTGTGTGCACTATCTTTTCATATATTCTGCCCAGTTTTCTTGTTTCTGTGTTTGAGTTAATCTCATATTTACTGATTTGTAGGATCTCTTTACTAGAGAAATAAGACTTTTGTAATAAATGTTGAAACTGTTTTCCCAGTTTCTTATTTATTTTTTTGATTCTGTTCACATTGCTTGTTTTCATGCAGAATTTGATTTTATGTAGTCAAATTTCTATTATATTCTTTGGGAAGGAGAAAATGAAGACTTCTGTTTAGCTTTGATATTTGCCTTTTGGTCAATTTGTCTTGATCTTCTCTTTTTCTTCTATCACCTGCTATTATCCTCTGACTTCCCCTGTCAACCAAGCAACAGGTACAATGGCTTGAGCTTTGACCTAGGAGGGTCCATGGAAACAGCAAGGTGCAGTCCAAAACTTTGATTCTGGGACAAATTGAGAGCACAGATTAGACCTGAAGTGAAGGGTTTGTACTGGTGGGGAGCTTAAAGGTCCAGGGAACCAGAACACTGGGACTCCTCAGCATTCTGGCAAAAGGACTCTTCTATTAAATTGGGCCTGTGTTACAAAGCCTGTATCACATGCACCATCATTAGCTCGCTACAGGATAGTGAGATATTTGAACCTATTCAGTGAATTGAAACCTGCACAATTTGAAGTCAGCTGTTGTGGCAGGTGTCTGAGATTCGTAGGCACACCTTCCCTAGCTCATTCCCTCCTATGAGAGGCTAAGTCAGGCCCTTGTGCATCAGTGGGAGTCCAAGATATTATGTTCTGTCGTTGTCTGGAATCAAGAGCTACCAAAGGGACTGATTCCTGGTACTTTGCATCAAAGTCCCATTTTGTGTCAATGTTCTTTCTTTAAGGCTGTCATAGGTAAAGTCCAGGCCCAACAGGACAGCTCATTAACCACTTGCTCTGCCTGGGGACCAGTAGGAGCAGCAGCTGGGTCTGTCTTAGTTGGAGGGCATGGCAGAGCTACACATTTCCTGGGCAGGTTGTATCACCTTGGACCCTGAAAATGTGGGGAAAGATTCTGAGCAGGTTCACCAACAGTTGGCTTGTTCTCTCAGGAGCATTCAGACATTTGACTGATGTGCCAACTTGTCAGGACTAGCAGCTGAAA
Organism: Xerus rutilus; assembly: GCA_028644305.1. Taxonomy (NCBI): domain Eukaryota; kingdom Metazoa; phylum Chordata; class Mammalia; order Rodentia; family Sciuridae; genus Xerus; species Xerus rutilus. The sequence continues at coordinate 18,035,653 of CM053413.1, forward strand.
AGTTTGCTCTGCGTGCCATTACTGATTTCTCCCCACCTCTTATCTCCCCACCCTTTGGCCATTCTTTAAGAGGTGGATTCTGATCTTTCTTTGAAAAGAGTATTTCTCAAAAGAAATGTTTGCTCCCTCTGCTAGACATTCCTGTAGCAAGAGCGGATGAGCTGAGGCTTTGATCCTGTAGGCATTCTTTTTAAGTTTGATCTTTTGATCTCATGTTTTGTTTCTATGTACTTAATGGTTTGCCTCGAAATCACCTAAATATCAGGTCAAATAAGACAAATACTTTGAAAAGCAAAATCCATACCAATGCTTTATTGTAACCCCTAACAAAGTGCTATAAAATTGTTCTTTGCAACCAGCAAATTGTTTCTAACCGGAGGTGAAGGGAAGAACATCTAGGCCTCCTCTGTAATAACAGATCACCAACCTGGGTGATCCCTGAAGCCCAATAGCAAATCACATGTCAGTAGCTCTGCTTTGTCACTGTCCTAACATTCTTCATAGGAAGTAATAGATAAATTGCTTCTTCGAGGGTGTTTGCCAAACACCATGGACTATATAAGATTGCCTGTGTCTTTGCACTAGGATGGTAGAACAATCCAGGTCACTCTACATTGACCTTATTGGTATGTGGGCCTCTGAGCCAGTTCAGAAGCAGTGTAGAGCACAGACACCCCAGGCAACCCTGCACAGAGTTATTAGTGACAGAGCAATGAACCCAGGCACATCAGAGTTGTTTAGTTGTGCTGAAGGTACATTGTCTGGTAATCCTTTATCTTCCCTGCCACCACGTAAACAGATGTCCTGTTTACATGCCACCATGTAAGTAGGTGTCACAGGAGTCCATGAAATGCAATACTCAGAGAAATGCCAATAATTTGGAGCAGTATCAAATTGGAACATAGCTCCATAGGATATAAATGACTGCATTGGTAGTTTGAGAGATCTGTGCCAAAATGTTCATATGAACAATTGAATTTAAGATTCTGTAATTACCACCCATCTTTAAATCCATGAAGCAGTCCCTAGGCCTTTTTAGAAAGTTAATTAACCTTTGTTTCTTGAAAATATTATCACCGTGACCTAAATCGATGTGTGTTGTTGCCTGGCTGTGTTGCTGTGCAACCTTGGAGTACATTATAAACTAATGCATGTATACACAAATGAAAAATTAGAAACATCCCACATAACCAACAATAGAGGAGAAATTAGATAATTTTTGACATGTAAGCATTGCAAATTAATATAGGAGGAGTTCTGCTTCTGGTCAAGATGAACTAATAGAGCCTAGATTTTCCTGCCTGCCTGAAACAGTCAAAAAAGAAGAGATGGGAGGGGAGGGAGGAAGAGGAGGAGGAGGAGGAGAAAACATAAAACAATTATCTTTAAAACACTGAACATCAGGCAGTAAAGATTGTGACCCTGAGGTAGCAAACAAAGAGGTGATTGCCCCAGCTTAGTGCAGGCCATAGCATTTGGAAAGGGCACTGAAGTGGGGTGCAGCAGATTCCCTGAGTTGAGAAGACAGAAGTGAGAGTCAAGGGAGACCAAGGCACCTAGAGTTCTCAGGACACAGCACTGGAGAGGAACCCCAAGATCGACTGAGTATTGAGCAGCACAAATGAGCACCTGTATGAGGCTGGGAAAGAGCCATAAGAGGGAGTAAAGGCACAGTGCCCAGGTGGTCACACAGTACCTATACCTCACAATTCACAGGGCATCAAGTAGACTATGCAGAAATTAGTAGAGAATAAGTAGCCCTAGACTGAGCACTGCTTCAGACTCTAGCATGTTAGAAACACAAGACCCTGAAGGATCAAAATGACTCCAGTAGTCAACTGTATCCCAAAACAAAAACCAAGAGTATTTATAGGAATGCAAAAATATCAAGCACCCAACAAGGTAAATTTCACATAGTCTAACAACAAAGTTTAGGGGGCACATGAAAAAGAAAATTCAATCTAATGACAGACTTAGAATGGATAGACACGAATGTTGAAAATTATGTTCTATATGTGCAAAAGGTTTAGTAGAGTCATAAAAGAGAAAAAGAGAAAAACTAAGAACTTATAGAAGTGAAAGCTGTAGTGTCTGAGATGAAAAATACATGGGATGGGATTAACAGCAGATAAGACATTACAAAAGAAAAAAAATAGTTTGAACACATGGTTATAGAAGCTATTCAAAATGAAGCAATTTTTAAAAAGAAAATAGAGACAACTGTTGGGTAACTTTGGCCTAATATATGTGTGATTGGAGTCCCTGAGAAAAAGTGAAGAGAACAGCAAGAAAACTTGAAGAAATAATGCTTGAAGTTTTCTAAATTTGATAAAAACTATAAACCCACAGTTCCAATATGCTCAAGAAACATGAAGATGACTATACCAAGGCACATCACAATAAAATAGCTCAAAATTAGTGATAAAAAGGAAACCTTTAAAACAGCCAGAATAAAATGTGGCATTATCAACACAAGAACAAAGGTAAGGATGATGGCACATTCTTATGAACAATACAAGTGATAAAGCAAGTCACATCTTTATTGAAAGGAAAACTGTCAACCTAGAATTCTATAACCAGCTCCCCCCAAAAGACACTTCTCAAATCGAAGCATAAAAGATGTTTTCAAATATACATCAGCTGAAAGAATTCATAACCAACAGACCTGCACTATAAGAAGCCCTTTAGGCAGAAGGAAAGAGATTCCAGCTCAAAATCTGGATCTTCAAAGAAGTGAAGAGCATTGGAAATGCTAGCTCAACTCTTACCATGTTCTCATATGACCCATGAGAATTCATAGTGACCTTATTTATAGCCCAATTTGGGAACAATCCAAATGTCAATCATTAGGTAATCAGATAGGTCAGTCCATACAGTGGAGTACTACTCAGTAATAAGAAGGAATGAATTACTGACCAAGATCCCCATGATGTGCAGAACAATTCTTTGGGTCCCTCATGGAAAGCAGTAGGTGTCATTGGCTGTGAGTCAGCCAAGGCTTTTTGTAGGCCATAGGCCCTTGAGTGGGTCGGGTCTGATGGATGAAGTGAGTTTCCAGCCTGCCATCCAGCCCCAGCTCTTATACCCTCTCCCCATTAGGTCTGTATCCTCCCCCATCTGACCATGCCTATTGCCACCTCTGTTCTCTGGACTCTGGATCCCCTGTCATGGCAGGTAGTTTTTATGTTGTATTACAGCTCTTTCTCTCTGAGTGATCTCTTAGCCTTAAACTTTAGCAACAACCTTGTGTGGTATTTGTGCAATGTACAGTGATGTGTATGTATGTTTGTGTTGCATGTGTGTATCTGTTCTACTATAGGCATATATTTTCCAGCTAATACAAAACACAGTTTCCTTTATAGTGTTCACATATAACAGTCCACACCAACAAATGATCTTTTCATTGTACCTTCAAACTAGAGGTAGAGGTAATATATCACCTATGCTGCCTAGATGCCAGAGTGCCAGGTTTTCCCCAGCCCACTTTCAATACGATCATGTACGCATACCTTATTGTACATTTCATTAAGTGATTTAACTTTATAGGAAACTAACTGTAGAACCAAATGTTTATAATTTTTAAGAGACATGGAGATTGTTCTATTTAAAAGAATACCATGGAGGTCCTTTGGTTCTGTAGAGAACATACATAATTTACTGTTCATAAATTCTCATCTTTACATGTTGCATTCCATTAAAGCAGTTCTTATGATCTTAACCCCCGTTTCATTATGAATGAGAGCATCTCCTTGAGGTAGCAGCTGACTCACGGTGCCAGTTTGTAATGTGGTGAAGTGAATGTAGTTTCAAGGTGTCCCTCAATCATGGGAGCCTCTGGATTGTGCTGTACTCTCCCGCCTCACCCAGATATTGGAAGACTGTGCACTTACACTGGACCATGAATTCCTGGGGCTTGTTTATTTCTCCAGGCCAGGTCTCTGTTTCTAGGATTTTTTTGTAAAAGGACATGTTGAGTGATATGTCAGATTCCTATAGTCTATAACTTTTATTCTTTTCATGGATTTATATTGAAATGATTAGTGATGCTAATGAAGATGGATAGAATTATCCATTTCAAAGGGATACATTTGAATGATTATATCCTATATGTAAAATAATGAAGACCCGCGGCCGGGGTTGTGTCTCAGCCATAGAGCACTTGCCTAGTATGTGAGGTCCTGAATATGGTTCCCAAATACTGAGGGAGTAGGGGAAGTTCTGTTCATCACACTTTTTTTTTTTTGCCTGAATCCTGATATATTCTAAAACTCATACAGAGCCAATCTCATATGAATACAATAAGACTTGCCTCAAATTCTCATTCAAGTGGGTCATATGGGAAAAAGGACTACTTGATGACATCTGAGTGTCCACTGGTCAGGATATAAACTGTCTGCTGGGTTGGTTGGATCTGTGTAACTAGTGAGCACTTTGATGCAGAGAGCAGCTGAGGGGCCAGCCCCTGCATCCTGCTGAAGTGATATTCCTCACCTGGCTCTGAAGCTGCTTGCAGAGCCTTCAGCTAGAGATCTGAGTCTTTACTGGAGCTACTCACGGGGATGGTGGGGTGCAGGGCCGGTAAGGATGATCTGCCAGAGCTTCTCTGCCTTGGGAAGCTCAGGAGGACCTTGAAGCCCCAGTCAGCCCTGGCGAGGGTTTCATCCAGGCGATGACCAGTGGCCCATGTACCACAGAAGAAAGATTGGGTCACAGAAGAAAGGCTGCTGCAAGACTCAGCCTCAGGAGGAGGGAAGGAATGTGCGTGGGGATGGGTAAACTTTTGAAGAAAGACACTGTGCACATGAGCATATGACATGAGAAGGCAGCACAGTCTGACCCAGCAAGGATCTGGTGGTCCACCCAGGTTCCACAACCTCAGCACTGTTGACATCTCGAGTCAGGTAACTCTTTATCCTGGGGGCTATCCAGTGCGTCCTAGACAGTACAGCAGCATTTCTGGCTTCCACGCCTGAGGCACCAGTAGCACCTCCCCTTTCCCCCAGCTGTGGCAAACAAAATGTGTCCAGCATTGCCAGATGTCTGCTGGGGACCTAACTCACCCCAAGTAGAGGAACACTCCTAATGTGAAGTGATGAGCTGGATCATGGAGCTACCAAATCAGCTGGTCTACTGTGTTGTGCATGATCTTGATCTTGTACATCTCTTGGCTTCCACTCCTGGCCTGAAAGCCCTGCGCTCCTTCTCAGGTTGTTGGATGGTTGAGATCCAGGATTCTAAGTCCAGGAGGTCATGGCTGGTCACTTTGCCTCTGGAGACAGCTGTTTCCTCCTCTGTGAGTGAGAGTCATGGGATTCATGGTGCCGAGGTCAACTGGGTTATGCATGCAAATGACATTTCACTGTGGTGGTTGTCATATGAAGACCTAAGTGATAAAGGATGTATAGTACTAAGGTTTTTAGAACTTCCAGCTTTTTGTTTTCCATATTGTTTCCCATTTCAGGATAAATGAGTCTAAGTTAAGTTTTCAAAAGCCTAAACACACCATGCCCATCCCCATGAATTCTCTCTCTCTCTCCCTCTCCCTCTCCTTCTCTCTCTCTCTCTCTCACACACACACACACACACACACACACACACACACACACACACTCCATGCCTTTGTCTGTGTAAGTGGATTGCTGAGCAGAGTGGATTTGTTCCCTTGCTTTTGATTGACATGATTAATTGTAGATATTTATGGGTACAGTGTGGTGTTTTGATACAAGTATGCACTGATGATCAACGGACCATGGGCGTAAAAGGCTGGGGAAGGTAGAATAGTGCTTGGGTTAGAAGGAAGAATAGCACCCCCCCAACACCCCGGTCTCCCCTCTGTTGAAATCCTTTTATAATCTAAACTTCTTTCCTGCCTGCCTTCAGTGAAAACCTTCGAAGGATACTTGTGCGCTTGAGCTAGTGTCCATGAACTGCTGTAAATTATTTGTGCTCAGGGTCATCTGAAAGCACCTGAGGTTCTTCTGGTGTCACTTTCTCAGGCTTCAAAGAGACGGAATGTATACTCTGAGCCATTAAGAACAATGTGAAGAAACAGGGGTAAACCAACAGCCTGTCTCTGAAACTCCCCATGGTTGCTCACGAGGTTTGGAAGGGAATCCTCCTCTGGTCCTCAGAGCACTAGGATCTTGGCTCTGCGATACCTCTCTTCATGGGTCCCTCCTTGCTCTGCAAGGATGTCTGAGCCATCTGCAGCCAGCCTGAGGCTTTTCTAAAGCTTCAGCTCTACCCACTGGAGACCTCATTGGACCAAAACTTTGGTGTCTGTTAAAGTGCTAGGGTTTCACAGAAGGAGGTCACATGAGTGACTGACACATGTAGTCATAACTCCTCTCAGTCCAGGATCCCCAACCCTGTCCTGCCACCAGCCTCAGCCGCCCTTCCCCCTTTCCCTGCCCTTGATGGTCTCTATGAGCACAAAGGACAGAGGCCTGAGGAGGTTAGTCAACTTAGCCTGTCAAGAGACTTTTTTTTTTTTTTAGTAGTGGAGATTGAACTCAGGGGTACTCGACCACTGAGCCACATCCCCAGCCCTATTTTGTGTTTTATGTAGAGACAGGATCTCACTGAGTTGCTTAGCATCTCGCCATTGCTGAGGCTGGCTTTGAACTCACGATTCTCCTGCCTCAGCCTCCCAAAGTGCTGGGATTACAGGCTTGTGCCACTGCGCCGGGCTGTCAAGAGACTTTTATAGAGAAATATTTGGGCTCTTTGAAGTTGTCCTCAGAAGCCTCTGAGACCTTGCCTTAGTTAATTTTACCCCAAGGTCAATTTGACACTTGGGCAGGAAGTTGTCTCCCATGCATACAAATTTTACTGGGCTCTGGTGGTCCATCAGACTTTCCCCAGAGCAGGGAGTGTGGGTCAGCAGACTCCTTTGTGAGTTTTCCAAGCCCCTGTCACCACCCAGTCCTGCATAATGGATGCTTCGGGGTCAGCTGGCAGCTGACCTGTCTGTCTGAACTGAAAATCCAGTAATTCCAGGATTGCCCTCTCTGCTTCCAGAGCCAGGCATCGCAGAGAATGTCCTCAGACTGCTCCCACCTGAGGGAGGGCAGGGTGATATCTCCCAAAGGGGCTGCTCATTTTCTCAAAGTGGTCGTTATTTAAACATTTCCAAATGGAGTCTGGCAGTATTTGATCAAATCCCTTGACAAAAATAACAACCAACGTGGGAGTTTTCATCTGTCTGGCAGGCAGTACCAGACCTAAATTTTGACTAATTGGTGCCTGATAGCTTTAATCATGTAAACCAAAATGTGTTTTAATTTTCCTTTCTACTTTATATACCTCACAGTTCAGTTAATGTGAAGGAGTTTCAATGGTCCCTCATATTCCCTTGGGGAGTCACAGAAATACACATGAGGTGAAGCGTGGAGGACAGAGCAAGGCCAAAATAGAACTGAGGGGACTCTTAGCTCGAGTGGCTCCACCAGCTCCTGCTTCTGGGGCCCAACTGGGTTCAGCCTCATTCAGACACATGTTGAAGGAGTGCTTCAGGTGGAGGTGACTGCCATTGAGTCCTGGGGCCTGTCGTCCATTCCCAAAGCTGGCCACTCCCAGGGCCTGCCTACCTGTGGCTACAGATGTGCTGGCTGGCACAGCCCAGGAGTGGCCCCTCCAGACTGGAGGCTCAGGGCCCAGCCTCCAGTTTGAGGCCTCACCACTTGGAGCCCTCCTGTCTCTCTGATGCTGAGGCCCTCTGTCCCACACTACAAATCCCAACTTGGTACCTTTAGGGTTTTTGCACTCGGGCTCCTTGTAGATCTAGGCTGGGTCCTAAGCCTGTGTCGCCTCCTCAGTGTTCCTTCCTTACTTGTGGATTCACTGCAGCAGAGATGTTTTTGTTCAATAGATGATGTCAGTATGAGCAGAAATCATGATGGCCATAACCAACTGACTTTCCTCCATTGTCATGTATTTCAGGAGGGGGTAGAGGACTTCACTCCTTTTGGAAAGGACAACAGTTTTGCCATGTATTAAAAAGTGGTCACTTACCCCAAATTAAAATGTTTATATAATAAGTCTGTTGAAAACATTACTAGACATGGTCAAGTAGGTGATCGCCCCTCCACCCATGTTGCCTGTTTTCAGATATAAGTTCTATGTGCCTATCCTTACCTCCTTCTCTGAAGAGTACTTGACTTTACCTTAGTTCTTATAAAAATCTCTTCTGTTTCCATGTCATGGAGAATGCAGACTTCTCTCTTGCTCCCCGCACAGGGACTATCTGGACACTTAGCCCTACACGAAGGGGCCTGCAGTGCTCCACTTACCGGCCTCCTCATCGTCACCTGCGGCCCACAGCTCCACTGGGCACCATCTCTGTTGTGGAGGGTGAAGGTCCAGGTTGCATCTCACCTGGGAGTGACTGGGGGCTCAGTGGAAGGCAGGGGGGAGGAATGAGGTCAGCATGTTGGGGATCTGGTGCTGGCGTGTCAGTTCCTGGATGTGGCGCCTCGTCCCCTGTGCCTCTCACCCTTCTGCAGTCCCTCCTGAGTGGCTCTGCTGCTGCTGGCCCCTGCTTCCACATCCCCAAGCTTGCTCCTGCCTCAGGGCCTGCATGTTGCTCCTGTTGTCCCTCTTCAGAGTACAAGTCCCCCAGGTATTCTCATGGCTGGTTTGGCCTCATCATTCTGTCCTGAGCTCTGCCATCTACTGACACCTACTGCCATCTCAGATCACTCCTTTACTTTTTAACTGTCCTTTTCATAGTGAAAGCTCTGACTGGATGCCAACTAGGCTGAATCTCAGAATTCAAATGGAGCCCAGCACCCAGTAGGTACTTGATACACCCTGTCTTCAACCTCAGAATTATTCTGATATCTGTAGGCCCTTTGCAGCTGCCAAAAGAGTTTTTGAGTGTACTCATCTCACATACGATGTCCTTTCTGCCTCCCTCTGATACATAGGGGCCTTTGGAGCAAGGAAGGTGTGTCACATGGCTCCTGACTTAGGATGTACCCATACTCATTGCATATCCCTGCAGTCAGGGTCCACGTGTGTTTTTATATTTGATGTCTTTTACTCTATATTACATGCATCTTCCTCCTCATCCCTGTTTATAGTGGCTGAATCACCACAGAGTGGTTTAGTAGCCAACAGTGTCTTCACTCTGGAACGTGAGGATAAGAAGGAAGATAAGAAGGAAGCTTGGGGGGTGCATTTTTTTAGCCTGTTGACCTGACATTTCTCTACTTTGCTCCCTTCTATCCAATGAAAAGTTCAGAAAAAGGCTGGAGATGGGCACCATTAAGCCACTTCTCCAGTCTACTTCTTTCCCACCTGAGTGTCCTCCTGCTGCCCCACACGCACACCACAGACCACTTACAACACAAAGTTAGTGACTCTATTATCAAATAGACACCTTAATATGGCCATATGTAGTATTCCTAAGGACTGGCTATGATGTGTTTGGATCCAGTTTGCTCACACAGTTCCTCTCTTTTCAGGACTCAAGTTCTCACACTTACCAAATCACACCAGGGTTACTACCCTGAGCATTTTCTCTTGTGAGAAACATTTCCAGCCACACCCCATGGTTGATGTCCCACCTCCACTACTTTGGAAATCTATTTTCTCATGCTTTCCTTTCTAAGCACTTAGTTTAGGTCTCCCTGGGAAAATGGTATGTCCTGATCCTGTATTTCACTAGAACTTTCTTTGGGTCAAGTCCAGTTTATACTTATATTCACAAGAGGTCTACAACTATAATTTTTGGTCAATTAAAACTGTTTTTTTCTCACTTATTTTGGACCTGGCTGTTGTAGATAGTTAGTTGGATCAGTCCTAAAAGATTTCCCAAACCAGCTATATTATATTCAGTGCTTTAAACTTACTGGATTTAATGGCTAGAAACTGATGTAATTATGAACAGTTTCTAAGCAATAAGGGCATTTTTACTGCCCTGTGGAGAGCTGAGAGAATTGGCTGGCCTCAATGAAGGAGGAGGCAGCTATGGATAATTTTCTTCTAGAAAATAATCATGTCTTATGGGGTGAAAAAGAAAAACATTGAAATCCTAAGTATGTCATTTTCATGGCCTCTGATTTGGCAGGGGTCCCCAAGTGCAGACAGGAGTGGGCAGGAGAGAAGAGTGGTGGTGTCAAGCCATGTTGAGGAGCATCCAGACACCGGGAAGAGGAGGAAAAGGTCAAGAGAGAAAAGAAAATTCTTCTATTCCAATGTGTTCTCCCTGATGTCTGCTCTCCCATGCCATGTAATCATTCAGATGCATCCTTTACACTTCTTTCCCAAATCTGGAAATATCTGTGGAGAGAGCACTGCTCCCCAGTTTGACCCCAGCTCTAGCAGCTGCTGCCTTAAATTCTGCAGGGCAAGCTGTTCCCTCAGGGACCTGGGCTCCCAAAAGTTGGGGCTGGCTTCCCCCATGGAGGAATGCCAACCTTTTCACTACTCTTAAAAGGTGTCAGCTCCCACCTTTCCCAGACACTGGCCCTGTCTGTGTTGGGTGCTGCTGCAGCCAGACCCCTAATGAGGGGGAGCAAGGACACCAGGGAGAGTTGAGGGAAGGCAAAGGACAGAGCAGCCACAGGGTGGGCAGCAGAAGAGTCAGCCAGATCTGGGTCCCAGCTCCACTAGTGACCAGCCCTTTCATCTACCTCTGACAGGGACCATAGAAGACCTTCCTCATAGGGTTGTTGTGAAGAAAACATGATATAATGGCCCACAGTGGCTACCCAGCAGATAGTTAATTCACTTCCAATCGCCTGCAAGGACAGCCCTTCACTAGACTACGCAAGGAGAGGCATGCAAAGCCTTCTGGTAGCCAAGCTCTGAGAGGAGTTGCCAATGAGTCATGGTCTCTGTGTCAGGAATAGCGTGCTGAACAGTGCATATGACCCACAGACTCCATCAGCCAGGACCAGGAACCCCTGGTTCTGTGTAAGAGAGAGATTCCGAGGTTCCTTTTCTTGCTGGAAATGATGAGGACCAGCAACAATGGTGGGCAGTAAAGGGTGCCTCTCTCTTCACCTCAGTTTTTTTTTAATATACAACATGGAGACTCATGAGTGCTCTTGAATAAAAGGTGATCTGCCATTTTCTTCCTCTTCTATCCCAACCTTCTTCAACTTGAGGAACCACTATATTCTATTCTAGATGCTAACACATCCCCAGGCCTTGATGCTGCTTGCAGCTCTCCTAGTGAGTTAAAGCTAAACTGCTTTGCGCAGAGAATGGAAGAATGCCTCCCATAATGGTCTACCTGGACACCAAGACGGGCCTGCTTAAGCTGAGATACTGTTCAGGGTGTTTTGTGCAATATCTTTGTCTTCCCCCAGGGAACCTGCATTCATGAGGGTATGGGCTAAATACTAGGCCTGCCTAATTTGCAAGACCCTACCTCTTTCCTTGAGATGCCCCAATATAGACTTCAACCAGGATCTTCTCACTTCTGGATGATCAGCAGATCCACTGACAAGAACCCTTAGAAACACCTCTAGATTTTTTTCAGATCATTCCCCTGTTTACCAGCCCTGGTCATTAGGGATCTTATTTGCTTTTGCTAAGGAAGATGAAGTTTCTAAATTGACTCCCAAGAAAGGCACAGATGAGGCAAGGCAGCTGGATACTGCGTGAAAATTCAGTCTCAGACACACTCAGCATCCCATGGAGGATGTGATGAGCACATGGACCAGATGCAGAGCAGCACGTGTTAAAATGGCATCACTTTGATCTGAATACAAAAAGTGAGACGTTGGCAGCAGCTATAGAAGTTTCTAGAAAGACCCAGAATGCATACTGCAACACCAGGTGGAAGGTAGGAGAGGGACTGCCAGATTCTATCACACTGACCAGATTCTCCTCCGGATTTCATCCTGGTGTCGGATGGCAAGGAGACGATGTGTCTCAATATGTCAGGAGAGATGGCTTTGAAGTAGCATGAAAACCCCAGCTGAAGAGAGGGCAAAGTATATGTTAAGGGAACAATATAAAAGGAATGAATAGATAGGTTTATTTTTGAAATTGAAACTCTCTGAAGTAGAGTTGTCATAGTTACCTGCTTGTTTTTACTTGTATTTATAAGATCTGAAGCCCACAGAATTAAAATAATCCTCCCCCGTGTGAAGTGTGTGTCTGTAATAACAAGCACTCAGGAGCACCTGGGCTGTTCTCACTGATGTCGGCTCTATCCCCTGATTTCTTTTCTAGTCCATCAGTGTTGCCCGGGCCTGTTGGGAGGAACTCATGATTAGAAAGTTAAAGTTAACTTGGTTTTGTTTTGCCACACACATTTAAGGATCACTAAAGATACAGACAGATGTTATTATGCGCTCATAAACAAAGTGCCATGGCCTGCCCATGTCTGACTCGGTTGCAGCCAGCCACGAATCTCTCTACACCAAAAAACACTTACAAATACAGAAGCCCACACTGGCGCATTTTACAAGCTTCATGAGGATGATTCTGTGAATCATTTATGGGCATAAATTCATGATGTGCCATGGTGATCGAAAACAAAAGTAGTACATTCTGATTTGCAAGTTTTCGAAGGTCTTAGAAAAAGGATGCTGGCACCAGGCTTGGATTTGTCCCTCAGTGGCCACTGTGCTTTGGGCAAGCCATTGTCCTTTCTGTTCTCACAGCCTTGCCTGCAAACTGAAGAGGCTGGCTAGGGTCCCGCCACTATTAGAAAGCATAAGATGGCTCCTCCTGCTAGTTTGCCTTTGGGGAGGCTGAAATTGAGAAAAGAGCCAACCCAAACTCTATACTGCAGGGTATTGTGCATAAATCCACTACCTTACAATTTGTGTGCCTGATAGGGGATTTGAGGGATGATTCTGCAGGACACTAGCATCTCTTCCCAGTGTCTGGGATGTACCAAAGGGTACATGAATGCTGTATTAAGGCAGCACCAGGTTGAAGTAAACATAGCAGAAGGTTGAATCAAGATGTGTATTTACCCAAAGTATACTATCTGGTATCATATATCTGTACCGTGTATGTATACCTATACATGTACCTGTAGATACACAAACCTAGGTTGGGCATCCCTAAACTAAACTTATAAAATCTGAAATGCTCCAGAATCTTCTATTTTTTGAGCAATTATATGATACCACAAGTGGAAAATTCCATACTGTGAAACTGTATTTCACACACAATATTACTAAAATTACTTTCAGGTTGTGAAGGTGTATATGAAACATAAATGTATTTCACATTCAGAATTTTCATGTTCACACCACAAGATGCCTCATCATGCATATGCAAATATTCCAAAATCTGAAAAGAATCTGAAATCCTAAACACTCATGATCCCAAGTTTTGCAGGTAAGAGATACTCGACCTATATGTATACACATACACACACAGTCACACATACATCCTCAACTAAACAGAAGTAGAAGGATTGTCTTTCCAAGTTGATCTTAATTCTAAACTCAAATTTCCAGCTCTTGTGATTTGTCCCTTAAAGACCCTATGTTTCAAACAAAACCTGTCTGCAAGGTGAACTTCATGTATTTAATTGCTTCATTCTGATTGATTTTAATCACACATCTACCAGGCAGATGTCTTAGCAGCATGAGATAAGGACTAGCACTTCAGACTTGGTGTGTGCATCTTCATAATTATGTAGAGAAATGTAAGGCAGGCATGAATTTGTTTGTAGGAGATGGGTGCCTGCCATTTGACATGTTGAAGTATTGAAATTCACTCATGGATTCGGAGATTCAGCAACCTCTGTGATAGTATGTTATTGCAAAATAAAACCGAGTTTGCTCATCTTGGCTTATAGTATTAATTGAGTGCTAGTAATTAAAATAGTAACTATAGGAAGGAGGTACTATGTGGACACTCTTTGCCCATCCTCTTACATTAGTTTCCTAAAGAATCAATGCAGTACCTTTCTTGACTGCCCTCATCACAGCCATGAGAATTTCTCCAGTGGTCACTTAGCTATGACTTTAATATCACAGTGGACAAATGTCCCTTCAACCTCACTCAGAATGGTAATATCTCTGTGGGTTTCAATTTGTTTAGGAATCTCAAAAGAGAAATAGGTGGAATGACTTTGGAGCAGGAAAGTACTGACTGAGAACATAGAACGTTAAAGGTCACATTGTTAAGATGTAGTGGAATGTTTCTAAAAGAAGCTTGGTTCTGATCTGATTTTGTAACCTTCACTGGTTTACAAGGAGACCAAATTTTCTGGAAGAAAGGAGCAATTCATTTTTAAGGATCATTGATTTCAAAGTAATTATAAATCCTAATATTTCGAGTTTGGCTACAGAAAATGGTTTGGTGTCATGGGACAAAATAATTTAGGAAGGCAAATTAAAACTCTCCTCTTTTCAAAAGTCACCCAAACTTACTGATAATCTCATTTGAAAAATCAGACTGCACAGGTATGCTTGGGTTCTAAGTGACACACGAATAACTTCCTTGTTCTTCATTTCCCTGTTGAAGGACATCTTAGTTGCTTTCACATTTTAGTGATTATGAATAAAACTGCTGTAGACTTCTGCATACAGGCTTTTGTGTGTCTACAAGTTTTCATTTCACTTGACCTAAGAGTGCAATCACTAGACCATATGGTGACTGTGTTTACTTTTACAAGGAATTGCCAAACTGTCTTCTCAAGTGCTGTACCATTTTGGATTCCCACCAGCATTGAGTAAACATTCTATTATTTTGCATCCTCACCAGTATTTGTTATTAGTTTTATGAATTCTTGGCCATTCTACTAAGTATTAGTGGTATTTCATTATGGTTTTAATGTGCATTTTTCCAGTGACAAATCATATTGAATATTTTCTCATTTGCCACCCATGTGTCATCTTTGGTGAGTTGTCTATTCAGAATTTCTGCCCATTCAAAAACTTGATTTGGTGGTTCTCTTATTGTTTATTTTTTAAAGTTCCTTATATATTCTGAATACAAGCTGTTTATCAGCTATGTGATTTACAAAAATTTTATCATAGTCTATCTTTTCATTCTCTTAACAGTATTTTCAAAGATGAAAGTTTTTTAATATTGATAAAGTCCAATTTGTTATTTTTCTTTCTTTCAGGGATCATGTTTCTGTGTTTAAAAACTCATGGACAAACTTAAGGTCCATGAGTTAAACTTAAGATTTTTCTCCTGTATTTTCTCCTATAAGTTTTAAGGTTTTACATTTTGCATTACATTTTATAGGAGGTATAAAATTGTGTCTGGTTCATGTTTTTCCATATGAGCTTCCACTTGTTCTAGCATCATTCACTCAAAAGACAATCCTTCCCTCATTGAATAACCTTTGCACCTTTCTCAAAATTTTGACAATATTTGTGTGATACTATTTCTGATTTGTCTTATTCCATAGATCTCTGTGCCTGTCCCTCTGCCCACTCCACATTGTCATGGTCACTATAGCCATATAGTGAATCTTAAAATTGGGTAGTACAACTCCTCAAACTTTATTCTGTTTTTTCAAAATTGTTTTAGCTATTCTGTTTCTTTGCTTTTCCATACAAATTTTAGAATCAGGTATTCTATGTCTACAAAAATTCCCAATGATATTTTGATAAGAAATTCATTAAACCATACTTTGTGAGAATTAATATCTATTACATTGATCTTTCCAATCTTTGAACACAATATTTTCATTTATTCAGTTTTCCTTTCAGCAGCATCTTATAGTTTTTAATCATAGAGATTGTGAGACATTCTGTTGGATTTATACCATTGAAATTTGTCAGAATTTGCTTTAAGACTCAGAATATGATATATTAAAAAAAAAATTCCCATGTGCACTTAGAAAGAATATATATTCTGCAGTTGTTAGATGCATTTTTCTTTTTTTTTAAATGTTTTTTTAGTTGTAGATGGTCAGATATCTTTATTTTATTCATTTGTATGTGGTGCTGAGGATCGAACCCAGTGCCTCACGCATTCGAGGCAGGCGCTCTACCGCTGAGCTACAATCCCAGCCCGCATTTTTCTATGTATGTCATTTAGGTCAAGCTTATTTACCTTGTTGATAGAACTTCTGTGTTCCTCCTGAATTTTGTATGCATGTTACTGAAGAGATTGAAAAGTGTCCCACACAATTGTGGGTCTGTTACTTTGTTTTATGAATTGTGAGGCTATGATTAGAGGCATGGACACTTAAAATTGGTGTATCTTCCTGATAATTAGATCTTTTTATAAATATGAAATGTCACTTTTTATTTCTAGTTATGGTTATTTCCTTAGAATCTATTGTGTCTGGTATTAACTACACCAACTTTCTTTGGTTCCTGTTTGCATAGCATATCTTTTTCTATTTGACCTTCAGCTGTTCTGTGCCCTTATAATGGCCTTGTGCATGTGAGGCAAGTACTCTACCAACTGAGCTATATCCCCAGCCCATAAAGTGTGGTTCTTGTAAGAATACTTTAAATAGAAAGTGTATATGTGTGCTTGTGTTGTGGTTTATTTTGTTTATATCCAGTTTATGTACAGTTTGAAGACCTTAATCTTTTACTAGGAGTATTTGGTTAATTCACATTTAATGTAAATGTTGATATATTTGTGTTCACATTTACCACATTACTCTTTATTTCTACTCTTGGTTATTTCCTTTCCTCTTTGGGTTTGGGTATGTATTGCTGTTCTTTTTCTAGTTTAATGATGTGGAAGCTTGGACTATTGATGTGGGACATTTCTTCTTTCTTTTTTTTTTTAATATTTTTTTAGTTGTAGATGAACACAATACCTTCATTTATTTTATGTGGTGCTGAGGATCGAACCCAGTGCCCCACACATGGGAGGCAAGTGCTCAATTGCTGAGCCACAACGCCAGCCCTCTTCTTTCTTAATGTAAATATTTAGTAGTATAAATTTCCCTCTAAGAACTGCTTTAGCTGCATTTCACAGATTATGACATGTTGTAGAGTCATTTTCATTCAGCTAATAATATTTTCTAATTTTCCTTAGGATGTCCTCTTGACCTTTGGATTATTTAGAAGTATGTTATTTAATTTCCAAGTGAATGGAAATTTTTCTGTTGTCTTTGTTATTAATTTCTAGTTTAATTTCATTATGAATGGGGAATATGTTTTGTAGAGTTTCAATTATTTTAAGTTATTTGAGATTTGTTTCATGGAACAGAATATTGAGTATACAGTAGTGAATATTCTTGGATTCCTGAAAAAACTGCACACTGTTGTTGATGAATTCAGCCAATAAGACCCAGTTGATTTATGGTGTTGCTCAGTTCTTCTACACATATTGGTGGGTGTTTTTGTTGTTGTTGTTGTTTTGTCTATTCATCCTATTTGTTACTGTGAGAGGAGTTTTAAAGTTTCCAACTACAAATTCAGATGGTCTGTTTTTCATTTTAGTTGTCTGTGTGTGTGTGTATGTGATTTCCATTGGTAGATGCATAAACATTTATTGTTATGTTTTCTTGTTGATATAACCCTTTTGTCAAAATGTGAAGTCCTTATTTAACCCTGGTAATATTCTTTGCTCTAAAGTTCACTTTACCTGATATTAACATAGCCATTCTATAGCTTTCCTTTGACTGATGTTTGTGTGGTGTGTTAGCTTTGTGTTATTATACAAATAACCAAATAATCAGTGCACACAGAGAAAAGTTTTATTTTTGGGGGGGAAGTTCTCATCCACGATCAGTTGCCCTCTTGCTTTAAGCCTCTGCGAGCGGGAGAGGCATCATACCATGGTGGGAGCATGTGGTGCGGCAGAACCCTTCAGCTCATGGCCAGGAAGTGAGGAAGAGGAAGGGGCTGGGTCTCCTGCCCTCTAGGATGTGCTCCTAGTGACCAAAGACCTCCTGCTAAGTTCTGCCTATTAAATAAGTTTCTTCCACCTCCCAGTAGTGCCAAACTGGGGACCAAGCCTTTAACAATGGGCCTTTGGGGCACATTCCAAAGCCAAACAGTAGCACCTGGTATATCGTTTTTCATTTTTTTACTTTTAACCAACCTGTCTCATTTTATTTGTATCTAGATTCTTTTAAACAGTGTATTGTTGGGTCATTATTTTTAATCATTCAGAAAATCTCTTGCATGTAGATCATTTACATTTAATGTAATTCTTGATATGTTAGGATTTAATTTGCCTTTTCATATAATTTGTTTCCAGTGTTTTCATTTCATTTCCCTATTTTCTGGTGTTTTGTTTTTTTTTTTTTTGCTACCTTTTATAAAGCTACTTGAATATTTTTAGTATTGCATTTTTATTTATCTATTTTTTAAAATTATCTCTTTGTATAGTTTTTTTAGTGTTTGCTCTTTGAATTATGAAATTCTTTTCTCAGTGTACTTCAGATCAGTATTTGACCACTTGAGTTGGAATACACAACTTGGCCACCTCATTGGTTTCTTTGTCCTCCCCTGACTAATGTTCCAGTTGTCTTTCATGCTCCATGTACATAGGCTGAAAATCTCATTCTAATTCTTGCTATTCTAGCATGAAAACTCTTAGGGAAGGAGAACATTTTGTAACATTTGCCATTTCTCTTGCTCTTCCTTCATCCCTGATGTTCCTTTCCTCATGGTATTTTTCTTTTCTCTCTCTGAGGAGCTTCCTTATTGTAGAGCAGCTCTGCTTTTGTTATTTTTTCTTCATCTGAAAATGTCTTTATTTCATTGACATTCCTGAATGATATATCATTCCAGAGTCATATTTGCTATATATAGAACCACAGTTTGATAATGCATTTATGTTAGCATGTTAAAGATGAACCACTCTCTCTCTTCTGGTCTTGATGGTTTCTCATGAGAAATCTACAGTGATTCAGATCATTGTTACCCTCAAATTCATGCATCTTGGTTTTTCTATCTGCTTTCAAGATTCTTTGTCTTCAGCAAGTTTGGTTATGACAAGTTTCAATGTGAATTTCTTTGGATTTTTCTTGTTAGAGATTTTCTTTGGAATGGTTTCCACTATGGTTTATTCAAATAATTTTTTCATCCATTTGTTCTCAGTTTTCTCACTCTGTAGCTCCAGTGGCACTAGCTTTTGTCATTGTCCCACAAGTTCCTGAATACACTGTTCATTTGTGGCTGCAGTATCTTTTCTCCCTGTTGCTCAGACTGGATGTCTTCTATTCATCTCTCTTCAAGTTCACTAACTCTTATCTCCATGTTACTCTTCAGTCAGTCTAGGGAGGCTCCCAGAGGCACAGTTTCAGTTCTCAAATATCCATTTGGCTTATTTTTGCATCTTCTATGTTCTCACTGATACATTCTATTCTAATGCTTCTTTTAAGAGTACTAATGTTTGCATTCTTTTTTTTAAAAATATTTATTTTTTAGTTGTAGGCAGACAGAATATCTTTATTTTATTTTTACGTGGTGCTGAGGATCGAACCCAGTGTCTCACGCATGCTAGGCGAGCACGCTACCACTGCGCCATAACCCCAGCCCTAATGTTTGCATTCTTATAACAATTTGAAGTCTTTGTCAGATAATTCTAACATCTGTTATCGTATTTACTGTCTTATTTTGATTGCCTTATGTGACTGAGATGTTCATGGTTGTTTATATACCAAGTAGTTTTGAATTTTACCCTGATCATTGTGTGTGTATATGTGTGTGTGTGTGTGTGTGTGTGTTTTCTTCTTCCTCTTCTGATTTGGTTTTTGTTTTTGTTTTTTTGCAGTTCTGGGGATCAAACCCAGTATCCCTTGATCATGCTAGGCAAGTGCTCTACTACCAAGCTTTATCCTGGTCATTTTAAATTTTACATTATAAGACTCTATCTTGTTGAAACCCCAATGGGAATATTAATATTTTTGTTTGAGCAAGCAATTATGCTGGTTAGGTTTGGCTGCCGGTTGGAACTGCCATTTTGAATCTGTTTCCAAGGATTTTCAGAGCTGTGTGGCTCTATCTAGTATGTCCCTTTCCCAGGGGTCAGTCTGGGGTGTGGACAGATTTATCTGTTAGTTAGGTCAGTTCTCCAAGTCTTGGGTCTGCTCTTAGGGTCTGTTCCATGCATGCCTAGGTTGCGGATGAACCCAGGGGTTCCATTAACAGTATTTATTACTGGGTTGCATTTCTGTGTTCTTCCTCAGGAATCTCCCCAGTACCTTCTGGTTCCTGGGTCTCCCATTTTCTTTCTGGTGAGAAATTTCCACAATTGCACCACATCCGTCACTAACACTGAAAAAGCAGAGAGGAGGAGCTCTACAGATGCCTGTGGCTGGTTGCTATTACTACCACTGCAGCCCCCACAGAATTGCCCAGGCCCTAGGGTGCGTCACGATGACACAAAAGGAGCAGGAAGTGGGGTTCATCTACTCCAGGAGCTCTGGGGAGTTCCCTTTCCATTCCTCCAGCTGGGTTTCCCTGGAGCTGCCTGCCTGCCCCACCATTGCTCCCCCGCTGGGGTGGGGTGTGCTGAGTTTGAGCTGCCCACACTGGAGACAAGTGGCAAACTCACCAACAGTCTGGTGGTACTTTGAATTCAGGGGTTCTCCTCAAATCTGCCTGTTGCTGTTTACATTCTGGCATTCTCAAATAGCTGTCCTGTGCATTCTGCTTAGGTTTGACAGTTGCATTCAAAGGGACAGAAAGGGTGGCATGTTTTCTCTGTCTTACCCAGAAGTGGAACCCGATTGATATCATTTAAAGATTTTATTTTATAATGTACTCTTTGTATATAGGACAAGAGTTGATGTTCTTCAGAGTTGGGCTACGTGGTTAGATCACATGGTTTCAGTGCTTGCCTGATAATGCCCACATTTATGTCAGCTGCATATTATGCTCTTTTGGTCTCTTCCTGGGATCACACACTTCTTACTGTATTTTTCTATTGCCACCTTCTAACCAACCTTGTGGGTAAAAGTTCTCCTATCATTTCTTTGCAAATCGTAGGGTGACTTCCTCAGAGCGTGGCCTCTACACACATTCCCATGGCAGTGCTGGCTGGGTGCATTGAGCCTAGGTGTAGCTCAGCTGGGCTGTCTGAGGCAGTCTGAGAAGTCAGGTGGGAATCCACACAGAACTCTGATTTGCAGTGCACCTTTGATATAGGTTTGTGCTTACCTCAGACATTCTTGAACTCCAGCTGACATTTCCAAACAGTGATCTTCTGAGCTCACCAAGTTGGGTGTAATTTCAGAACAAATTTACATGCAGTTCTTTTAAGATGCAAATCTTTGCAGAAATCACAGCTGAAGCCAGTTGAATTGGCAGCTGGTCTCTGGCACACTCACAAGTAGGAAAGAAGTGGAGGTGCAAATTCACTCACATGGAATTCAGGGTCCATGTTAAGGTTTAATTATCCTGTGACCTTCTTGAGAACAAGGGAGATGCTAATCCAGCCTTGGTTGCTATGATGAAGTGGGGAGACACAGAACACTTGGGCAGTGAGATCAGCTGAGGCCAGCTGGGGCCAGTTTCATGGGGAGAGGATCAAGTCCATGTGCATTCCTGTAGTGGCTCCTTAAGTTCACTAAGCCTTCATTACCTGGTTACCTAGAAAACATGGCACATACTCACCTTTCAAGGTGAGGCTGTTGAGAAAATTGAATGAGAACACTTGGGAAACTGCAGAGCCCTCTGAAATGTGAAGTGTCATACAGTGTTTATTACAAAAATGTTGAACAAACAATCAAAGATAAAAATAGGACACGAATGATGAAATAAGAGGAGCAAGTCTTGCTGGGTGTGGTGGTATACACCTGTAATCCCAACAAATGGGGAAACTGAGGCAGGAGGATTACAAGTTTGAGACCAGTCTCAGCAATTTAGTGAGACCCTTGACAACTTAGAAGTTAAAAAAAATTTTTTTTAAAAGGTAGAAAATAAATAAGTAAAAAAGATCGGGGACATAGCTCAATGGTAAAGTGTCCCTGCGTTCAATCCCCAGGCCCAAAAAAACAAAACAAAGGATCAAGTCTCATAGTAGAATTAAAGATTCCTTCCTAAAGCCTCTGTCTCTGCCTCACAGGAGATGGACTTATTTTATGGGTGGGCTACATTGAGGTCTGTGGGTGCAAAGCCTGGGTCAATTTCCACCCAAGTCCCAGCTCTGAGAGTTTGTGATTCCGCAGATGGGTGCGGCCAAGTCAAGGATGCCAAGTGATCTGCTCCCAGGACTGGCGATGAGCTTGGGCACACTTCCTGGGGTTTGGTTGTTACCTCCTCTCTCAGGCTCCTGAGATCCCCAAGCACTCAAAAGTGTTATCCTCTGTCCATGTGAAAGGGATCGTGTCAGGCTCAGAGCCCCAAGGACAGATTTCCAGTTAGTAGCTGGCCTGCTGGGTCTCAGCACTGACAGTGGAGTTTTGCTTTAACTGGAATGTTCAGGCTTCCAGACAACAAACCCCCCTGAGGATCCATAGGAGGCACCCACCCTGAACTGGGCACCTCTAGCCCCAGCCCCAGTGGACACCCGTGTGCCTACCCCAGAGGGTCCCATTCTCCTGCCGGTATCTCCATGGACAGTAGCACTCTGGGCACTGGGGTTTGGGGGACTGCAGACTGCCAGGAGGCGCACACTCCAGTGCCACAGGCAGCCCTGGCACCGTGTGGGCCTGACACTCAGGGTGCCCATCCAATGAGGTCAGGTCAGGATGACCAGTTGATCACTCTCTTCTCCCTACCCCCACCCCCGTTGCAGATCACCTCCAATGAGAAGCACCTGGAAAGCCTCAAGAATGCTGGCGGCCTTCTGCAGGCTCTGGAGCATCTGGCTTCAGCTGATAGGTACGTGGGGCTCAGAAGGAGCAGGGCGGCCTGCACAGGGTTGGCAGGCACTCTCCACCATTCCTCTCCCCTCGTTTCTTCCCATACCAGGAACCAACACCTCCCAGCCTGTCCTTGCCCACTGAGACACTTCAGTGGGGAGGGGCTCTGTGCTCTTTACCTGCTGGAATCTTCCCTGCAGTGGCAGGAAGAGCGGAGCAGGGATCAACCTAGGGAGAGGTCTAAGCCCTGGCAGGGAAGGCAGTATCCCCACCTGGCATTGCAGGAGGTTGAGAGAGATCACCAGGTGGCAGATGCAGTGATCCTGATGAGAGGCAGTGCCTGGCCCATGCACACATACCCCCATGGCACCCCAGCTAGAGGCACTGTCATTACCACCTGTGGCCGACCCGAGAGCTGGGGCAGAAGTGGCAGCTCAGCCTGCTCCACAGCACCAGGATCAGCTGGATATCGCGGGGGCAGATTTGGAACACACAGAACAGAGCAGTCGACACCCAGAAGCTGAGTGTGGGCTTAGGCCAGCCTCCTGTGCCTCAGCTGGACAGTCTGTGTGTCTAGAACATCCTAGAAGTCAAGTCTCTATTAGGCCAGGGTAGGCCTGTCACCCAGAATTATGTGACACACCGAAGGCAGGCAACTGGCATCTCAGCCCAGCGTAACACTCATGCTTGGCCATGTGAGTCGCTGGGAGGACTCTTCCTACAGTGACATGCAGCCCCCCCCACTGAAGTTCCAAGGGGGTAGCACGGGGGGGATGCACATTTCACTCTGGTCCAGCACCCATCCCTGTCAGCTGTGCTATGTAATTGGCCTCACTCTGCAGTCAGTGCTGCAGCCTGGCCGGGGCAGGGTCGGTGAATGCAGCCACACCTCCTCCCTTCGGCCATTGCCTCAGAGCTGAGGGAGCTGGCCAGAGGTTGAACAGGCCAGTCTCCTGATCCCCAGCTGCTCTCCCTACCATGGGGAGGCTCACCCACGCCCTAAGGGGTGCCTGATCTCCATTCAGTGTGTGACGCGGAATCACGATGTCTGGCATTCCCTGTGGCGTCTGTTTTCTGAACTGCCGGATTCTTTGAACCGTTTGCTTGTGTTTTGGGTTGGCTGGTATTCATCTGAATTAACACGTGGCTGTCGTGTTGAGTCTGCATAGTGGCTCTGCCGCGGCCAGCCTGTCACACTGAATTGCGGGGAGGAGGACACCAGCTCTTGGCCTGCTCCAGCCCCTTTGCCTTCTTTGCTGATTAGTAGTTAACAGATTAGTAGTTTTTATCCAGGTTTTCCTGTGAGGTTAGGAGAGGCTGGCCTGGGGACGAAGGGTCCCTTCCCACCTTGCTGGGCCCCTGTGGTGTGAGGTGAGGATGGACTCCTGGGGCTGGGCCTCACTGGAGGTGGAGGGAGCCATTGAGGAGTGGAGCTTGACAGATGGCCCCTGAGAGCCCCTGCTTTCCCACATCAGCCTTTGTGGGCTCCTCACCTGGCAGGGCCCTCTGTCTGCCCTTAGGCCAAAGCTAGCACATTGTGCTGGACCAGTACAGGGAGCTAGACCCAACTGTGGTTCAGATTGTCCGAATAAGGCTCAGTGCTCCACAGGTGGTGGCCTCTCCTGCACCCACACACATTAGCCTAGCAACCAAATGTCTACACCAGGTAAACCTCGCCTCCTTTGGGCTTTCTTCAGATGGTCCAGCCAGAGAAGCGGCAGTTTTCTGGGTTCTGATGCTGGTCTGCTGTCCTGGCCAGCCCCTCTGGGGCTGCTCTGGCAGGTGGGGTGGGCAGTCTGGCCCCACCAAACCGGCCTGGGCTCAGCCAGGAGCAGGCTGGAGTTCAAAAGCATTCCCGCTGTTCCTCTGGGCCTTTGATGCAGAGCAGGAATTCGTGGCACCCCCTCCGGGTTGCAGCCCCATCCCACTGCCACCCTTGTCTTTCATGTGGCACCCCCACCTAACCACTTATTTGGTAACAGCTCTATTTCTGTGCTGTCAAGAGTATGCCATGAGCTAATTTTACACTTGAAGGGTCAGCGCTATGTGAATGTCATTCTTTTCTTTGCTAACAGTTGCTAAATCATAGGTTCACAAGTGTCTCAAACAATGTGCTGGGGTGACCAAGTTTCCATTTTAAGTTTTTAATTGCACATCTACACCTCTGAGAATAGGAAACCCAAAGCTCCTGGCTGATTGGCCAGGAACTGGCAAAATGGAGCAGGAAAGGTCAGTGAGGATGCAGAGTGGCTCTAGGATCCACAAGTCTGCTCCTGGAAGGAGCTCGGAAGGTCCATTGAGGGTACAGGCTCAGCAGTCTGGATGCTGTCTGTCTGGCCCTGATAGTGCAATAGCAGTGCTCCTGGCAGTAGAGGCTGAGATGATGAGTGAGAGCCAGGGCTTAACTTTGGGACACCAGCATGGCCAGATTGGAGCCCCACCAGGACTGTGAGTGGCAAGGTTCTCACCTCACAGCACTGAAGCAGGGGTTCTTATTTCTGCTTCCCAGGGAGGTAATGTACAGAGGCAGATCTAGAATGCCGCTGTCCCACTGGATGCCTAAGTGAAAAGGCCAACCCCTTTGACGGAGGGCTTTCACCCCACACATGCCTGTTAAGTCTGTCTACTTGGTCTTTCTCACAGTTTGTCTGTTGACAGTGTGGTGGCTTCCTTGGCCCTGGAAATCCTCCAAGCTGTGGGCACAAAGCAGGAAGGCACTTAGCACAGGCCCACTCTGCAACACCAAGCCTTGGCTACATGGGTAAGGTCCTTTCCTAGACGTTTGCCACATCACCAGCCACAGCTGGGCCTGGACCTAATCAAGTCAACTGAACTCAGAACCTGAGGCTGAAGTTCTCTCACCAACTCTGGGCTCTAGAAAACTGACTCAGAATGGACTGGCTGGCTTCTTCTGTAGGATGCATTTGGGAGGCCCAAGTTTGCTAGCTATCATCAGAAATTCTCCATGTAGGCTAGAGAATTTAGGCTTCCACTAAACCAGGCCCTGCCTGTGCTAATAAAAGAATAAAAACAGTTCTGAGTCTGCTTCTCTGTGGGGAAAGATATGAAGGGCAAGGCCAGACGGAAACATTTTTCCAGCTGCAACTCCAGAGCAAGCCTCTAGAAGCTAGTTTTAGCCTGTCTTCTTCCCACTTCACCTGCCTGGCTTTGTGTTTCAGAGACAAACTGACTTCAGTAGTCCTGGGGAGGGCTGCCAAGACTTACTAACCAGCACAGATAGGTTGAGTATGCCTATAGGAATGCAAAACCTTCAAGAACGCTGCCTTTCTACAAGGCATGCCCAACTAGATGGGACGATGGCATCAGGATCATTTCCTCAACCATTACCACCTACCCTCTTGGAAACCTTTCCAGCTTCTGCCTCATATTCTATTACATGTTAGGCCATAGATTGTCCTGCAAGTCAAGTGCACAGGGTTATCAGGTGTGCACTATGAAGGATGCAGGGATGCTGGAAGGTAGGGTTCGGTCCTGGGCAGCTTCAACTGGACAAGTTAAGTTGAAGCCGTCTCTTGGCCTCTCTGGGGCCTCATTTTCCCCATCTGAAAAATGAAAAGGCTAGACCATACACCAGATCAATGGCTATAACACTCTCCGGGCTCCAGTGCTGTTTTGGGAGGGGAATTTGCCCCGACACAACATTGCCCAGGTAGATTCTGTCTAGGAAGCAGTTACCTGGAGGTGGAATGAGTAGGACAGGCAGAAATGGTAGCAGTGTAGCCAGAGTTCCATCTGCTCCATCAGAAGTCGGTCACATGGTCACCAACTTCACTTTGATAGTGATCTGGGTCGTTTGCCAGTTTCCATTTGGCTATAATGAAAACACCAGCTCTAAAGGCCTGTATATCCATTACCTTATTTAATCCCCACTACAGCCTGCAGAGCAGACCTTCTTAGCTTCACTTCCTAAGAAAACACTCGTGGGGGCTGCTTTACCTGCCCACAAGGCCCCACAGCTTGGTTGAATTGAAGACTGTGACTCTTGGTGGGTATTCAGAGCTTGATATGTGACTCAGTGTATGCATCCCACCCAGGAACACAGGCAGTTTCCTTTGACCTCTCATTGCCTACTTCATGTCCATGGTGACAAGGCCTCAAGGATTTAAGTTCTGCTGGGTGAGGTGCCTATGGCTCAGGCCTGACTACATCTGCCAGTGCTTTTGGAGTATAGGAGTAGCTGGTGGAGCAGCCCCTGGATCAGCTTCAGGGGTTTTGCCTGTGGGGTCCAAAGAACAGACACAGCTGTTTTCCCAGGGCACCTCCACCCCTCCTTTCCATTTGTTCCTGGGGGAACTGCCCCAGGGTTCAGGGTGTAGAGTCTTCCCAGAAGAATTTCAGAGCAATGGAATATTCTTCTTTCCCCTTTCAATTTAAGCAGGGAGTAATCACTGGTATTTCACACAAAACAGGTTTTTGATTTTTCAGAATGATTTTGTCTAGTGGACCATTCCTGGTCAGAGCTCAACAGCACTGCCTGTGTATTCCCTGCCCTCCCCAAGCCCCAAATTTCAATTTACAGGAAAGATCCTCTGGCACCTCCCCCTCTCCAGGTAAGGACTATTCTGGCTTTGTATTCATCTAAGCACTTTAATTTTTTAGTTTTACCATCTATGAATTATTTTCCTTAAAATAGCTTGTCCCTCCCCTTTTAAAAAATTTTTTGTTGTTCGTGGATCTTTTATTTCTTATTCATTTATTATTTATATGTGGTGCTGCGGATTGAACCCAGTGCCTCATGCATGCTAGGCAAGTGCTCTACCACTGAGCTACAGCCCCAGGCCCATCCCTCCCCTTTTTAAAAAGTTCTACAGCATGCATTAGTAAATTGCTTTTGTTCAGTATTGGATTAAGAGAGATCTGTAATATACCCACACCCACATTGTGTGAAGCTGTGTCTCTTCTACTACAGTATGTATTTTGTGTGAACAAAGACACCAAGACACATGCGTGGTCTTGCAGTGTGGGCTGTAATACCATGCTCCAGAGACATCCTGCAGTTTTGAGGCAAAAAAGAAAAAAAAAGGTACTGGTACTAACTTTATTTAAAACTCTGATATTTTGGTGGCAATGGGTATTTTTCTGGCCATCTAACAGTTATACAGCTTTATGAAATTTTTTCTCACTGACCTATGCTACCTTCCAAAGTTTTTCCAAATGTCTACAATCCTATGCACATTTCTGGTCCTGTGCCAACAACAGCACTATCTCTAGCTTTAAAATTAGGCTTGACAGCTACTAGAACAAGGCTTCCTCTCTTATTCTTCCTAAGTGTCTTAGTTAGTCATTGCCCTTAGTTCTTCTAAGTATATTCCAGAATACCCTGAATCGGTGTTTTTAAATGGAACGTCAAAAATATGGTACTAGGCAAAAGTTCTGAAGATGTTGTCTGGCTTATAAATTCTTTAACCCCAGATATGGAACACCTATAAAAACAGTCTACATGCTGTTAATATTGATATGTAAGCTCTAGATTGATTTTCAACTTATTTTAACTGCATCTACGTCAACATGGGACTGAGTTAAATATAACACCCTGGCATGGTTCTTTGTGTTAACATAAAGGCTGAACTCAAGATCATCAGTGGTAACCTGTGTGTTCCTTCAGTACTGGCTGATTCTGTCATGCATGAGGCAAAACCTAAAACCTCAGTTATGTGTGTGTTTCTCCTTCGACCCCAATAACATTTTGGACCACACTGAAGAATTTGTTTTTATGAAGGAAGTATTCACAAAAAAATCTTCCCTCGATGAAGATGACTTGAATGCATCTTTATCAGTTACTATGTTTTAAACATAGTAAAGAAACAAGTTTCCTTAAGCATGAAACAGTTTCACTTTTTAAAAGACTAAAACACAAGTCTTAACAGGTCTGTCCTGAGCAATGAACCTTGTCAGACCTACCACCAGGATGACTGGCTCATCTGGCAGATGGTGTGGAAGGCTGCCTGTTCCGGCTCTCTGATTATGTTCAGATAAGCATCAACACTCAAATGTGCTTAATTATCAGTTCAAAGTGGAGCTGAAAAATTCCCTTCTCTGAATGAGTCACACTTGTGTAAAGGTGCTTAAAGTTCAAATTCATATACTTTAACAAATACTTGTTACCTTAAAGAAATAAAAACCATCTAAAGAGGGTGCTTATTTGGCTTTCAGCTTTCTCTATTTCTTTTAGCCCAGTGTAGCTCAAAGATGAGGTACCCAAATGCCTTTAAACTGTGGAGGCCTTTGATTACTTTAGCAAGATTAGACCCATAACTAACTACACCAAGAGGCTAGGCTGAAGGAGTACTGGCCACAGGGCTCTGAGCTCTTCAGTTAGTAACAGAATCCCTCCTCTCACAGAAGCCCAGAATCAATTACAATGTTTGAGGCTGAAATATATTGGGGGGAGGGTAGTTTAACCCAGGGGCAAGTACTAAAGAAACTTGGCAAATAATCCCATGCAGAGGTAAAGTCCTCTCTATCATTACAACTTAAATTATTACTTAGCTATGTGAATTTTGCTCAGGATGAAGGTAAACTGGATAAACTTACAACCCTCGCAAACCACTTAATGTCAAGGAAAAAAGTGACACAATCGAATGAATTAAAAGTTTAATTCTGAACCATTTTTTATAACTGTATTTTCTCTTGAAGCATTGTATCACAGCAGGTTACAACAACTTTGGGATAAAAGGCAACTGGTAAACTGTCCAAAACAAGGTTCCAAATAACACCTCTTACTGATTTACCCTACCCATACATATCCCAAATAAAGTTTTTGATCAAAAACATGAAATAGATCCACCTGCTTATTTTAAGCATATTAAAAAGGAAACTAATTGGACCATTTCTATTTGTCTATTTTATACAAAAAAGGCTACACAATGTTACACTTTCTTCAGATTACAATTAGAGTGATTATGAATTAGTGTTCTACACCATTACTCAATTCTTAAAAATTAGAAATTGCTGTAGCAGTATTCACTATAACATAACACTACAAGAGACTTAAAAAAACTAACAGTTACTGCAAAAAAAAAAATTAAAGAGCTACTTCAAAGCAAGCAAAGTCAGTACCATTACAGATATTTTTTAAAAAAATTTTTAACAAGCAAGGCTAGGGTTTGATAAATTCCATCTTGTGATCCATTCTTGTGCATTCTTCACTTCTTGAGTCACTCCCAAAATCCATTTGTATTGTTACTCCTCGACCAAAAAGGACCAGAACAAAAAGTTTACTTCAATTGTTCCCATAGGAAACTCAGCTTGGTTAGTGTGTCAGGCACTTTCTGAGATACCAGCCCACCCCTCGAGCCCTCTCAGCAACTCTACAGGCCAATCACAATGCAAGTTCAGACAATACAGCTGTATAAAGAGAGAAAGGCTGCTATTAATGTTTAAAACAGCAAATGTTACTCATTTGAGTATTAAGTTGCAAAAGCTGTGGCAAAAAACATTAAAGTTAATAACTTCCACACATGATCACATAACAACCAGAAATCTGAGAACATCCCAAATGTTCCAAGACATCTCCTTTCAAAGTATATATCTTTGTGGCAGATTTACAAATAGGCCTAAGCCACTCCCACCCTACCAACCAAGTCTTTCTGAAGTTCTGTAGGCAGAGTAAAAGTATTTTACCCAAACTGGCTTTTTTAAACTTCTTACCTAAAGGATGATTTACAGGTCAGTATCAAACCAGGCCAGCTGATTGCTGTCACCTGGAGGCAGCCCATCCATGAGGTCCTGGGCATGTCCCAGATCTGGCAGCCCATCAACTGGATAGTCAGCACCAGGGTGATGGCCACCCATCTCATGCTCCATCATGGGGTCCATACCCAAGGCATCCTGGCCATATCCACCAGAGTGAAAAGAACGATAGCTGGGATCTAGAAATTTTGGGGTGGCATCAAAATGGGAGAGAAACACATAGATTGACACTGAGGTTAAGGCAGCAAACTTGTCAGAAAGCAGTGCTTTCTCACCTCTTGAACCTCTAGCTTTCTTGAGCCAAGTAGTGACTCACTGTAGGCCTCAAGAGCCAGGCCACCCATGAGACCACACAAGCCATGTCTTTCACCACAAGCATACCAGCAGTTTCCAGTCATACCATCCACATACTCTTGAACACTCTGCTTTTACTCTGGAAAAGACTTAAGGTGCCTGAGAAAAACCAGCAATCCACTGTGTCTGGCCACTTAGGCATTGATCATGGATCATGATCATGGCCACTTGGGCATTGATCAAGGCAGTCTGACAGGGGTCAAGTTTAGGTTATACCCACAAAAAACTCAAGACAGTCTTCCCAATGACACCTTAACATGTTTTGTCTTAAGGGTTCACATTTATCTGCCATGGTAAGGTGGCTATGAGTTTCAGAGTTTAGGAATTAGGCAAAACCAGATGAGATAATGAATTTAAGGAAGTTAAAGAGTTACTAGTCTACTCTATCCTTCATCTTCATTTTCCAGGTTTGAATTAGCTTTTCAGAAATACAACTATGTAAGTACCCACACACTCCATCTGAGCTTACAGATAGATTTGTAGACAAAGGTATTACGGGTTCTCTGACCAAAAAGACAATAAAAAGCCAGGCAAATTCGAACATCCTGCATTGCGCAAAGGCTTACAAGTGACGTGGATTTGGTGGTGTGATCCTGCTGCATGCTCAGTGTTGTGGTTCAGAATTCCCTATGCTCCATTAAAGACACTGTTGCCGACTCTGGAATTTAAGAATTGCCTTTAATTGCAGCCCCTACTTTCCTGCCAACACTGGTTTCCCAGATGAGCAAACTGGCTCTGTCATAAAATTTTAGAACTTCATCCTGGTCTGGAATTAAATATGGAGAAATATGAGACACATACCATCTTGGCGGTATCCAAGTGGTTCTCCCTGGGCACCAATATCAAGTCCAAGATCAGCAGTCTAGATATAAATGAGTACAAGGTAAGAAAGAATACAAGAAAAAATGAAAATTCTCAACTTATACTCTAGTATTTTCTGAAGGTTACAAAAGGCACAGAAAACAAATATTACAGAAACAATTCAAAACTCGAAGTCCTTCCAACATCACCCCCTCAAAGATATTATTTAAAATTGTGTGCAAAGAGAAAACATTTAACTAATTCTTTCAACTAAATATACTAAGTACTTACTATGTCAGACACTGCTTTTAATGCTAGAGATATAGCAATTAACCCAACGGGCACAGTGCCCTCACATCCCCCTCAAGGAGCTGCTAACAGAATGTACTGTGGGGAAAAGAGATGATCTTCAGCCTGAGCAGCTAGAAGAATAAAGCTGCCACTAACTGAGACAGAGAGAACTATGAGAACAGGTTTGGCATTGGGAGGGGGGTGGGGGAGTTAAGGGCTCAAGTTGGAACATGTTAATAAGACGTCTATTAAAAATCCAAGTAACACGGGGCTGGGGTTATGGCGCAGTGGTAGCGTGCTCGCCTAGCACGCGGGAGGCACTGGGTTCGATCCTCAGCACCACATAAAAATAAAATAAAGATATTGTGTCCACCTACAACGAAAAAATAAATATTTAAAAAAAAAAAAAAATCCAAGTAACACATTCCTCACTGTTTGGCAATCTAAGGGTTTTTTTTTGGAGTTTTTTGTTTTGTTTTTTAACCTAACAATATCTCTTTCCATTCATTCAACAAATATAATTCACTGTATGTGTGCTGTAGTTGATTATTATGGGGTGGATAAAATAGACTTCGAGGTTGGTTTAATTTTGTTTACTACAATGTGTCAAATACCTGAAGAAAAACACATCTACTTGAATTTGTTATGGATATGAAAAACTGTTTTAAAAAAAGCATCAATAAATTGACTTGAACTAACTGCTTAACACACTGCCTCTTTATACCCTTTCTCAAAAATCATATGATAAACCTTTTAGTCTATCTTCCTTATGAATTCTAAGGGACAATTTATGAATGATGATTCTGGTTACTTCTTCCTCACAGCAGTATGTGAACAGCATAAAAACAACACTCAAGCCAGGGACATCATCAATGCAAATGAACATGTACTAGGTGCTGCAAACAACAATCTAGCAATCTGCTCTAGCAAACTACAAGATCAATGTGAACATATTTGCCTACCTCATTCCAAGCCATAGGCTCTGTTCTGAAGAGGGAACTGGTCAGCTCAACTGAAAGCCGTTTCTTATAATCTTGTGGCTTATCCTCAGACATTCGAAATAGAACAGCAGCTGCATACGTTGCTGGGAAAGGAAGGGAAAAATGGCCCTTGAGGACAAGCTGAGGCTTTACCATCCATATATACCCACTAAAGGCTTTCATTCCTTTTCTACTTACCCACACCTTCATTCCTAGAGTGAAGTAATTCTGTCAGAGGAGCTGTGGCTCCCTCTGCTTCAATAGCTTCTGCAGCCTCCTTGTCCTGAGCAAGTTCACAGAGGACCCCTGCAGCTACTCTTTGGATATTTTCAATGGGAGAATAAAGCAGCTAAGGAGAAAACACATAAACAAAATCTAATTAAATCTAAAATTAAAAGCATGGCAAGCACCCCACTGTGGTGGAAACATTCCCAATTTGGAGTGTGAGCAGTGTTCACATTGATTTCA
Source organism: Xerus rutilus (assembly GCA_028644305.1). Lineage (NCBI taxonomy): Eukaryota > Metazoa > Chordata > Mammalia > Rodentia > Sciuridae > Xerus > Xerus rutilus. Next base: position 18,068,923 of record CM053413.1, read on the forward strand.
AATCATTCTCTGAATATAGGTCCTAGGTTGTAATAATGCTCTAGAACACTGGAATTCCATCTAGAATACTTTGAGCTACAAATCTTTTCTTCAGAGGCAATTTGAATCTAAGATCTAAAAAAACCAGAGCTGCTTGGGTGCTTGTACCCTGGCAGCCCAGGCCAACTTTCCATCCTCCAATCCTGAGCAACCCTAAAAATGTAATGTGAGGTTTCCTCCCTCTTCTTGAGGCTCAAGTCCCAGTGTTTCTCCTTCTAATGACAAAGGAAATGAAGAACATTTTTATGTCATTAAGTACTGGTGTCTCTATTTTGGTCTCCATTTTCTGAATATTTAAGAACATATAAAAACTAGATCCAGAATACCTCACTTAAAAAAGAAACATACCTGCACAAATAATGGAATGGTATTTAGTCCTCTGATTACAATTCGGTTGTGAACATCCCGAGCTAGGATGTGAAGGGCTCCAGTACAACCTTCAACTATTTCTTCCATGCGGACTCCCTCCTACCAAAAGAAATATGGTTAACAAATAGGGTATTCTTCTCTCTAAAGTTTATAAAGCTTGAAAAGCTTTTCGTTCTGAGCAGCAATTACTAGACTATAATAATTCACATTATATACCCAAAGGTCTCCATAATCTACAATTAGTTCAGGAATGAGGAAGGATTCCATTGTGTGAAATGTCACTGAAAGGAGGACCCCTGGCAGCACTAATTCCAAGCAGCACCTCTCTTCCATACCCAAGGCTGTGCACAAAGTAAACAGCCCTCTGTATCTATGGGTTCCATACCTGCAGATTCAACCAACCACAAATAATTAATATTTGAAGTGAAAGAACTGAGCCTCTAATGAGCAAAATTTTTGCTTGTCATTATTTTCTAAACAGTACAGTATAACTACAATGTATATGCATTGAGTATTATACATAATTTGAAGTGTGGAGGAAGATGTGCAAGGGTTAAATGCAAATGCTAGGCCCTTGAACATTTGCAGATTTTGGCATCCAAGGGCAGTACTGGAACCAAACGCTAGGGACACCAATGGCCAATTGTACAACTTCTATATGCCTTGATTCCCAAAGATAACTTTCTTACACTAAGATACCAACCACGCTGGGTAAGAGGGTTTATAAAAAGAGATGACACACAGAATGCTTGGACTATGTAAATGGTGCCTCTTGCTATTTTCCCTATTTTTGGACATCTACATGTGTTTGGTCAAATACTTAGTTTTATTACCAAATGCAAAAATTCTACTGAGCTGTCAGAAGAAAATCCACCATTCATGTCTACCAAGACTACTTTAACTAGTAACAACTTCATAGAAGAAAGAAGTTAGCTTTTGTAAAATGTTTACTATCTGCTTTCTGTTTCTGGGTTAAATTTTTGTTATGATTCTGCGTTCAGTGGCTTTTATAAACAACTTTCTTCTTTGAGATTTAAAATAAAAAGTTCCCTCTGCGTTCTATTAAGCCACCCAACAGAACTGGGTCAATAACAAATGGAGAAAGCAAAGCCACAATATGAGTGAATACACAGAACAATATGGGAGTCCCCAGATCTTTTCCAGCAGGGTTTATCTTTGTTTTAAAGTAAACTAATTTAACCCAGTCTCAAGTTTTCAATTCTGTGAATATTACAATGAAACTAACATAGGTGCATTGAAATAGGCTGGAAATCATATCTAGAGCTTATATGTTTAATAATATAATTATATTCTTACTATTATGTAAGTATATATCATGCAATTATATATATGAATTAAGTTTTTATAGGTGTGTTCCACTTCTGGGACAGGGGACAAAATGAGTTAAATAAGAAAACTTTTTCAAGGTCTGAATCTTAAAGATCTCAGGAATCAAAAGAATTGTTTTTATGCACTTAAAGTTAGTTTTAAGACTCCAACTTTGACAAGAAAGCTTTGACAAGAAAGCTTTAGGCTGAGAATATTATGGGTAAAGATTTCAGAAATTGTATTACTTATTCTTGAAATCTGTTTGTATTATGTTCTTAGGTCTATGAAAACAGTTTAAAAGCTCACATGGAAGAGACAGTAAAAAGACCTGTAAAATATTTATAGGCAAAACTCATCTTGTAGTGGAGGACAAGAAGCTCTAAAATCAGACAGACTGGTATTCAAATTAGGGGTCTACTGGATTTCCTAAGGAGGTAAGCCTCTGTGTGCATTAAATGAGAGCACTCATTAAGTGCCTAACCCTGTAGTAGTAAATTATACCCCCACACTCTCTGCCTAAGACCATGCCAAAAACATGTCCTAGAAAATGTTAGTATGGGCCTCATTATTCTGTATCTTCTCTGCAACCATAGGAACATTTTAATTTTTTCATCACCAGCAGTCCTGCAGGAAGGAAATTGGGAATAACTGAGGAAATTTTAAATACACTGATCATACATTCCTTTAAAATGTCAGGTATCACAGTAAAGATTTACCTACCACAAACTGCTGCTGTGTTCCACCCATGGAAGTACGACGCTGGGTATCCTGATGTGCACGAACAAGCAACTGAACTAGTCGTGGAATGGCACCTTGCTCACGCAAAGGTGCATGATTTGCTGGACAAAGGGCAAGATTTCGAATCAATCCAACAGTAGCCTGTAGATAAGAGGGAAGAAATGGCATACAAATCAACAAAATCATTTTTTTTTAATTTTTTTTTTTTTTTTAGTTGTACATGGACACAATGTCTTTATTTTATTGCTTTGTATATGGTGCTGAGGATCGAACCCCGGGGCCTCACGCATGTGAGGCAAGCGCTCTACCGCTGAGCTACAGTCCCAGCCCCCAACAAAATCATTTTTTTAGCCTAAAATAATCACTAAAACTATTGGTATTAACTAAAAAGTAGCAATGACTACACAATATTTCAGAATCCCAACTCCATCTTAGCCACATTTCCTAAGGAATACAATTCCTATTCATCAATCCCTATGCTTGTACAGTCATCCAATAGCTAAAAGTGGTTCACTTTTAATTCTGACAACATTCTACTTGACAAAGTACCTTTATCAGAGGCCAATGTGATGGTGGATGTAGGAGTTTAACAACAACTGGTAGTCCATAGTGAAGGCGAACAGCATTCTGGGCCATCTCTGCTTCCTGGTGTCGGCTAGTCAGATGACGAAGAGCACAGATGGCAGGCTCAGTTATGTCCTCCCTGTCACCAGCACGAAGGACAGTACGTACAAGAGCCTCTATGCCACCCACTTGGCACACCATCATCTTGTTCTTGTAATTATTGCAAGTGAGGTTAGAAAGAATCCCAGCTGCACAGGTGACCACATTTATATCATCTGAACCCAAAAGCTGAACAAGAGTCCCAAGAAGACCTTCCATCCCCTCCTATGGAGATAAAAACAGATGCTCAGTACATATTCATCTAAATCTTATCACCAAGGCACCAGTTGCCTCAGAATTTACCTGTTTGGTTGCAGCATCTGAAAGATTCCTAAGAGTCCAAAGACAGTTCTGAACAAGACGTTGACTTGGATCTGTCAGGTGAAGTCCTAATGCTTGCATTCCACCTAGAAAATTATAAAGGATATAATGCAATGGCCATTGGCTAGACGTTCCTGACGGTTCTCAATGTTTTCTCTAGTCACAGAAGTCTCCCTCTTTATTTTCAAAGCCACTCTTCCCACCTCTTTGCATACTTCATTCCTCTGATTTTCCAGGATGTTCCTCAGTTTTCCTTTTACAATTCACCTCACTAGTGACAACTTCGGTCAAATAGCTACAGTTCTTTCCTTTCCTATACAAAAAAATGTCTTCATTATCTTCACTGTCCCATTGTAGGTAATAGTTTTATTACTTCTTTCTTTTCATCCAGGCAGTCATTTTAAAAATATTTATTTAGTATTAGACTGTTCTGAGCTGGACATACACTAGTATGATGGAGGCAGCAGATACTAAGCAAATGTACAATTAATAAAATACAGGCATTAAGGACTACAAAGAAAAGCAACACAAGATGACTGGGGGGGGGCGGGGAGACAGTGCAATTTTCAGTAGGTCACCAGTGTGAAGTGGACATCTAAGCAAAGTTTTGAAGTAACTGTGAATTCCTGGGGCAAAAACCAATTCTGAAAGGTGGCACTGGAACACTTATTGCCAGAGACCATATAAAAGTCACTGATGAACCTGGTGTGGTGGTGTGTGCCTGTAGTTGAGGCAGGAAGGTAGCTTGAGCCAGTATGGGCAACATAATAAGACCCTATGTTATAACAAATGTCACTGACTCCAAAATGTATTAGCCCAAAGGTTCACACTTTCCATCATTTATGACCTTTAAAATGGGGGAAATTTATTCTGGCAAAGGCATATAAAAAGAAACCCAATCCCTACGTATTAGTTTAACTTCACCCATCATTCTTAAACTAATATCATTTCTGAATGCAGTGAGACACACTTTCCCTTGTTCATTCTTCAGGTCTATCTTGTTTCCTTGAATAAGGTTTAAGGCTACTTACAGAAAGTTTAGTCTACCTTCCTGAAAAGACAAAGATAAATCTCTCCCAGACTCCTTCCTTGCAGTAGCTCCAGCTACACTGACCTGAATAAGACTGATTCTCAGTATTTGTTAAACAACTACTTTCTTTTCCCCTAACACTGCATTCCCTCTCTCTACATAGTTATGAACTCTAAGAAAATGGATCTTAATCCCAGATGCTCATCATAATGGCCTGAAGATACTTTTAAAGCACACGTCCAGGGCCGGAGATATAGCTCAGTTGGTAGAATGCTTGCCTCGCATGCACAGGCCCTGTGTTCAATCTCCAACACCACACAAAAAAAGAGAAAATACACACACACACACACACACACACACACACATACTCATTCTGATTTGGCAGGTCTAGGGTCAAAGTCCCAGGCAAATGACTTTGAGGCACAGCCCTCCATACCACCCTTCCTACCCTTACCTTCACAGACTGAGAGAACTTCTAAAATCTCTAGTTCTTCCTTCACTTGCATCCTCATACATATCTGAATATGCCAACTTATTAAAGTATTTTGTTTAAAAAAAAAATAGCAATCCCTTCTGATAGTTTCATTTATCTTCAAAGTACCTATGTTCTCCCCACCACAAACCTATTTTTGGTTGCTCCCTTAGTCCCTATTATATTCTGTGATTCTTTCAGAATTCTCAAACATTCACAAATTTGTTATATATCTCTAAAAACAAACTATTTTATTTCTGTAAGTTTATAACATCTCAGTGATCCGGTCCTCTTAACTTTTAGTCAAACTGTTAATCCATACAATGTTAGTATTAATATTCTGAACACACTGCTCTGGTGCTATGCAACTGCTCAACAACCAAAGTTTCTCATTATCTTTAAGATAAGAGCCAAATTCTTTAGTATAACCTTAGGGAACCCTTCAGAATTCAGATCCCACCTATCTTCCAAACTAACCTAAGTTACACCTGTGGTTCCAAAACTGGAATAAAGCACACAACTATCCTGCAGTACCATTTAAGATTTCCTTTGCAGGAATGTCCCTTCCAATTAGCCAGTTCTTCTCACCATTAATTGTTTCACTATTTGCTATTCATTTCTCACATAACATGTGTTCCAGTTTATAATCAATCATGTCATATTTTGGCTTATTTTTGTCACACTCCTCAGAGTGAGAATAAGCACAGGAACCCTAGCTGTTACACAAGATATACCCTGTGCCTAATACATTGCTTAAAATACATTAGTGTTCAGAATAAAAACTTGAAATAAAATTTAAATAAAGTTAAACATTAGAATAACTTGGTGGAACTTAAAAAAGAATATTCCTAGGCTTCTATTCCATATATTTTCAGTTACCTACAGATGTTCTGTCATTTCAAATAAGTTATCTTGATTTAAAAAAAAATCAACATTACAGGGATTATGATTAAATTAACCTAAATTATCTGTATTTTTAAACAAGTACTATGGATATCTCTAGAAGAGCTGACAGAATTTACATACTCTTGTTCTATGAACTCAGCCATACTTGTCTGGCCGAAGCCTATGGGTCCTACTGTCAGCAGCCATCCAGGAAATCATAATCCCCCTTCTCTCCCATAAATTCTCAAGTAAAATTACTATTAACAAATGAGGAAAAGTGTGTTACGAACTCTATATCCCAACATTTCCTTCTATTAAATGCCTTCATAATTTTCCTCTTCCAGTAGTGATTTGAAGCTGAGTTTGAGAATCTAGGTAGATGAAGCTAGACAGCTGAAAAGTAACTGTTTCCAGGACTTCTAACAAGAGACCCTGGTGCAAACCATGTACTCTTTTTACCTACCACCAACATATGCATGATATAAACTGACACATACAATTTTTGCCTCATTAAAAATACTTATGGGGCAAACAACAGAGGAATAGTTAAACAGTAAAAATTGTTTATCACAATAGACCAACAGCTTACTGACAATACAGAATACCAAGGCAAAAAGCTGCTTGTGAGTTAAATTAGATTTAAATAGCACCAATCCTGGGGCAAGCAGAACTTGCACTTTTTCAAATGTGATCTTGGCTATAAATTCAATAGGAGTATCCACTTTCAGTTGGTAAATTCCCCTTGTCCTAAAATAAGTAATGTAATCAGAATTGCAGATGCTGAACACAAGACCTTGGAATACGTATACTTACCAGCTTCTACAATAGCCGGCTTATTACTAGAGCAGACAGATAACACCTTCAGTACTCGGCTTGTGGTCCATAGTAGTTTCTCATAAGTGTAGGTCCTCATTATATTTACTAAAGCTTGGGGTCCACCACTAGCCAGAATGATCAGCTAGAAAGATGTGTATATATTGTTAGTCATTGAAATCTTGATCAAATGCCAGAGAAAAGCCATATTGTTAACTTATTACACCAGAATTTAAGCCAGCTTGCTTTTTGACTAAAATGTATTCTTAGACCCCATCACTCACACCCTTACAATGGGGTGCTATTTAACCTCTCCCACTATAGCACTGCAGTAAAATTTAGGCATCCCAGTCCTCCCAAAAAAACAGCAACTCTAGTCTAATTTCCTTCTTCCTACATTGTTTGTAGCAAAAACAAAAACAAAACCATGTTGGTATGCACTAGTGATTAAAGTTATCAAAAACTAATTCATTGATAATTTAAACCAAAATGGATATCTGAAAATCCTCATCTTTGACACTCTAATTTTCTTAATCATATCCACCTTTAGGATATACCATAAAATAATCATTCATTCTTGTTTTTTACTTTCCTCTATATCTCTACCTCTGGACCCTATCCCTAATGTTTTAGAAACAAATCTCATCACCTCATGCCTCTGCTCAAAATTATGTTTCTCACTGTACTTTTAATATGTCCTACAAAGCACTGCAAGATCAGCTCTATCTCAATAGTAGCCTTACCTCAAATGGTTATTCCTCTTTACTGTCAATTTTTATTGTACTGGGATTGAGACCAAGGGCACTACCACAGAGTTACACTCCCAGACTTTAATTTTGAGACAGGGTCTTGTGAAGTTGCTGAGGATTGCCTCAAACTTGTGACCCTCCTGCTTCAGCTTCCCATATCACTGGGAATACAGGTGTGTGCCACTATGCCCAGCTATGTACTTTTTAAATTTCAGAAACTACACATTCCTTTCATCGCTCAACTTTCACCTAGTCAATCCTTTGTGATCCCTAAAAAAGCTGAATTTAACTATCACTTCCTCCCAGGTCTCCTAAGGTTTATTCACTTCTTATGTGCTCTCATAGGTCCTTTTCTTCTTCCTAACATGTGAATTAAGTAGTAATTAGGTTATTATTTCAATGCCTATCTCCTACCCAAGACTGAAAACTCAAAAAGCAGCTTGCCTGCTGTATCTCTAGTACTTAGCATAGTACTTTACACACATTCAAAATATTTAGAGATGTACAACTTTTCTATGATCCATACAAAGGGCAAATAATATTATGAATTTCCAAGGGTCTATGTTACATCACAGTGGGGATCTCCTATGTGCCATGAAAACCACAAAACAATTTTTTTACCTTGCTTTCTTGATTACCATAAGCTAAAATCTGAAGGCAGTCTGTTGTAATAGCCAAGAATTTAACATTTGTTTTGTTGAGCAAAGCAACCATTTTTTGCAGTCCACCAGCTAAACGCACTGCCATTTTAGCTCCTTCTTGATGTAATAAAAGGTTGTGAAGAGTTGTAATGGCATAAAACAATACAGAATCCACTGGTGAACTGAGAAGGAGAAAAAAGCTGCATCAGAAAGGTTGTGATTGCACTCTCTTTGTGTCTTAGTTTCGAGTACTCTGACATGTTTTCTTACCCAAGCATTTTCACCAGGGCAGGAATGCCTCCAGATTTAAAGATGGCCAACAAGCCCTCACGGTGATGGGAAAGGTTGTGTAAGGTCCCAGCAGTACAACGAGCCGTTTCCACATCATTTGTATTCTGCATGGTACGCACAATGGCAGATACCATCTGAGGAGAACGCATGATGGCGTGTCTGGAAGCTTCCTTTTTAGAAAGTTGATGGACCATAACTGCAGCCTTATTAACTACCACCTTTAACACAGGAATTAAGAGACATCATTAGTTTTCAAATACTGATTCTGAGGAACTATTGTGAGACTATTCCCTTGAGAATTTCCTTTAAGGCAGATTGAAAAACTAGCTATATGATTGATTACCTGGTCCTCGTCATTTAACAGTTTTGTCAATTCAGGGATTGCACGTGTGGCAAGTTCTGCATCATCTTGATAGTTAATCAAGTTTACAACTGCATGTTTCAGCATCTGTGATGGTTCAGCCAAACGTTGGACATTAGTAGGATGAGCAGCATCAAACTGTGTAGATGGGATCTGCATACCCTCATCTAACGTCTCGGGAAACATGGCAGCTCGTACCCTCTGAGCTCGAGTCATTGCATACTGTCCATCAATATCTGGGAAAGGTAAATTCAACACTTACTGTCCAAAGTTCAGACTTCACCAGAATACCTGCTCTTCAACATGGTAAAGCTGACTTTGCAATTATTTGCAAAACTATTCACCATACTACTCATTTTATCTAAGCTATCACATCCTAATTTTCATAAGAAAACTTTCATTCTAAAAACTGCATTCTTTCAATAAGGGATTAATATTTACCAGCTACTTGTTCTTGAGTGAAGGACTGAGAAAATCCCTGTTCCCACTCATACAGGACTTGGGAGGTGTCCACATCCTCTTCCTCAGGATTGCCTTTACCACTCAGAGAAGGAGCTGTGGTAGTGGCACCAGAATGAATTCCAGAATCCAGGTAAGATTGTTGTTGCCAGTGACTAACAGCTGCTTTTCTGTCTGGCTCCATGGCCATGTCCAACTCCATCAAATCAGCTATAAAAATGAAACCATATTAGTATTAGTACATTGAAAATGTTATCTTAATTTGAAAACAAAAAACAAAAAACAAAACTGTGATATAATCTTTTAATTATTTTTAGCAATAAAGTCAAATCTGTAAGTCAGCCAAGGAAAGCAGAATGATAGCTAGGATTAGCTCAGTGATGAAATTATCTATGCCCTTAGGGGACCACCTAACAGTTACTCACTGAATCAGTGGAAGAATGGTACTGCATCCAGGCTCCAGAAGCAGTCATCCAGACTAGATTCCTGCTGGTGGCTTGTTTGTTATTTCACCAAGCCATTAGAAGTGAGCAGAAAATGGAGCAAAAGGTAGCCTGACAAGTAAGCAGGGAGAGAGGAAAGCAGGGGGATCTGAGCCAGACTGGGTTAATGGAAATGAAGCAGAGTCCCAATAGTAACTAAAGCTTTATGACACAAACCTTGAGTAGCCATTGTCCACAAAGGATTTTCAAAACAGCTGTACACTAAACTTCAAATACCCTGAAAAAAGTTAATTACAAATCGATTAGGATTTAAACATAGTTTGACTTTAATACTCAGAAGTCACTGGGACACCCTGTCAAGGCCTAAGCCCACTCCCACAACATGCACACCAAAAAACAAAACAAAACAAAAAAATTTGTATAATATAGTGAAACAGAAACTCCCCAAATCTCCCCAAAACACAACCAGAAGAGTTCCATCACTAATGAACTTTTGAATGAAAGCTCTTTTTTAACTGTCATCTTTTTTTAGTAGAAAAATAAATTACAGCTATTCTGGATATTGACAAGAAAGCTCAGTCGTTCTAACAATGAAAGACAAGGGGTGGGGGAAGCTACTAAAAAAATTAACTTCTGTGAAAAGAACTCTTCTACTTTAACATTTCAAAAAAAAAAAATCATACATCCCCTCTGGACAGACGCAGCCCAACAAGATTTTAAAAATGCCAATAAATTATTCATTTTTTTCTCTGATACATTACAATGTCATCTAAAAGAAATTCATATAGATGAAAACACTGATGTTTATATTTTTTTAGCTAAGTAAAATGACTTTGCAACACAAAACCACATTTACTAGTAAAATTTTTCTAAATTCAAATCTACAGTAATGATTTGTTATAAATACAAACTCTGCCAACTGGGATGCTATTGTAATCAGTATCAAAAATAATCATTTTGTGTATATAACTTCTAGCATTTAAATGATGTCTGTATTTTAGCTTTATTACACAATATTAATGTAAAATGCTGCGTTCACACAGGAACTTTGCAAACGAGAAGAGTTTAAGGACTCATGGCTTCTAGTGACAGAATATCTTTAATTATAAAGTATGCCCAAAAAAGTACATCTTTGCACTACAAATGAACATACTGAATATTTACAAATTAACATTTTGGGTGTGTAAGGATATGGAATAAGACATTTAAATGTGAACTGTTTTTTCAATTAACGCAGTTCAATGTTCCATGAAATTGGAAACTACACACTAACGTCCTATTTTTTTCAAAGATAGTCCATGTCAATCATTCCTAAAATCATTCTAACACCAGATTTTTATAATCACCAAGATCATTTGATACATAAAGCTCACGAACCAAGGATTGTTGTTTCAGTGTCCCAAGAAGAAAAAACTGACTCTCTATATAGAAAGCAAAATTAATGAAAGAAAACAGTAAAGAAACCTAAATTTTAAGCCAATTTATTAATGGACTGTGTGTTCAATGTTGTGATTCAGCAGAACTGAAAGGGGTTATAGAAATCTTTTTTTCCCCCCCTTCTGGTACTATGGATTAAGCCTGGGGGCACTTTACCACTGAGCTACATCCCCAGGCCCTTATTTTATTTTGAGATAGTCTCACCAAGTTGCTAAGGCTGGCCTCAAACTTGCAATCTTCCACCTCTGCCTCCTGAGTTACTGGGATTATAGGTGTGTGCCAATGTGCCTGGCAGAAACCTTCATTTTTTAAATGAAATGTTCTAGGACACGGTATGTAATGTGCAGGCCATACTTTGAGAAATATTGTGCTGGGCACTCACGTTCTCTATACATGCATGCTGTGCTTTAGCTTATATTTTTTGCTTATACTCATGACTGGCTATTTTACCACTCTCCACCCATCTGGAAAATAGGTTCCTCACTCCAGCTCCCAGTATATTTTGGGGAAAGGAGATTAAAAATATTCTACACTGAGTTTCTCCTTTGGTCAATACCAACAGACTCAGAAACCAACTAACAGTCATGTCTACAGGTTATGTGTTTCCATACATCAGGCTTCACTGAAAAAATATAGGACTGCGTCTTCATTGTTGATGCAAGTCAAAATATTTTAGCCATATTACTGGATAAAACTGTCTATGTGGGCTGACCTGATAACTTGAACATGATTTAAAGTGATTTTACAGAAAAAAAGTAAGTTCGTGTTTCAAACTTACAAAATCCGTTAGTATGCTGGGGACTTCTCAACACCTAAAAATTGTTCTCGCTCCTCATTGTAACCCTAGGATAAGGGTGAGCTAATGTCCATCACCAAGTAAAAGTAAAAGCTAGAAGTAAAAATAGGGAACTACGGTTACATCATAGCTCCACTCACCCCTAGGCTGTTCTGCAGACAGGTCCAAATAAACTCAAAATCTAAACATTATTCACCAGAGAAATTGAAGGGATCATCCAGAGAAAGCTAGGGCGGAGTCTTGCCCTAAAGGAAAAAACCTTCCTCACCGTTCTTCTAACCAGAGCTTCCAGGCCAAGGACTGGCTCTCTTCTACCACACCCTGCTAATTATTAAAGGGGCTAGGCCTAGAGCTTACAAGCACCCAAGGCTTACTAATCACTTCAGAACAACCTTCAACATCCCAGTAAAAAGCTCAAGAAAAGCCAACAAAAAAAACCTTGACTCCGCACAAACAGACAAAACGTAAAAATGTGGAGGTAAAGAAATATTTTAACTTTGTATAAACATACAGATTACAGAGAATAAACAAAATATCTAATACAACTTTACTTATGCTCCTAGAGCATGGGGGAGGGAAAGGAAGGGAGACAAAAACACAAAAGACTATAGAAGAAACAAGGTGACTGATCCAGGAGATCAAAGTTCCAACTAATAGGCATTTCAGAAAGAATTACAAGAAGCAAAAGAGGGGAAAATCTACGTAACAACCAAGATGAACAGGCAGGTGCTTAAAAATTATAAAGTACTAAATGTTCTTACATGCAGGTGATCCCTAACTACTACAGACTACATCAGAATGCTTTGTGTTTGAAAGCTATATCATCAACTTCCTTTTTTTTCCCCCAAATTATGTTTTGACAAAGAAAGGTGTTGGTGGATGGCCAACTTCTAATATATTTTCCCATTCAGTCTAATGTGGTGATGGACACCTGTCCTTTACTTTGTTGTTCTTTGCTATTTAAGTATATACTCTTTCCAATTACATGTTCTATAAAGAATACCTCAAAATTCATCTCGCTATTTGATTTATACTCTGTAAATTCTATCAGAGTCAACATGAGAATTCTAGTAAAACAAATCTGGAATTCACATTAAAGTTATCTTTCTAATTCCCACTAGGACAAAATTTTTTAAAAGTTACAGTACTACTGAATGGGAGTTACTTTACCATTTAAAATTAAAGCAGATGTTATAAAATGACAGGTTTACACTGGTAGTTCACAGTAACAATTCACTTGTCCCACAGTCTATACTAGAACAAAGTCAATAATGTTTTTCTCTACTAAAATCTACTCTATTTCAGGAGTTATCAGAAACTTTTGATGTATTTCCAGGGATGAAAAAAGTTATTAGTATCATTTTACTTTGTACATCTAAAAGCACATGCATGTGCATTTTTATCAACTGTCACTGATAATGCTTTGCCATCATAAAAATGTATGCAATTTCCCCAAATCCTCCTGTTTTAGCACTTTTCACTCAACAGTAAGATTTTAAGTCGCATTTCACTCAGTTTCTTTCTGCTTTTACTCTTTGGCTGTGTGTATCCTGGGAGTTGTCTTCCTAGAATGGCAATAAATAACAAATATCAAAAGATCTTTGCTTCTCCAAAATACATAAAAGTTATGCGCCTTTGGTCTTGTCTTCAAAACTGTGAGTGCACAAATGGCTATTAGAAATATAAAATGTCTTTGTGGCTAGGAAAATTAGGATCTATGCTTGGTCTAAAAGTTTTCTTGGTCATTTTCATAACTTACAAGGCCACCACACAGTTAATGATGGCATTTTGGTATACCTGATATTACGTTCAACTTACTAAGAATTTTTTAAAATAAAAACTTAAAATTCCTTGTGTAGAACAAAGTATTAACATCTGTACTGTAGCATGCATCTACACTATAATTTAAGTATTCCTCCCATCCTTGGATATTTGTCTTTCCCTCATTTCTTCATTTCTTCTAATACCAGAAATTCTAGAAGTAATACTACTGGATTAAAGGGTAAGAACATATAAATTAGTCCCTTGACACACAACTCGAAAATACTGACAGAGCATAAATTAATACAATTTTCACAGAAGGCTTCATACAAGTGGCCAACCTACAAAGGCTTGTCAACATCTATAATCTCAGACAACTATCAACAGATATGTCCACCTATCTAACATTTATCACCATCATAAATACCACTCACCCTGCGCAATGTTTTTAACTTCTAAGGTTAAGTGCTTAAATTTTTAATTTTTTAACTTTCTGGCTACATGTATTTGTTTAGCATGACAAATGTTTCATGTAGTCCTTTATTATTTTTATGGAGTACATCTATACATTATATAAAAATAATCCTCTTCATTTATTTTTATAATTTTGGATTCTGGGGATTGAACCCAGAGAACTCGACCACTAAGCCACATCCTCAGCCCTATTTTGTATTTTATTTAGAGACAAGGTCTCACTGAGTTGCTTAGTGCCTTGCTTTTGCTGAGGCTGGCTTTGAACTTGCAATACTCCTGCCTCAGCCTCTGGAGCCACTGGGATTACAGGCATGTGCCACCAAGGCCGGCAAAATAAGCCCCTTTGAATAAATATTCAGTCAACTGTGTCTCAGAATATAACTTTACTATTTAAAATAACTGGATTAAGATAACACCCTTCGCATTTATTAATTTATTGTTAATTTCATCAATGAGTAATTTCACACAGAATCTGTGGTGAATAACACAATCCTGTAATAGTACTGGTCCTCTGGGAGGAGAGGTTTAAAATAATCTTTTGCTCCACCTCCAAAAATCAATTATTACAAAAAGCAGACATTGTTTTTCTGCTTTACTGTTTTTCTGCAGATACTGTTTTTCTCCAGTATATTTCTGCTTGTTAACACAAGCAAACAAAAACATTGATATTTTAGAACAAAGCTTCAAAGTACATACTTTATATGTATAGGCTTAATCTACACAGGTACATTTTCACAATTTCCAAGATATAATTTTGTGTTAATTATATTTAAATGCCCCAAAATAATGTCTCATATTTTTATGTAGTAAAATATACTAATAATACACCACAGCCACTTCATACTAAGGGGCGAGGCTAGGGGAGAAGCAAAGGGAATGGGACGGGAAAGGGTATCAAAGACAGTTTCAACTCTAGTATTTTGTCAAAAAAAAAATCAAAATCAAAACAAAACTGCATTAACTACAAAAAGTTAATGTGGTTGGTGAGTGCATAGGTGTTCTTTTACATTATTTTGTAGACCTTGTATACAAAAGTAACAGTGAAAATAATAGCTATCAGCATTTCAGATAAAGCCTCAAACATGATTTTAAAATAAAAATCTCCCTACTTTAGTCATTTAAAATAATTAAAATGGAGCTATCATGTGATTAATAGTTTAATTTTAGTAGAAACTGGCTTGTCATTCTAAAAAGTGTTTCATCCTTATTTACTACATGAAAAGCCCACATTTCATCAAATACACACACACAAAATAAAATTTGGATAAATATAGCCAAAGTAAAAATAAAAACAAAAACAAAAAACCATGGTTAAGAAATCCAATCAATGTTAAGTGTGGCTGAAACTCTGAAACTAAAAAGGAAAACACAACATACACATAACCACAGACACAAACACACATTCATTTTAATTCTGGACATAATAATAACTACATATAACTACAAATAATGAAATTTTGAAATCATATATTAGGACACGTAAATCATGACTAAAGGCCAACATTTACAATATACAAAAAATGGGACAAATGGAAAAAAAAATACATTGCCAAAAAAACAAACAGCATTTCAAAGAAAAATAGAAAGTGAGGAATAATGTTTCCAGATGATGTTTAAATCCAGGTACCTTTTGCTTATCAGATTGGCAATGATTAAAGACTAATAGTACCTACTGCTGAGAAGGTATCATTAAACTGGCAGAAATTTTTGAGAGTAAGCTGGCACTATTTGATAAATTAAGTTACTGTGTAACTTTTAAAAAATCCATTTTTGTAACAGAAATGTACCCTGCAGGAAAGTTCAAAGCAGCATAATACAAGGTCTGCACAGTGAAACATTCAGAGAAAAAAAAGTGGAAATTACCCAAATGTCCATCCACAAAGGCTGAATAAATAATAATTTACTCATTACATGGAATACATATTCATCCACTGAACCAATTTTAAGTGCCTTTTATGTTATTGGCATTGCTATAACAAAAAGTAAGAGAATCAAGACCACACTTTAGTAAAGCTTATATTCTGTTAGGGAACTAAGCAATAAAAACACACAATTTAAAAGAATGAGAACTGTTATGAAGAAAATAAACAACATGAGAAGAATGTCACTAGTAGAAAAGGAGTGTTACTCTTACCAAGAGTGGTTGGTCAGGGAAGGCCTCTTGACCAAATGACACTGAAGCAGAGGAGGAGCTCACCAGGTAAGGTAAGGATGGGGCACAATTACTCCAGGCAGTAATCAAATTCAAAGCACAGAATAAGTTTAGAATGGAAAAGGTCACTCAGACATGATGATGCAATCTGTAATCCCAGTAACTCGGGAGCCTGAGGCTGGAGGATCCAAGTTGAAGGCCAGCCTCAACAACTTAGCAAGATTCTAA
This sequence comes from Xerus rutilus, assembly GCA_028644305.1. Classification (NCBI taxonomy): domain Eukaryota; kingdom Metazoa; phylum Chordata; class Mammalia; order Rodentia; family Sciuridae; genus Xerus; species Xerus rutilus. The sequence goes on from CM053413.1 coordinate 18,085,374, forward strand.
ACAACTTAAACCCTGTCTCAAAAAAAAAAAAAAAAAAAAAAACAAAAAGGACTGGGGGTGGAGAAGGAGGAGGAGATAGGAGGACAGACAGAGGAGTGAAAGAGGGAGAGAAGGAGGGTAGAAAGAAAAATAAAGAAGTTACCAGTGTAGCTACAAGGCAGGAAGCCATGAAGAGAGGTGGAGACCAGATCAATAAAGATGTAGAATAAAACAAAGTACACTAGAAAGCCTCTGCAGAAACAGGATCTGTGATTTAGATTTTATTCAGGCTGGGGGTATAGCTCAGAGGTAGTGTGAGTGCTTAGCATGCACAAGGTCTGGGTTCAATTCCAGCCCCCCCAAAAGTTCACTTTAACAGCAATATGGGGTAGGGGCAAAAGCAAAGCAGGGAAAACAGAAGGTTAGTTAGTGCATTGTGCAGCCATCAAAAAGAATGAAAAAGATGTATACAGAAAAAATATTCAACACATATCAAGGATGCAAGTACATACATTTTGCCTGTTTGCAGAACCAAATGTACAGAAATAATACATTATTTTAAAAAGTACTGGTTCAAGAAAATGTCTTGTAAAATCGTTCAGCCCTACATTTTTAGCCAAATACTCAAATACAAAGCTAAAGAAACATTTTATAAGCATTATAATTAAGTTGCCTATGAAAAGGACTATGCAAAAGACGCGTGGAAACTAAGTCAACCATCTTGCCTCAATGGCAAAAACAAAAAAATAAAATATAATAAAAAGTGACATTCTTGAAAAAATAACCTACATTTTTTCTAAAGTAAGGAAATAATATTTACTGCAATTTAATATCTAGACAAATGTCATTTTATTAAAGATTTTCATTTGTTCATAATCCTTATTCTACAGAAGTAGCAGTAATCCAAGAACTAAATGCATTATAAAAGCATGCCAGATTTCTGAAGTCACTATCGTGTTTTAAATCTTTTATAGCATAATCTGAAGATACTACCTTATAATATCAACTTAAGCACCCAATTTTACCCTTGACATCCTAACAAGGTTTCATAATTAAGGCTGCAACTTTAGTTCCAAGCCTAGTGTGCTTATTTCATTGAATCTTCCTAGCAACCTCATAAAGTAGGAGGCATCATTCCCCAAAATTATCAGACAAGAAAACTTAACTAGTAGCAGTTAATATAAGAGTACAGCTAATGAACTGCTCTGTTAGAATTCAAATCCAGGTCTCTCCATAGCTTAGTCACATGCAAGTTACTGATAATTGGTAAGAGTCAATGTTGCAGATAAAAGAAAAGGGTTAATTAGCAATTTTAGATACAGGTATCATGTAATATGCAAAAACATTCTCTGAACAATAACCACAACCAAATTATTTTTAAAAATCCTTTAATCCTACCAAGATCTGAATTGCTACATACTCCCTACTATGACTTTATGCTTACCTATACAACACAAGATATGCCCCCCGCCCCCCCAAAAGCAAGATTTTATTTCCAGAAAGTTTTCAAGTTAATCTGTTCATCTCTATATCCAGAGTATAGGCAGAATTAGTGGTAGGGACTCAATGGCTTCTAAAAGTAATTTAATGCATTGCTTTATAATACAATAAGGATAACATCCCTCTTCTCTGCTTGTTACAAGTTCCCCTTCCCCTATCAAAACACCACAATTAATCTTTTTAAAAAAGAAGCTCAATAAATGAATTCTATGAGGGTTGAGACTTTCTTTACAGCATATATTAAGCCCTTAAATACTTGATGAACTGAATTTGCCAATTAAAAAATGCTCAAAAAGTAGACAGTAGCACACACAAAATGTAATATAGAGGCTTAGATATCCAACAATTATATATAACCTAAGAGGTTTTTAAATGCCTCAGACCCACGAAGGATTCACTTATGAAGAATGTATACATCTAGAACAAGGGTGAGCAAACTGTTTCTATCAAGTGCCAGACAGTAAACATTTTAAGGTTTTTGTGGACCACAAGTTCTCTGTCCTAACTACTCAACTCTGCTACTACCGTTTGAAAGTAACTATAGACAATATTGTTATGCAATATTATACTTTTCACTTGTTTCAGCCATTTAAAAATATAAAAAAATTCTTAAGTTATAGGCCATACAAAAACAGGAGGTATGCAGTAGTTTGCCAACTCCTCATTTTATTATATATTTTCAATGAGAACAAAGGTAAAAGAATTTATATTTTGTTTAATAAGCACATTAAGCCTAAATGTGAAGACCTGAACATAAAGGAGTTTTAAGTGGATTAACAGGTTACAAATAAAGGTCACAATGTTTTCTTTTTCTTCTCAAACAGGCTGTGTGAATAACACAAAACTGGACTCAATGATACACCAAGACTATTTGAGGAAAAACATTTCTAGTCATCAAGACTAGTATATAATAAACCAGAATTCCGTTGCAATATATGCATGACTTCCAATTTTCACCAAAAAGATCTACCAGCTAGCTCAAAGGTTCTCTTAAAACTGGCAGATCCTTCCAAGGTGTTAATCAAGTTAACTAGGAACATCTAAAATTACAGATGACTAGGCAGTTCTTTATTAGAGGGGCTGGTATATGGTCCTGGCATTATACTTTTTAAGTGTCACAGGTTGCTCAGGCTGCTATCCCCAGCTAAATGCTATGTACAGTAGTACTTAAATTATGACATGGTCCAAACACTATGAATAACATTACGAAGTAATTCAAGTTTAAAAAAAAAAAAAAAAAAAGAGCAAAAATCCAAAAACAAAAAACCCCTGGCCCCAAAGAGTAACCCTGGTATCAGCTCCCTAATAAACATCTATTCATTAAAACACAGATTCTTAATCTTCAGCAACCTTCTGTCCCCCACCAGCAATGTTAAATTTGTTATTCTCCTCAAAAGAAAGACATTTTTCTTCCGTTGAGAGCCTTACCCTAGCAATGTCTTTTAATTATAAGGTTCTCTAATATTTGGGAAGAAGATATTAAGAAAAGTACAGTGAGCTAGAAAGCTTTAATTTTCAAAATGTGACTGCTTTTTATTGCAATATAAAGAACTTTAAGAAATAATCCCCAATCTTTGTTCTATTGAGTCCCAAAATATACCAGTAAATGAGTCATAACCTGGTGCTGCACATGAATACCCAAAGGCATATTTTTTTTCTCAATTTGCCAATTGTGGTGTATTCAAAAGACTTTTTTGTTTGTTCCAAAGAGCTTTCCCATGTCTCCCTTATTTACTCAGTAGTTTCAGGAAATAGCAATACTAACAGCATAAATGCAATGTATAGATTTCATTCATTCATTCAACAAATATTTACCCATCAGCTACATGCCAGGAGCTGTTAATAGATTCTAGATGTAGGGTAGTGATTAAAACAAGGGTGGTTCTTGCATTCTTGAGAGGGACAGACAACAACTGAACAAACAGTTACAAAGACAGACAAGTGTATAACTAAGCAACAAAAGAGTGGAATGACACAAGCAGAAGATTTTATGTAACAGTAGCCTGAGAGGAGAACAGGAACATTACAAAAGTAAAAAACACCATATGCAAAGGTCTATAGTCATGAAAGAATTTAATCTTTTAAGAAGAAACCTTCAGATCAGAGTGGTTTGATTATACAGAGAGGGGTGAGTACAATGAGATGAAGCTGAAAACCGTCAGATCATATGGGGTATTCTACCCTTTGGGAAGGAATGTGTTTTCTATTCTAAGTATCACTAGAACTCCTAAAAGGTTATAAAGTATGTGAATGAATAAGATTGCATCTGTGCTTTAAAAGGCTGGTTATAGCTATAATTTGAAACCTGGAAGGAAAATAGAAAGAATAAACACCAGTACAGCAGATAGAGCAATAAAGAGTTCAGGTGATAGTGTTGGCTTAGGCCAGCGCAGCAGTACTAGGCACAAAAAGTAACTAGACTGGAGTAATACTTTGTCTCTGCTGATGAACTGGATATAGTAGATGAAAGAGATTAAACTGGATAAGAGGAATTAAAGATGACTCCTAGATGTCTAGCTTGAGCAGTTAGGTCTAGTAGTGATATGTAAGTAAAAAGAGGTGTTTCTAAAACTGTACTAGTCAGGTGACTATTTAAATTTAATTTAGTATTTAAAAATTAGTTCTTGCCACACAGCTACATTTCAAATGCTCAACAGCCACACAGCTGTACACTACCATATTGGACAGCACAGATAAATATTTCCACCAATATAGAACATTTTATTGGACAGTGCTATTCTAAAAGGAAGAAAAGTACAAAATGCACCAGATGCTGAATGATCCAGCAAATCTCAAGTAAAAAAGTATTCTTGTGATTAGACAATAGAGGTCCAGCAGTGAACTCAACAAAAGCATGTTCACTAGAATAAGAACACAAAATGGAATGAGGATGAAAACTAGAACTATATATATAAAAGACATTTCTTTCAGTGTGTGCCAGGGAGCAGAAAATTAAATGGGGTATTAGCTGAAGGGAAACAAAAGCTGGTTGGTTTTGGAATATTCATTCAACAAACCTTTACTGAGTATAAGTTTCATACACTCTTTTGGATACCAGGGATACAAAAGCAGGAAAAGGAGCCTGTAAAGGGAAAATAACAAGTAAACACATGTTACACATCGTAGTATGATTAACATAAGTTAAATATATGAATATAAGAAGACAGTGAAATTGGGTGAACAGAAATAACCTCATTGTGCAAGTGATATCCGACTTCAGTCCATGAATGTTTGATCAATTTAAAGAAAAAACAAAAAAGTCAAATGGGAGCAAGAGGAGAAAATTAGTACCTACTGATGAAGGGCATCGTCTGAACACATAGGAGCTTGTACTTTACTGAGTGGTAAACCCCTGGAGATTTCTGAACAGAAAAGTTACATGATCTATTGCTTTAAGAAGGATTACACTAGCTACTGTGTTGAGAATACACTTAAAGAAGACCAATTAGAAGGCCTTTGCAATAATCCAAGCAAAACCTTAAGATAGCATGGCTATGGTTAACTTTTGGATGTATTTTGAAAGAAAAGCAGACAGGATTTACAGAAAGAATTTATACATGGTATGGGAGAAAGATGAGTGAGGAATTACAGAGTTTTAAGCCTGGGAAACAAAGAGTTTTATCTTAGAAAGGCAAAAAAGAGGAATCTTTGGCAGAAACTAGAAGCATCAGTTTCAGATTTATTAATATCCAATATTTTTTAAAAATCAGCAGAATATGAGAATGTTAGAGCTCTGGAGCAACTGAGGCTAGGAATAAAAATTTGGAAGTCATTAGCAAATAGGTGTAAATACCACTTATTTAAAGTTAGATAACAAATAGGGACAACAAAAGATCACAGAAACAGCTGAAAAAGCAAAGAAAACAGCCAGTAGGGTAGAAAGAAAACCTACCTTGACAGAGTCAAGTGAAAAAAATGTTTCTAGCAATTGAGTTAATTGTTACAAAAAGGTTAAGTAATATGAAGACTAAAAATTTATAACACTGGCAGGGGTTCAAAAGCAAAGGAGGAAACAGCACATATAAGCAACTATTTCAAGGTGTTTGCCTTCAAGAGAGGCAGAGTAGGGATGTGAATGAAAAGAGAAATGGTGGGAGAAAAGTTTTTTTTAAATGGAATAAATAAGAGCACTCATGGGAAGAATCAGCAGAGAAGGAAAAAAAATCAAGGATGCAAAAGAAAGGAGAATGAATGAATGCCAGAGTAGTATTCTTGAGAGCAAAAAGGGAATGTCATCTAGGGTACAACTGCAATCAACTGATCAGTTTTACCTTAAGAGCAAATACTATAGACATTCATTCACAGCATCAGAGAAGAATGTAAAAGGAATAGTCACAGATATGAGAGCTTATAGGAATCCTTCCAATTACTCAATGGTCTTAGTGAACGAGAAGTAAGGACATTAGGTTAGAGTGAGAATGGGGTAAGGAAGTATTGGACATTATAGTAAAGAGGGAAAAGTACAAAATAGTCATAAAGTGAACTAACAGATTATGGATCACTGGCCATTGTCCCATGGAGGGATAAGGTTTTTGAGTATATATAAAAGAGATTACAATTAAAGGTGAAATTTCATTTGTGTAGAAGTTAGAGTGACAGATGGGAAAGTCTGGGCAGACTAGGTTCCGATGGAGCTAAAGGGCTGCTGGACCTGAAGGATTTACTAAAGGAATGAGAGAGTGGGGTGCCTGTAAATTAGATGGGGAGAGAAGGCAAAGTTACTGGTACAAAACAAGGTATTCTAGAATGACAATGGGAATGTGATTGAATTAGGGTGGAAAAATAAGATCACAAGAGAAGAAATAAAGGAATTAAGAGGTCAGGATACTGAAAGCATCTTCTGCATCAATGTCACTCAAAGTGCCAAAACAAAGCACCAGAAGGAGTCTGTGCCAGATTGTAAATTAAAACACTGCTTTCCTCATCAAAAAATCTTGCTTCAAAAAAAAAAAAAAGTCAGTTGAACTCAACAATGAACTTAGTGACAGGTAATTCACATTTTGAAATAAATTTAATGCAATTCATACTGGCAACAAAGAGTTCATAAACCATAGACCAAACCAGATTTTAAGTTAGACTATTCTATATGGGTACTGATATTACCAAGAATTACTACAGATAAAGGAGGGGGTGACAATGAAGACCTAAGAACGTGTTCCAGGAAGGAGGGGAAAGACCCAGGAAGAGGTCTGAAATCAAGACTAGTGAGTAGTATAATTTGAAAACATCAAAATCAAAGCTTGGAGCTTTAAGAATGACCAAGAAGTAACAATGGGAACAAAGACAGTCCACCTTTTTGTTCAGTATTATACAGTAAGCAAGAAGGAAAACATTTACTGCTTGAGAGCTACAAGAGAAATGGCATCACCAGGCTAGATTACAACTGAATCAAGAAAAAGAAGGGAGCATTTACAAAACATGTAGACAATATGAGAAATTTATTTATGCAGCCCAGAAGCATTATAATGAATGAATTTCAAAAGATGATGGCAAGTTGAAGATGGGGACTTAAATAGCGGGTGGGGGGGGGACACAATAAATTAGAATGTTGGGGGAACAAGGTATAATTAAAGTAACGAAGTCCTTTAAAAGGTATGCACTAGGACTGGCCTCTGACCAGAATGCAATTCTTCCTTCATTGTAAAAATGAACCCTTGATGATGGGCAGGTTGGGGGGTGGGGTGGGTTCTAGCCCAGCTTAGGAGAAAGAGAAGGCATTAAATGGTACTTTTGCCTTAGTCTTCTCTAGACAAATGTGATAGGATCTGGGATGTAATGACAATAAGGAAAAGCCTAAGACCCATTAGCATAATATCAGGGTATTCTTCAAGTATGATCAGTAGTATACTGTAACAACAAAAACAGCAAAACAATCCCATTGTAGGGTTTCCCAGCTTCCCTTTATCAAGTAGTATTTTTTTACATAATACATAAATACACTTTTGATTCCTTAAGCAATATTATTTTAACTATCGTCACTCTGCCACCAATCAATAATGACCACTAATCTTCTGGTATTCCTAGATGTCTAATCTCTGAACTTCCTAGCCTCTCATTTCTCATTCTGTGATTCAAAACCCAAGAAAATTGACAGCAAAATTAGAAGTAGGCAGTAATAATGTATGGAAGACAATTCAGATATAAAATAATGTCAGTTGGACTAAAAAACTAAAGGAACAATAATCTTAGGCAAAATGCCAGGAAACCGACACATTAAATTTAGAATTCTATTTAAAGACAGCTATATCAAGCATATCGATTCCTAAATAAGTTTTTTATTTAAATGAATTATAAAGTATAGATAGATAACACACCTTATTTGACATTATTTCATTCTTTCAATTGGCTCAGAATGGAATTCAGTGTTTTCCTATACATGGAACTGGAACTCCACTTGGAAGTCTCCATGATCAGCTGGACTGAAAAATGTTAAGAAGAATCCCTTGTTCCTCCCTCATGTAAGTACAGTACATGCAAAACTTCAAAGATAGACTCATTCCTTATACCCTCACCCCCAAATCACTTTAATTATACTTAAAAAAAAAGAGTACAGAAAAAAAAAGAGTACAGTTCTTAAAGTCTGTTACAGCTCTTCCATCAGTTTACTTTGTATTAAACGAAAATTGGGTAACTTTTCAACAACCACTCCTCAGTGTAGCAAATTATTCAGATTATCTACAAGAAAGTGCACTCCCAAGAAATTCTGGGAGAAGTAAATTTAACTTCTCATATTTTTACAACTAATGTCCAATAGGGTTACATAACATGTACATATATATCACTATTATTTCAGCTATCACAAAACAGTTAATAAAAGCTTATTAAACTCATCTTTCAGCTTTTGTACATCTTTTACTTCCAACTCAGATCAATTATTAGCATTTAAGATAAAATTTAATCTTGGCAAAAGTCCATCACATGAAGACTGATGAACTTGAATGAACAAGTCAATTAACCATCCTTCCTCAATTTTTAAAAACTAATTGTTTAACCTATCAGCTTCAAATCAGTTAAAAAGAAAGTATCAGTCCAGCAACACATGAATTATTAAATCACAAGTAAAACCATGGAAACATCGGTGAAAAAATTTTTTAAATGGAAATAAATGGGGGAGAAAATGACAAGTGTTATGAAGCAGTTTCACCCCATCATCATCCAGCTGTTCAAGCTCCTCAAACTGTCAGAGGAAGGGGGGGGGGTTGCCTTTTCAATAATTCAAAAGAAATCAGAAGAAAACTTCTGAAATATTATAAAAGGAACTTTAAAGTGGCTCCACAAAATTAATGGAGATTGTAGGATAAGCAAGGAGAATGGTGAGGCACCTCTGGGATTAATGTTTTATGAAAGGTTCACTGATCAGCTTGCATTTTGTACCATACAATATAAGAATTACAGCCTACAGCACTATTTTCAGGTAATGCTTTTTAAAACCAATGTTGGCTGATGGTCTGTGAAAACTAAACAGTCAACTTTTCAAAGTCTGGAAATGAAAAACCTTGTTAGAGTAAAAGATTTAACCAAAATCTATTAAATTGTTGCATAAGATCTGTATTGACTAAAAAGTAATTAAAACATATTAAATTAATTAAAATTTTGAATCTAGTCTAATACTGATAGTTAAGCTTTGAAATGCTAAGGCTTCTCATGAAAACTAGTAATGATTTAAAGTGTAAAATTTGAGAATGACACAAATTCTGTACACACAGAATCTTTCCAGCATTTTAAGTGTCTTAACAGGGTAAGTTTTGATACTCCCTTTAAAATTATAAAGAACTGTACTTAAGGTGCTCACGCAATGAAATAAGCAAGTTATTTCTCCCCCCTTTCCTTGAATCAAACCATCTTCGTTTCTAATTTAAAAGTTTGGGTCTCCCAGACTTCACAAACAAGTTAGTAATATGAATACTGTTCCTTAAGTTCCTTATCAATTGATAAGTCTTTTTCCAAGCGCCTAAATAAAAGCTTACCAGTTATTTGCTATAAATTACATAAATTCAAGAACCAGTCATTTCAAAATATCACTACAAAAAACTACATTCCAAATAGTACTACTACAGATAGTAGTACTATATACAAACTAGCAGTATTCTGCAACAGATGTACTTGTGAGGAATGTCTTAACATTTGAATTTCATACACTAACATTTGCACAATGAGAGATGTATATTAATCTAGATTGCCTACTTCTTATAGGCCAAAAAAAAAGATGATGATAATCATCATCATCATCATCTGTGATCTGGCAACATAAACCGCATTTTCACACAATGGCTGTTGCTGCTTATGACTAGCTGCTTAGATGAGACATGGACTCTCCCATTTGAGGTAGTCCATGTGGTCTCTGTTACCCAGTATCTTCCTGACCCTGGAAATATCTCAGTAGCCATTTCCACTACAATATAGTAAGACCAAATTCTATATGGCTTATAAAAGCAATCTTATATAGTCATATTTCTTGGACATCCAATTGCTGTGTGCTATATCAATGAAGGCAAGTAATCAATTTCAAGAGATAAATTTCTAGAATTTTTTCCAGTAAGTTTTATCTAAGTTAAAAAGAACTTTCTAATCTACTCTCATTTCCCATAAAAATCTTAAGAAATTGGAACAAAAGCCTGCATGCAGCATCATTTTCAGATGATGCTTTTAAAAACCAATAGTGGTTTATGGTTTGCATTTTTCACTCTAGTCATAGTATAACATTTAAACATGAAGTCTGCAGACTGAACACCTAACTTTCCAAACTCTGGAAATAAAAAAAGCTTGCCAGATAGAAACACTTCAAATACGAAGCAGTTAACAAGGACAACATTAATCCCAAGTATGACTGTTTATGGAGAAATATTTAATCCATTTTGAAACAATCGTTTAAAGCATTCTTAAACACACAACTAAATACAATACATATTACTTATAGTCAAAAATCTTAATGTTTCCACAGAATCATACTGATTGCCAAAGGCAAAGTGGAACAATCAGTGATACTATCATTTTCCCTCCCTATGCTATTAACATTTTAATTTCATTTTAACTAGAATCTGGGCAACAGCCTTAAAAAAAATAATCTAAACTCTTGAGAATTTTCCATTCACTAACCATTCGACTTCCAAAAGCTAATCCAGAACAAGCTTCATTTCTGTTAGTAATCAGACTCTGATTTGAAATAAGCATTTTCAGAAAATGCTACAAATAGAAATGCATAAAATTCAACTAAGGATCCTAGAGAAAGGTCTTCATTGAAAAATTTAATGGGTTATGGCCCATGACTCTGTACCAGAGACCCTATAGTCAGTCACCACAGCATTGTATTTTAGTTCACATACAGTGACTCATCTAGTTCCTAATACTCTAGATGAGCACTATGTTCAGACAAATTGGCAATTCCCATCTGCACTAACTTTTTGAGATTTTTAGTTTCCATAGCTCATCAATATGGCTAAAAATGATTGTTCACCGCTTAAAGTATTTAAATGAGTTTTTAGTTTATTGTTATATTTTAAGCAAAGGGATCTTAATAAATTAACTCCTTAATTTAACTATTCTTCAAATATTGGTAGCGATATTTACTCATACCAGTCTCTTAATTAGTAGTGTTGATAAATTATCCTAGAATTCACAAGGTTTCAAAATTAATTCTATCCAAACTACCCATAAACACATCCCACATAAACTTCATTGAATTAAAAAAAAAATTACAAACATTACATTATATCCACTGGAGGGCACTCAACATGACCAAAGCATGCAATGAAAACATGTTCTAACACTACTTCACTGTACTGCCTCAGGACTCAGAGACTTTGGGAGTGGGAAATGTGTCTTAAAAAAGATGTCCATAACTAACAAGTCCAAAAAGGAGGTTAAACCCTAAAAATGGGTTTCTAATGTGACTTGCTCTTCTTAAGAGCTTCTTTTTCCTTGGGGAAAAAAAACAGATTATATGCATATTTTAAGGACAGCACAGTTCAAGCCTCAACAGATCTAGGTTTCAAACCAAGTCAAGCTGAGTCTTGCAGTAAACACAACCAGCAACTGAGGAAATAAAGAACTTTCTCCAGAGTTTAAGGTATTAAATCCTATAGGAGTTAAGGCCTAACTCATTTTCAATCAACACAAGGCACATATTTTCCTTTTGTGAAGCTAGAGAACTATATATATTATTTTAACCTATTGGCCTAGTTATCTATCACAATCAGTATTGGAGTAATATTATATAAACAATAGTCTGTTAGAGGAGAATTGACTCTGCAAATGAGTATCCTGTCAATGAGGATACAGGAGGCGATAACTACATGATTTGTAAAAGCAGAAGCAGCTCCTGTGTTTATTATTTACTCTTATGGCATAAAAATGTTTTCAGTAAAGTTATTTTAACAATAGTTTAAGAGTCCTAAAAAAAAAAAAAAAAAGGTAATCGTAGTATTTTCAAAACAATCACAAATCAACATGTAGCACTACAAAGGAGTTACCAATACTTTTTATTAGAAATCTGTCCAGTTCTAAAAACATTCATACCTTCTGCTTTGGGTTAAAGTCATGCTTCTGACCAACCTCAACAAGTTCTCCTAAAATTTACCACCTACTAATCTACAACTATTATCAGCCTAGATCATGAAGAGAAATAAAATCATGACTAATCCAATCTCTGGGGTTACTAATGTTCCATTTCAGTGAAAATACATATGTAATCCATTTTAGGAGTTTTAATAACTTACAAGCTCTTCAATCTGTTCTACCCTGTAACAACAACAAAAAAAGGATCTCTGCAATTTTTCTCAGTGCCATATTTCAAAGTACACTTAGGGAAACGTGCCTCCTAATTTTCCCTTTCTATCTTAGTGGTGTTTTGAAAACAAGCATTTAGACCCTCATGTACAATAATTTTTATTCTTGCCATCAATTAGGAAGAGCAGGAAATTCGATTAAATTTGATAAATTTCAATACTGGAATGCACATTTTCTACAACAATAATCATGGTACACAAATGGTTCCAAAAAAAAAAACAACAAAAAACCCCAACATCTATTGGATACTTCTTGACTCCTGAATACTGTTAAATGTTTCCTTTTTTTAATTAGCCACTTAAAATTTTTCGGTTTTTCCTACACACTTTTAAATAACTGTTCTCTCTGAGACTCAGACCTAGGACTCCACAGGACTTTACGTTACATGCCATACTAAGCTTTCCAGTGCAGTTTTTTCCCCCTCCTCAAGGATTTAGGACTTGAATAGTTTCAGCATTCCTTTAATCCCATAGAAAAGACTTCTGCAAGTTTTTCAAGTTACTGTTGCAATCACTTCAGGGCCATGTCCTTGTACATGGCCTTCAGAACAAAGATTAGGTCAAAGTAATAAATATGGGGGCAAATTAATCAAATTTTGTCTACTGTGAAAGGACATCCTCAAATCTTGTTTTTTTGTTTTTTGTTTTTGTTTTTGTTTTTAGTTCGCAGATTTTGGAGGTTTGAATGTAAAAATAAATGTAGCCACAGCCTTAATTCAAACAAAAACCAATCCCTGGCCCCGCAAAACAAAAAGTCTCCGAAGTATAAATTTTTGTCACTAATTTAAGCAGACAGCAAACAGCAGTATAAAGTAAATAAAGCTTCGATCTATATTATATTTCTTCGAATAAAGTTAACACGAAAATATCTAAAGATACTGAATGTTCACCAAGTGACAAATAATGAAATGTCTTCACAAATTCCAGACAAAATAGTTCATAATTTAGCGATCTGAAAAACATTACCCTAGACTTTATCAAAGGAAATGCTGCCGTCTCTTCAAGTTGATGTCTCCTCTAAGCCACCATTATTCATGATACAAAGCTCTTATTTCACTAAAACCACTCCTCGATTTCCTTTTGCCGACCTCTGCATACCAGCAGCCCAGTCTCCCTTCATTCACCACTCACAAACTGGGGGGGAGGGGAGACCACAGATGTCTGGAAGATACAAAGTATGAGACAATGCTCCCTCCAAAGGGGAAAAGAAAAAGAAGGAAAAAACTACACCCCACCGCCAAAGCTTTCAAGCTTGGCGGATGCAGGAGCGGGATATGAGAACTTAAACTTCCAAAGTCTGGGTTCAAAGTCCTCTCTCCAGACAAAACAATGAAAAAAGTTGCAACGCCTGAATTTTATTTAACCAATGGGGAATCGAGGGGAAACTTCATTTCTCTGAAAAGAAAATGTCCTCTAAAAATCAAGTTTAGCTGCCATAAAATATCTGTATTAACGTATTTCTAATTCTCCCAGTCAGAGGTTCAATCTGCTCACTTGGTAAGAAACAGTAAGCGAGTCACCGATCGCACCCACCCGCTTTCTAGGGTCTTATCCCCACTGCCACAAACCCAAGATAATCAGTACAAGTCGCTTTCACTCATCTGCACCGTATGAGAAAAACAGAGGTGCAAGATACGGATTTAATCTGTGCACACCCTACTGACGCATCGTACCGACTGCACTCAGAGTTTGGTTACTCTAAGGTTTAAAGTTGCTTCGATTCAAACTCACATAGCCACAGCATTAAGAAAATATTAGCAATTTTCTTATTCTCTTTAAGAACCAAAGAGGAAATGTGGTAAGTCTCCTGGCCCCATCCCCTAAAATGGACGGGACCAAGGGTGGCGTCCCCGCCACCGCGCGGAACCCCAACTAGCCGCGGGCTGGAAGGCGGAGCCCCCGGCCCCACCCCGCCCCCCACCCGGCCGGCGCATCCCGAGGCGCAGGGTCCCTCCCCCAAACTCGGCAGCGACCGGAGCCCGGACGCTAGCCGCGGCCCCCGCCCCCACCCCCACGCGCCGGCCATCCGGGCTCCCGGACGCCCCCGCAGCACCCCCTCCCCACCAGCGGCGCCCCCGGGGCAGCGCGATGGAGCCCGGGCCCGGCCACCGCCCTCCGCGCCCCGGGCGTGCCCGCCCCGCTCCTCAGTCCTTGCCCCCACTCCCCAGCCCAGGCCTCCGAGCTGCGCCGGGCCCGGCTCCCCGCCCGCCGTCGGGACCGCGCGCCCGCGACGAAGTTTGGCTCCGAAGAGGGAGCGGGAGCAGCCCAGGAATTATAAGGAAAGGAGCGCCCAAGCACCTCAGGGGAACAGGCTCCTCCCGCCGCGAGAGTCCGATCGTCCTCAGCCTGCGGTGGCGGCTCGGCGGGGACTGGAGCTGCTCCTTGGACCGTCCTCCGTCTCCGCCTCCCCTCGCTCTCGGCTCCCGCGGACGGGCTAGCGCGGATGCCACAGACCGAGAGGCTTAAAATGGCGCCTCACAAGGACCTCTTATAAGTCGCGCAGGATCCGCTGTATCCTGCCGCCCGGCGCAGCGCGGAGCGTTCTGCCGCGCGAGGACAAGGGGCGGGGCGCGGGCGGGCGCGAAAGTAGTCCCCGTGCCCCGCGGCCGGTCGCCGTCCGTCGCCGCAACGGGCCGGAGGCGGGGCGTGTGCGCGTCCCTTGGACACTCCCCGGGTGGAGGCTGACCGCCACTGGGCTCCGCTAGCCTGGAGGGGGCCCCGTGAGGGCCCAGAGGTCGGAAGCTGAGAAGCCAGGTCCCTGCAGGCCGCCCTGGGGAAGGGTGGCACAGGGGTCCTCTGCTGTCCCGAGCCGCACGTCCCCGCCCCGCGCGTCCGCAAACCGTGAGAGCAGTCACGGAGTCGCCGCGCGCTTTCTGCCCTCCGCAAGAGGCGGCACCTAGACCGCGGCCCCTGGCCTGGTGGGACAGGTCCTCGGAGGGCGGAAGTTCGGGGTCGGGCGTTGGCGCGCGCACTGAGGTCGGTGCCCGCCAGACTTTAAGCGCAGCTGGATGCCGCCGCCCAGCTGTCGGGTGGGTTCTCCCAGCGGGGTGCAAGTTAAGGTCTCGCGGACGTTGCCGTCTGGCCACACGCTCCCGCCAGGACCTGGCTCGCAGCCCAGTCCAGCAGTACCCAAATCCTCTCCCCACGACTGTCCGGGTGGTGGATCCCCCAGTCCACCCGACACTCAACCAGAATTCGGACGGGAACCGCCGGCAATGCCGCCTTCCATTCCCACTCCCAAAGGCGGTGAACTCTCTCGGTGGACTGGGCACCAAGCCTACAATTCAACAAGTCTTTGAGTACCTACTGTAAATAAATAACTAATGGGAATAGATTTGCTCCAGAGCAATGTCAATTAGGTTAATTCTTATAGATTGCATTTTTATCTGGTTCCACTGTGTCACTAGATATCCATAGATCTATTTGTGGGGATTTTTCTTTGGAGGAATCTCGTTTCTACTCTATTACTTGAGAAATCTGAGTATGATCTATATAGAAGCAGCTAAAGATTCGGCAACCTCTGATTTTTTAAACTAATTTTCTGTTCTTCAAAATCATTTTCTAATTCGTTTCAATAGGCTGAAGTTGGATCTTCATTTTCCTTGAAAATGTCTCCATTGTAATCCAGCAAGATTGGCATTTGTAAAAATAGAAACAATTATGATCAGTTCATTTTCTAATCCATTATTCTTGTTTTTCTTCCAAAACAACAGGGAGAGTACAAAAAGCAACAGTGAAAATTATCTCAGTGCTTTTATCCCAGGACTATAATTAATGTATGCAAACAATAGGTCTTTCTACATAGGTACAGGCAGGAAACCTACTTACTCATTTACTCATAGAGGTAGTATTTGTACTTTTTGGCATAGGTGATGCTTTATGGCCAACGTATTTTTTTATATGACTCTTATTTTTCTGTCGTAAGGGTATTTTACTACATATAGTGGTAATGTCAACTGCTGTCTATCATCACAGCACATGTGAACCACTGCAGTGAAAAAAGTCCACACACTAACACGATGCCCAGTGGAACCCATTGTCTAGAAAGACTTTCTCGTTTGTATCTTTGCTAGTAATTCTGTAAAATTGAATGCTGCTGTTGGTTGTGGTTAACTTGATCATAAATTAAACAGATTGAACAGAAAAGGGTATTTTATCAAAGCAGTGTTTCTAGTAGAAACTCAAAAGTGTAAATGGCATTTCCAGGTACTGACCTCCGATTTTAATTATCAAATGCAGAGTTAAAGAATACACATTAGATTCAATGGAAGTCATGTGTATTTAAAATCAAATGGCTGGTTTAACCACTATGAGAGGAACATTTTTAACAGAATTTTTAAGTTAATTTTTGCTGAATAAGATACACTATTAAAACTAGTTAGGAAATATCTGCATCTTTAGAAGGTCTAAAGCATAAAAGCACCTCTATATTTGAATATTCTTTATTCAGTTGCCCAAATAAAGCATTTTTCTATATTTTGACATTTTAATCTAGAATTTAAAATTTTAAATCCTTATTGATGGTATTAAAGAAAATGTAAAATTTGCAATAATGCAGCATGTTGTTTTTCCTACCAAATTCAAGCATACTAGAATTCCTGGGTGGCTAGCATTAAAACAAGTTAGTTGAATTTAACAAATTACTTAGAAATTTTTGTTTCTTTCATAAAACAAATTGTTCCAGTTGTCTCACCAAAAATAGGAGATGGATAATTTATGTGAAATTAAGACACATACCATCATTAACCCAAAGAGGAATATAGCATCAAAATACCTAATGAGTGAGTGAAATGAGTGATTTTGTAAAACTATTAAAAAATTGACCTGGGGCAATATATTTCATAAACACTTGTCTTTTTACACTTTTTCTTTTAGAGCCAGACCAACGGGTTTGACATAAATTAATTTTGTGAAATGGTGACAGACAAATGGTCCTAAATTTTAGACTGTGTTCCTAGAAACCACAAGTGTCTCCAGCTGGTTTAAAAAAGATTTTATTTGTCAAGGTATCAGACCACTGGCATGTCAATTGTTGGCTACACAACCTGAACGTAAAGCATCCCTTCATCAAAACATATGCTTTTGAATTACCTTTAGGAAAAAAAATAAATGCCCAGTTTGTAATTGCATTTTGGGCAAAAATATTAATCAAGCTAGCATTAAAAAGAAGGTCTGTTCACTTAAATCTATCAAATCTATTAAACATTTATTGAGCACCTAGGACAATGAGCTTCCTTTAGAGAGAGGGAAACGAATGGCTCCTTTTGATTAGTCACTTAATTTAATGTAAAATTGTATCTGTTAGTCAATCCTACTTGAAAATAAGCAGAAACGGTAGAAAATAAGCTGTGAAACTAGGGTGTGGTCTCCTTTAGACTACATCTGAAACCCCTTGGGAAGAATCCCCTCCTAGCAGAAAGGTAACATTAAGCAATATTCTATGCATTTTAAAACAAACCTGACTCTAAGAATGTCTGTTCAAAATATTTCTTCATGATAATGTGAAAACACTGGACAAAAATCAGGATCAGCTTTTCATTTAGCAGTTCATCAAATGGGCTATTTATGGATTGGGATTTTTGATTTGCAATACATCATCTCAGGGTTTAGTGTTATCTTTTGATTTCTTTCCAGCTGAACAGGCTAAGTAGTTGTAAATACCTCTTGTCAGACTACATAGTTGGCTATTCTCACACACAGAAGTAATCTAGGAACCCACTGGGCAAATTCAGCGGAAAGCCACTGTGGAAAAGCTTGCAGCTAATGTGCACTGCAGAGCAAGGGAGGGGCAGTGAAAGAAGGAGCCGATGGCCATGGTGGTGGCCGTGGCCTGGTCCCTTAGTTCTGTCAGGAACGCCCTTCATGCTTGGAGTTTTGTGTTCTCAAGGCCTTCATTGGTTTGCCATACTAAGGAAGTACGTTTTAATGGCTACCACAGAAAGTGTGAAGGAGAAGCAATGGAAGCATCATCCATGATATTCAAAGAACATGAAGATATATGTTTCCCAATGTTTGTAAGAACTAAGACAAATACCGCTGCATTGCTAAGAAATCATGCTTTGGATACACATACCCCCCAATAGCCACACGCGCTCGAAGACACACACAACCCCTCTATTAAAAATTTCAAAATGGTTGCAGATATTTCATTCACAAGAAGGTTAAAGGCGTTTCCCATCCCAAGAAGGATTAACTTACCGGAGGATTCTGGGACTGCAGATGTATACTGCGGCAAAATCCTAAATTCATCGAAAAAAATCATTTCTGGACTCCAGCTGTTAAAAATAATAGAATTATAGTAAATCATAGATAAGATTAAAACAAGGCATTTTCACATTCCAAAGTGTTCAGAAAAAAAAAATGATTCTTTTCTTTTAACTCATTTCTTAAACAATGCAAATTTTAAAGTAGCTTTTCTTTCCAGAGCACGCAGCGCCATGAAATCGATAATTTTTGATCTTTCGGTTAGTAGGCAACATGGTGAGCTATTGCAGGGACTGCAGGCAGCAGACATGTTCTTGTCAGCTAAAAATTTTCATATTGTTTTTGAGTCCATTGAGATTTGTAGATGTAATATTACCAGTTTTTTGTTTTAGCTTGCACTAAGCTATAGGGGGACGCAAACCCTCAGTTTATCGACATATCCATGTCTATTGCTTTATATATATTAAAAACAGGGAGTCTTACTGGATTTTAAACAAAAAATTATGTAAAAGGAGTGGCTGGTGTGATTATAATCCCATCATGCAGGGTCCACGGTTCCCATTTAGTGAAATTTCGCAGAGGGCAACTTCTTAAGAACATCCCTGCTGTGCAGAGTGAAAAGCATGAACAAACCAAAGACAGAATTCATCTGTGTTTATATTTTACAAACAATGAAAAACCTACTCTTTGTATGCCTTTTTTCCCCCACCTTATTATTTCATGAAAACTGCAGCATTGTCCCCGCCCCCATCCAAACACTCACCACCCCAGCACTGCAGTATTCCGTCCCTCTTTTGCTTGTCCTTCGTCTTCTTTTTCGCTTTCACAAATTCTGCACGCGCCATCTTTGTGTGGGGTGATTCTTTGCTAATTTCGGTTACCCATTCTCTCACAAATCAGTTCAGAAATAGAAAATTACAGTGCGCTTTGGGGCTTAATTTGCCTGAATTTCTTTCAGTCTTCCTTTCTGACATAGAAAAATGGAAACGACAGGGGGGACAGCCAAAAAAAAAAAAAAAGATATTTCTATTATTGCCATAACCTGTTGTATACACTGGTGATAAAAAATATTATTAACATAATAGCAACAGCTGCAGCCTAAATAGAAGCTATGAGATAATTAATGTGCTACAACAAATTAATTTGCTGCAGGTGCTTCTGTTGTGAACTGAGTCACCCATGCCATACAAAGTCTAAATACAATTATGGTTCCCCCCCACCCCCGCCATACACACAGACACTAAAACAAAATACAAAGCAGAATGTCCTGTTTGGTAAATATGCCTATTGTAAAAAATAAACATAAAAATAAAAATACTCCCCAGGCCTTTTCCCCTACCCCCACCATCTCATCACAAATGGTTTAGTCATGAGTGGGTAAGTTCCATCGGGTGTGTGTTGTGAGTGTGTATGTACTGGGGTGGAGGGTATGGCATTTTAAAACATATGGAGGTTTATGCTGTGTCTCAGTTGGAAAACATGTGAATCAGCTACTGAAGGGAATTACATTGTTGAGTGGTTACCTATCTGAACTAATTATTTTTTTAAAAATTATGTGTCTTATAAAAGAAGAAAATGTGTTTCTAGTGTGACACTCTTCATTAATGTAAAAAAGAGGTTTGTTTTTGTTTTGTTTTGTTTTACTTTTACTTACTGTCAAGTTGAGTGTGTGTGGAGAGTGGTTGGTGGCTATATCACAAGTATGTGCCAGAAATACATTGTATCAGGATAGCACCAGCA
Source organism: Xerus rutilus (assembly GCA_028644305.1). Lineage (NCBI taxonomy): Eukaryota > Metazoa > Chordata > Mammalia > Rodentia > Sciuridae > Xerus > Xerus rutilus. The sequence goes on from CM053413.1 coordinate 18,105,581, forward strand.
GGGGCCTGGAGAAGGTCACAGTGCCCAGAAGCAAATGTCCATTTTCTATTTTGTATCACTCAGCAAAAAGTAACTTAGGGCCTGGAAAAGTGGAGGAACATATAGATTGATTTTTTTTAACTACTTGGCTAAAAAAATATATTCTCTTACAGCAAGAATACAGTCATTTCTGATGTGTTTCTCAGTAATGCTACTGAAAGAAATGACATTTTTGTTTGCATTGCAGTCTTAATGTTTTGTTTGTTAAAAACCTCTACCTACCTACCTACCTACCTGCTCACCTAGGTATAATTTTATCCTGGTCAAATTTTCAAGTTTATTAGTTACTAAGGTTTATTCTATTGGATAAATTTAATATTTAATTCTAAATCTTACAATAGATAAGTTTCATGTATAATGCACAGATTTTAACATTTTTATGGATTTTCTTTAGTATATATTTTATTTCACATACTCCTTTAAGGTGGACAAGCAACGATGTGCGTAACCACCCTTCTCTATACAGAGGTACTGCATATTTATCATGATTTCTCATGCAGTGACAGACTTGCATTTTATTCCATCTTCCTTTTGTTATATCAAAGCTTTTTCTTCATAATCTATTTTCAAATCTGTTCATATTTTGAATTTACAATTATAGAATCTGAAAGGGAGGGGAGAAAAAGAAATGAAGACCATATTGATTTCTTTTAACAAGAGAATCAAGAAATAGTCAATTTCTTTGATAAAAATAAGTTGACAAGTATAAAATTTATCTCTCCACTGGGATTTTCCAGAAATGCCTATGTCAGCCTGTGTCATTCTCACATGAAACTCTGAAATCATATAATTTTATAATTGTGAGATCAATTTAAGAAAAGAAGAAAGTACTTGAATTTCTGTTGCTTCAAGGAATCACCCATTCAAAGCATTTCTTTTGCCACTATAGATCGTATTAGAACTAGACTATAAGTAATCAAGAGAGTAAATACCTAGTACACATATTCCTCTTTCTTATTAATGTTCTCCTTTTATTACAAGCCAATCCCAGTTCCATCAACCCTTCTTTATAGTACTTGATTTTCATGACCCTTATTCTTAAATTGTCATTATAATATAAGTGACATTGTGCAGGTTCTGAAAATTAAAAAATGATAATTACTGGAAGACGGTTTGTTTTGGGGTGGTTTGTTACATGGAAAAACTGTGCTAATAGGGGAAAGATGATTCAGTTTTTTGGCTTAATTTTAATAATCACATCATACTGCAGGTTTATCCCGAGTTTGTTGTCTTAAGCAAAAAATTCTAAAGATTTTTAACTGTGTCAGTCTTCTTAGTAAAATAATTTTGTGTAGGTACTTGTTAGGTGGATATTTAAACTATATATGTATATTGCTGTCAATACATATGTTAACTATCAAAGAAGCTTGATTTCTTTCTTTTGTTCAAGGTAAAAAGTAAATGTGGGGTTTTAGTATTTCCTCAGTCACAGTGGATCCTCATATGCTGCATGAGTTATATTTATTCCACACAGGATCACTGTTCTAAAACACTGAATCTTTCCCATAATATGCTTTAACCATTTTTTTCTCTTGTTCTCAGTAAGTGCAATTTGTTTTGAAAATTAAACCCAGAGCTTGGTTTTTTCTATAGTTGCTGATTATTGCAGAATCTTTTAGGGACTTATACCTTGTGTATTCTTGTATCACCATTTAAAAATATATATTTAACTCTTTTGTGTGTATTTGTAAATATCCCGTGTCTTTTCCTTCTTTTACACTGTTTTCAAAGGAAGATGTTAACAATAAGGATAAAGGATGCCTTTTCAAAATAAAGACTAGGAAATACCTCACTTTAATAATAGTTGTACTTTCTGTATCTGTTGATTGAGGATCTACATAATGACAAAAAGCTGCTAAAATTCAGTATTGCTTTTAAAAAAATTATATTTTACCAATCCCTGTGGAATTTATGTCAATATGAATGTTATTTGCAACCTAGGTGGAAGATCCATTTTTCAGCACACAAACAATGCCAAGGCCCTAATGGAATCTTGGAGCCCTTGCTGAACTTGGTAGTTAGGAAGCCACTTCTGTAATGAATACAGGAAATGCAGATCCCATTTTGCTGTGCACTTGCTGTATGATGGACAGGTTTTTCAACCTCTCTGAGCCTTGGTATCATCTCTGTGGTAGCAGAAACAGCTGTAGTAGTGGAAATCACAGTATCCCAGATGGTGGTTTCCATTTATTGAGCTTCTGGCAGATTGAAACTTTGCCCTTCAAAACCCAGTGAACGTCTTTCACATTTGAGACCTCTTAATAGCCAGTGGAAAGAGGAGCATCATTTTCCCACTTTACATTTATGGAAATTGAGACTTAAAGAAATCAAGGAGTTTGCCCATAGTTGCAGCTCAATAAACAAACCTGGAATTTGAACTCAGATCTGCACTGTTTGGTAGAACAGCCCCCAACCACAGATGGCTATTAAATTTAGATTAAATTAAATCCTTCTGTTTCATTGTAAGCACAGCCCAGGCAGCATCTCCATGACCATAAGTAAGTTCCACTGGACAGGACTGAACAAGGCTGATGAATTGCTAAGCCTGTACTTTAACCACTGGGTTCAATTCTTCTATACCTATTCATGCCTCTACTCATCCATCCCTTCAACAAATATTTATTGAATATTACTATGATCAGGGTGCCATGTTGGAATGCAGAGAGTTATTGCATTGTTGACAAGAGAAAATGAAAGAGCTTTTTAAGTTATAAGGTTCTATACAAAGTGAGAAGTTTGATGCTGTAGTTGCTGCAGTGGAGCGAGACCACTTGGTTAAGGGCAGAGTTTATGCCACCCTTCTTGGAATCCTCTCTTCCCTCTCTTGTACTCCTCTTAGCTTGGTAAACTACCGATCAGAGCCTCTCCTTCTAATAAGAATGCATCTGTTTGTCTCCACCTTCTGAACACTTATCCTAAGCTTGGGGAATTCCCTAGGCACAGCATTGCTGGCAACCTGGGTATGGAAGTTGGGGAACGGACTTGAGGTCTCAGTGCTACCAATCAGATGCTTCTGTTTGGGGCTTTGACTGGATTAGATGATCCAAAAGAAACAGGGAAAATTTAATTGTTTTAGTGACTGCAGCAATAATGTGCCCTTTCTATAAAACTGTCAATTTACTCTAATTGTGATTGGTGATCTTAAAAGACATTTTATTTTTGTCCATCTCACCATGCCATACCTTTAAGTTTGTTCCATAAGGGTGGTCCTGAATGCCTATGACTTTCCTGGTCTTTGTCAGGAAACATAGACATGTGGTTACCAAGGTGCAAAAATACCATCTCTGTTTATTAATCCATATTTCTATTTTCAGCTGGAGGTAAAACTTCTCTTTTCCCAACTAGGGTGTGAAGAGGGTGAGCTGATGTCTTGCACTCTCTATCAGATCCTCCCCACTGACTAGTTGCTATGTTTTTTACCCCTTTGGGGTTGGTGCCATGAAGACAGGAAGGAGGAAAGCAACATTTCTTAACCGATTGATTACTGCCATGAACTGGCTTTTGCTCTCTGATTCCAGTTAATATTTAAAGGTGGCTCTGTTGGGGACATTTTTGTAGATTCATTGACAGTTCCTCTATCAGAACTCTCAGACTTCTCCCTTGGGCATGGAGGGAGTCCATAGTATCCTTTCTGAGGGCCTTTTCAAGGATCCTCTTCCAACTGCGGCTTCTCATCCCTTTGATGTTTTCATTGTGCCAGATTATGAGCCATCTATTCAGCATCTCTGCTTGGCAACTTGCCTCACATCTCACTGTGACATGTAAAGACCATCATATCCTGGTATCTCATTGAAACTTCTGTTCCGACATCTTGTTTCCCTAGAGATGGGAGGGATGGCCAGGGCCAATGGGTGAGATGGCAACGGTATCCTCACCAGATGGTTCCATGGTTACTGCTACCTAGCTTCCTTGGGTTTCTGCTTGTCTTTCAAGCCCTTGATTCTTTCTACCTTCCTGGTGATTCTGTGAACTATCCAATATCCTTCCAGAATATTCCTTTGTCACTTTAGTCATCTAGGCTCATATTCTACTCCTTGTAGCTCAACACCTGGCTTGATAAGCCCTCTATATTTACTATTTTTTTTTTACTGTTCTCTGTCTTTCTAGTATGTATTTTGTTATTGCATCTCTACTGTTTTTCCAGATTGCAAAATATACACATGTAAATTGCAAGGTTTTATACATGTTAAACATACTGACAAGTCAGAAATATGTGACAGTGAAACAATGCACCATGTCCATGCCACCAGACATCCATTGGCATTATACATTTCTTTTAGATTGAGGCACTAGGCCAGATTCATTAGCTTGACTCAATTGAGTTGATATAGACTTTCTCTTTCCTTCTTTTTGCTGTGTGTTTTTTTCTAGTAAAATTTTTTTGCTTGGCTATTGTATCTATTTTCAACAGATTGAAATAAAAATTTCCATGGTCTTCAATTGAAAGTTCAATCGAACTTTCTTTTAGAATGTTCTTTTTTATTGAAATAATTTCTAGACTGCCTTATTAGCTCAACATTGAGTTTAACCCTCAGATATGGGATTTTGGAAAGGCTACAACTCACTAGTTCTATAGTGTAGAGAACTGGTGTTTGTTTTTAGAAAACTCTTCAGGTATGTATCTAGGAAAAAAAAATATGTAATATATATATGAAACCACCAGTTGCTATCAATTCAACTTTTCACCTTAAGGTTGTTATTAACTTCTTCTGTATCATATCCTTATATTGGTTTATCTATGACAAAGATGAGTTTGTATTACTTTCTTGCACTTATTGTTACTCAAAACATCCTGGAAATTGTGTCACATCTGTACTCAGGATGCTACCTTATTTGTTTTTATAACTGCAAGGCATTCCATGATACTTTAATTAATTTAAAGTACCTTTTCATTAGTAGATACTGGTCTACTAATGAAACATTTGTTTGTTAAATGTTTGTTTTCAAACATTTATCATTACAAATAATTGTGTATGAATAATTTTGCACATGTGTTATTTATTATATGTGCAAATCTTAACTGTAGGATCAATTCCCAAGAGTGGAACTACAGAGTCAAAAGATTTATACTGAGCTGGGGATGTAGCTGAGTGATAGAGTGTATTGTCAGCATGAGCAAGGTCCTGAGTTACACACAAAACACACGCATATACACAGTACCCGCACCAGGAGAGAAGAATCAGTATGACATTGTCAAAGAACCAGTCTCATAGGCACTCCCAAAGACAACAGGTGATGTAACAGTTTCCATTCTCACCAGCAATGCATGAGAGTGACTGTTCTCTGGCAGTTTCATCAGTGGAGGGTGTGTGGAAGCACTGCTGTGTCTTACCCATGCCCTCTAGACAGTCATCTCTAGATTATAGCTGCAAACTCTGCCCTAGAGCTTTTTTCTGGCTTTAGAGAGCAGGTTGGGCCTGTGGGTAAGCATGGGAAATGGATAGGGCAGAAATGCCTGAGAGTAATTTCTCCACAAGCAACTATCAAATGGTAATGAACAGGGTGTAGGTGGGTAAACATCACTACTTTCTCACTAGCAGAAGTGACTCTGAAGTGCATTCTACACTATGCCACTGTGTTCCCACCTGAGCTCTAGATACTCAGAGTAGTAATTGGCTTGATTACACATCCCGTCTTGACTTCTTTCTGTACTACAGTTTTCCTGAGATCACTTCCCAAATAAACTATTTACATTAAGATCTCTGGGAGAACCAGGTCTAACAGTGCATCATCAAACTTTTGGAATTTTAGAAATGATATGTCATTGTAATTTGAATTTGCATTTCTCTTTGAATGAAGGTGAGTGCATTTTTATACATCTGAATATTATTCTTTTTAATTCCTTGAACTAATGATTATATATATTTTACCTATTGGTCACTTCAAATTTATGAAATCTATATTAGGAAGATTTGGTCTTTGTAATATGATTTTTTTTTTACAATTTATCTTTGCTTATAATGTTTTTGTGGGGCTTTCTTGTTTGTTTCTTTTCTCCTCTCTTCTCTTCTTTCCCCCTCATCCTTGCTCTTTCTCCTCCTCCTCTTTTTCCCCTTCTTTCTCTCATTTAAGAGACTTTTATTTTTATGTTGACAAATTAATGAACTTTTTATTTTGTATCTTCTGCATTTTGAGCCATAGTTACAAATGCTTTCATACACTCTAAGTTATAGAAGAAGGCTTTAATATTTTATAATAATAGTATTTTTATTTTTACTTTTACATTTTTATCTTTAATCTATTTGGAATTTATCCTGAATGAGGCTCAAGAGCTTTCACTTTTTATTGTGATTTTTTTTTCTCCATGACCTCTTCCAGAATCACCCACCTCTGTGAGAACTGCCTTTGGATTACTTTGAGCAAGATTTCATATTTCACTGCCTAAACCTATTTCCTCTTGCAAATGATTATAAGTCTCCTGGCTTTCCTTTTAGCCTTTTCTACCCTTGTAGCAGAAGAGTTTTCTCTGCAGCATTTCTCTATCTGAAATAGACTTTCTGTATATTTTTACTTTATGGAGTTCATATTTTATCTTAATAAATTTTATCTCTCCAAGTGTATATTTTTTCCCTTTCCCATAGTTATTCTTTTTTCCTGCTCAAAATGACAAAGCAACTTATGTGCCATTTTCATGTGACATTGGACCCACTCTCTCCTAAATTTGCAGCACATTTTTAATTTCAGGTTCAAAAATGAAAACCAATGAAAGGTCTCTAATGGTCTTTTAAAAATCTGATTTCCAGAACTCATCACACTACTGTGTACATTTTAAATCCATTTTTGTCTTAATACTTGTTCATTCTTAGGGAGAAAAAATACTCAAAATAGATAGATGGTAGATAGATAAACAGACATGCATGACTTTGTTCATCTCTAGAGTGTCATAAACCATCACAGAAGTCACATCTCTGCATGAACTTGATTAAATTCAGTTGTTTTGGACCAAAGCAGACAAACTGGTAGGATTAAACTTTTTTTTTTGATGTATAACTGCCTATCAGTGTGACAATATTTTAGCTTTTGAAAATACTTAATTTATACTTCTGGTGACTCTTTGTGATGTCCTGGGCCAATTCTACCCCTAAATGTGGGTGAATTGTATTTGCTGGTCTTTGTCCTTCTTTTAATTGGGTAGCATCCACAGAGGCATAATCTCTAAGCAAGAATGAAAGAAGTCTATCAGGTCCTATTATAGGCCTAGTTAGCTATTTACCATTGGATTTGATACAAGGAAGCCAGCCACTGTTCCTTCCTATTGTGGGTGTGTTAAGCTCCTTTTTGCCTACATATGACACAAAGAAAGCACATAACTCCTACCTGTTTACTCAACAATGGTCTCTGTAGGAACAAGCCTCTGCTTGCTTTACCTGGGAAGGGAATATTCTTGCCTGTTACAACTGGTGTAACAGAAAGCTCTATTTCCACGAATACTTTCAACAGCTTTTCTGGGTTTTTTTTTTTCCTTACATGAGACCAGGGGAGTAAAATTGGGTGGAAAAATACCTGCCTGCCTTCCATTCTCTCTGCAAATTTTCAGTGTAGCCTCTGTGGAAACTTCCATCACCAGCGTCTCCCAGGCACCCCCACCCTCCTCATCAGAATACTCCTCCCCTGAGTGTCACTAACTGTGGGATTGTAAGGCACCATTATAATAAAGGTGACAATGACAGATCTCAAAGAAGTGGAGCTCAAAAAGTGAGGGAGGGAGACACATCAGAGAGAACGGGCTCCGTGAGTCTGATAATGAGCATGGAGAGGACTTTTTCTGCTTATGGGTGAAAAAGACAGGGAAGTCTCTGTTTGAAGACAAAGCACATAATAATGTGATCACAGAGCTCTCCTAATGTGGCCGATGTGATGTTCAGAAAATGTATTCCTTTTGCTGCCTTATTCTTATATTTTGGTGGAAGAGGTCTCCAAATGAATGTTTACTTAATGCACCCAACTCAGTGACTCTAGCCAATATTTTTATACAGGAAAGTTACACACAGCTAATTATGTTTAATTGACTTAACAACCCTGAGTGTCAGAGATGACTTTTTCTTGACTCCTTGCTTCAGTTGAAAGAATAAAAATAGTTTGGTCAGATAGAAATTGCTTAGTGGTGTTGTCAATTTATTTCTGAAGGATTTCTAACAGGCAGAGTGCTCCCTTGCCTTTTTCTTCTCCCAAAAGGTAAGGAGGCTTTTACAGAAATTTGTAACTTGGCTCAGCCAGGACCACACAGCACTGCCAATTTCCTGTGTAAGGAATGCCCTGTTTTCCCTAAGCCTGAATTTGGGATGCAGGCCTTCTGAGGGAGCCACCTGACATCCCATTGGTGTTCAGGAAGGAAACCAGGCCACTCCCCTGCCTAGTGTGCAGGAGACTGCTGCTCTCAGGGTAGAGTCATGCAAACTTTCACATTCCTCTAACATTGGGACCTGGGGCCAGCTTCATTAGCCCGGCTGCATTGAGTCCACATAGACTTTCTCTTTCTGTTGGTTTGCCAGTCAGGGAAGCCTGGTAATCGGAAAGGCACTCAAAAGCTGTAGCTCTCTCAGGAAAACATGGATAATAGGAAACTTTCCAGAAAGATTGTTTCCAGAAGATTTTCTATATGGTTTCTGGGAAAAGGAACAAGAGGAATGGCTCCCTCGCCCTATTTATTTTTTGCTTAGGGCTGGGGATTTGAGGAGAAATGGAAAATGACTGTTATTGGGCATGGGGTTTCTTTTTGAAATGATGGAAATACTCTAAAAGTATTTGTGGTGATGGCTGCACAACTTTGTGAATATACTAAAAACAATTGCATTGTACACTTTAAATGGGGAGATTATATGGCATATGAATTATACCTCACTAAAATTGTTATAAAAGTTATTCATATATTTTATTGTTTACAACTAATCCTATTGTTTTGGGACCCCATCTTTAATGAACGTCATGACACCAGCTTCTCAGGAGCACTATGTAGTCACTTATGACTAAGTGCAGGTGTCCAAAGATATGAGCAGTGTTTGTATGAAGTTTGTTCCTGTGGCAAACTCAGAAACTCCTACAGTTCTTATAAATATTGTGTAATTCATTCATTACAAAATAGAAATCTAATTTTTGCATCATGCACTATGGATAGACTAACATTAATTTTTAAAACATCAGGTAAATAAAAACTCAGAAATATGTAGTATCTTATCATCACCACCTGATCATCACCTGGTACTTCCTGGTTCATTGGATAGAAG